>JAVIWC010001104.1:0-618935 GCA_031894815.1 Creontiades dilutus | reverse complement strand
AGAATCAATTTAAATCGTATCGAACGGAAAACATCGCATCGATTTTTTTAGGAATCGATACTTTTTTGAAATTTTTAAATGAGTCTTTTTAGAATGAGAAAATTTATTTAGAATCGATTTATTTAGAAAATTCATTTACAACAAATATTTTTTTTTGTAATTTTTAACAGAGTATTATTAGAATGAGAAAATTTATTATTGATAAATTATAATCTTTCATGAAAGTATCGATTTTTTTTCAAGTATGGATACGTCTTTGAATTTTGAAACGAGTCAGAGTACATTAAATGCACTGTAAATTTTGCTAGAAACTAGACCTCTCAAAAAATTCTTTTAAAATGTACTTTCAATACCCCACTCTCTTCTTCTTTCCTCTTAATTGTTCACCATTGGTTGACAAATTGTCCGTGTAGTCACTGGTGTGTTGAAGGATTCTTCTTACAATTGTTCCTACTATTGTTCTTGTCCAGTCCAGCACTAGTTTTGTACAATGCCCACTCGTTCCTTGTTTGTAGCAGGATCTCAGGGCTGCAATCCGCGTAACATGTTTGCTTCCAATGTGTCCTTTGCGTAATATAATCCGCATGTCTGTCGGCTTGTTCATTACCTGGTACCCGCAGATGAGATGGTACAGTCACTGAAGGTGCACAGAGCAATCTTGTTCATTCCTTTTGGGCTCAACTTGGAAACAACATATTTCACATTTTTTGGACACAATTTGGAAACAACTTCTTTCGCATTTTCTTTACCCACGATGAACAGGGTCTTCTTCAAATTTCAACGGCTTGACAACAGTCTTGCCAGACATAAGTAATGTGTATAGAGAGATAATAGTTGATGTAGATGCGTAACAACTGTTGTCATTAGATTGTAATAAACAGTGATGAGTGTTCTTGAGGTATAAATTATAAATATGAGGTATTATCTAAATAAATTTTAGATTCTTTACACCCCCCCAAGTATCAAAGAAGTGAAAATTTTCTCTCCTTGCTCTCCTTTTCGATTGTTGTTGGAATTGTCAAAAATTTCCTTCAAAATGAAAAGTATCGGGCCGATTCTCAAAATTGCATACCACGGAAAAGTGGTGATGCCGGGATAACAAAGGGCGGAAGGGGACCACCCGAAGGTTAGATGAAGGAGTGTTGAGCGGGTGGGGGGACCGGCGGTTCGGTCGCTAAGAACTCGATTGTACTCCTATTAATAATTTAAATGATAAAAATCAATTCTTTAGAGAATCGATACTTTTTTTGCATCCCTAATCCAGGACCCGTGGGGCTTGATGTCAATGGTATTTGACTTCTTGCCTTGGTCACTCGACGCTCGGTACATTTCTCTCTCCACTTCCCAGTCGCCGAATTATCAAGCACTTGCTACTTGCTTGGTAATCACATCGTGACATAGAATGCTACCACCTTCAGTTCGTTGCCATTTACGCACCACATGGAACATGTTTTCATTTTGCAGAAAGACATTTTTCAGAAAACAAGCAACGCTTCCTAGAAGCAAAATGAATGAGAAAAACTACTGATTTCTCAATATTTCAATTTTGGCCAAAACAATTGATTTCACCAATATTTGTGATAAAGGTGTAATCGGAAGCAAAATCATAAACGTTATTTTACTTTCGGTTTTGAACAGCCATGACATAATTTACATAATATATAGGCCACGTTGTTATGGGGAAGTAAGTGAATGAAATGGAGTCGTGTAAGCGCATAAATGTCGAAACTTCAACCCGATTTCCAAACTTTACCCAATCTAAGTCAAAATGAATTGCCCTGACAAAATATCAAACAAGAGACGCCCCAAAATACCTCCATCTCGACAAAAACCTCTCACAAAAGTCCAGGCTCTTCATATATTTGGCCGGAGTTGACAAGGAATGCAGCTTTCAAGATGCCTTGTCATTGGTTGGCATTATTTTTAGATCACCCCCTATTCTATTTACACCTTTACACCATTAGAAATTCTCGCTCTCCCTCATCCACCGGGTCCCCGTCACTCAACCCTGCCCTTTAATACCGATCTCGATTCGATTCACTGTAATTATTGTTCCCTCTCTGTGATAATTCGCTAAACTTGTCTAGTAAGCGCGTTGAACAGAAAATGTGTTCCTCTTTATCGGTAGACGCACTGTAATTATTATAACTATTAATGTAGATGTTCGAATTTATTAGGTTCGAAGACTTTTCGATACCTTTCTAAAATACATTTTAGGGCATCATGGATCTGTTCGAAAACTTTAGAATTATGAAATCAGTATCGTAATTTAAATACGATATTAGATTATGGAATCGACATTAAAGCACTTACCTACTTTTCCGGGTGTTCCTCTTCTGGTACACTAGGTTCAATCCACACCAGCTCTAGTGGCTCTCCTTTGACTTTCAGTTAGCATCGTAGATATGACCAGTGTTGATTTGATTCCTCTTTACCTTCTTGGCCGTGTGGATATGATATAGACCAATTTTCGTAGTTTTAATTTTTTAGTCACTGGAAATATGATTAGGATTGTTCAGAGGTGGATATGGTGGTTAAGAAAAAACATTTAATTCTTGATTCGTGGTTCGTAAACACTCCTACGTAGAAAAGTGCGTGAGAGGCCAATTTTGTTAGTTTTAATTTTTAATAAATTGGGAATATGATTAGGAAAATTCAGGGATGTATATCGTGGTTAGGGAGGGGAAAAAAAATTTCAATTCGTGATTCGTGGTAGAACTAGCCATATGGGAAGTACCCAACTATTGGTACTAATTTAAAATAATAACTAAATTAATATTGGTGATTGTGAGTTGATCTTAACGTATTACAGAATGAGCCCTATCAATTCAAAGTCCAAGATTTAGCAATGATTGCCCACAAGAAAAATCTCTTTGTTATCATTTTGGTTTATTATTCAATAATAAACCATTGTAATCGCTATTGAAAAAAAAATTTTAACTCCCCCAAAAAATTTCATTGTTTACGTTTCAAAGGGTGTAGAATCCGAATCTGCAATAAAAACTTTTCCGTCCGTCCGCCGTACGCCGTATGCATGACTTCTCCCAAACGGCTGGAGCAAAAGAGCCTCCAAAACAATTTAAAGTCCCTTTAAGGGCTGTCAAAGTTTTGTAAAATCCCTAAAAACCTCAAAACAAGTCGAAACGGCCTAAATTTGTACTCTTTTTGAAGAACATACCATGAGGAAACGAATGAGACCCTCCCCACGTCCGTAGGTCAAACCATTCCCGATGTATGGCCCGATTTATGGTGCCAACATTTGCGTTTCTTGGTTTATTATTGTTTGTTTGTAACCTAGCGATTACGTACGCCGTAAGCACGATTTCTCCCAAACGGCTGGAGCTAAATACATGAAATTTTCAATATTGGTCCGACAACGTCCCAATTGTTTAGCCAGCACTCTCACTTAATTTAAGTGCCCTTTAAGGGTTGTCAAAGTTTTGTAAAATCCCTAAAAACCTCAAAAAAAGTCAAGGCGGTCTAAATTTGTACTCTTTTTGAAGAACTTTCCATGAGTAATCGAATGAGCCCTTCCCCAGGTCCGTAGGTCAAACCATTCCCGATCTTTGGCGCGATTTATAGTGTCAGCATTCGCGTTATTTTGGTTTATTATTGTTTTTGTGTTGATATCAATAACCTAGTGACGTAGTGATGCTGTGATGTAGTAATGTGGATACTGGAGTGAACTCCTAAAAGGCTTTGTAGCCGATACACAGGTTGAAGCATTCTGATAACCGTCAAAAACGTTGCAAATTCTCTACTGGGGTTTATTATTCAATTGGCTTGCGTTCATGATTTGAATTTATTGTTTCACAGGTGATAAAGCGATTGTTGAATTTCAGGAGGCACACAAATATGATCAACTGATCAATCCAAATAGGTATTTTGGTTGAGAACAGATTTACGTGCTCTATGCATTTCTCCTGAAATTCAATAATCGCTCTATCACCTGTAAAACACGCACACCTCAAGGCTTAGTAAACATTTAAATCATGAACGCAAGCCAATTGAATAATAAGCCCCAGTGAAAGAATTTGCAGCGTTTTTTACTAGTAATTGAATAATGAATCCATTTAAAGGGGTAAGTAATGAAAAACAAGCGATTTCTGAACGTACTAGTTCATTGATAAAGAACACTGTTTGAACAACCCATTGGGTCTGAATGGGTTAAGGAGAAACCATCTTCCAAGTATGAACTGAGAACCCAACTATTTACTCTGAACAAAAACAACTGAACAGACTTCAAACAAAAACTATCTTAGTCAAAAGTAAGGAATCTGAACGAAAGGGAAAGTGTTCGAAGTCTCTTTAAAGTATCTATCTTTGACGAAAAGTCGTCCAACACTAAAAAGAAGGCCTAAATTCACTATTCTGGATCTTCAGCTGATAGCACTGCAATGTGCATTTTCCCAAAATCGATCAACCGGTTTTAAATTACACCCAAAATTTATGCATAACCGGTTTAAAATTGCTCGGAGGTCTTATTACACGGGACGGTCCACTGTAGAAGACTCTAGCTAGTTCGCTAACGCCCATTACACCGCGGACTCCTGTACTAAGGGGAACATCATAAATGCGGGGTGTATCCACCTAATGATCTGACGCAGGGCGGCCAGCCAACCTCGTACGCGAAATACGGTTGTCTCGCAAGATCGTAAATGTTGAGATATGGCCTCACTCAGCGGTGCGTTTTACTCGAGTTAGGACCATTCCTAGCCGATCGTCTTGGGACGTTGTCACGTTTAGGCATTCTTCCAATAGGTAAAAAAACCGTTAGCGCAAACAAGTCAATGCGACGACGGTATAAAAATGCATTCCAACGAGATGGCGCGACGTCTCCAACAAAAAATCCGAGCAGAATAGATACTGATTCGGACTGTGACGTCGGTACTGTCTGAGGAAACTTTGTCACTTGAGGTACGTTTTGCTCGGAACGACTGTATCTATGATCGTTCTACGATCATCGCTGCTCACTTTCTCTTTGTTTTCCGCGTGGGGCTGTTTTGATTCACACAATCACCGCTAGCATGGTTAACGACTATATCGAAGCGACTCTACGATTTGCATGTCCATAATCAAGCAGCATTCCAACAGGTGATTCAAGACAAACGTTTCGTTGTCAACAAGGGCGGCTGCTGACAGGAGCATAGGAGCATGTGCGCCTCCAATTCAATAAACCAAAGAGAAAACAAAAACCCCTCCATTGAAGCTAGTGAAACAAGACTGGACTTGGCCTATTCGAACCAAAAACTGAAATAGACCTTCCAAAGAGAAGGATGTGAGCTCTTGGTCCAAGATCACACAACATTGCTGGAGACGAGGAATTTTGGGGCATTTTATGTTTGCGATTGACCAATCAGAGGCTCAAAAAACCAAAGAAGGAGCATTTTAATTCTTTTGCTCCCAGCTTGGGGCGCCCCAGGCGTATTTTTGTATTGTAATTTTGTTATCAGTGCGTTCTTACCGCTCAGTCCATCAGTTTTTGGCTGTTTTTGAAGTTATTTATGAGTGGCCTGTTCACACCAAAAGACAAACAATCATCAGGAAGACGCTCGGTGTTGTGTATACTGTCATAGAGCTTAGAAACCCTGTTCATCAATGTCCTCGATTGTCCTAGCGGGATCCGTATGTTATCGGTAAATCTTGAGTCTGTCTGGCTGTGCGATGAACTGACGAATCATAGAAATTCGTGTTCGTTATGAATCTAGTCTACTAAATGGCTTATCGGCGAGAGACCAAATGCCCGGTGATACCTAGTGCGTTATTCAGAGGTGTTCGATGATGGGGTCTTTATTATTTTGTTTATTGAGTTTTTGTATTCATGCAGTTTGCAGTTTTAAACAACTAGGCAAAGACAAGTTAAAATTAGTATTCGCTAAGAAAAACGTCTCTTCTATCCCCTTTGCGGTAGTCCCTAATGATATCCCTGCGCATTCATGGGAAGAAAGGTCCGCAGTCGCTGGCTGTTTTATCACCAGTACTAGTTTTATCATAGATTCCGATCTATTTGTCTAACTAATCTATACGTTACTTGAAGGTTTGATTTAGAATATGTTTTTATTTTTGAGATGCCAGCATCCAGACCACCAAGCTATATAGATCACAGACCTTATAATAGATTTGCCCAAATAATCTTCTGATTACCCGAAGGATTGATTTAGTTAGTTTAATTTACCAGAACACCAAATTAAACAGAACACTGACCTCAGTATAAACAGTGGCCTAGTATTGTACTAAAGATATAGTAGTGTTCTGACCAGTGAGGAATTCTTTTCATAGATTCTAGTGCATCTAGAGCCTCTCAAGGGAGGGACTAAGAAATTGGGTCGTCAGGCTATTGATGGAAGTACGCTTATTTAGAACAAAAATTGTTCTATGATATGTAGGCATGAAATTTGAGCCCTCTCCCCAACCACTAACGCTGTGTTGGCTATTAAAGAAACTCCGGCGTTCATACGTTCTCGGGCCATTCGGCTCAACTGATGCTGATCGTAAAGTAAAAAGTCAAAAACAACCATGAAAAACTTTGTTCCTCCTGAACATTAGGTAGGCATGTCACCTTTTGTATTTTCCCACCCTTCCTCGCACTCGCACCCATAATTTTATCGGGAGCACAATGGCCTCACCGTCATTTGTCCGGTAGGTAATTGAATCGAGGCTTTTGTTAAATTTTTTTCTCTTGGACTTCTATTCTGTCCCAACTTTGGATTAGTACAGGTCCTCAATTTATTCAGTTTAATATACAAATAATTTCTCAACAAGTCTTCCAAAACGTTTTTCTAACTCCCTTTAGAACCTCAGGAAAATATGAACGCGAATGCCTACACGGGGTTGGACAAAGAGCGAAGCATGAAAATAATGTTGTTTTCGCAGGTGGGTCATTCTGGTGTTGAAAAATATAAACTAAATTGTAATATGGTTCATTCAGCTTTTATCTAACACGAGTGTGGCTTGCAACATCTTGCAAATGGATGCGTATCTCTTAAGGCAATATGTCACATCGAGAGTTCTCGAAAATATAAGGCGTTGGTGGATATTCCTCTAATTAACAATTTCGATACAGGAAAGCTGTCAAGGTGCTTGTAGACTTTTGAATACTAACTTGTAGAGCTTTGAGTACGTACCTACTCAGTTAATTTGAGTGCCTACAAGTTTGAAACAAGTAGAGATTGGAAAACCCATGGGAGTTTTAGGTGATTATAGAAGAACATTTACCTTAAAGAATTACCATCAAAAGTAACGATTTGAGTGCACTGCTGAGAGCCATTTCTACCCAGCAGTTTGTGCACGATAGTGAACTTTAGTTTTTTCTTTATATTCAGTAAGACGAAACCTGTTTCTCAAAACCGTGGAAAAATTTGCAGCGGTTCTTGGGAAAACTATCACAAACGGCCCAAACCTGTTCTGGGTGGCTCTTTACGTGTTCATTTCGAAGATTGTTGGGGCAAATTCGGAATAAGCCACACAGCTGATCGTCTTGGCCAAATGAAAAGAACAATTGGTTTCTGGGGTCACAGGTCGGCATCCTTCGTGAGTAGTGATGAGTTCGATTTCTTCTTCTTTGTAACTTCAGCGCTTCTCAGCCCGAATTGTGTGAATATTTCCAAAACTTGTATGAACCTTTCAAGTCTCAACTTTACAAGATTCTACTCAACTAAGAGAATGGATCAGATGTAACTTTTGAACTCCTTTTTGGGAGTTCGTCTTAAAGTTCCTAGTGGCAAATTGTATAGTATGTCACACAACTCGAACTGAGCTTGACTATGTTGGGTGATAGAGATTATGGTTTGAGGAAATCTTCACTAACATTCCTTTTACGTTTTATGTGTTCTACATCACGTACTAAACTTGTAGTGTACCATGTAGCCGGTTGTTTCAAATAATGGAGTGTTGTTTTTCTATTGGGTTGTGGTTTATTCTGCGGCTTGCCACCCATCAATCCGGACATTCAATAATCTGTATAAACTATAGATTAAGGGTATTTGGTAATTTTTCGGGACTGATGAAATAGCCTTGAGAAGTAGTCAGTTTCATGCCTCATTTTCTCAGCTTCTATTCAACTTATCACCCTATTTTTTGTTTTGTTTTGTTAAGTACATCATTCTGAAGAAATGGAGCCACGGGAATTTCCACAGGCTAGAAAAAATTGGAGGGAGTTTGAAAAGTTTCAAAAAGCATTTCAAAACTTATGTGATGTATGAAAAAATATGCAAAATCCATGGCACAGTTTGTGTATTAGGTTTTTACGAACATCCTACGAAAATTGAAGCTATAAGTTATACAATAACGGAGATGATAGGACATTTGTGCTGAAAAATCGTCGTTTTTTAGGAAACCCCATTTTCTGAAGTTATTAGGTTTGTTCCCTCCTGATCCCGCAGGCTTGAACTCTTTCACATCTACTTTTTCGAGTGTCTTTATCTAGATCAGAGTACCCATGACTTAGAAAGAAGAAGAAGAGGAAGACTCATCAGTTTTGTTTACTTCTTGATTCTTTGCAACGAAGAGGAAGGCGAGGAACCTGCGTGTGATGCGGGCCTGCACTAGCGGATCTTGCTTTTTTTGACTCACTTCCCGTTGATATTTGTTCAAAGTTCTTTTGTTTCTGGGTTCCTCATACAATGTAGAATATTAATTTTTTTAAAGTTACTAACTACCCTTAAATATTAAACGAATCCACTGGATCACCGAGAAATGGATTCAGCTCGTTCAGTGATGACCGTAGCTGGCAGAAAAACAAAACCAAATAATAAGCAGGTATACCCGTACTTACAGATTGCTACAGGTGAGTTTTAGAATCGAAAAGTAAACTTTAAGATTTTGATTAATGTTTCATGTCCCTATTCTTTCTACCTATATGTCTTTACGATTCTCCTTACCGAACAGGGCTCATTCTGATTTCAATCCTGTTGATATCACGCCAGAACCCGTGGTCGGTGGCGAGTCATTAAATTGAAACGAATGAGGAGAAGGCTTTGAATTGTGACCGTTTTTCACTACGGAAACTTATTCTTGCGGGTGCCAAAAAAAAGTCCCCTTTGGGACTATAAACCATAATAATAGGCCGATACCCCTTCAAATTAGACGGACATTGCTTGGCGGTTTCCATCTTATTTGGCTTACCTGATGACTGAAATGTTTCAATGCCGCGATGAATTCTACCGTGGGGCAATTACTTACCTGTTCTACTTCATCTTTTATTTTTAACTTGAAATTCTCTCAGTTTTACCGCATTAAACTAATAATATCATTTTCAGACAAATTAATTTTATGTAATGTTTCTATTTATTTTATTAGATTTAGAGAGGAAACGGGAGAGAAGAAATTTACAGAACCACGTTCACGATCAACACTGTATTGTAACCTTAAATCCATGGTTATAACTCCATCCCTTATTCTTCCCCTAGTTCTTAGATGAACTATTCCATGGTAGACACTACAATCAACATCTATTGTTTAACTGGGAGAACAGATAGTGATAAAAATTGTGACTGTGTATCCTGAACGCCAAACCAAATTTAGGTCCCCACGACAAAAGCTCTAATCAGAAAGTCCTCTTTCGTCCAGGGATACAAGGACAAATCAAAGAAGTAATTTCATACAAAATTACTGTAATTTTCCCGGATTCTGGTGCTAAAAGCTTATTTTGAACCACAAATTTTTGCAATAAAAGTACCTTTCTTTGAACTTATTTTTCCTGTGATTCTAAAAGAACCTAATTCTAGGTCTTTCCACTACAAGAGTTATACATTTAATAGTTTTTTCAGATTCTAATGTTTTTATTTTACATTTTGCTTGTGTAACTGGAGCAGGTCTTGTAATATGGCAGATCAGTTGTCTTCCGTTCTACTCACATTGGCAGTCTGGTACTTCTTGTTCCACATCTTACAGCCAATTCTGATCATGTTGGTTCATGTTGGTTCTGAAGGTGTTATATATGAACTATACTTTACGAGGCATTGTTACAATTCATTTTTAAGTCCTAAATTGTAAATAACCGTGTGTAGTGATTAAGAAGTATAGGATGTCCCTATACATTGATTGAAGAAGGGGTACAAAATCTAATTTCAGTGAAAGAACTCGAACCTTTTTCGCACTCCAGAGTCTTGCCCCATATAGCGGTTAGTGGTTCACCATCAGGACCTGTCATTACTAGTGAGCGGCAAATTATAACAGGCAGAACAAGTGGGAGGAGTAACACTCCTCCCCGTTCCAGGCCGGGTCAAGTTGGCGCCAAAAAACCTGTGACGTCACCAGTGGGCTGTGGGGGAGGTAGGTCGGGATCGATGGTCATAGAAAAGGGATGGGGAGGTGGTTGCCGAGTGAGGAGGATGACAGGACTTGGCGGTTGGTGGGAGTCGTCAGGGTGGAGGAAGGAGGTTCGCTTGGGTTCCTTCCCGGAGACGGCTGGAGGCGGGAGTTCCAAGAGGGCCCATGAATCCACGTGATTGCGAATTCCTCATCTACATAGAATGGGATGCGCTGTCACCACATTATGTACAGTGAGGGGTAGACTAAGTAGCATTTAAAGGCATTGAAAATGGTGTAGTTGTTGTTCCAGATGCCCTTGCAAATTAAGTGGCCCTTGGTCGGAATTTTCATTGAGACGGAGAAATATGATCATCAATTTTATAAAAATACCAGAAAACCCCTACTTCTACTCTCTTCTCAAACACTATTTAGACAGAAAATTTCTGTTCGACGTCACTCTCCGAAGAAAACTCAAAGACGCCATACGTCCAAGACCTCACCATTCCTCATGGAAACCTAATGACTGACTCAAGAAAAACGTTTTAGGCCCTCAAGACAAATAAATTGTTCGCTTCTAAATCAGGGTTGTTTAGACTAGAAACTATAACTTTACACTTATAAAGAATGATCAACAAATTGATGTAACTACATTTTATTAAAGTTTTTTATGTTGAAAACTGCGGAGGGGGAAGGCTGTTATAAAATTTCATGATGACCATGAAAGTTCTTTTAAAAATCTTTTTCTGACATCTCCACTCACAATTATTATTATCAGTGTAATAATCATTTTCACTTTCCAATGCCTTTTATGTGTCACCTCGCCTGTTTACCTAAGAATACCTATTTACCCCAGTATTAATATTGAATAATAAACCCCAGTAATAATATTGAATAATATTTACCTATATATTATCAGAATGCTTCAACCCGTGTATCGGCTACTAACTACACTACAAGTATTCACATCGGCTATCACTCCAGTATCCACATTCACTACAACTCGACGCTATCGGCCGCACAACACTAGGTTACAAACAAACAATAATAAACGAAAAAACGCAAATGTTGGCACCATAAATCGGGCCATACATCGGGAATGGTTTGACCTACGGACGTGGGGAAGGGCTCATTCGATTTCTAATGGTATGTTCTTCAAATAGGAAAATATTTAGGCCGATTCGACTAGTTTAGAGGTTTTCAGGGATTTTACAAAACTTTTACAGCCGTTAAAGGGCACTTTAAATTGAGTGAGGGAGCTGGCTCAAGAATTGGAGCGTCGTCGGACCAAGATGGATTTTTCTGAAAATTTCAGATTTTTTGCTCCAGCCGTTTCGGAGATATCGTGCGTACGGCGTACGGCGGACGGACGGAAAAATTTTTATTGCAGATTCGGATTCTACACCCTTTGAAACGTAAACCATGAAATTTTCAGGGGGGTTAGATTTTTTTTTTTTTTTTCAGAGCGATTACAATGGTTTATTATTGAATAATAAACCAATAATACTCTTTTAATATGATGGTTAGACGATTTTCAGGTTGTCCTTGGTGCTAAAAACGCTTGTCTGAGATTTTATGTAGAGGCGTTCGGAGCTATTGTGTGACTTTTTCGAGGTTGAGGGATCTACATCTGTGATCTGGTTAGAAAGCGTTTCCTAATGAAAAATACGTAAGTTACACATCTTGTCTGAAAATGTGGAATTCAGAGACAACGTCAATCCTCATATATTATTGCTAACATCCTTGAAAGAATGCACCTCCGTCCCAAGTATGTGAAACGTGATTAGAGTTCTGTGGACGGTTACATTCACCGGAATTTTATACTGTCGAGGTAACGCCCCTCTCGCAGTTTGTAATGATTAACAGCGCCCTGTACCTGGCATGCACGCGAGTGCACTCAACAGAGATCAATAACAGGGTATTGTATCTCCTTGAATGGAGAAATACAATAGATCAGGGGGTAGCAGGCCCTTGTGCCAGGGCCGCGATGGGCTCAAGTAGCGTACCTGGGGGTTCTGCGATGACAGGTGGATATATATACAGCTGGACAGCTATATCTCCTCCCCCATATCCCACGTCGTCGGGTAGTTGACGTGTTCCTGTTTCTCTGAATATCAACAAACTTCACTTATCAACCTCCTCTTCACCTACATTATCGATATAAAATCGCTTGCTCAGTCCGTGAAATAATCCAATCTAGATGTAAGTACTGATATATTCGTCCAACTAATCTATATTTTACTATAAGGGTTGATTTAGGATATTCCTTTATTTTTGAGATGCGAGAAAAGCGAGCATCCAGATCAGCGAATTTGAAGCAATCAAGTGGGCGGAAGGATTTTGTATCTTCGTATCTTCCACTGTTTCTTGTTCACATTAAACTATTTTATTACATATATCTTTATTCGCTCATGAAATGTTGATTTTTTCAAAATTTCGATCAAGGATTTCAATTACCGGCTATTTCAGTAGATAGATAGATAGATAGATAGAAAATATGTTTATTGAATGACAGCCAATAATCATTAACAAAAAATTATTGCAGAAAACATCTAGCTCGGACCATTGGTCATCTGCCCGGAGAGTTCAACTACCTTAACAAGGGAATAGTTTGTTTAACACAACACAATAGTTATTTCGCTCCTTTGTATAAATAATTTTAGAACAAGTCAGTGGATAGCATATAATATGGTAGTAATAAATTATGACAACAACCATACAATAGAAAAAACAATCACATGCAAAAATAACAATCCAAAAACTCAGCCAACTCTACTCCTCAGCCAACAAAATTGAAATTCTGCATCAAAAACTCACGGTATCCCAAGGCTTCGTTAAGGAACCTGTACAATCTAAATCAATACATACCGTCTCGGCTTTCTATGGCCTCCCATGAATCGTTATTTTTTTCCGAAATGGCGAAGTCTAAACTCAGCAATTACTATAAAAGAAGTGATGACTCGCCTCCTCTTCGGTTTGGTTGCACATAGATTTGCAGCGAATCGCAAAGCCTAGCATTGAGTCCAAGCTGCTCGCAGCGTGCTTTCGCTATTAGCTTGACAACCTTAATGTTCAGGTTATATCCAACGCATACAACGGAAAGTGGCTCGAAAGTAGTGCCCTCTTCCTAAAATTTTCTTTCTGTCGGGCTTCCATTTTAGGTATGACGGTGGTGAGGAATTGTTCAAATTATGATGCATCAGCCCTAGAGAGCTCTGCTCCCATAGAGTAGACCTCAGTTAGCATCTCCCACCTCCTGAAGCAGCTGGCTTTGAGCCGGATGGCCTCCTCGCCGATTTGACGCGGGTACCTAAACTCTGGCATCCTCAGCACTTTACGAAGTACTTCAAAGTTCATCAAAGTTTTTCACTTCAACGTTATTCAAGTACATCGCTCTCAGGCCTGTTTCAAAATGTAGCACGTAGATTGGGGTGCTGTTGGGCAGCCTACCTTCTTGATAAAGAATCGCTAAAGTCGTTCTGCCTCCTCATATTCTTCGACTCCCCAAACCTGAGCCGCATACCCCATCGCCGCCCGTGACGTGGCCTTGGAAACTTTGAGCTTATGCTCAAAAGCGATATCCCTCGAAATCATATTATGCTAGGTGCTGGCTATCTTATCACGATTACCACTTATAATGTATTTGCTCATTTTTCCTATTCCATTTAATTTCACTTTCTTACTCAGTAAGATTGTTGCCAGCTTAATATGCATTGACTATAACCATGCAGCAAATCGATTTTGTATCAACTTGTAAATGGTGTATGGTGCACTCAATAAATAAAGGTTAGCAAGCAATATTTGCCTTAAAGGCAAATGTTTAAAACTGTCTGGATGTTTATTTCTGAGTATTTGTTTTCATTTTACTATTTGGGATTGTCTCGTTAATACAGCGAAAGAAAACCGTGAAAATGATTGATTAATGACCTGGTTGATTAAAATTCACGAGAGTTAACAATAAGAAAGTTAGAGCAATTTCAACTCTCGCCCTGAAGAGCGAAATGGACGCCAGATGTCGTAAAGTCGGATTAACAGGATGGAAAACAGATGAAAAACGGGGCACACGAGAGGGACAGCGGATAAAAGAAGGCGAGCGAAAAAAAGGGGAACTTTAGGGCGGAGTGAAGCGAAGTGAGAGGCGGCCAGTGGAGGCGGCAGGTGTAAATGTAATAAAAACTAAGGTGTAAGGTGTGGGGGCAAACAACTCCTCGGCGTTGAACAGAGGAAAGCTGCTATCAACACACCTTTTCCTTACTTCGTTTTAATCGTCGCTGTTGGTATAATATTCAAGCTCATTTTCTTGTGCGAGAGATTTTTAAAAGTGAATTTTAAAGCAGTTGAATATGAATGTTAACTTGGTTTATCCGTGCTTCGCTCAGAATTAGTTGTAAATGAAACAGTTTTTTCCATTCTACTCGTACTTTGAATAGCTCTGTAGATCTTGGGTTGTTCATAGACCCTCCTCCGAAGTCTGTTTTCTCATATCTCTCCCCTACTGAAGACTCGGCCAGGAGGGGTCTCGATTAGGGCAATTTCCATGTTCTGCAACTTAATATCGTTCTTCGTATTTCCTGTGCTCTTGTGAAGAATTTGTGACAGAAAGGTTGGGGTTGCATCATCAAATTTTTGAAACAGTTTTGTCCATCCTACTTTGAATGGCTCTGTAGTCTATTGAGGATCTTGGCTTGTTCATAAATCTTCCTCCAAAGTCTGTTTCTTATATCTCTCTCCTACTCAACACTCGGCCAAGAGGGTTCCCTTAGCTCGATTAGGGCAATTTCCATGTTCTGCAACTTAATATCGTTCTTCATATTTCCTGTACTCTCATGTCAAATTAATGACAAAAACGTTGAGATCACATCGTCAAATTCGATGATTATGCTTAATAGTGCATGAGTTAACAACTATCAAGGAATGCCTTACTCGAATACCCCCTATCACTTACTTTGGAAGGACTGGAATGAACAATCGATTCTAGGATAGTTCGCAGGGTAGATGCATTGTTGAAGTGGAGTCATGAAATGTCTGATCCTGCACCACGAGACGTTCGAGATCACGTGTGAGAACCCCCGTTCCCCTTCACAATGATGAGCGTCTAGGTAATACCGTTGACAGCTAGCTAACTTCCCACTCCGTTCTGCAGCTTTTCCTGCTCCTCTCATCCTTTACCGCCATACTCCTAATTTTTGGCCCTTCCCAGCAGAGCTGATTATTTACCTTTTGTCTGTTACTGGTCCGCTCCCAAAAATAACAATAATTACCATACTTCCGGTTTCATAATCAAATCAAATTCATTGAAGTTTCGGAAATTTCTCACAAATCACAACTATTTCTTTATTTTTCTGCGTTTTAGCAAAGACGTTTGAAACATCTTCAAATCCCAAATTTGACCATTTTTTCGACGATACAGGACTGATTAAAAAAATCGAAACTCATATCGGAGAGATAAAAATTCAACGCTCTTTCCCACGGTTTATATTCTCAACTTATATGTTAACTCGTAGGTGGGTACATTAGGGCCGTTTTAGTAAGGTTGAACACACGATGATGATTTCCGCTCAAAGCCTGACGGCTATAATGTGATGTTCTTTGAAAAGGTTTTTGCTCTCTCTCTCTCTCACTGTATTATATAAGATACCTTTTTGTATCTTTCCAGAGACCCCAAAACGATTTGGGGAATCCAAGAATATTCAGGATGGTTGCCCAAACTAAAGTGTCCGCTGAAGATTTGATAAGATTACGTAGTAAGGTGACTCACCAATTGAAGGGTGCCAGTGGCACAACGCCCTAAGAGCCTGAGCAACAAATTTTCAGGAGAGAATAAAATGTGCACAAAATGTGGACTTTAGCAACGATCGGTTGTAACTGAAAATCATAGGTAACTAAGCCAGAACTTCACTCCAATAAGAAGTTTTGTCAACGAAACGAACTCGTAACCAATGGTTCTCCGGGATTTAAGGAGGGGGAAATTGGCAGCGTGGGATGTGGTCTGGTGTCAAATAAATTCACAGCTTTCCAAAAAGTGGTGGAATAATTCATGATAAAATCGAATAATAACAACAAAACACCGCATATAGACCCAAAGCGTCTCGTAAAAAATGACCTACATCAACATCTAGAAAGTAAATTGCTTACATGAGTGAGCGAGTGCTTCCAAAGTGGAGTCGTTACGTTTGACCTTGACTAGTGACTGATACGAGGATTGAAAAAAAAAAAAAAAAAACATCTGGCACGTTCAAATGTTCCCTGTGAAGCCAAATGCAGGTACTGAAAGTCCCACTCCTTTAAAAAAATCTACCATCTATTTTAACGTAAAATCTAGTGTGGCAGCACGCAATGCGCCCACCGTAGTGATGAGCCGTGAGGTAGGTACTTGAAGCATAGATAGAGATGGTGGGTACTTGCGTTAACTAGGTAATATATGTCAACCGCCAATCAGGGATCCCGCTCTATTAGTCACGTTCAGCCAGGATATTGTCTGGACAGTTCAATAATTGTCATTGAGGGATTCCACAACGTATCTATCTCCGTTCGCCGATGGCTGCAGCATCTTCCCTCATTCTTCCCTACGGTTCCATCTCTTGCGATTTGATCCGTGTTGTGACAACGAGACATACAGGAATCCCTTAAAACTTTGTCCTTGGATCATTTTTTGTTGTTGTTATAGATTTGTCTCACACTTCAGTTAAGCCATGTTTGTCCTTTCTACCGCTTAACCTGAACTCGAACCCATTCCTCGCTGCACTGAAGTGTTTGACAACCTTTAGCCACTTTAATCATCTGCCTCTAATCAAATTAGTACCTACTATAAAGAGCTTGATAGTGGAGCATTCGACTCTTAACTGGATTTTTAGTTTGCTGAATCCTCTAATCCTTACATAAATTAATCTTATATTTTTTATGCACTGTTGTCCTGAATTGGATGCGTCGTTTTCCGTTTCCTTTCTTTCCGTTCCTCTCTTTGATGGTTTTTCAAAATGTAATTCTTACACTCCATGTAGTCTAATGAGAATGAACTTCGTGTTACTTAGTATTTTATTATACGTTCGAGGTTTATGGTTCAAAAAGACGTAGTATATGAACTCATAAATTTAAATAAGCGATGCCTTTCTCCCCATGTTACAGGAACTCACAACTTCGATTGTTTTTTTTTTTTTAAAAGATAGTATTGTTCTGAAACTAATTTTTTTATTGAACATAAAATCGTTTTTTAGAAGGAGGCTTTCGATCTGGCAGAGTACCTGGATATTTATTGGTCTCGCTTCCTTGAGAAGTTGAAGTTTCCATCTCACGTAGGTATATTTAGTAAACCGGCAACGTGTTGCGATATCATTCAAGGAGTTAACTACTGTGATTTTCTCACTGTTTTCCCATATCTTATATTTTTCCTTTATCAACTTAGTAATTAAAAGTGACGGAGGGTTAAACGGGCTTGTGAGTTGTCCAGAGTTAGAGCGATTCCAACGCAGCGGTTGCTAATGAGCTCGGAGTTCAAGTCGGTGTTTACCTTTTGTAACTCCGCCAACCTCTGCTGTGAATTATGGGAGTGGACATCGAGTTATAGCCCTTGCACCTCCTTCTACGTTTTAACTATAACGTCCTACTAGGAGAGGAATAAATAGTAAATGGCTCGCATAAATCAGGTACAAATGTACCTACGCTTGCGATTCTCGTTCATTTTGGCTTCGTGTACTTACAACATGCTTTTAACCGTGACGATCAATTGACTATTAACAATCAATTCTTCTAATGGCGCAATCCCCATCTTTTACTGGTAGAGCCAGTGTATTGAAAGTTGGCTATCCGCTTTTCTGGCATCCAGTGCGATCAAGTCTACACTGCCCATTTTTGTAACCCTATGAATCCGCTCATTTTGTTGAACATAAGAACTAGAGGAACATAGAGTAATATTTTGCAGACACTTTCTGGTGGATGAGAATTGAGGTCTATATTCCATTTTCTCCGCCAATCAACAACATCCTTTGCTGTACCCTTCACGTGTATTGCTTGCCCCATTTTCTTACATGTTTCGGTATTAAAAAAGCTGCAAATTCTTTCACTGGGGTTTATTATTCAATTGGCTAGCGTTCATGATTTGAATTTATACTAAGCTTTGTAGTGCATTTATCAGAATGCTTCAACCCGTGTATCGGCTACAAAGCCTTTTAGGAGTTCACTCCAGTATCCACATTACTACATCACTACTTCACTAGGTTACTGATATCAAAACAAAAACAATAATAAACCAAAATAACGCTAATGTTGGCACCATAAATCGGGCCATAGGTCGGGAATGGTTTGACCTACGGATCTGGGGAGGGGCTCATTCGATTCCTCGGGGAAAGTTCCTCAAAAAGAGTTCAAATTTAGGCCGCCCTGACTTTTTTGAGGTTTTTAGGGATTTTACAAAACTTTGACAACTCTTAAAGGGCTCAAGAATTGGGGCATCTCCGGACCAACATGGATTTTTCCTCAAAATTTCAGCTTGTTTGGGAGAAATTGTGCGTACGGCGTACGGTGCACGGCGGACGGACGGAAAAATTTTTATTGCAGGTTCGGATTCTACACCCTTTGAAACGTAAACCATGAAATTTTCAGGGGGGTTAGACTTTTTTTTCCAGAGCGATTACAATGGTTTATTATTGAATAATAAACCAAAAAGTAAGTGAAGTAAAGTGAAAAAGGAATTCCACCTTGGATTTTCGTACCCGGAGGTGTCTAGAGAGTCCGGAACAGGGCTGACGATTTCGCTCGTGGCTTCCCATTGCCTCACGCCCCTCAAATGGGAGCGATTTTGATTCACGTGATATCGAGATCAGAGGTGAGCTGTCTAACGACTGGACATGAATACAACACTTGATAGGATTTTGGCCCTAATCATTGGTCCCTACCAGATTTGAACCGGGCTAAATCAGTACTCCCACTGAAAGTAAACAGCCAAAGGACTGATGCCTTAACTCGCTCCGACAACCTGCCCCCTTTTCAATAACTGTAAACCAAAAGCCATAATCAGAGAGTGATTTTCCTGGAAACGGTTGTTGGCTTCGATCCACAGCAAAAATCCATGTTTTTCACATTCAAATGTGAATTTCTCTACCAGCTTCTTTTTTATTATACCGAAAGCTCTTGAGTGACAGATGCTTTTTCTGAAGATGCAAACGATTGGTGTGCGAAAACGGCTTCAAAACATACCATAAAGTTCAGCCAAAAAAGTTGTAACTGACGAAATTCTTCACGTTGTTGCAATTTTTCACCTATTCAGCTCGTTCATAAGATTTTTATTTTGCATTGAGGGGAAAGGAAATTTAATAACCCTCTTTCGTACGGGATCCTCAATAAAAATTCTCTAGAAAAATTCTTTTAATTGGACTTTTTGTTGCAAAATAGTTGCAGAATCGATCCCCGATATAGTGTCCTGGGACATCCTGAGTGTTCGAACATCAGTTCGATTGAGTATAAGGGAGTGCTTGGGTGGATTCTTGTTCCTAACTGACATGAGACTGTTTCAGAAGAATGTTTCTCCTCGAGTGGGGCGGTGAGGGCCTAGTGAGTTCCTTCTTCCATCGCACAACAAGCCCCTTTTGTAAAACGTTTGATTGAGCCCGCATCCGACCCTTCCTAACTTCCCCCGATAGATTGAATCATGTGGGATGGGAGTCCAGGTGAAGAAGGTAGTACATACCTACCTCTATTCAATCTCCTGACGAGCTCTTTACCTAACCCATTGATTTCTCATCGTTCCTCAGTAAAATTTAACTGTTCATGAAATCCATCAATATCTTATAACATTACTGAATTGTTTCCTTAACGAAAAGCACGACAATTTGCGTATTAATGTTACAATGTATACGTCTAACTTGAGATCAAGGTTGTATTTCTTCTTTATCTATTATAGAACGGGCGAACCTACTCATATTCGGAAAAATACTAATTCGATACGGGTTTTCATGGTGAGGATAAATAAGTGATGGGACTTAGACATCGACATTATCGAAATATCGATGTTTTGCTTCGAAATTACGATTTTTGCCATCGGCCCCACACATTTGTTAATATTGATGTTTTGGCTCCGATATTCGGTTTGGTTTACTCTTCACTGACTATAAAAATTCCACCTAGCTCACTTGCTACCTAACGTGAAAAAAATATATTAAAAATTCTTTCAACTTCTGCAGTATTAACGAATTTTTGAGGAAAAAAAAACTACTATTCTCGGTCCAAAATATTTTAAATGAGAATTTTCAAAACATGTTTGCATCAAAATCCGTTTCAAAGCATTCTAAATCTACTGTCAAAAGACTCAAAAACACATTCCAAACGATAACTCTCCATAAAATTGAGATTTGCACAAAAAATCTATCTAGGCTTTCAAAAAGCTTGAAAGGTCCGACAACGCCCCAATTCTTTAGCCAGGTCCCTCACTTAATTTAAAGCACCCTTTGAGGGTTGTCAAAGTTTTGTAAAATCCCTAAAAACCTCAATAAAAGTCAAGGCGGCCTAAATTTGGACTTTTTTGAAGAACTTTCCATGAGGAATCGAATGAGCCCTTCCCCAGGTCCGTAGCTCAAGCCATTCCCGATGTATGGCCCGATTTCTGGTGCCAAAATTTGCATCCACACAACTCACACAACACAACAACTTTTTTTTTTTGATCGCAGTAACCTAGTGATGTAGTGAATGTGAATACTGGAGTGAACTCCTGAAAGGGTTTATAGGTTGAAGCATTCTGATATGCATTGAAAAGAAACGCTGCAAATTCTTTCACTGGGGTTTGTTATTCAATTTCATTCACTTGGCTTGCATTTATGATTTGAATTTCTACTACTTGATTGACCAGTTGATTATATTTGTGTGCCTCCTCTACATCAGTCTACCTCTGGCTACATTGTTTAAATTTGGATTTGCGGGAGTTTTACGCAATACGAGTGCTAAAGTGATGATAAATTATACATGTTTTTATTGTGGTGGGTTATTGAGGTTCAATAAAAAACGCTGCAAATTCTTTCACTGGGGTATATTAATCATTTGGCTTGCATTCATGATTTGAATTTCTATTAAGCTTTGGAGTGTGCGCGTTTAACAGGTGATAGAGCGATTATTGAATTTCAGGAGATATGCATAGAGCACTTAAATCGGTTCTCAACCAAAAGACCTATTTGGATTGATCAGTTGATCCTCCTGAAATTCAATAATCGCTCAACCACCTGTGAAACACGCACACTCCAAAGCTTAGTAGAAATTCAAATCATGAATGCAAGCCAAATGAATAATAAATCCCAGTGGAAGAATTTGCAGCGTTTTTCCTGAAAATTTCGGACTTTTTGCTCCAGCCGTTTGGGAGAAATGGTGCGTACGGCGGACGGACGGAAAAATTTGTATTGCAGATTTGGGTTCTACACCCTTTGAAACGTAAACCATGAAATTTTCAGGGGGGTTAGCAATTTTTTTTTTCAAGAGCGATTACAATGGTTTATTATTGAATAATAAACCAAAACCAATCTCAGTCTCACTTATGCTATAAATCACCACCATGACTACTTGTACTTCTACGACTAGTATCATGCTTGTCTCGTAACTGTCTGTTAATGTCACGTCCCAGATGAGTCATTTGGTCAATAAACATACTGCATTTCTACTGCGAACCTTTACAGTTCGACGGATGTTGAAATCAAAAATCAATCCCAGCAGGGAGGCAGTTGCATCCCATCTGACCATACAACAATTAGCTAATGAAAGGCAAGCTCTGCTGGCGTTGTTATGCCAGTGGGGATTGTTTCTCTTCTTGCACAATATTACCTACATAGTTCTTCACTATTATTTATTCCGTATCACTCTAAAATCAGAGTGTGATTTAAATAATTATAAAACAATTTTCTCCCTGTATTTTCAAGTTATAACAATAATCATTACTTCAAAATCTTCAAGAGTATGTGTGCCCAAACACATCTTACTATCCACTAATTTATTCTGGTTTCCGCTTTTCTCAGGGTTAACCAGTTTTCCTTTTTCTAAAATTTGATAAAGGTTTTAAGTTACGTTACATAACATGAATGTAAAGATCATTGAAATCATTTTGAAGATATTGTGTAAAGATGATTTGTTAACGAAAGACATGAGTAACTCCTTTGTCTCGGTGTTCATTTGTCCATATTTGTCTGTCAATCTGTCGGTCTGTTCAGCGCTCCATGCCGATATATTGGAGCTATCAGCTTGAAATTTCGTAGGCGGGCTCCTTGAATAACAGAAGTAAGCTGTATAGCGTTTTGATTCCTGTCCGAATTTGATCGAAACACCTCAGAAATACGTGTTTGGTATTGCTTCGAATCAATCGAAACGATCCCATCGGATGCTATGCTGTCATTAAGCGGATGAACGCATTGCGATCCGTATGGGCTGTCTCGGTTAGAGGGAGTGATATGTATCAATAATACAGACAAAAATACACTTATTTAAAGTGTACAAGAATTTTAATATTCCAAAACTTTGATTTTATCCGTATGGGTACGGTATCCCAGTTCTATCCGGTAGTTCGGTAGAAAAACCCCAGATGTCGAATTTTTCAATTTAGATGACCTTGAAACATAAATCAACAATTTTTGATGAAGGAATGGGGGCCGAAAATTGTCTTGGTCTTTACTATAGTTCGATTGAAAATAGTAAAACTGCAAGACGGTTGCATTGTATTCCGCTGTTGATGAGCTGCCAAAATTCCTCCATAGCTAGAATCACACAGAAATGTGTGTCTGATTGAGAATCTCAAACACAACCAGTAAACCAATTGTTTAATTAAACGGGATTAATATAGATTAATATAGATTTCAGTTATGAAATTACGAACAGTTGAATTTCGAATAATTATTTGTATACCAGCGTCACTTTCATGTATAATAGAATCGTAATACCTCAAGTTAAGGGTTTGAACCGTTTCGCGTTGGCAACGAGTTGCGAAATTCCTCCATCTCGTGAATAACCGTGTAATTAAGAGTCTCGAAAAACAGGTAAACCAATCGGTTAATTGAACTGGATTAAAAGAGAGAGAGAAACTCCCAGGAGCCCCTGAGTGACAAACCTAACTAATGAACTCCTGCTGGAATAAAACCCCTAACGGACCGAATCTTTAATTGACGCAGGTAAACACGTCAATATAAATTCACTTAGTTACCCTAACGGCATTTACCGGGGGTAGAAAAAAAGTAAAAGAGAGAAAAAAAGTCGTATCAGAAGGGGGAGACGGAAATACAGCGTAAAAAGGGCGGCAAGAGGAACCAATAAAGTGTGATTAATCGTGCAACTCTCTCTGGGTTCTATACTCAGTGTTTTAGTGTGAAGGCGTATTTTGCGGGGTTTAGGAGTCGGTGTTTGACTCTGATTCTGATACATTAGCGAAGCTGATGAAAACGGGGTAGACAAGGGTTGAAGGGATCATGTCAATTTTGGGGGAAGGTTGTAGATGGTCAGGGTTGTTCTTGGTGATGTTTGGTCCAACAGAATTCTCTGATTTATACGATTGAAGTTGAAAATACGGTATCTATTCATTAATTGTTGGGTCAGGACCGTTGCACGTACATTAACAACTTGTCAATCGTGGTAGAAGACGTGATAGACAGATAAATGACAGCAAGACAGAGATTCAAACAACCAAAATCATTAAATAAAGGTGTTTACTTTCCAAATCACGTAGCCCTTCTATACTAGATCACTTACCCGCACTATATCTAAAGATTTATCGGAGCATTTAGTACACTACCTAAGTACAACACATTGATCAGGTAGAAAATAAATGAAATATCCAAAAACGAGTTGTAAAACATGTAGGCAAGCGTTTGTTGCTTGTAGCCTAGAGATACCAACTCCAGACGCAGGATAACGTATTGGGGGAAAGAACTTACGAACTTGCAGCAACGCGGGTACTCTCATTCAATCCGTACCAATTATAACCTATTCAAATCGCCCCAAAATTTCACCTTTTTATCCTTAATGTTTTTGAAATATTGATTATTTTACAATCACCCTTGAATTATACCTGTGGGGGCTGATTGATAATGATGCAGGGACATCCCCAAGTGGCGGATGATATTTGACTGAATGTTCCAATCTGACTTTTGTTTGTTCCTATGTTTCAAATGACTTTGGTCCAGCAAAGTATAAATACAAGCAAGAAATTTTTAGTGAGGCAAACAGTAGTTTTTTCCGTTTTTTGTTTTAAATATACGTATCTTAAAACCTTAACCATCGCCGAAGATAAGTCGGATGATTGATACGTTACCTCTACTTGATATCATTATCACTGTTTGAACTATGCTGAGATTCATTAGTTTGTATTACATTTATGGTTTCTCTTTTGTTGCAGGTAAGACACTCATAAATCACAAGGCATATCTGGTGGGCGGTAAGTACCTACTCAAAATCATGAAAGTACAGCGTAATACACCGTTAGTTATCGTGCATGAATAAGGTTGTAAGATCCAGATCATGTACGAGTACGTCTGCTTATGTAAGCAGCAATCAGTGAAAGAGCAGACTGCAGGATTGGCAAGCCTGCCTGGACCGTTGCTCAACCCACAAGAACATACGAATAACAAGTACAATCATAAAACTGTAACAGTTGCCTGAAGATCTGACCCATGGGGATTACAACAAAGATACTTGTAATGAAATTAATCGGTTGAGTAACTGTTTTACATTCCTTGGTGAATTGTTGAACATGATACTCGAATCTCGCTTTTGTAGAGTTACTGCTTTAGTTCAACTGAACTTACAGTTTTCATTCATTAGACAGATGAATACACACTTTCTGGTTCATGTAGTGTTGTCTATCGTTCAGGAGATTTAACGAGTAATTCTCACTAATACCCTTCTGAGAGGACATATAATCTCTAAATTCTGATTGATGATAGTGGGTATTTCCCCGCTATGCTCCAGAAGGTCTCAAAATAGCAGAATTGGTTCAATCAGAGTCATATTCTACGCCATATTCTATAACTCCGTGTTGACTGTTGCATGGTAGTTTCACTTCATTAATTCTAGTCTTCATGTTAATTCAAAACACCCGAAAGTTGACACCAAAGTATGTCCTATTCTCTTGTGACTGATCGATCATCACCTAAGGCTTGCATTTTAAGCGGATTCGCTGGCACGTTATTATGATCATAAAGAATTTTTGAATGTTGGAGCTAACTTCAACACTTTTGAGCCAATCTTCAGAGAAAACTCATCAACTGGAATTGTTCCAAAACGCCATAAAATGACATTTTTGACTTCCACCTTCGATGCAGGGATACTGAAATTACTGAGGATACCTGTTAGATATGTTACTTTAGGTAGTTTTGAGGCAGTTGCAATAACTGTCGTTTGTTTGTAAATGTGCGAAATGGTGTTGAAAAAGTTGAAAATTTTTAAAGCAACAAAACTTCGCTGGTAAAGTCGAGTTCGCCGGATGGACTCTTTTTCAGGAGTAAAGGAGCAGGCACGGTGATGTAAGCACCGAGAGGACATGGACACCCCCAGTGGGAAAACTTGCAGTTTGCTCAGATGTCGGGGGAAACGCGGGAAGGGCGGCCCCTGGCGACATCTGCCTTCCCCCCTGTCGTCCGTCTGACGGATCTGCCTGCCTTCAAGATTCATTGTGCTCGAAAGGGTTCGACCGAGGATATTCCATAGCCTCTTCAAAAGCCACGCGGCCAGAAGCCTTCACGCCCTGGTTACTCTATTTCCTCCACCTTTATGCCGTACGCGAGGTTTTTTTTTCAAACGATCATGTGACACGTGTATTGAATACACCTCCGCCAGAATTGCGCTGCCTGGAGTCTGGGAATTTGGAAACATCAAAGACCCTTGATAATCAATACAGTGTGAATGAGGTTTCTTATGGATTATTACTCTCCTTCAATCTTCGTAACTGAGTAAGGTGAATTCTGTGCATGCCGTCTAGTTATTACTCAACGATTGAAATCAAAAGTCATGGCACGTGCTTCCTCAAAGCTTACTGAGCAGATTAGTTGGCATATCAGAGCGTCTTAATACCGCTCTTCGTTTTGAAAATGTCCAAGATTTTGCCACATTTCAGTACCTTTCAAAATCACTAAGGGCGAGATCTGGGGAGAACAGTGGATGTCCAAAAACATTGACACGCACAATTTGCTGGTTCCACGACAACGCTCGTCCACATAGCGCTTGGGAAACTCAAAAGCTTCTTCAGTCATTCGGATGAGTTGTTTTTATGGCCTTGTAGTGATAGGAAAGTCATTATGAATAGGTACATCGATGGGCTCCTACGGTTTCAGATTTGACGCGTTTCGATTTTCTTATTCCAGGGATAAAAATACCATCCGATTCCTCAACTTCATTCATGAAACATTGAGATGTTGTGTGAACATCATAATATCAATAAAACTGGAATATTTTATTTTGTTCCCTGAAAAATGCCATTACAATTACAATCTAGGATGGATCGAGTGGGCTTCACAGTAATTATTGTAAAGCTCCACTCGATCTACCCTAGACCACAGCTGCTCAAAGCCAACTAACACTGAAAATCAGCTCCATTGATCCTTCTCTGAAAAGTTCAAAAGATCTAATTATTGGACGATTGCAGTTTTGCGGTCGATATTACCATTTCACCGCGTTTGATCTATTTTAACGAAGCCCCCCTCGCTGTTCACCTTTCCGATCCTAGGTTGCCCTAAGTTGCACGAGATAGTGTTTTCAATTAGTACACCCATTGTTCGCTTCTCTATTGGGTTATTCGAAATCCTCTCATCTGTGAACAGTTAGGGCTCTCCACCTTTCCGATTACAATAAACAATTAATACGAACGCGAGATCCCCAGTTTGGAATTCCAGCCCCACATCACAGCTGTTTGGTTGAACGAAGTTACCTATGCCGGAGGATAGGGTTCCTGCATAAAAAGTCCAGGCCTTGGTTTGACGTGGTTATGAACTTGCAACCATTCTCATTCCAGTTGTGAAATGACGCGATAGTGAAGTTGATAAGTTATCGTGAAAAATAAACGCAAATAAGTTCTTTCTTTACTGATTTTAACTGATACAGATTTCCACCCAGGAAAAATGAAGTTTGGAATATTTTGTGTGGCGAAACCACATCAAAATTCTTGCATGATTCAATGAATACCGAAATCATCGTAAGGCACCCCCCTTCCTTCTTATTAGCGAAGTTTCATGGAGAATTGGGTTGTTTGCAAATATTTTCAAAATCCATTACTTTTTTTAGTTTCTTTTGCACGCTGGATCAAATGAAACAAACCGCGTTGACAGTTCAAACCGCTTTCGAGTTATGAAGAATCCTGTTCGTTGAAACTCTACATCAAATGAAATGTTCCAATGGCTCAATAATTTCGAACTTCTCTAACTCACAATAGAAAAAACTACAAATTTACGATTGAATGTTCCTTTTGTTCATGTCGATTTTGGTTGATATTGTCTTCTGTGAACGAGTGTTTTATTTTTAAATATATATGAGAGATCAGTGTTGTTGCTTATCATCGGTCGCCAAGATCACCTTTTGTACAAATATAAGGAAATCTATTGCTCCATGCAAGAAATAGTACCTATCATACGAATAGGGCTATTACTAGTAACTCCCAACAGTTGTGGCAGCTGCCTCGTGCTATTTGTGGATACCAGGTGACAAGTCGGGAGCTGACTCCGGCAGAAGACGCAGTACGAGCGACACCTTGGGTCATTTCTGACCCTCGCGTCAGTCGGAGAAACTTCTGGAGATCCATCTCGGGCGAATATTTGTGGACGGTTCCAGGTGCCCGCACGCCCAGGTGGTTCTCCCGAGTATGACACGTGGGTATGACACGTGCCTCGGTCAACAAGACCGCCGAGAGATCAGAAAACACAGATCCAGTTCCAAACTCAACAACTCTCGGATGACAAATCTTTCGGCTAATATCTGCTCCTCTCCAACCCGCCGCTTGACACACGATCTTTAAAAAACAAAGGGAGGAATCATCACCCTCTTGCTCGGACTCAGCAACCCCACCACCCACCATTTATACTAAATCAATCCACCCCAGTATACGAGTGTGATTAGATCAGGCGACAATACCAAAAATGTTATCACGCAACATGACTAAATACACGAATTATCTCAATTGTATACATACACCTCAAATTCCTTCGAAATTGGATCATTTTTTGCTAGAAGCAATTGATTATTTTAAAATATTTCCCAACAAACTTATTCTAAATAATAATCTTCCTTAAAATCCAGTTTAAGAATCAAAATGTTTTTTAGTTTACGTACATAGCACAATCTTAGGCACACAGTTTTGAACCTCTAAGTACAAGATTGATTTTTCTCTTCTCAAATAATATTCTTAGATAAGCATAAAGTTGAAAATAAGAAAACTTTGTAGATAATACTTTGTTGAAAGTACACAAAAAGATAGGATTTTTGATAAGTAGTTTTATACATTTTCTGCGGTATTACAATGCCTGAAAACCAGGAAGGAAATTCGGAAGATCGGCATTACATTTCGATTAACCTTTTTAATGCGTTTGTGAGTGTCTTTCTTGACTTTTTTCCCCTTGAATCATTATAATAAGCTTATATTCTTCATCTTTCGAGATTATCTAAAACATTCCAAAAGATCTATTCATTCATGCTACCTGGACGAGGAAGGAATGAGGTTCATTCCAATTTTTGGTTTGTTATCTTCAATTCATTGTAATTTTACAGCAAACGTTTTCAACACCCCCCCCCCCCCTCCCACACTAAAACGTTGTCATTTTATTTTCAAGGTGCATAGATCTACAATGTCTGTCTGCCCTAGGGACCATAAAAGCCCTTAGAATTGATGGTCCAAAAAGTGGTCAAAAACCAAAGACTAACAGTTTTTTTCGAGGTTTTTACTGAAGTGTCATTTTTTTGTAATTTTGGAAAAAAAATAGACTGGGATAGGGTTCAGATACTTAGAAATTCTCTCACGGCAGATTTCCGCGATTTATCAGCCTAAAAGTGACCCCACATTAACGATACGACAAAAATTATAAACACTTGCGTTAAAATTGGCAGCCGTTTCCTCATGTGATACGACGATGTGATGATTTACATTTTATGGGGTTCATTCAAAACACGATTGGAAAGGTGTTTCCTAGAAAACTAAGTCGACCGCTCTGGCATCAAGGTGACTCAAAGGGGTTGGCTGATTTCAATAGAAGGGGATTTGTCGTGCGACTATGGGCCGCTTTCGGCTCGTCTCCACAATATTTGCTGTTCCTCCAGGCTAGGATTACACCTCGCCATGTGCCCGTCCGACTTGGTGTCCGTTTACAATACCGCCAGCACCACCGGGCTCCCCCGAGGCCGCGCATCTGTAAGCCCCTTTTGATCGAAAGTTCAACGGCGAAACAGTACACTTGGGGTGGCAGAAGGTTGGGAAATCGTTTTCCCCTGGGATTTTATTTCACAAATGGCAAACCCTTTGAAGGTAGCTGCGGAAAAATTTACGGAACATTGCTCTATTTATGAGGATGTGTTGACTTTGTTTCATGAATCAAACAGGTTTTTCACAATGGGATTTTTTAACCTTGTCCAACCCTAAGTCACTAAAATGACCAAAACTTCCTCAATTTTTAAAACTCCCGAAAAATTTAATACTGTTGGATAGAAGTGAACGAATTTCCTACAAAATTAATGTTGTTTCAGTCCAAACTTCCTGTCTACGCCTTGTCGGTGGGGTTGCAGTAAAAAACACCACTTTCGAAAAGACACTCAATAGAAACTCGCAATTCACAAGGGCAAGATTTAGCTAATTTTCACAGGGGGAAACCCGGGTTTCATTGGACTTTTGGTTTCCCAATAATGAATGAGAAAAGAGTGGATTTGACTGAATGCAAGGAACTTCCAAGTTTTATTGATATGTGCGATTATCGGATGAGGAGTTTGTATATGTCGTAAAAGTAACAATAAAAAGTTGACCTGGTAATCGGGAAGAAAAATGAAGAACGGCCGGTAACAGTTCTCATGCTACTTACTCGTACTATTAGAAACCTAACAATGAGCGAAAATAAGGTGTTTTAACTTGGTTCAAGCCCTGTTTTGGACACTTCCAACATTGTAATTTCGGTTTATTGCTTTCAATAGTAAAACATTGTAATCGTATAGCAATCGCTACATTTTTTATGAATTCCTCTCAAATTTTGCTATTTTACGTTTCAAGGTGCTTAGATCGCAAGCGTTCTATGTCCATCTGCCGTCTGGGCCTTAAAATTCTTTAGAATAAGTAGGTTAAAAAAATCCATTCTTTCGCACGAGGGGTCTAGTATGTTCCAACTTCTAGCCAGTCCTATCGCCTCACAGATGCTTTGAGCTAAAAACTGGTCTAAAACGTGGTTTTTCTCGGTTTTTGCTGATATATGCAAGTGCGGTGTCATATCCAAGTATTTTGGATGCCCAATCGATTGAGATGGGTGCCTACGAATCATTTTTACTTTGGTCAATATTCGCTCAAGTTATATAATTGAAAGACTCTTCATTGCAGACTCCTTGTAGAATTGACAACTTTTAACCTACATTTCTGCAATACAGCATTATATACAGGTATCCTGTCCATCGGAATATCTATCTTCAATCCCGTATGAAATTCTTCGTGCCAGATTGTCGCCTGTACGGTCTTGTTCAGATTGCTCCCCATTTCCCAGACCATGAATTATGACCGTTTACCTCCCAATTTTCGTTTCAGCTCCACCAATTAACTCATCAGCTTGGAATTGCCTCGGCCGGTCTGTACGTCTGGTCAATCAGAAATCTCCTCGTATCTTAATTATCACTGACGTGCCTCACGCATGCCTGGAAGTAATTTTTGTTTTTAAAGTTGATAATGTGCTTGGCTTTCACATACGGCTGGGTATGGGGGCTCTCAGTGAACCAATTTGTTCGATAAAAAGTCGTGTTTCCTACAACTTTGTAATTTTCTTTTTCACATACGTTCTTAACACAAACGTGATTCTCAACCGATTTTCCTTGTTCCATTTGTATGATTGTGTCATTAACATTTGGTTTCTCGTTGAAACCTTTCTTAAGAAATTCAAACAGCATAATATGCTCTATATTATAGAGGGTAGGAGTGGAGAGGGAACTGACTGTAGCACGTTGATGTTGCGTCATAATAGAGAGGAGGGGGAAGATTGAGTAAAATCATGGGGTCATTCCATACCCAGGCAGACTCGAAATGTACCGACCCCCTAGGATTTTGTTCATACTTGAGGTTTGTTTTGACAAGAGGTTCCGAACCAGTTCGGGATAGAACCAGAACCTACAGAAGGAGGGAAAGAACCAATGAGAACTTTCGGTATTCGTTCTACATGTCCGAACGCTTTCCGAACTAGTTTGGAACCAAAAACCTGAACGTCCCCTTCCCGCATGGTTCCGTCAGACATCGAGACCAAAAAAAGAGGCAACAGCACAATAACACATAATAAAATTCCTACAAAAATCGCCGAATCATTCTAAAATGCTCGATAAATTCCACTTCGTTTTATTGAACGACGGTTTCCTGGTAATTCTCCGTTTTTGGGCGCAGCCGTTGATTAACTACGTACTCCACTACTTCTTCGTCAGACGAGCCGAAGTCAGGTTCACTGATGACGGTGTGTCCTCATCACTCGAACTTGATGACGAACTAGACATTGTTGTAAACCTCGGAATTTATACTTGAAACAAAGTTTGTTTTGACAACCTCAACGGTGTAGGTTGGCCGTATTTGGGCAGGGATAGATGATAACCGTTGATAACGCGATAAATCTACTGCGCATGTCTCGGACTAAAAGTTCTAGCAAAAATCTTCGAACCACTTGAACTAGTTCTAAGTGGTTCTGGACTCCTTGTCCGAACAGCGAACCAAGAGGTTCAAGATTTTTGAACTAGTTCTGGCGTGTCAAAACAGCCAAAAAGGGGCGTGTTCGGTTCTGAACTGGTTCTGAACCTCTTGTCAAAACAAACCTTTGGTGTAGTTGCTTCCTTCAACGAATGAACAAGGTCAGTCAGGTCAGCTCCTCCAAAAATGAACGGTTTTGGAAGCTATAGCAGTATGATATTTTGACGATTTTTTATGACCTAAACTAATAAAAATCATAAAAAATCGTCAAAAAATCATATTGCTATAGCTTCTAAAACCGTTCATTTTTGGACCTGGCAGGCCTTTTTTATTCGTTATAGGAAGCAACTACACCAAGTACATATGAACAAAATCGGAGGGGGTCGGTACATTTCGAGTCTGTCTGGTTATGGAATGACCCCATGATTAATTTGCTATTCACATGACAATCATCTCCAAGCCATAAACCGGTACATTTTTGTGAACCATGGTATAGCCAATATCTTATTATTCGATTTTTGGAACCTTGAATCTTGACATTTGAACCAAACTATTTCGAGGAGGCAGATATAATGTTAATATTTGGTTTCTCTCTGAAATTATTCCTTAGAAATTCAAATTGCATATAGGGTAGGGGAGGAAACGAAACTGCCAGAAGCGCATTAACATTGGGCCATAATGAAGGGGTGGGGATACATTGAATACAATCATGATCAATTTGCTTTTCCCATGAAAATCATATCACACATAGGGACGTTTTTGTGAAGCTTGTCATAGCCAATGTCTTATTATTTCATTTTTTGAAGCTGCGAATCTTGAAATTAGAACCAAACTATTTCAAGAACTAAGAAATTTTTTTTCTGCATTTGAACTCGCAAAGAATTGTGGAAATGAAAATAAAACCCAGCATTGCAAAGGTAGAAGGTGAAACTGGGAGATGGGGTGAGTGGATGTTATTTGTGGCCGTGTCTCTGTGTTAGTTGTGGATATCTATAGTAAGAGAAAAGGCGGCGGTGGTGGATATCTATTTGTGAGGAAACGGAGATGCGGCGTGGACATGATCCGACCATTATCTCATCAGTAGAGTTCGGCAGGATTGGCACCCTTCCAACACTCCCTTCCCCTTCGCCTCCAACCCATATTAACCTCTTAGATTTCGACCATCTTTCTCTTCTCGTTAATTGCCGTTAGCTATATCGTCTGATTCATAACGGAAGGAGGCGCCTCGGGACCGCATTAATCCCCAATACGTCGCCAATTCTCATTAATCGTCACCTGCTTCTCGCCAACTCTTTTTAAAGCGATGAGTGTACGTGTATGATTTTACTTTCTCAACGCTCCGAGGCTTTTATCGGCTGACTTCAGGAAACCTATTTTAGAGCATTTGTTACCGCGTAGTGAACACAAGGTAAAAAATAAAAAATAGGAAAATATGCACTTTTGACGGGATCAGAGACAATGCCATCAAAAAATGGGTTCAAAAATCAAGTTTTTTTCAAAATTTTAACTTCAACTGTTTATTTATGTTGAATTTAATGGCGAACCCCATTTTTAACTTTAAAGCCACAGCGGCGGAAATCCGTTTAAAAAATCAATAAATTCGTTGACTAAATGGACAAAATTGTATTTTTTAATGAAATATTTTGTTCTCCCTTTGTTAAGTTTGTTCTCCTTTTCGAAAATACCTATAAAAAATTATTGCGCTAAACTATTTCCTATTGTTTGAGAAACAAAGGGAGGCCTCGGGATGGATTTTTACCCTGAAAGTAATCTCTCCATCCTTAACCTATAATGAGCGATGTTCATAGCATCATTACCCACTGAATCGACAGTGTTCTCGTACGGTATGCCGTGCCTTGTAAATATAGCCCGAACCTGTAAAGTCACTGTAAAGCTTTCAAAACTGTAAATACAATTATTTCGGAGGTTTCGAGGTTTTTTACAAAAGGAAGAACAAACTTGAAGTTTTTTTAATTGGTTGTTTGCCCTTTTTTCAACGAATTTATTGATTTTTAATCTTGCTTTCCTCCCGTAGAACACCACAAGGGCTTATAATGCTAAACCGAGTTCATCATCAAATTAAGCGTGAGAAAACCGTTGAAGTTCATGTGCCACTCAACTTTTTGGAAAACTTGATTTTTAGATCCATTTTTCGACGAAATTATTTTTAAATCCAATAAAAATGCATTTGTTTTAGGGTAGGTCGTAGTTTTCCTCTCTATATCAAGTGCGTCGAAATAGGTTCTATGAAGTTTGCCGAAAAGTTCGTGTTCTAGAAGTTTTGGGACACTCGTAATCATGCACCTTGTTCACACATCCCAATACCTCGTACAGGTTCGTGGCAGTAGAAATGTTTTCTAGAGTTGTTTAAACTTTGGAGAACATGATTAGGGACGTTTAGAGACGAGTTGAGGTGGTTCAGGCCCCTTGTATTGGAACGTCTAGTGAGTTGGGTTTCTGCATGCTTCTGCTGAGCGCATAATAGATCTTACTTATGTCATTCAGGAAATGTTAGATGGTTCAAAGTATACAACCTGGAGGAACTGTAGACAATCACAATCCGGGTTTGTATATGAGTTCAAGAACAAAGTAGGTAAGATGTTTGCAAAAGAGGGCACATAGACCAGTGATAAAGAGTTTGAATTTCACAATTATACATTCGATGCCAAGAAGCCGTATCCTTCTCTGACCACCCAGAATCTTGAAGGGCGAATCTTAGCAATCAGCTGCAGTACAGAGAACCGTGTGATGCTTTGCACCTTATGTTTGTCTCTTACGTCATGTCATGTTGGAGATGACAGCTAATGGTCCAAATTACATATCATGGACGAACAGAACTAGAAAATCACAATCTGAGTTCATCATTGAGCGTCTCCAAAAACCGAGAGGGTTAAAAGTCCGGATATTAAGCATTCAAATTTTACAGTTTTGCTTGTGTTACTTGCACGGTGCAGATGGTTCGATTACAATACATACAGGAACAGTACACTCGACGCTAAACCCACAGTAGCTGGAACCACAATGCCAAGAAGCGATGTTTGTCAAAAAACTTGGCAGAAGTATGCTTATACCTAGGTCATACCTATACTCTCATCTCAAATACAAGAAATCCTAAATCAATTCTTCAATTTATAGATTAGTTGATCAAATAGATCGTATTTTGGTTAGCAGATTGTCTATTTTTATCCTTTACAAAACTAGCTCACTCTTCATGCTTATAAATAGTGGCATCCTGCTTCGGGGGGTTCTGTTGTGGGTCTTGCATAATTTGTACAGAACTAGACATTATAGACAATCATAATTGGTTTTATATCTGAGTACCTCCAAAAACCAGGCATGATGGTGCAAAAGGGTATTGAAAGTCAAGAAGTCCAGAGATTAAATTTCGCAGTTTTGCTTGAATTACTTGCGCTGTTCTTTCAATACCAAGAGGCCGCATCTTTCTCCGGCTACCCTGAACCGTGAAGAGCGAATCTCAGCGATCCCGTGGCACTCAGGTGGAGCTGAAGAAGGCGCTGACAGGTGACATCCGAGCTCCGTAACGCGATACACCCCCGCATTTAGTTGGCAAACAACTCAGGTAGTCGAGTAAAAGCACTTTACCTCCCCCCGAGGCTGTGACCCCACTAATATGCTCACCTCTGTATGTTTTGTTCCCCTCGGCCTTTTATAGCTATCGCCTGTCCCGTTCCTCGGAAGTATTACTCGTGACTCACGAACTCATTTCGGGGCCTGAGATCGGGTTACGGCTTCTGGCGAAGTGATTGAGTGCAGTTTGCCACTTCATCAAAATCACATTAATCCAGGCGGTATATCCGTAGTCTTGGTTGACCCACAGTATCCAATATCCACAGTAGTTTTCCTAACATGTCCCTCATGATCGGTGATTAGTGATTACTTTCATCATCGTGGTATCTTGTTGGAATCCCACTGTCGGAATCTTGATTTTACCATAAACCTCCTGAAAAATTCTACTTTCCCAAGCTTTCTGTCTCTCATTTTCAAAAATGTACAATTGGAATCGACCAAGAATATAATTGTTTAACTCTCCCTCAAAATGTGTTGGTTCACGTTTCAAGACATTTGAAAATCGTTAAATGAGGGAAAATCCGTGCGTCCGCCTCAGGGCGTATGAAGCTTTCCTCCGGATCAAATCTTACAGTTTTGTTAAAAAATCATCCTCGTACGTTGGCTGGAGTTATGGCTGAAATCTTAATTTCAATCAACCTTTAAAGGTAATTCACGATAGAAATGTAAACAGGCACAATAACTCTCGAAGTAAAAGTCTGAATATTTTGATTGATTTCATTAGCTTTTATTGTTATGAACCCGGTGGTTGTAAGTGCATCCGGTCGGTTACCATTATTGGATGTTTTATGACCAAAAAAACAAAATAATATATCTCTAAAACTTCTCTAAATTAAAGGCGCTGATTTTAATAGTTATGAGGTGTTAACGCGACGGTGCTATGGCACGCGCTATCAAGAAAGCAGGATTTCACTATATGCCTTCGTCAGAATAATTTCTCATGAATTTCAACCCATCATCAAAATAATATTCAATGGAACTTGCAACTATTTCCAGTGATTGGAACGAACATACAGATAATCTTATGTTCAGGTTATTTATTTAAGACTCCGGTTAGTAATTATCTTTAGACGAATGATCTCAATAGAAGTGCTTTCTAACACAAACATGATAAACCTATGTGTAATTATTTGCAGGGTTTCTTACAAACATCTACCGTAAAGGCTACATATACGAGGCACTACATAAACCTTGAAAAACTATTTTCCGACCAATCCTCTTACCACTTCTTACTTGTGTGCCATTGGTTCATTCATCAAGCTTCTGCAATGTAGCTATTCGAAAGTCAAATTACAAAGAACAGTAATTGCGTTCGTAACTGACACAATTTCTCATTTCATTGATATATAAGATTGGGAAAAGCAAAGAACACCATAATCATGCACAAAATAATGATATATCTATAGAAAAGTATTTGTTGTACAGCCTCCCGTCCAATCATAGTTATCAGCTGGTCATTTGTTGATTTGTTTGGCACGGTTTGTTTCCCAGTCATCATGTTAAATTCAATTCTTGTTCTTCCCAATTTTTATAGGGTTCAATACAATACTCCATGTCATTACTGATTTTATTAATTTTTTATTTGATTCAAGTATATAGAATCTAGTTTAGTACGACGACGAGTTTAGTATCTCGTATTAGTATCTTTGAACCGTTTCAGAAGCCTCAAAGAGGAGTTATGGGATAAAAATGTTGAACAATGTCATTTTTAGATTTTTTTTGTAGCCATTGCAGTAGCTTGTATGTATCTATTCTTCGAAAATTCGCTTATATACAAAAACAGTGAATTACCTACCTATTAAATCGAGAATAATACGGGTGCATTAGTACGAAGTCAGGTGGGCAATTACTGGCGTAAGTTTCTTTGTCGTCTCCCTTACTTAATTTTGCTCCCGACTCGCCCCTTTTCAATCTAAATTGCTCCTCGAATAAGTTGAAACATTAAAAAGTATTTTACGTTCCTCCCCCCACTCCCTTCATCTGCATTACGAAATTGCCTCTCTTTAAACTTTACTTCATAAAGTGAAGTGCACCTTCCGTTTCAATGAACTCTCTTCAAGATTTCTCTCAAGTGCTCTAAAGTGGGCCAGGTAGAATTAAGTCCCTGATGGATTTCACGAAGATATAGCTCTCTGGGATGCAACCTGTTCCGGCATTTAAATTTTAATCATCGTGACAATTTACAAATACATTATGACTCCTCACAACAGTAAATTAGGTGGATTCTACTCAATTTCCATTTTATCGCAGTTTCTTTAGGGTGTAGAAATGATCGGGTGTTTAAACCATTAAAATCGATTTAATTGACAGTGAAGGTGATTTTGAATTGAAGTAAGCAGAACAACCTTCAAGATAATAATATAAAGTTAGTAAGGGTACCAGTGTGATTGCTTGGGTGCTTCAGCCATGGTCTATAGTAAATAGAGCAATTTCTAATAAGTACTTTCAAAAAATTGTTGTGCATCGACCTTTTATTTAATCTCTAAGTTAAATTGTGAATGATTTCCAGTAATAATGAATAAATACGTGAAGTTTTAGTCTTCAACGTCTCCCACAACCCACGATGCAAGCTGGGAGACAACCTGATGAATGAACTACCACCAGCTGAGTTTACATGTAAGAGGTCTGTGAGGCTTGGACCTACTAAAATTTCGCTGTGTTAACTTGTACATCAACTGCCCTTTATCCTACCCGATTGACCTGCTGTTTACCCCAGCTGGAACCAAGCTACCTATCCTATGTTCAACTAGTGAATGGAAGTAATGGTTGAGTACTGCCGAGTGGCTTCTATGTAGTCAACCTCACTGAGTTACCTGTAGAAAGAAAACATTGACAATACCTGGGAGCCTAGACTCGTGCCCATCCCCACTGGTGTTAAGATGAAAGATGCAACGATTGAGTGCAGCCAGGAGCCTTTTGTCCTAGTCATCCTCAGTGGCTAGCTGGAGGCAGAAACGGTTAACAGCAGAGTAGCTGCAATGCTACGTCTGTCCCCTCTGGCCTAAAATGAATGATGCAACGGTAGAGTACATCCAAGAGTACATCTACTCAGAATTGGGGAAACTATGAACAGCAGGGAGTCTGCCATGGTATGTCCCAACTGATACGAGCTTTCTGTCGAGTGGTCATCTATGACTTAGCTATAGGAAGGACAATCATGTGGCTGCTGTTCTATTTTCGTCCGATCTGAATACGAAAGATGCAACCGTTGAGTACTTGACGACCCTGTTATTTAGTCATCTACCCAAACTTAGCTAGAGGAAGAAATGATTAACAGTAGGGAGCCTGCCTTGGTGTGTCCATCCTCTTTGGCCTAATGAGCTTTTTGAGGGTCTTATGCCTCCTCACCTTGCAACCCTGTGCTAAGGCTTAGTAGGACAAATCAGAAGGTGGAAATTAGTTCATGAGAACACGACATCAATAATATTTACAATGCTTCTCATGAAAAACTGAGTCTTTGAAAAATTTGAAGGAATCCCAACATTGCGACTGAAAAAACTATTCTTACCCTTCAAAATACAAAACCAATCTTCAAAAATAATCCATGACTTGTGAGCGTAGAATTTGTTTACTACGGAGTCGGAAAGACCTGCAAATGTAATCAATTCAGCATAAAAACGGAGATGGAGAAAGAATAGGCACTGCTAAAATACCGAATTGATCGATGGAGCTGTGTCATGTGTCCGCTATTAAACGACATTACAATATTACAAGCCATATGGTTTAAGAAGTCTGCATGCCGACCAGATGAGTGCTCTAAGAATTCGCTGAAGTTTTTTTCGCCAGTTGAGTTGCTTGTGGCAGTTCTCATACGTGATGCCATTTACTGCTAAAGGAGAATAATCTAATGGCCCAAGGTTTTATCTTTCCCTGATTTAGTTCCTCGCCCATTCAGTTTCAAACCGAAACGCGTGACAACTTGTAATGAACAAGTTTAAATGGATACGCCCCAAGGGGCCGGCGCGTTTACAAAGGGACTTCACAAGGGTTTCAATTCGGACTCCCTGCCCGATACACGGGGATCGATGTAGCCTTGCCCTCGGACGTCCTTTCCGGCCACACATGTCGCCACATATGCGGCGAGCGAGTGGAAGAGAGACGGAGAGATCTCCACATATGTGGAGCGATATAGAAAGATATTGAATGTCTTTTTTTTTCTCCCTATTGCCGAGGAAACCCCAACTACCCCTTAAATTGCCTTGCAGTAACCTACCGTCATCATATTATCCTTCATGTTCCTTTCGAACCTCAAACATTACATATTGGTGGTTGAAAGGGTGCAGCGTTTTTGAATTGGTTATTGGAGAAGAAACTACTCATTTTAAATCACCATATCTATAAATTCAGTAATTCAATCCCACACTTCGGAATTTTCTTTGGTGTATCATTTTCAGTAATTTACTTTTGTGATTACTCGACCTACTAGAGAAAATGCCGTCCGTAAATGCGGAACCATTTTACCAGACAACCTCATCCGAATAGCTACAGATGTTATATGAGGAATAAAACATCGAAAACTAATGCATGCATTAAGGGACGTTCTCTATCCGACTCATATGATCACACTTGAAAACATAATTATAAACACTTGTGAGTATAGCATGTATCAGAATATGAAAAAAGCATGGAAATTAGCTTAGAATTCTAGTAGGAATGAGCACCGCTTGAATGGATCGGTCATCCCCCCCCCCCCTCCCGCACCCAATATGCTTTTTCCGAAATCAAATTCAAAATTTCTGAGGCTTATAGTTCAAAAAACAAAAATTTATTCAATTTTTGCTATTACACCCTCCACTCAACCCCTTCCAAAAATCAATTAGACAGATCTGAAAAACGTGTCAAAACGAGACCAAAGTCCTGAATTAACCCAAAAAATCTTGCACGAAAATTGGCAGTATAAGCTCTATGAGCAAACCTTGAAAGGATTGACTCCTTCCATTTCTTCTTCCTATATGAAATTCAAGATTTCCGAGGTTTCTTGCGTAACTAAACTATAATTAGGGTCGAACATAAAAATAGAGGTTTTTAAATCAATGAAATCAGATGAAAATAGTGAAGAAATAACGATTTATCACTAGTACCCGCTCCAACCAACTCTTCAAGACACAAAAATGTGATATTTGAATTCCCTTGGAAAATTCGTGAGATAAATTGCTGGTCCTATAAATTTAGACCATCCTGTACATAATCGTTTTTCGGGATCTACATGTCGGTTTTAGAGAGGGTAAATTGTTTTTTCTGGGTCAATTACAAAGGATTATAATTGAAAATAATAAACCAAAATGTTGGTCGTAACTTCAAGTGACTGGACCTTTTTGGAGGCATCATAATTTCTTTAACCGAAGTCCAGGCCCGATGTTCCGATTTGATTTATATACCTCAATAAACTTCTGACCATCAGTTTTTTAAATTTGTTTGGGATCATTACTGAGTAATCGTGCTTTATTTTCCTTTTTATAAGAATGACTCACCGAGTTAGAACCTAAACATTTCCCAATGCATCGCGATGAATCACACAGGACTCGCCAATTAGCGGAGTATCGTAAAAACCCCTTCAATAGATGGTCACCTCGTAAAAAGTTGCAAGTAACGCGCCGCCTCAATTTGAAGTTCCAACGACATTTCTTCGTGTTGGTGTCTCAGCGGTCGTTCCGAATGTTCGCTAAGATGAAGACTGTGACAGGAGTTCATCCCGATGATATCGATTTTCCGGTTGTTGAGACAGGTAAATATGAAACAGTGGATCTTTCTATACCAGTAAAGCAATAAATTGGAATTTCGGTTTGCAAGTGATTCTCCAGGACTAACCACAATGAATTTTCTGCTGAAAATATCGTCTGATATGTTCCAAATTTGAATTAGGAAAACCCCGCCACGAGGGAACATGACCTCAACAGTAACTAGGGACGTTGCAAATAATCTCAGACAGGTTTATAATCTATGTACTACATGACCACTTATATAAATCCTTGATGGAATTAATCATTCCTTCACATTGGAATTTCTCCATGAAATCGGTATGGATTCTATTGTGAAAGTATCACTGGAAAGCTTATCGAATACACAAGTTTTCCTGAGATTTGACAGCTTATAACTGGTTTTTTGGAAATGTAGTTGAAGTTCAAGCATTTCAAGAAATGTATTCATTTTTTAGATGTTGCAAGTTACAGTCCTTAGAAGTTACCTAGTTTTTTATATTGGAAATGTAGGAGGCGTACGGCGAATTTGATGATAGAGTGTACAAGGGGGTCACAGCAGGACTTCTAGTACTCGCGGAAGGACGCAAGTTTTCCTGCCTTTTTTTACGAACTCATAGCGGGACTTTCGACCCAGCCAATCGAATTTCAAGTTATAGATTAGAAGAAGACAAGTTAGAAAAAAAATGTTTAATTCCCATTCTTGCCAGTTATTGAATTTTAAATTTTGCCAGGATTTCGCTCGTTTTGTCATCCGTCCTATTCAAAAAATCGATTTTTTCTCTGGGCCGCGTTTAAACTTGTGAGTGTGGATCATTTTCCCGCGTCGATTCGTTGTTGTAACGGTGGTTTTCAGAATTTGTGGGATAATTTTGGCGAAATTTTAACAAAATGACTTTTTTACTCTGTCCTTGTGAAGATGTCAGCGCGAGTGGATCGCTGTACGCGTGTTTGTGTGAGGGCAGTCTTTTTCGATTCCTATATCGGAAAATCACACTTTCTAGTTCATACCTTCTTTTTTAGTTCCAGAACATTATACTTTTCTAGTATTTTCTAATTGAATAAAAGATTTCAATTGTTGAGGTAATTTATCGTTTTTATTTTATTGGTATGAAGTGCCCTGAGCTCTAACAATACCTAACTTCGCTGTACCTGAAATGGGTAAGAAATCGTTTTACCATTTTGGCAGTGTAGAAAAGACCTGAGTTTTGCTTGAATACAAAGTGGAGATCTTTTGAGTTGGTGAGGCATGGATTGACCATTTTTTCTTATTGAACGGGTTGTTGGAGCTCTTCAAAAATTTTTCTTTATTGTCTTGGAAATGTATATTTTGGACGTTTCGCCCAGACAACGTGGGCTTCTTCAGCATGTATGTAAGAGTTTTTTGTCAATCCTCGGATTCATTAGAATCGTCGTCTACTCATCGATATCATCTTTTACTGCATGCTGAAGGCTTTGCACATCCTATTGGCCGGGTATGTTCAGCTTTAACTTGAAATTCAAGTTCAGGTTTGACTTGAATGCCAATTTTGAAAAAAGAAAGTTAATGGGAGGCGAACAACGTTTTTCGAAAAAACTCTTGTAAGAAAATACATGCTGAAGAAGCCCACGTTGTCTGGGCGAAACGTCCAAAATATACATTTCCAAGACAATAAAGAAAAATTGTTGAAGAGCTCCAACAACCCGTTCAATAAAAAAAAAAAAAGTGGAGATCTTGAGATTCTGAGGGCATTGAATTACCTTCTGGCAAGACGGACCTCTGTATACTCTATCATCAACGCTGAATCCGGAAATGTGGTCACAATTTGAAAAAAGTTTATTGCAAATTGTCAAATGTGGGATTTTAGGAACCAAAACGTGGTTTTCTTTCAAGAAAACCTCTAAAGAATCATGTTTCGGAAACGGGCTGACATTGAAAAGTGTGGTTGGTTTTGCTCCAATTGGTCTGGTTTTACCCAAAACTTTTACATCAAGTGCCGGACTCCGAGTGTATAATAGATTGCTCCCATTGAAATTGACGATAGTCCATTTGAGCCGAACTCAAAACCATGTGACTAAGTGCAACAACTCATTTCACTCTAATTATTGTATTATATGAAGCTTTCCGTGAATTCCTTCCTCGAATGTCCAAATTATTAGTAAACTCAACAAAAATATCTGTTCTTTGTTGCTATGCTTGCATATTGGTGAACCCCAAAGCCGAGGTGGCATCTGACGCAATGTACTTTGTTAGTTAAATCAAATTCCAAGCCCTGGTTTGGTTTTGTGCCCTACGTGTCATATTGCTCCAACGAGATAACTAGATTTTGGAGAAAAACTACACATCCTTATGATCGACCTGTTTTCCATGACTGGCTTGAGGATTGTGGAATTCAATTCCTGTAAATGGTCGAAACGATGTTTTTTAAATTAACTGTAGGCTCATTAACTTTCGTGTACAACGTTACAATCAGTAACTATGATTATGATTCTTAATCTTATACAAGGATTTACTTACTTTTACTTTACAAGGCCCCAAAGATGTATGGATAACCCAAGAATGCTCTCCAATCACCGCTTCGAATGAACAGGAAGGAACGTTCACATACATGGTAGTTCGCTTAGTAGACAGGATCTCATGATTGTGACGGGAACTTTGACGCTTACAATATTATTGTTTTCAACTTATTCCTTGACTTTTCCGCTGAAAAACTGTCAAGTAACTCAATTATGGTCAGCGAAAGGATAGAAAACTGGAAGAATATCACCTATACCACCGCATATCGTACCTCTTAGTATACAGTTGTGGCAATACAGGAAGATATTAGAAACGTCCGTGTGAACACGTCCAGGTGTCACCGCCCCCTACAAAACTCTTTTCTGTCGCCTCCGGGGACATTTTCCTCTTCCATCTTTTCGTTCTTCCAGTTCACCTCTGCAGGGTGGTGGGCTGAACTTTGAAAAACTTCTACATTTTCAAACCATCCCGTGCAAAGCTCACGTCAACCCCAGAGAAAGTGTCCCCTTCTTTCCATTTCCTACGATCTCTTGGCCCTCCCACCCTTTTTAAGAACCATTATTCTACAAGAGATTTATCCCGGTGGACTTATTTGAGTTACTTTTTCTATAGTTCCACTTTTCACCTTATTCGACAGCTGGATTTAAGGCTCAAGCGTAAATCGATTGGATTTGGCCGAGCGATCACTATGGTGATGAATATGAGAGCATTTATATATTTTTTAATAGAACGACTAGTAGCAAATTACCTAGAATTGGATTGATTGAATGATAGAAAAAGTGAAAAAAAGAAAAACAAAGATTTATTGACTACTCCGCGGATGGCAGAGAGGGTGTTGGTGAGGTTTAGGCATTTGGATTATTGCATGGTTCTTGCAAGGGTGGACTGCTGGAGAAAAAGGCCATAGTTTAGGGATGAAAGATCCTCGTGATCTTGAGAGATTCGTACCTCTAACAGTGAAACAGTTTTGAAAAGAATATGATTAAATAGCACGCAACAAGCAATTAAGAAAACCAAATAAGCTACAAGAAGCCAGAAAAAAGTGTGGAATCACACAAGGAGGAACGGAGAATATAATAAGAACGAGGCTTGATAGCATAAAACCCAACTTTGGCATATCCACAAGTATATTTTTACTCTTAGTCCAACGAAGAGCTGCACGAATGCCACTTCTATCTTAATCCTAGATCCATCTGGAAAATTATTGACACAGATGAAGAAAATCATCATGACTGAATATTCAGATGCTTTGGGGCAATTCCGTCCCTTCCCATACTAGACGTCCCGTGTTAGTGTTTCAAAAACTTTTTCTGACTAGCATTCTGCCAAAAAAGATAAATCTTATGTCGAGTTTTAGCAGTTTTTTTGCAATTTTGACTAAATTAATCAGCTCTAACGACATTTTCCTTTTTTTCTGGGTTTCTTGATTTTTAGGCGAAAGAACAAGGTTTTTTATCATTGTAAGAGGAACTATCATCCGGAATGGGACATGAACACGCACGTAAATACATTTTTATATTATATATACCTACTAAAAAACATTAAAATCCTTGAATACTTCCAGAATTTCTCAAAACAGATTCCTACAAAAAAGAGATTTAAGTTATTAATTTATAAAAAAATTTTAGAATTTCAATTATCGAAGAGCCTCATAGTTTCTGACCAAATTTGCTGAAGTCGTCTTAATTTTTTTTGTATTTTCTTATCTTGCTGCTTTGATGCTAAAGTACCGTCGACGTAAACGCCTAAATGAAAAAAGGTGCCTACTCTTTCCATCAATTTACAGCAATAACTCAACTCACCAGAATCTGGTGATAGATAGTCATATATAACTATCTACGACTACAGGCACATTATCAATATTACTTTTTGCTGTTTTATATTTGCCATTAATGACCATGTGTTATGTATTTATTGGGTTATTGCTGCAGATTTCATAACATGATATATTATTTGACGTGTAATATAATTACATGTCAAATATATGTAGTGAAAGCCTTTACCTGCTTGTTCCGGACCATTTGTTAATGCAGAATGAACTACTTAGATCAACAACTCAGAAGTTCATAAAACACGAGCGGCAGGTTTTCCGTGTCAATTTAGTCTACAAATTGAGGTACAAACAACAAGGGTTGAACGAGGTAATGATGAAGGGAATGATCTCAATCGACTTATCACTGGAATACCTCAAATCCTCTCAATTTATTGGAGCATTTTGAAATATTTCCAAGAGTAACAGAAGTAATGTCAGTCCCTATGAATGATTTGCGCAGTCTTACGGTTTTCTGTTGAAAACTTTTTAAGAGGACCCAAATTGCACCCAATAGGTGCAATGCTGAATTTGACCAGCTTGTGAATATTGCTGTTTTGACTGAGGAACCTCTCTGAGTACTTGATTGTTAATGAGTTTAGTAAAAGTTGGGTTTGGGAAAAAAATGTTATTAGTTTTGGGTAAAACCTATCCTAGCAAAGTGGAAACTCTTGTTCTTGTTTGCTGCGTTCCAATCTGTCCTTCAAACACTGAAATTTTTCTGAATGGGGGAACATCTCCTTTACAACTCGCGACAGCTGAAGAGCCCGTGTCCCTGGAGAGGACCCTCCAATCCATTTCAGGTCTCGAAGTACTAAATAATCCGCTCAGTGAACCAAGTTGGGAGCCTAATTCCGTTTGAGTGATAGGAGCACCGCTTCGCTCCCTCAAACGTTTACAAAGCAGCTCTGATGCATATAATTCGGATAAACGAGCGAAAGTGTCTTATAAGCTGGGAAACGCCCGGGGAAGGCGCACGGTTCTGTGTAAGTTGTCTGTTTGCCTGTGACACGCGACGGACTATTAATCATCTAGTAACACTCGTTGCGAGTCTCCGTAGGAAACCTTTACCATGAGAATAACCTTAAAACATTCACACACGGCCTTAATGCACACTGTTGTCGTAAATAGGTGTGCACCCACACATGCAGCCATTCTTTGAGGATTACTTCCATACATGACTTTTCTCAGCATTGTCATGTACAGCTGGCATTCTTTCTTACGCGTTTCATTTTGTCGCTTTAATTAGAACTATATTGTACTGTAGTCAAGTTACCAAGTGACGTTCTGGTTATATCATTTTCAATAATGAACCTTTGTACAAATCGACTAAGAAAAAACAAATTTATTTAACCCGCCCACACTTCAATTCGATAGTTTACGGTTTAAGGTGCATAGAATCCTAAAATCGGGAAAAATCAGCGTAAAAAAAAAATTGGATTTAGCGTTAAAAAAAATTGGATTTAGCGTTGGATTTAACATGTTATGATGGGATTTATTCATCTATACAAGTAAAATTTGATTCTTTTACTGTTTTTTAAATTTTATTATATTCAATAATGAACCTTTTTAATCGTCCAAGAAAAGCAAACTTTAACTTAGCCTGTCCGTCCGCCTTCCAGAACTGTTCTCTGAAACTACTAGAAAAAACCTTAAGAAATTTCCTCCCTTTATGACTTCCTTTTCAAATCTAGTTCTTCAAGACCTATCCTATGCATTTGAGGTCAAGGTTTATCTCTTTAAATTTCGTTGTTCTGCACCATTGTAGGTATTTTGATATCGGCTTTTGTTTCATATGAAAACACCAGTAAAAATTGGTTTTCTCGGAGTTATATTTAAGATGAAGTCATCGAACTGTCTTCGCGACAATAATAGGCCAATTCCTAGGTATGGAGACTCAGTGACCAGCTGAAGGTCCCGTGTCGCTAATTTCGTGGCCGGGCTGAAATATAAATGGGTGTTTTTTTTGTGGCCCCCATTATGAAACTACTCGAAAATGCATAGATCAGTGATTTACTTAGAATAGTTATTCTAACACATAAATAATAAACTGTTGTGTAACACTTAGCACCGTTTTCTTCTATATTACAAATAAGTTCTTTCTTTCTTTTTTTTTTTTTTTTTTTTTTTGCATTCATGCCGATTCTATCATTTTTAGATATCATTTAAATCTCACGTAGTAGTATAAAGCACAACAAGTTTTGACGTTCACGTTATGCAGTCATTCATATTTTTTTGTCAACATTAAGTAATTGCGACAAGATTTTGTTTATAGTCGAACCAATTGTCTTTAACTTGGTGTTGTATGTCCCGTTAGGAAAAACCGGAATACGTTCAGTATTGGAACTTACAGAGAATTCCAAATCCAAGTCCTTGGGAAAACAAATTTTATATAAATAGTGATCCTTGAGTGTAGGTATGTGTATGTAAACTAAGTAAATAGTGTGCCATTTAGGTTTCAACTCTTGTCTGTTCTTTTCTAGTTCTTACCTTGTGTAGCTCGTTAAATTAACCCCTTCCTTCTTTCTTCGGAAAATCTTTGAAAACCAAATCAATCGACTTTTGTCAAATTATTATTTCTATTTCTTTTGTCTTCTGACTTTTTCATTTTTTCCAGCTATCGCTCAGGTTTGTTTTTCTCTTTTAATTTATATTTCTCTTTTTGCTGCTCTAGCACACGATTCTATTCTTTTCTCTTTTTCCCTCGAGGACAGGCGTTTTCTTTTATTATTTCGCATCATTATATTATTCATTTCCTTTCAGTTGTTTTGTGTCATTTTGATCCTTGATTTTGACTTCTCTTTCGAGAGTATATTGGAGTATTTCTCACTAGAATTGTGAGTGGTAGCAGAGTCTGCGTTGTGGCAATATTTTCTGTTACTTTCTTCCAGATCGTAATAGTGGATATTGTCTTACATGGGAGTCAGAAGTTTTGAGGGCAAATACTATGAATACTGGAAAATCGTGTGCTTCCTCAAGAGGTCTTGTGAGCGTTTCCCATTTTCAAAATCTGAATTGATTCAAGTGCTAAATGACTGTCCAAAGTGCTAAATTTGATCCAAGTTCCAAACAGTAGTTATGTAGCTCGTTTTGATCCTTACTTGCCGAAATTTGTGCTGAAGGGTTGATCGTACAAATAATTAATTGAATAATCATGTTTTGATTTAACACAATGGTTCCCGTTTCGGTTCAAACCCTGACACAATATTTCTTCATCCTGTATTTGTATTAGAAGTATTTTTACCTCAGAAATTAATGAGGTTGGTCGTTCCTTAAACTGCACCCACCGGCATAGCCACCAAATGTAGAGAGAGAAAATAGAGCTCGCCAGTCGTAAACGGAGGTACCTAACTCTATATAAAGAACATTATGGTTTTCGACGAGGTACGCTCGAAGTAGGTACCTATTTATAAATAGAGTGGATCACCACTAAAATTAGATGCGCCTTTTATGATAGATTGTCTCAGATGCGTACGCTCCTCTTTCCCGACGCAGTATATAAGAGAGGTGCTCGAGAACCTAATTGAATGGTACATTTGACAAATAACGGCGCATAAATAACTGGTGAGAGTTATGAGCGAGTAAATGGGAAAGACGTATGCAGCGATAATACGTCTGGAAGAGTATTTCCAAATCTAAACAAGTCTGTACATGGACGTATTACGTCAAGAGGTACCTATATGGATTATGTTGAACTTAACGATTTTTTCTTTTAATAAAAATTTCTGACCAAAATCTTCAGACTCAGAACTCTTTTTGTTTAAGTGCATAGTTTATTCAGAAACAATGCCATTTAATAATAGATTTGATGGATTATAGGATACACTATTGTCATATCAATCCGTCCTCATGTTCATAAGAGCAGGTGCGATGTTAGTGTTCTTGAGTGATCCATTTCACATTTTTCAAGATTTAGCACAAAAAGTTCTGATCTTTAAATCCAATCTTCCTTAAATCTTGCTTGATGTTTTGACGAAAGACAGATTTTTTAAAGACATTATTCCATAGAATAACGAATTTTCATGGGTCAGCAAGAAAAAAACTTCTTTTACTCGGCAGGATTGAATATTGTTCATGTACTACCCAACATACGCTCCAGGCATGAGAGTATTTTTTTGGTATACTCCATTTCAGGTACAATACTCCCGAAATGAATTTGAAATTCATTCTTCAGCAATGCTACGGAGTAAAGTACTTTTTTATTGAGGGTCGCGAATTTCCATCACCATCTACCTACTACATCATCTGATGCTCGCCACCCTTAGAGTGGCTTATGATTCGATGGGAGGAGGGCCCGCTATGCAGTTTACTTAGAATGACATATGATGATATAAAATTATCTAGTAAGCAAAATGCAGATTGTTTATATCTGAAATAGAACAATAATATATTAGCATACATTCTAATATGTAAAGGCACACCCTGCCATCTATTCAATGGCATTCACAATCCACACAGAGGCATAATACATGCTTACATGTAGGGTAAGAATAACTTAAGTTTTTCAAAACTGGTTGATTAGTCAAGAATTCTGTCTGTTTTAACTAACTAACTGGTTCGGTTATTAGGAACTGAATCAATTTCGATAAGATTCTTAGGGCTCTCTCCTGATACTTTTGTCCAACTACCTACCTCGAGTTAGGATAGAATCGTGACTCATCCATTCGTTCACAACAGCTTCTTTGTAAATGTTGTACAAATCCTACATTCAAAAAAAAAAAAAAAAAAAAAAAAATACCATATAACTCAAGGGTATCACAAATTGACGTTTGAGCATTCTATTGGTCCGATGATACTATTGATACGAGACAATAGAATTTATCGGGGAAGTAAGAGCTAACCTGCGTCTTTTTCTGAAAACTAATTCGATAGGTTTGGGTGTGAACAGGAATTCGTTTCCAGAATCGATCAAGAATCTCTGTTTAAATTAAAAGTTAAAACTAAGTTGTTAATATTTTTAAATGATACCTACACTCAAATTAACGGTGTTATGAGAAACATGTATGCCTCACCCACTTTGTCGATTTTTTCTTTTCAATTTCTAGTTTTCGGTTTTTCGTTTTCTGTTTAGTGTTACTTTATGTGTCATATTATTTGCGAAATCATGCAAAAGGGTTATGTTCTGAGGTTCTGTCCTAATAAACTGTTCCAGGCATCAGTCTTCTGCCTTAGCCAATCCGCCTTCCACAGCTTCTTGTTCATATGTAGTCAAGGTAATCTCTTGTGACCCAATGAATGATTCGTCGTGATGCCAAGTGGAGGAGGTGGAACCTCGAATAGAATGAAGCCGTGTTGAGAGTCGTGTATAAACGCTAACGGACGCCGTATAATTGACACCTGTCCAAAACTATAGGGATCCCCGTCACCAAACCGTAAACAATCCCGTTGTTACATCGAGATCGAGCGGATCTCTTCCTATTCTCGGAGCCGAAAAGAGAGGTCCTATTTTCAGAGTCTTGAGGGGGTTAAATCAAGCAAAGACCTGACCCCACCGGTCCCTGGCCAACACGAACATGTGGGATTCACCTAAAATAACAGGTTTTTCAGTCTTGTCTCATCTATCTCGAGACAGAAGGTGTTTTCGAGGGTTGGATCCATCGAACCTGAGAACAGTCTACGTGTAGCTTCTTTGGCCTCTTGGATAGAAATATCTCCACTTAGTCCTCATAAGCAAATCACTGATCCATAATGAAAAGGCTTTTCGTTCTTTCAGATGAGCTGGATGGAAAAAGATTGCAGTAATAACCATGTTCATACTAACATAGTAGGTCATTGAAAGGTTAAAATTGCAAAATCTTGAATTAGTCCATAGCGAGTTCCTACACTTGGGGGAAACATTAAATTGAAATGAGCGATGTACAAGAATGCCCTCTATCCAGAATACCACGAGTGATGAATCGAGCCCTCCATATGTCACGATTTAGATATCTATGAACAATCAGTGAAAGTAATTGAATATGTGGTAACAAGCAGCTTGGGCAATAACCCTTTGCCTCCTCTGAACATATTATCTGTCCAAATTTCTTATTTTCATGTACAGACATGTATTTTGTATATACATATACTGGTTTAATGTTTTATTGGGCTTACCTGTATTAAATAAGTGAACAAAGATGGTTACTTGTAAACTTCGAAAATCTTGCTTGATGGACTTCACGTCTGAGAATGCGCAAAGGATTGGGTGGGTAGCGAAGATTTTCTCTTGAGACCGCAATACTAAACAGTACAATTTCTAGAATCTGTGAAATCACATGGAAACTAGAAATGATGCTTGTTACCTCGGATTTGTGGTTCACGCAGGCTCAATAACTACTAGTGGTACGATAATGAAGGTATTCGAATGTTCATTTTCCAACCATATCCGACAAAAATTGGAACATGCACAATGAAATGCTATTGATCTTCGAATGATGTGATCGATAGAGGACTATTCTCAGCATTTCAATTTTATCACAGTTTATTATAAACTGTGGAAGTAATGCTTTTTACAAGGATTTCACATTCACGCACGTTCAGCTTCTGGTGGTTCTACTGTGCTGAAAAATGGGATGACTAAATCGTGTTTTCTTCATTATCAATGAAATTTGAACGAGAGGCGACGATTGGGCCATGAGAGTATTGTGCTTTATTGATTTCATTTTGAGCATGCGCATGCAAATTATGTCAGTATTAATTTGTGATCTATGAAACAGAAAGACGACCATCCACATGGTAACGTTCAAAGTTTCTTGAACATCGAAATAAAGCTTCTTACTACTAGAGCTAACTACAACTATATCGATTGATTGTATTGTATTGCTTTTCATAGAAACGTTGGATTAATACGTCTGTAGATTGATTCATATATTTTTAATACGTTCACGGTTGTTAAAATGGTGGCTGTGGAGGAAAAATCCGCTCTGGGGCATGCCACAGTGTGTCAGATATGGATAGTTCCCCCTTGTCGATTCTAGAGAGTGCCAATCCTGAGCATAAAACTGGCGCCTTCTAGCTTCTTGGATACCCTCTGGATGTTGCTGGCGTAATCCCCTCGGCATTTGAAAGGGACAAATACTCAAAGCCGTCGCCTTCCGTAGACTATAGTTACAAAAGAAGAAGCCTAAATGTAATGTAAGAGGTCATGAAGAACTGAACCTACTCGATACTGAGGAAAATGATTATCTCTAGATAGTTTTCAGTAATGTAAAGTTTGAATGGTTAGGATGGTGGTTTGGTTTGGTTTGGATGGTGTTTTTTTTTTTACGTAGGCAGATGAGGAAATCTCCAAGATCCTAAGGTGGAAATCGGATCTCGTAAGATACCCAAAAGGGTTATGCACTCTTCGGGTTATGCAGGATTTAAACAAACTAAAACCTCACCTTCATTTTCCCACAGTGGAACTCGGCCTAGAACTGCAACACATTACTTCAGGCCAAGTACTTGGGATGTATTAAGTCCTCTTGGTCCATAGATAGCCTTCCCTGTCTCTCCAATTCTTTGGTGATCGTTCTGAGCTGGATGCCTTCAACATAGGCTACTACAAACTACTCTTCTCTTTCAAGCATCTCGACAACTATATTTTCCGGTGTCATGTTCTGAGATGGCATTTCCAAGTCATCCTGCAGTCATCTCTCTGTTTCCCACTGGTTACGCACGAAGAATCTGTGAAGCACATCATCAACTCCTCCATCACAGTTTGGACAAGTTGGATCGTCTACTTTCCCCATTGGATGGTGGCTTGGTTTGGCTTCGATTATGGGTTTGAATAGGCTTCGATTGGTTTGTTTCTTTCAATTGAGAATCAAAATTCTAACTAACTATTTTCTGTGTTTACCCAAATTCACCCCTGACTTCTCAGGTTTTCCCAAGTGTCCAGCCCCTGTAAGGATCGCAGATAACTTTTACTATTCGTAAACGGCGAGTGACTTAAACGTAATTTCTAGAAGAAGCTTCGTTGTTATTGATTACTACTTGAATTGTTATTATTGTTATGACCAAATATGATGACTGGTGGGGATTGTGCAAATGCCTCTTCACCGTCCTAGAGAAGAGTGGGTGGCTTATAATGGTCTATATTTACGTGCTGTATCTATTGAGTATTGGTGGGCTAAGTCTTGAACTCAACTCCGCATGTGTAGGTTGGGCGTAAGCGTCGAAGTGAGACGAAGAAAATAAAAAAATGCCTCCCCCTCGTTCCCTTGGAATCATTCAAACAAGCACGAAATAAGAAAAAGACGGAGAACGGGGGCGCCTTGTACTGAAAACTCTCATCAATCAAACCCCGACCAGTCAGCAATTTATCAGGGGAGAGCGATTCTCAAACGTCTGAAGGTTGAATTACTTCTGCCAGCTCATCAATTCCTCCTCAATGCAACTATTCTTCATAACTCCTGGCCGTGAGTCAAGGTATTCATACACCTTTTGAGTTTTTCGTTTCTCCTTCTTCATTTCCATCCAGGCAGTCGGGATAATGAAGTTGAAAAGTTTTTATCGGCCGCTATACGTCTGCGCCACCTTAAGTATTTTCATCCATTTTTAACTCATCCACTTTATACGTATTGAATAGAAGAGGTTTATGACGTTCCATTAATCGATTGAAGACTGTGAGTGAGCCTTAAACTCTTTAGCAAATAGTGGGAAAGTCTGTTCCATATCTTTTAGTACGAATTGTGTTCGGTTTCGAGCCACACCTATAATAGATGAAAATTTCAACTGATGTTCCTAAAATAGACAACAGTTCCTCAAATAAAGAGAACGTACAACTATTGTGCACTTTTCAGGATATCGCTTCGCTTCAGTGATTAAATACATTTCTGAACAGTTGTGTTTGGCTCATTTTTGGGATTATAAATAATGAACCTTCGTGACCGACAAAGAAGAAAATGCTTCAACCCCTTGATGTTATGGTACATATTTTCAGGTAATTAGGTGCACATTCCCAAAGTCGCTATGAAACCCCAGTCCCAAACTGCTGGATCAATGAATCTGGCATCATCACATCACTGTGAACGTGAATGGTAGAAGGTGTTACTACGAGTACAAATTCAATGAGCTGTGATGATTTACAACAAGAAATCCCAAAAAAAACTGCTAAATGTAGTCCACTCCCTACATTAAAAATGCATGATTCGTCAATATCTCTCTGTCCCTAATCCTGAGAAGTGAAACCATGATGGTGTCCAAGATGGTCTAACAAGGCTTGTATCCTTCATTAAAGAGGAGTGGCACGAGAGATCAACATTAAAAGTAAGTTTAACACTCCCAAAATTGGTCTAGGCAGGCAGAATATCCGCATTGAAGAGCCCACAATCATTAGACTGCTGAAAACCTCAAGGACCCATTCTGACAATTTGATTCGGACAATTTGACTGTGTGCTAGAGGTTTCCATAATGAATTTGGAGTATATTCGAGTTTCAAATTTTCCTAATCCGGTCGAACCTATATTCTCATTTCCTGCGTCAAATTTCATTCAACAGGCTGTGTCTCTCTGCTCATGTGGAGATTGTCGGGCCGAAAGGTCGCATGGATTAGGATCTCCGTCACTGAACTGGCAATACATCTCCCGACCTCACTTCAAGACAAACTGGAGAGAAAATAATTATTAGCTCCTTGACTCCAGGAACTTAAGTCCATTCTTACAAAAATTGTTTCTGTACGTGAAGAATTATTTTTATTCAATTATGATAGGTGTACCTATTTGGCTAATATATTATCCTAAGGATGAGTTACCAGTTTTTCTAATTTTGTAGAGCAATGTAAAGCAATATCCTGGTCATTAAACTTAGTATCCATGTTAACACATCTCATTCGCCCATTACATATCGGTGAAGACAAGAAACGGCCGTTAACGAAGGCCGGGATTTATGGTGAAGGTCCGAAATAGCCGGTGGTTACCTACATGATAAAACACTCGATGTGTGTTACAAGACGCCGTCCAACGAGAAATCGCCGTCTCCAGACGTTGGCAAATAACCTGGTGAGATGGAAGAGTGCGTTCGGACGGACGCTGCATTCATCATGCGGATCAGTACGAGAGGGCCCGTGCCAGGAACGCGGGAGACCCACCGCCGTCTTATTTATAGCCTTTTGAATGATCGGACCGGTGCACCAGGATGAAAATCGCCGGTCATTAAGTGCAACTTCAGGTTTTCTCCGCGAGAGAAAGAGAAAGAGAGAGGCGAAAAAAATGGAACCGTTGAAGGTACCTTGCCAAGCGCAATTAGCTACCACTCATCGCTAGGAGGTTTTCTTGGAACGCAAACACCTTTGGAAATTAAATTAAACTTCCCTACACCTTGGCTTCTGCGCGGTTTCGTCGCAGGTCCCGCGGGACGGGCGGGTGTCCAAGCTTCTCTAATATCACCTGAGGCCTAAATCACGTCCTAAATAACCCTCTCTTGTCAACCTCTCCGGATTGGAGGATCTTTCGCGTGAATTGCAATCTTTCAACTGACTCTGACGGGGTTTGGGGCTCCTTTCGGGGGTGTACGCCAAGTAATTTCTTCAAAAACAACCCATTTCTCTGCGAAGTCCTTTCACGTGCTATGCGGAAGGAGGGGAGGGGTGTGATTTATGGGTTGTTGGCGACTAATTGTGATCACAGTTTGAATAATGTTGTTCAAATGGGTTGAGGTTCCCGAAACAACTTTTATTACTGTTGTTTTCTCAGTTTCAGTATTTAAATAGTTGAAATACATTGCGTTTAAATGATCGAGGTAATGAGCTATTTCATTTCAAGGCGACAAGATATATTAAGTTCACATATCCACATTCACGATCCAAGTGGGTTATTTTAAATTTGATTTACTAGAATAATTTTCCCACAGGATGCAGCTCCTCGCCTCAACTGGCGTGCACTCATAATGGGTTCCACTGAAGAGCACACTTGAAGAGCATTTTGTAAACAAAGGTTTTCAGAATGTGGGGGGGTTCATGTGCAATGGTGATCCGGAGTGAATGTTTCACCTAAAAAGTCACAGAAATCTCCCGGATCTGGGAATCGCTATTGCCAAGATATCTAAAGATTCCATGAACGAGTCCGTTTGTGAAGACAGTTCAAGAAGGTCGATCGGGATGAAGAAGGGTTACTAGACAAACCGTTTCAACATTAATTTGAGATCCGATAATGATTCCAATGATTTTTTATAAATGGGCTTTTACTAGGATTAATTGATGAAAATTTCATTGTATTTAATACAAAACTCAGGTTCACTACTACTATCAATCCAACATCGGATTGAAATCCATAAATGTTTTAAATAATTGTTTATAAATGGGTTTTTACTCGGATTAATAATTAATCCGATTCATCAATTATTGATGAAATACAAAACTCAGGTTCACTACTACTATCAAGTCAACATCAAATTGAAATCCAATAATGATTCCAATAATTTTTTATTAATGTGCTTTTACTCGAATTAATTGATGAAATAAAAAAAATCAGATTTCGCTGCTAGGTTTATCAACAACTGACAAAACGCGATTGAACATTTGAGGAGGTTTTGAACAGCGTTCGCAAACTTTGTGACAATTCACTCGTCACCGAGCTTCTTCCTGATGATCGTTTGAAAACCGTATTCCCCGAACAATACTCATTTGATGAAAAGAGGCCAATCATAAATAACTTCGAAAACTGTGATGTTAGAACTGCACACTAGTGATGAAGAAAAGAGAATATCAAGCTACATGGGGATCCCCAAAATGGGAGCAAACAAATTTAAAAGCTCCTTCTTTTGTTTCTCCGAGCCCTTCGATTGGTTTATGAGGCATAAGGCCGCCACAGCGCAAACTTGAAATTTCGCCCAGTGTCCCACTATTTTGGAGCTGGTGCTGACGTCAGAAGGACACAAATTCCAATAGGGTGAGTCCATTCTGGTCTCACTAGCTTCAGTGGAGAGATTTTTTAATCTTTTTGGTTTATTGGTTTGGTTGTGCATTTGCTCCTATATCCATCATAGACAGGCATAAGTAAAGGAAGTTTCACACGCTCGTGCCATTTGCGCAAACCGGCTTGTGCCAGCCAGTTTGCACAGTTATATCTTTGCGTGTCAACGGAGTTTGGGCAAGCCATTTGGTTTGTGCAAACCAAAAAATCTGGCTTGAGTAAAATCTGTCTCGGACAGAAAATCAGCACGAGGTTGGAGCAAAGTTTGAGCGTGTAAACGCCGTTCAAGCCAACCCACCAATCTCGCGCAGGCGCATCGCCCTCGCAGCTCCTCTCTTCTGGAGGGAATCTATGTACAATATTCAGTAACCAATCCTTGGTCCATTTCCGCCGTTTAGCCCTTTTAATTTCCAATGTCCTTCTCACTAAATAAGCTCCACTCGCACATGGGATAAGCTCCTCCGCATCCATTTTTGATTAGGAAATAATGGAAACCACAATTAATCCAGAATAGTAGTAAATTGAGAATGATCCCACCAAACGGCTTGCACAAACTCAACTGAACGTGCGGACGCTACCAAGTTGTTCAGTTCAGTTAGCGCGAACTGGCTTGCAAAACGGCATGAGCGTCGAACCAGCCATAAGACCTAAATTGATCTACAAATTCTGAAACTCACAAAGGAAGAACAACTAATTTTTCGACTTGTTGCATTAACATTTTGATTTGGGTAGCAATTCAAACATTACAAAGATGGTTTTGCAATATTAATATTATCTTCATTAGAATGATTGTCATGCCACTTCAAGGACACAGCAGCCTGTCAGGGCTGGACTGATTTGGTTGGATTGGAATCAGGCACGAAGAGAGCTCGTAGCTTAGGAATGAGACTGCTAACGCAACGAAATATCGAATAAACTAAATGAACGACGGAATCCAAGCGAATCTGGATCATTCTTCTCTCACCGCTCCGTGTAAGATCTGCCCTGAATATTCCAATACTCGATTTTCCCCTTTCGACGAAGGTATTATTTTCTCAACCGTTGTAGAAGGGGACAGCAAGTATTATTAGATTGCATTAACCTGGTTACGTCCCAGCCTCCAACAGTAGGGGCCCCTCCCCGAACCCGGGGGTCCGACTTATTTTATTCGTCAAAACTTATTTCTGACTGGATTTTATCCGTTATTTATGTAACGGCCGCGCCTCCGATAAAAACGTCCGTCTGCCAATCATAAAGTCTCCCGGGAGCCGGGGTGTTGAATAATTTACAGATTTTCCACCTCAGTAGAGCGGAGGGCGTCCTCGAATTTGTGTGTTCCTTGAGGATGTGGAACGATTTCTGCCAAATATTTTTCACCAAACGTCCGTATAATGGCACGTGAGAATTTTATCTTTTGGATTTTCGTCGCCCTCCCCGTATTTCGGGCACCGTATCTTAGATAATTATATTCGGAGAAGGTCATTCCCGTACATTTCTGCTGTCAAAGGGAATTAAAGGTTCAACTATATATTGTTTTTGCCCTTCAGGAAAATGAACCCGATCACAAAACTTTAGCCAATAAATGTAACATACATCTCCTTCCCTTCTAAGCCGCACAACAACGCAGCCATTCTATTCTATAAAATTTGTATTTTATACTTGAGACATAGTACCTCTGAAATTCATTAATTGTAACTGTCGTGAAGGTTCCCATCTCTTAATATTATCCCACTAAACATATTTTTGGTTCGGGCTATGTTTCAAAGTAAAATATGGTTAATAACAGGCGACTAACTTCTGAAAATAAAAAAACAGGACACCCAGCATGATATGTAAAAACGATATACTTACAGGGTTTGGAAAAACATTTGCATTTTATCAGCTTTCCATCGGTCTTTGAAATTGAATTGTTTATTTTAGAGCAACATTTGACAGAGAAATTGGTGTTTGAACGTGGAGAATCATCAACAGATGACATCATTAGTAGCTGCTGCGAATGTCGAATGTGAAATCCTCTTAACAAGTATAATTTCTACTGGTTCTCATCCGATTCTGATGGCATTTCATGAAATTGTGCTGGTTACACTTTAGGTACTGCCTTATAATTTTCGTTGCTCATGACTCTGCGCATGCGCAACCTTAAAATCTATCATGCATTTTATTTTTTTCAATTCCAAATCGTCGGATCTTGCCCGAATTCGGAGGGTAGTTGAGGAAGGACAGTTGAATCATTTCAAAGCGATGATATAATCACAGACAGGACAGATCCACAATGCAGCTTGACTCGTCCAATTGAAGGCATTCTTGTCTGTGGGAACATGTTTCGAGACATTTTCGTCTCGTGAATCTTTGTAACAAGATTAATGTCTACGTATTTCAACATTATTTAAAACATATCAATGAATCATACATTCACGGCACGGATACGTTTAACGCGTTGACTGCCAGTGAGTACCAATTCGGTACTCAGAGAGGGTTACCCACAGGCCATGTGTACCAAATTGGTACTCACCTACGATCCTGACGTCATCGACTCTTGACACTCTATGAAGTGTTTTTGGAACTAGCACGCTGTGCACATCTTCTAAGAGGTGTGTTGGCATCCATGTACATTGCTTACTATCGTAGTTTTCCGTCTGGCATTTCATTTCTGTAAATATCCTACTTCGAAGTGAGATTGGATTTTGCTATACTTACACATCGCTCCATGTGAGTTTTTGGACGGATCCTTCTCATCCCTTGAGTAATTTTCAGATTTTTTTGTTTATACGTTTTTCTCTTTTGTATTTATGTCAATTCGAATTTACTTCTACGAAGATTTTCCATTTTTGTTTTGAAAAACCGATGATTTAGGTACCTACCTTCCTTCTTATTTGAGACAGAGTTCGGCCATATTTTTTTAATAAATAGTTTTGTGCAAGATGTTAGCGTTGATTGATAATCATTACAACGTATTTTTACCTTTTTTATGTGAAAATTAGGGGTGAGCACCAAATTGGTACTCAGCAAAAGGTTCACTCCTGGCTCTTGAGTACCAAAGTGGTACTCAAGGTTTTTGGGGCCCTGAGACCATGGTTTCGTCAAAAGGTCGCCCGGCCCATCAAAATGTCATTTTTCAGAGGTGTTTCTTCAAGAATTTTCAAAAAAAAATTTTTGGCCTGAGCGCAACCTTCGGCCTACGTAGCCAATCAACGTGTTAATGTAGGTGCCACACCCTGCTTGGCAGACATAATTTTGTTTACGTTATCAAGTGTAGTGTCATGTTTCGCTTTTATACTTACATACAAAGAAGGCCGTTGAGGCCTGTACGTAAAAGTTGTGCGAAATAAATCTTTCTTTGTTGCTAAATATGCTCCGCTGTTGTTTACCTTTCATTTGAGGCACAGTTGTATTTCACTTTCAAGATCGTTTCCAAATCGTCGACCAACAGGAAATTTCATGCTGCGATCTGAAAGGTGTAGAATGTAGCGAGAGCGTCAGGACGCAGTCGGGCAGCTGAGGGGATTTATAGAAAAGATGCCGTTCCCCGGGCAAAACTCTCATCTTATTTTTACTCCAGGTAATCCCAACGTGTTTTTGCAGTCCCACTGATTTATAATCCCTACGTGAACATCCTCGGGAAGGGATATCCGAATAGTTGAAGATAGGACGCAGGTGTAGGTTGCTCCTTTGGAAGTTTTGGGAGATATAACACGAGGTGGTGAGAAATACTGAATAACTCTTCAATATCCCAGTTATTAGTTTGCAACTGTTCAACACACATTCTATTCCTTTCACAGTTTGCCCAGTAAATTCTCTTAGACTAGACAAGATAAAATATTTATTTACAAGATAGGATCAGTGCAAATTCAAACACTAGAAATTACTTCTATGTTAAATAAGTTAGACAGCGAGTGTACGTAGAACACTGCTCTACTTGAGCCGAAATGAATGAGATAAAATAAATACCTACCCACGCTTCATTATTTCAGTAAAGATGGCAAAATTCATAAACATCTGGTTAAATGATGCGTGCATTACACTCCCCTCCTTACCCCCGGTGTTGCACAAGGTTTTAGTGCGAGTAGCTAATAGATCATGATTTTACTGAATACACAATATTTCAATGAATCATAAATAAATGTGTTATTGCGGCCTTCCGCCTTGCCACCATAAAATACGAATTGCTTCACATTCTACGATTGAACGAAGGAAACGAAAATATTCAACGTTCATGACGAATAGTTTCATAACTTCGAGAAATCACAAATCAATTTTAAAGACGAAAAGGAGTCACTGAAATGCATTAACGATGTTTGACTTTGGGTTATTGAATTTCGGTTGAGAATGGTTGAATTCGACATGAAAAATGTATTTTAAAAAAATTGTCTTAAAAAAAACCTTTTCAAGAAAGCTTTCATTTAAATGCCCTAAAAAGAAGGAAATAAAAGAATACTTACACATTTTAACTGTCAACTTATTGCATATATATACAATTTATAAAATCATTAAAGTTGTCGCGAGATTTAGGATTGTATAAATTAACTAGTTCCTATGTACCTATTTCATTGACCAACTAATTCCTATAAGTTTATTTTTTTATTTCAATTTAATTAGTAAAATACTTACAGATACCTATCTAGTACCCACTTACGCAAATGTCGCGATAAGGGTTTATTGTGTATATAGGCTAAAAGTAGGCAGTTAAAATTTGTAAATAACAATTTATTTTCGTCTTTTTAGGGCATGCAAATGGAAGCTTCCTTAAAAAGGTTTATTTTCTTTAATTTATTTATTATTTTTTGGTCATCGCTAGCTGGGTTTCTGATTCTGTTCGTCTCATTCAAAGCATAATTGTTGCAAGGTCATTTGCCGGTTAATTTAGAACAGTCTAGCTCTTTAATAAAATCAACCGATTTTACAGGTTCAAATCAAGAATAAACGAGGTTTCTACACCAAATTTCAGGAGGATTCCCAAAAGAGCTTCTTCTGTTTTAACGTGCATTTTTTCTCAACTTTAACTTCTTTCCAACAAGCCCTTACAATAATTGTAAGCAATAATTGCTTTTTGAAACATCATCACATTACAAGTAAAATATGTCAACTGTCGTCTGATTGTCTTCATTCATGCAAACTGTAGTTGTATGAATTTCTTCAGCTCACAAGTAAAGAAAGTCAAATAACAGGAATAGGTAATAAGAGAAATTCTTTGTTTTTTAGTATTGGTATTAAATTGGATTGGTATTATAGGTATCTAAAATTTACAATGAATTTGAAAATTCATTTTAGTGATCATGTCCTTCGTAACCATTTTTTTCAAGTAGAAGTAATCAACTTTCAATTTTCTCATACAATTTCTACAATACTTCAATTTTCTCATACAATTTCTCATACAATTTTGAAGTTGTTCTTTTTCAATGTTTGAAACTATTTTAACTCAACAAAGGTGTTACCGAGCTCGCATAACATGGAATTATTTAGTTTAACCTGGTTTCAAGTTCACAATCCGTATTTTTCTATCAGTCCGTGTATCGGCTAACTTCAACAGTACTTCCCTGAACACTTTTGCTAAATTGATTCGATCAGTTTTACAACCAACTGCACGGTATAGCGTTAAGCTGTTACCACTATAAAAAATAATCAAATAAAGTAAACTGTTCAACGGTAAAGTTAGGGTTAGACTTGGGTGTTTTCGATTGAAGGATCCAATTTTACCTGGGGTGGAAACGAACTGCGTCTGTCTATTAGACGATTGAGCTGTGGGCTGCCTCCTCATTTGAGGGAGGGTGAAATGTTCTTGATAGACAGGTAGCAGACACCTGGCCGCCCGTCACCCTGGCAACCGACCGACGCCATCATCTCCCACCCCCAACACAACAAGTCTTTTATCGTAGCCTCCATGCCGTTCTTCCTTGGTTGTGCTTCAACCCTTGTTTTCTAACCCCTCGTTCATCGATAAGGAATACGACGTCAAATCGTCCCTAATCGATGAAAGAAGTCTCGAAGAGTATAGGAAACCTGTTTACTTGCAGTCTGACTATATGAATATGCTTCGAAAGAAGAAATATATAACTATTGCTTCATACCGATCTGAGCATGATCAGCATATAATGTACTTTTTTTCCGTTATGATTCGTTCTTAACAAAACCTAAATGTAGTGTGCTATTCTAAAAATACTCCTAAAACAGTTTTACTTCCGAATTTTTTTGTGGAACTTCAATCAACGGATACTCAATAAAAAACGCCGCAAATTCTTTCACAGGGGTTTATTATTCAATTGGCTTGCGTTCATGATTTGAATTTCTACTAAGCTTTGGAGTGTCCTTGTTTCACAGGTGATAGAGCGATTATTGATTTCAGGAGATATGCATAGAGCACGTAAATCTGTTCTCAACCAGAATACCTATTTGGATTGAACAGTTGATCATATTAGTGTGCCTCCTGAAATTCAGTAATCGCTCTATCGCCTGTGAAACACGCACACTCCAAAGCTTAGTAGAAATTCAAATCATGAACGCAGTGAAAGAATTTGCAGCGTTTTTTTAAATGTTTATCTGAAAACTTCAACCCATGTATCGGCTATAAACCCTTTTAGTAGTTCACTCCAGCATCCACATTCACTACATCACTAGGTTACTGCAATCAAAACAAAAACAATAATGAACCAAAATAACGCAAATGTTGTCACCATAAATCGGGCCATACATCGGGTTTAAATCTTAAAAATGGTACTATAAACAGTTGTTGTTAAAAGATGTAACCAAAGTTATAGGTTTAGGTCTCATCACGACTCGGTTCGGCCTAGTTCATAAAAAGTCCCAGTGCCCTTGATTATGTCACTACAAGTCACCGTTTTATACTATAAAAACCTATAAACGTGAACAGAAACGCTATGCAATATAGAAAAAGTAAATCTTTTTGATTATTTCTGTGTTTTTCCGGGATAAGCATGTGATCATGATTCGAATCTTGAAACAATGCAATCGGGTGTTACGATTCTAAGACTATGAACCTCTAAGAGTTAGCAATACTAACTGAAACACTGAAGCGAAGTTCACTTATTGAAGGTGCCGTGTAGTGACATGGTTCTCAAATCAGATCCAATGTGATAATTCAATATCTCAATATCTCTATGTTATGAATAAGTAATTTTGTACAGAGCCCCTGTATTAGGATAGGCTTTATTTTGATCCGTTAAACAGGTTTGTTAGTTAAGCGTTTAAGGTAACAAACCAACGCAGTTCCATCAATTTGAAAATATTTCCAGTTGAAGCTGTAGACTGAAGCAACATTCTTATGTTAGCTAAATAACTTAAGCTTTACGCACACCTTTCAGACCGCGTGCTCAGTGGGGAACGCTTTGTGTTTTTTGGCATTCAACGCTGGGGAGAAAAGGTGAGCATCGAGACGGGCAGAAATATTTATAGGGGGTATTTGTGATTTTTTTTTCCTCGCGAGCACTATGGGGTGGTCTATATGGTGTATCGATGAGTGGTTTGGCCGACTGCCAGTAACATCCTTTTTTCCAAGACTTCCGATAGCTCTGTAGCTAAAAGGAAAAATAAACGGCATTGCCTCCATCTGCCTTGTTCACTTTGGACAATAAATAACTGGGTATTAAGCTACCTTTATATTCTCGAATGGGCAATAAAACTCTGCTCCTCGTGGAACTAGGATAACTAATGTTTCTGAAACGATGCTGAAATGTCTTTTATTGTTATACCGGTTTTCATTCATTAGCTAAAACATGTATGTAGTCTTTGTGATTGCATTGTGGGATTCTCGGCAGTCTTAGCGCCTATCAATGATCAAGAATATTATTATCACCTTGGTAGATTTACCCATGTTACATACAGGTCGTGGGGACATTTTAGCGCATAGAACAGTTGGTCGATTTATGCAGTTACCTCAATAATTGGATTTCATGGAACCCTCCTTTTCTCTCACTTCGTTATCGAGGAGGATGTTTGTCATCATAAGTTGGGATGCATGAGAATCATTAACAAACCAGCTCCATTTCGTGACATGCAGATTCATGCGTTTGGCTGAGAGTCTGCAAGATCTTCAGCTTTTATTGGACAAACTTTGCAGGTCGTACGAGTAATTTCATTCAGCTATAATCATTATGACCCTTTTTGGACACTCACTGACCATAATTTCAACAAGTGGAGATTCATCTACTTCAGCTATTTCATGAATGAATCCAATGATCAAAATATTGAGGTCAAGTACAGGATTATTTGTAGTTAATCAAAAAATCGGTAGTTGAATGAACTTCTTGAAAGTGGAAAACCATTTCTGCTGGAGAATATTTTCTCTTCTACTGTACAGAGGCGTGGACTTGAAGGTTGCAATCTTGAGACGGATATGGTTGTAAAATACACAAGTTCTAAATGAGAAGGTTCTATGATCTTTTCAAAATTAGAGAAATAGAAATAGAGGTGTGTCCAGTTGATGAAACAAAATCAGAAGTTAAATAGTCGTTATGGAAATCATGGTTCTGACCCATCCGTGTTTCCCCCTTTTCTGTTTCTTTTGCTGATTCATCTTTCAACCATCTGATTCGTTGCAACCGTTGCACTCTATCCATGGATTGAGAACTATATTTTATCTAATTCTGAAGGTTGTGCTATCATTAAAATTTATAACAGTTTCAAATAACGTGATGATTCTTCTTGCTCTTAAAAATCCTGAAATCGACTGACATTTTTGGAAAGGGGAATAAAATGTCCTCACAATGGTTTCGATGTCCTACTTCATGGTTTCTTAACCAGTTTATTGTGTATATAACAAATAGAAGAATTGAAGCTTAAATGGGATTTACCCAAAAATGTCTGAATTATGCTATGTTCCCCACCTTGCCTCAGTTCCGCTACTTATGGCTTCAACCATTTGCACGAATTTAGACAATACTCCCATCTCGCCTAAATATTAGAGATCTTCTGTTAACCCTATCAAATGCAGTACTAAAGTCGACGAAGAAGGGAAACATTCTTCCTCTTTTCCCTGCCAACTTGATACGTGCTAGACTGGTCAGCGTGAAAATTATTGACCAAAATTGGACCTTTCTAAATCCTTCCTGTGTCTTTTTTAAAATTCTATTTTCCGACACCCAGGTTTCCTAGGTTTCCAACAATACCCTTAGAAAGATTTTAGTTATAGCGCCCATAGAGCTAATACCTCGAAAACTATTTACATCATTCAAATCTCCTTTCCTGTGAAGAGGGAAGACTATACTACGCTTAAAACTTTGTGGGACCTCAGGGGACCTGTATTTCTTATTGAAGACCTCTACAAGCTTAAAAATAAAACAATCTGGGGCATTTTTATAAAATTCATGCGGAACACGACTCAAACCCGTCGCCTTAGAATCCTTTGTCTTTGCGATACATTTCCTCACCTCATCCACGGAAAAGTCCCTAGTCAAAGAATCAACGATAATTTATGGGGGCAGCATATTTCACCACTTACAAATTTCCTAGCTGATTCAGCAGCATCCTGAAGTATAAGGCCAACTCGCTGATACTACACCCCGGTTTCCTAATAGGATCGCTTAAACGGAACACCTTGACCAATCCCCAACATTGCTCTGAGTTCCCTACATCTTCAAAGTTTTGGACTCGACTTTCTGAGAATTCTTTCTTTTTTGTGTTACTACTAGCTTATAATTCCGAACTGCCTCCAAAAAATTGAAATGTATCACTTCAGAACCAGTTTCACGAGGAAGATTCAAAAACCTGGACAACCTGTCTCTCATTTTTCTGTTGTAACAAATAGAAGAATTGATGCTATGTATTATCAGCTTGAATTGAATTTACCCAAAAATGTCTCAATCAAAAATCTAAATTGAAGCCCTTTTGACCAGATTTCGGTGCTCCCGTTAATTGGAATAGTACCAATTGGCATTGGTTATTACAACAATATCCCAGTGTACTCAAGCATACTCATATCTACTCAGCGCTAGGAGCTCATTGAGCTATTCAGTAAATCACTAAAAAGGTAAAGGTTTATTTGAGATTTCAATCGTGACTGTATTGGATAATAGGTATAGGTAAACTACCAGGAAGAAGAATTTCGGGGCCAGGTTAGAGCGGCTGAACTGAAAGTAGCCACATCCTAATAAAACGGACTTTCGTAAACAAAACTAAACAAGTTCGAACGTAAACATTTACATGAATCTGTCTTGGAAGGGGAGAATGTTTCTTGGGTTACCCTAGAGCCGTTCCGCTCAGGTGCTTCCGCTTGCCGTAGACTAGAATGTTGTTTCCAATGAGTTTAAAAACGTTGGGTGCGAAGCATCAAACAACTTTCTACTTACATGGGTTCTGTTAGTGGATGGTCGTTGAACCCTTGAAGTCTGCGGTCTCAGAGTGCATTATAATAGAGTAGGCTAATAGAATAAGATATTACTGTTTTTTAAAAACCGTAGGAGTAGTGTTGAGAAGAGGAACACATGAGACCTACCAACAGGAAAATATTTCTTCAAATTATATACAGGGTGGTCCACCTACCATGAACTCCCCTTTTATTTTCAATACAAACAGTATATTTGAAAATCCAAAAAATACGTGTCCAATGATTTTTGACGTGGATTTTTGACAACCCCTATTTTTTATTCCAGATTAGGATTCTACGCCGAATTTCTGAAAATGTGACCCCTCAACCAATTTTTTCGGTTGCGCGTAACCGGTTCAGCGAGCACGCAAAGTTGCGCAACCCCAAATTTGTCAAATAGTAAATGATACTGAACTGTGAAGTGTGGTGAACGGTTAAGTATAATTTATTTAATCCTAGACAAAAATCATTGAATAAGTATTTTTTGGATTTTCAAATATGCTGTTTGTATTGAAAATAAAAGGGGTGTTCACGTTATACCACCCTGTATATAACCCAATTCCTCAATTATGATTCAAAACAGCTGATTTTCGCTCGGAGGTTCATGCTTCAAAATGAAAATTCAACTTAAGAACAGAAAAACCATTCGATATCAAATTGTTTTCCGGTCTCATTTCGATTAAAAACGCCACATTTTGTCGGAGAATCAGCGTGTTATTTGATAGAGCAGAATCGTTCGTCACTCATATACATCTTGCGAACGATGAACAGTCTCAACGAAAATGAAATCATATTGTAAAAAACTTCCATGAAATCAAACTAATCATGGAATTCCAACTTTGTGAAACATTCAAAGTGAAAAACTTGTTAGTTGTATTAAGTTGGGTGATTTTTTGCATATAAAAACGTGTTTTCGGGTGCCATGGGCATCAGAGTGCCTAAAAGTACCGGTGTTATCATTATTGATTCTAAATTTTCTAGGATTTAATTCAACGATTATTGTAGTTTCCAGATCGAAACTCCAGCCCCAGTGTATTCAGTACTACTCGTGACTTGCATAATTGGGTCAGCTCAACAATCTGTAAATATGGCAATTAAGTATCAGCACCATCTTCAATCCACGCAGTATTGATTGTGCTGACTAAATCAAATTATTTATGAAATTTGGTGAATTCAATACCGATATAATGTGAAAAACTTCATTATCAGGTGCATTAGCCGATTTGTTTGATATACAAATTGGTTCGTAACAAATGTATGGTTGAATGGCTCTATGCCTGTTCCAAATAAATTTAAAAAAAATTGGTTTGTCGGGTGCCTATGAACTAAAACATGTAATCAGTTCTGAATCAACAACCAGAAGTGTTCTTCCAAATTAGAACGCCTACAATTGACTTCAATATCTGGATCATTGATCAAATTGTTCAACACTGCAAATTTGGCTATTGGATCATCAGTATTCACAATATTAATTGAGCGGCCTGCTTTTTGATAACCATGTGCTGATGATTTCCTCTTACATGCACACAGCAAACACTTGTAGAACATCTACTGAATCAAATAAAGGATGAAACCTAGTGAACCCAGGACCGACTAAGACCTTATTTGCCTCATTCAAATTCAAAAACTTGTTTGTTGAACGAATCGCTTGATTTGGTGGACATACTAATGGTTTGTACATATTAGCCGAGATGAATTCAGCCAGGATTTTGCTGCTGATTCCAAAATCAAGAATCAAGAGTGTTCTTCCAGCAATAACAGGATGTTCAATGCTACACTTAACTTCAATATCTGGATCATTGATTGAAAAACTCAACACTCTCATACTGGCAACAGTATTCCCAAAATTGATTGCGGGGCCTTTTTGGTAAAAAGATGAAGACCGTATCTCTGATAAAAGCTGATGATTTAGTGATCTCTCTGCGAATACAGGATTCAGTATAATACCTATTTGATGGTGCAGATTCGTTTATCTTTCACACGTTTCCCATCTTGTAGATAATTAACAGCCTTGTAGAAGCGAGAGAATAGAAAACTTCTAAGAAATCAGACCAATGATGGGACCTCGTGAACCTATGACCTTATGTGGCGCAGTCAAGTTCAGAAACTTGTTTTTCGTTCGAATCGGTTTGTTGGTTATTCAAATTGGTTTGTGCCTGTGGTTACATATTGGCAAACATGACATCAGCGACGTTGTTGTCGAGGATTCTAAATCAAAGAGCGAAATTCAAGATCAGAACAGTAATCCTGGATTGAAACGCCAACCCAGCTGAAGAATCCGTCTCATCGCCGACGTCTCTATCCATCATCGAGAGTTTCGGAGGCGTCTCAGGTGACAGATAGCCGTAGCTCCTCGCAACGCTCACCTTCTTGGCACGAAACCCCCTCGCGTCGGATCTTTCAATTCCTCACTCGCGGGGGAATCCAGGTCGGCCCATTCTCTTCAGTTTTCACCCTGTCACAATTATTTACCCCACTTAAAAGCTTTCCTTGGTATTTTCTCCTCCGGCCACTCGAGTCCGTTGACTTGTGATGAGTTATGGTTCTTCTTGAACCTTCCCACCCTCTTCGTATGCGGGGATCGGGCGGATTTCGCTCATATTCGTTTCCGTGTTGTGAGTCCATAAAGTACATTGTTCAATTTTTTAAAATATCCAAATGGTTTTTCACTAACTGCACTTTGTTGTTCATTGTGCAGAACAGTATTATTTTGAGCCCATTTTCGGTAAAAAACCTCATGTTAAAAGAACTTTGCACAATTTGAACATTTGCTGAATAACCTCCCGACGTTAAATAGAAAAAGATACATTCTAGAATTTAAATCCAGATCTTGTTACTATTCATCAAAATTTACCACTTTTTGGTCATGTTTACCAAACGTTCGAACTCAACCTCGAAAACAAAGCATCTATACTTTTATTATTTTTTAAAATTTGTAATTTGATTGTTGAAATTTACCTTTAATGAAATGTAGACCAACACATTTTGAGTTTAAGGGGACGAGAAAGGTTTTTTCTTGGGCAATCACAATTGAATCCTTACGTAATTCACCATTTTTATTGCTTTCCCATAACTAACCGTATCCATTTCAAAAAATATTTTTGAACAAACTTTCAATCTGAATTTTTGAATCGGTACAATTTAAAAAATGGCCAAATGGTTTGGAACTACCTGCAATTCATTTCTCAGTTGTTGATTGTGCGAAACTGTAATATTTTGTACTCATGTTTGGTTAGCAGCTTTTTGTTTAAAGAATTTTGCACCATTTGAACTTTTGCTGAATAATCTCTCTCGTTAAATAAGGAAAGGAAATTCATTCTAGAATTAAAATCCAAATGTAGTCATGTTTACCAAAAGTTCGAACTCAACCTCGAAAACAAAGAATCTACTTTACAACAGTTCTTACTTCTTTTTAATTTTATTTTGATAGTTGCAATTAACCGATAATGAAATGTAAACTAACACATTTTGAGCATAAGGGGGTGAGAAAGATTTTTCTTGGCTGATTACAAATGAATCCTTATAAAATTGATCAACTTCACCATTTTCATTGATTTTACCATTTCAAAATACAGTTTAGAACGGATCCGGTTTTTTAGTTTTGACAGCAGAATATTTTTAACAATTTCAATAGTATCAACATTGGTAACTAGAATATCATTCTACTAATATTGTACTAAAAGTGAATGCAATGTTTCAATAATGTTTCGTTTGCGCCAGTGAAGTGGCTACTATTGCTCTGACAACGAGCAAATTCACGACTGTTCTCCCTAGAATGAGGGACCAAGAATTTAAAGATTCAACGTTTGCTTGAATATGAGGTCCGTTCAATGAATTTTACGTTTGCGCGGAGTGAACTATCAATTTGTGAGTAATTGAAAAAATAGGAGATTTTTTGACAGCATAATCCAAACTTGAAAACTATAGAAATTCGGATTGTTATAAGGATATGCTGACATACCACTCACAGGCAGGACAAAGTAGTTATTTATAATGGCTTAAAATGTAATATGCGGAGAAAATATTTGTCGATCTCTCGAAAATGAAAATTATGCTAGTCATACCTAGTATATTCATGGCTAACGTTAGTTAAAATAAAATCGATTTATTAAAATGAGAGTTCCATTTACCTCAATCACTATTATTTTTGTATGACTGCATTCATTAATAAATAAGAAATAACAGAAAAATAAATGTATTTATTTGTCCATGAAGGGCTGTTCTCAGTGTACTTCATTAAACAACATAGTCAGTGGAAGAAGGAAGAACAAACAAAAATGTTTGAAGAAAATCATAAAACAGCACCAAAATTAAGAAAAATTATATACACTGACACAAATGCTGAAAATACTATAATGAAAATTGCTTCGACGTTCGATTCAAATTTGATAAAATTGTGGAAAGTTGCAAATGAGTTATGAAAAAATCAAGATTTGGTATAATGGAATGTGCCTGAAAAGGTTTATATGTGAATAAATATGATTAAATAAATTATTAATCAGATGTTAAAATTGTCTTCGTTAAACGAATTTAAGCGATGGATTTTCACTATGTCCACACTAATACCTACTTAATTTGTGGAAATCAGATTTTATAAAATTGAAAACAAGAAGTGAAGAACTATATAATTAAATTTCCAAATAAAAGTTAAAATACCTACTACTATAGTTTATGATTGAACAGGTCGCAATTTCAAAATAATGTAATTTCATGAACACTCGCAGTCATTACACACAAATCATTGAGCCATATCAAATAGAGATACATTTGTATTGGTTTGAACGTGGATATCTGAAATTTCATGCATTCGTTTGTTTCTGTTTTAAAGACCAACCTGGATAAAATAAATCGACGATTTCACGAGCTCGTTTCTGTAGAAATCCAGAAAAACCTCGCTGCTCAACTTCAGGAGAAATGAGTAAGGTTCGGATCCGAAAATAAAAATAAAGTGGAAAGAGGGGATTTAGCCCCCATCGTGGGCGAGTTAATGATGCAAGAGCGAGCCAATTAGAAGGCGAAGTAAACACAATAAAGACTCAGGAGAGAGCACCTGCCTCTTGGATATTTATATTTCCCCTACCTGCCCCAGTGAGTCTCGACTTGGAAAGGGGTTCTTCCTCTAGCGTGTCTGCCCATGTCCCCTGAATAAGAAATATCCCACTGAATAAATTTCGTTAACGTACTATTATTCTTTGTAATGTTTGCAACTAAGAAAAAACGTCTGTCAAATTGGGTGCGGCGCACACCTTCCTCAAATAGGTATCATGAATGTATAGATCGTTGAAATGTTCTAAGCAATTTTAAAATAGTAGAATATAAGCGTGTTACAACGATTCACGGGACTGAAACACCGTATGAAAAGTTCCCGCTGGCATAAACGCCTTCAAAAGGGAAGTCGACCTGTATTGTAGGTCTGTCGCGTCAACTCTATAGCGGATAGAATAATGGTACGATCGAGTTGAAATTATTATGCGATTGTTATGGGTATCGGCTTCCTATTGCAACCCTTCCAATTTGAACAAGATCGGAAGATTCGAAACTGATGAAGGTATCTGGTGAAAACTGTGCAAGTTAGACCTGTTACAAGCATTTCATGTTCGCGGATAGGCAGCATTCTTTCTAATTATAGTAGCGTGTTGAATTTGATATGAGGTCGTTAGACCCTCATTTCTCCAATTATTAGTTAACTCTCCAAATGTATGGAGAATCGGATCTCTAGAATCTCGGGAAAAGATACCGAGTTGATTTTACTTTTGCCCTTGAGCAAAGTGAAGTATTGAATAAAAAGAGGACTTGGATATTCTCCAGAAATTTTATCAAATCACGTGAATCACAACAGACACATAGACAGACATGCACTTAATAAAATGGACTGCAATGCAAAACGATACTGGAAAATTGCATTTTGGAGAGAAATATACTGTTTATAGCCGGAAATGGAAGAAATCTTTTGCTACCTACTGTAGTCTCCGAATCAATAGGTAATAATAAACAAATTGGGTAGTAAAACATGTTTAGTCAGTGAATGTTGGTGAGCAGCATGCTTCTATTGAGGACTGATCTGTGCAGGTCAATGTTGTCAAAGAGTTCACAACTCATAACTGAAGAGAGATGGAAATACACTACACAAGATTGCAAAACCGTTGTCTTTTGTTTGTTGAATTTACGTCAGTCCAGGCGTTTTGGACTCACGCTTCAGTAACAACTCTCATAAAACTCCGTCGCTCTATATAGGACGAAAAGGCATAGTAGAGATGAAAGGGGTGGAAGGCAGCTATAAAAGTGGGCCCATACTCTTTGTAGCTTTAAATGGTCCCCCCACTAAAGGTTAATTGGTATTGGTTAAGCACGAGGCGAATGTTGGCAACTGCTCCCAAAGGCGCCAACCAATCGGAAATAGAACTCTACGAGCAATTGCACTTGTCCGCGGTCGACCTCAGATCTCCAACGTTCTCCATCTTTCGATCGCCTAACGCCGCGCTCCCATTTGGGCCGCGTGACCGAATTACGTTAATCGGGAAATCTCCGGAAGTAAAGATCACTTTCACACAAGGATCGGAGTGCTGATACTTTCCTGGTGATTCTGAACACTTCAAGGTACAGAACTGTGAAGTGCATACTGTGATTTCAGTCGAGCGCGGACAGGATTGATGAAGAACTTGTAGAGCACGGCTTCAAAATTTGGATAACTTGAACAGGTATATTATTACACAGTTTAGTACGAAATTGAGAAAACACACTTGAAACGTTAAGGATACAATCAATTTCCTGCCAGACAAAGTACTCAGGATGGCTAGTGTTGATTGTTATCATCTGGTTGTCTAAAGCTAAAGAAAGGTAGAACACTTGAGTGGTAAAGCATAAGTTCGTCATGTTTTTATGCATGACACTTCTAGAATTTTTCACAACTCTTACTGAGTCAGCATTGACTTTTCTTATCGAATCATTTTGTATTAATGTTGGCACACGTTAGGTAAAACAATCGTCAAAAATTCATCACATACTAAGCGTAGCTCGTAAAAAAGATGAATAAATATGAATACTAATTAAAAACCCTAAACCACACATTCAACGTAGATGAAGGAAATCCCGTTTTTTTTCCATCGTTCTACGTCTTCAATTAACCTGCAAAATGTACCTCAGACAGTTTCATGAAATCATTTGGCGGTTTATTTTTAAAAACTAATGTACTCTACTGAAGGTTGGATCTGAATCGTTAAGTAGGTGTTGATTACTTGTTACAAAACCGATTGCTGAACTTTTGAAAATCACATACGGAATTGAATTCTAATTGTTCCTCTCTAACTTCTGCCAAACGTTTTCTTCTTGGGTGAATGAATGAATTGGGTTTATTTGATAGATGATTTGCATTTGTTTGATCTACCGCATCTTACCTGTACTGCTATCCATACCTACTGATTTCATAGTTCCGTTCGCCAGAAATGAGTTCTGCAGACCATGCTTTTGTACAACCTTTTGATTTACTTCATTTCAATAATATTAACTGTTTAGAACTTTGGAATTAAAAATTCTTTAAAGATGTTTCCCATATCTGAACATAGTTTATCTTAAATAAATATCTACCAGTACCTTCCTACATTTAACTTTCTTTGGCTATGATGATTTTACTCGTGTAGATGGCCCAGTTCACACAAGTTCCTTCGGAATTTTCAACTGCCGGGCACTTATAAATTTTATACTGGTTCATTTACTTTGTCATTTTGTTTTTTCAAGTCTCAAAAATTATTTTTTCCACTCATTTAGTCTATTAATTAGGGTACACACATTAAGTATGCCCAAAATTCAAAACAGTTTGATGTTATTATTGATATGACAAAAGCTTTTGGAGGCAAGGCTTTACTAGCCAAAATACAACGTTACATAATGAATTTCTAAGGATAAACAATATTAGTAGCATGGGTACAGAAGTCATGCATCTTGATTAGAGTTAATTGTGTAATGGAGAATACCACCACAATTATTACACGATTATTTAGGGAAATTTGATCATATGGTCATTGTTGCATGATCATAACTTTCGTTTCATTGAATACGACTTAGTATCGCATCGAAATATCTCATAAGTTCATCCCCGATGCAGCAATTCATATCTATGCAGATTCCAACTGACATTCGTTGGTGCCTAGAACTGTTCGCCGGTTTTAATCCGCTCGCTATATTGTTGGCTGGCAGGTAGCGCCTGTTTCTCATGCAAATACACCTGATGTCGAGCAGGCTTAGACGTACAATTTCGCCCCTGACACTACTTCACTATCTCCATCCTGAAATTACTAAAGGCGAAGGGGTGACGAATCGAAATTCAAATTAAATTCTATATCTCTTTCCCCCCTCCGTTCCCAGGGTTGAGACTGGAGGAATAACATTTTCCCGGGCGCATATTCATAAGTCACCTCTGGGCTCGGGACCCCCATCTCGGCCGAGTATTGGTTATTCTAATGTCTTGATATTAGTTATGCCGAACCTCATGTTACAACTTGTTTCAACTTACCTCGACTACCTTGCTTTGCACGAGTTTGATTGGTATACCCATTTGCCATCTGTTACGTCGTACAGTCGTAGCGGCTCAATCCATTCCAGTCTGGCCAAGCACTAGATAAAGCAAAAAAAAGTATTGCATTTAAGGAACGAAATAATTTTGATATTTGAAGCTCCTTATTAAGGGGTATGTCTTACTTTTGTTATTGCGCCTTTCCGAACGAACGAAAGCAACCATTCCGGCCCATTGTGTTTTATTTTGAGTTTGATGAATGTGATGAGCCGTGATAGAAGAGCGCACGCTTTAACAAAACTACATAACTATAGATCTATTTTGATTGGTAGTTGTTAAGCCTGCATTACTGACAATGTGTAGGTCGTTATTATGGCCGGTCCACTCGCTACGTTTTGCACAACGTTTTGTCTCCGCAGTTCAAGACAGACAAAATGATGCGTGTGGAACGGAAAACTGCGCGGTTTTGAATCCGTCGGGAGGACTGCACTGTTGCAGCGATAACTGAGCTCGTGAGCTCTGAAAACCGTGACCCGTGCAGACATGCCGTTGCGTGTAGACACTTGCTCCGTTTTCCAATCGGGTTCGTTCCTCAGTTTTCCCTAATCATCCGAACATGGTAGATCTTCGGCAATGATCTTGCGAGTTTTTGGCTGATTTTATTTCACTTTATGGACGTTTTCCGTGCATTTGGCGAGTTAAATCCAAAGAGTACAGTGACCGGGCAAAAAGAATGAAGCGTAAGAGAGATAGCTTGAAAAGTGCAAAGAAATTGATGTCAACTCGGGCAGGGGGACAGTGGTGACGAAAATAATTTCCTTGACCATCTTGAACGAGCGGTTCCTTTGATAGGTTGTTGCACTTTTTTTACAATACAGCAGGCGGAAATTGATCACAGCAGATTGATCATTTCCCTGCTATGGGTTAGTTCTATGGAACGTGGTTTTGAATGTCTCACGATGTGACATTGTCTCTTGTTTACGTACTAATGATATTCTTAGATAGAACTGTTTGCTTCATACAGTCCACCTGAAGGAAGATAATGGTAAGATTTCTGGTCTAAGCTTTTTTTTTTTTATTTTTTATTATTTTTATTATAGGCATTGGTTTTACCATACAGCCATGGTTTACATTACATGTTATAGGTTATATGTTAAATGTTAATATTGTCAGATTATATGTTAATGTTCGTACTGTATAAGTAATTGTATAACAACTCATACACAATAACACTATTTGATGTAAGCAAGGTAGGTAGGTTAAACGGTCGGAGGATGCTGTCTGGAAGGTTATCGATCATGGTTGCTCTCTCTGCTTCGAATTTGGAGCAGTCCAGGATTATGTGGGACAATGTCTCTTGTATTAGGCAGGTATCACATAGCTCTGTGTCACTTCTTCTGATCTTATGGAGGTAAGATTTGGTGACACAGCGCCCTGTTTGCATTCTGGTCATGGTTTTATAGAACCTCTTGTCTTTTCCGGGGCATTTTAGGCACCACGGAGTCAGTGAGACTTTGGGAAACATCGATTTATACATTGTCCTAGGTGTACCTCGGTCACAGAATGTTTGCCATTTATGATTCATTGCCTCTTTACATATTTTGTAAAGGTCCGTTGGGTAGTATACCGCTGCTTGACCGTCCACCATAGTACGTTTTGTGTCCTCCCTGGCATATGTGTCGGCCAATTCATTGCCAACTATTCTCGAGTGACTCTTCACTCATATTAGCCTGATGTCCTAAATCTGTCACATGTTTTAACTATCTCTACCTCGAGAAAATTCATGTTTGAGTTTGGGCTTGAATCAGTCATAATACTGTTATGCCTTTGACCACCTGATCCTTTGACCGAGCTGATGTGCAGCATATTTCATAGCTTCGTGTATAGCGTATAGTTCGGCTGTATAAATTGATGCAAAGTCTGCCAATCTAAATCGGGCGGTAACATGTTGGCTTGCATCGAGGTACGCTGATCCCACTTTGCCATCAATCAAGGAACCATCAGTGTAGATGTGGACAGCTTCAGGCCAGCGTTCATGGACAAATCTTGTCAGGGACGGAGGGTTTTGGACCGCTGTAGGAGGGATGATAATCGGAGGGGCTCTTAAGCTCTCATGTTTCAACTCATATCGAATGGGCTTTGGTAGTTGCGAGATTAGGTCAAGGTACTCTGATACTGAGTAAAAGGCTTCGCATAAGAGTGGGCTAAGCTTATTTAATATCATTTCCCTTCTATGTGTTATCTCCATGGAACCGTGGTTGTGACTGTCTCATGACGTGACATTCTCCTTTGTTACCATAATAATAATCTTCTTAGTATCATCGAGATAATTTGGAAACTAATCGCTAGAGAACAATTCAAAATCCATTATAGGTGGCAACATTCCCTTTGAGGTTTTGTAAGAAAGACCGAACACATCGATTTCGTGTAGTAGGTACAACTTTCTTCTGTTGAGCCGAACAACAAAGTGATTCAATTAGTCCAGCTTGGTGTGTGTCTGTCTTGACCTCAAATCATTGTAAAATGCCTAATTCGTACGATTTTCATCAGAGTTTGATGCAGTTTTAAGGAAGTCCGTGGTTTAATAGGATACCTAGTTCAGTGAGTTTCATTGGTTGAGAATCAATTCACTTCGTGGATGCATGTAAAATGCATTGATGATTGATTCGTATCTTGCTCAAATTACCGGAATAGGGAAGGATAGTTTCACCATCTCAACAATAAACCTTTGTCCATTAATTTGCAGTGTCTTTATGTACCGCAAAATCGAAATTACCGCATTTCCCTTGATTAGCCAAATTGGCTATACCACGGTTAGTTTAAATGGGTTGCACATTTGCTGAGACTGAGCAAAATCATCAAGGGTCAAACCTAACAAAGTACCTTCAGGCCTAATTAGTGGTGTCCACCTAATTTGTTTCTGACGTAATCTGAAAAACGGTCCGAATTTAACATTAAAGGAAACTATCAAATTGACCCTAACGGCTCAAACGATTCGTCCGAAGCCTTTTTATTTTGTTGAATAATCACTACAAAAGAGCGGTCGTTATCAGTGAGTTTGTCAGCTAATCTGTGACAACAGGTAAAAAAATTCTTTGGCGCTCATTTCCTTTTCAAAATACGGACGGAGCGGGTTGGAATAGACGGTTCCCTTGGTGACTGCCTTCGACGCTTTTGGCAGAGGGCCAAGTGGATAACAAACCTGTTATTACGATACATCCATCCCGTTCTTTTTCTCCGCATCTCGTTAGCGCTGCGGTGCCGGCAGATGGTTTTGATTTAGACTAAGACATGATAAAGGATGGCAAATACGGTGAAAATTCCACGTTTCGCGCGGTCTTTCATGTTTAGTTAATGGTTCTTGCTAATTTGGTTGAATGGCGCAATATGAATGGAATAAATTTTGGATTTTTTATTGTTGTAATGGGTTATTACGTGTTCGATAATGACAAGAAATTAAAATTTCATAATTTTCTCCCATGGGAATCCGTTCTGGAGCTTTCTCTTTCTCGTTTCTTGAAACTGCTCCCCTTAAGTCTTTACCTGTAGCCTTGCTTCCCATGGACGTTGCAGACTTCACAATTCTACCCATTTAAGGGGTAACTTTCATGTAAGAGGGTTAAGACATTTTTTAACGATATGAGGACTTGGAGCAGATTGTCGAATGTACGAATAGGATTTGAACATCACGTGATTAATGAAGTCTTCTGCTGGTTTGGATAATTGAGTTGAGAGACGCTCCTTGGTCCGAAGCACAAGTCTTTCTTTCATAGTCACACTGGACGTGAAATCTGTCCTTCTGTAACATTGGTTTCTTGGAAGTGGTCGTACACCAAGAGAATTCAGAAATGTTTATTAGGAGAAAGGAAAAAAAATAACAGGCTTCAGGAGGGAGGTGATAGAGAAGGTGATTCAGGATTATCTCTGTTCTTCATCAGCCAGATTCTTCAAATTTGTGCGCCGTTGTAGGCGAAAGCTGAGGTGCTCATTTAAATGGTAATAAAACCTATATCTTTGAAGTTTGCTTCTATCTATCTAGCTACCTATGTATCCATCTATGTTCCTAATAGCCGGCCTAACTCACAAACCGATTTTGATTGGTTTCGAAATAATCAGCGACCTTCGGCGCTCAACATAGGCTAGGTCGGAACCTAAAAACATCCTTCTACTTCATAAATGGCGCCATCCTTCGTAACCAGTTCGTTATGGTGTTACGGACAATTGTGACAACTGGAGGAGTCTTGATGGGGTTTTTCAATAACTGAGTAAGTAAAGTGAAGTGAACAAGGAATTTCACCTTGGATTTTCGTCCGACTACCCGGAGGCGTGTAGAGAGGACCGGAGCTAGGCCTGACGATTTCGCTCGTGGCTTCCCATTGCCTCACGCCCCTGGGTTCGGAGTGATTTGGATTCACGTGATATCGAGAACAGAGGTGAACTGTCTAACGACAGGACATGTATACAACACTTGATAGGATCATCATTGGTCCCTACCGGATTCGAACCGGGCTAATCAGTATTCCCACTGAAAGTAAACAGCCAAAGGACTGATGCCTTAACTCGCTCCGACAACCTGTCCCCTTTTCAATAACTGTATAGCTGATATTTTGTGCCAAGTACGGGTTTCCTGATAGTTATACATGAATCTCCAATACTTGCTGTTCAATTTCTCAATTTGCTTGTGCTCTCTCTCTCTCTCTCTCTCTCTCTCTCTCTCTCTCTCTCTCTCTCTCTCTCTCTCTCTCTCTCTCTCTCGAATTGAATTTTGTGGGGACCCTGTTTTTCTTGATTCTCGATTAGTGTACTATTGCTCATAGAAGTATTTTTTATTGTAAAAACCGACAATAATAGGATATTGTGGCAATAACTAAAATATAACTTCTTTTAGGTGCGCGAGGACCCTCGTTAAAATTGTTCCGCTGATTTAAACTTTCGATATCTCCGACCGCTCGATCAGACCGAGAAAACAAAGCCATTTTCACCGACAAATTGGTGGACGGTGAACAGTTGTTCAACGACATTACTCCAAGAAGCTGGTGCTGCATGTTGCTGCCGCAGATTATTGGAGAACCGAATCTGGAATGGAAATCGAAACTGTAAATTATTACACAAAGTAGAATGGGAAGAATTCCGAAAATTATTACACAAAGTTGAGTGGAACAAATACCGTTAATTATTACACAACGGTTTACCATCCATCTACTGGTCTTGCTTGAAGAACATTATCCTCGTCTCGTGTTCCTGGCCGGAACATATACATATATAGTTCCTATTTTTTTCGTTCCTTCGCAGATTAATCGTAATTCGGGCCTCCTGCACCACCCCTGACTCTACCGCAAGCGGAGCGAGCGGTCATCGATCTCTGGCTCGTGGATAATTACAACGGAATGTCTTTGGCAAAGGAATCAAACTTGATTTGAATCATTAAATTTTTCGAAAATTCAATGCAAATGACTCAGACGGAGCCTGTGTCGAATAAAAGGATGAGAACGAAATCCGGGAAACGGTATTTCTTATTAGTTCCTTGCAGTATCGGAAAAAATCGGTCCGCTCAGGAACATTATTTTTCGGCCCGTATGGATTTCGTGCCGGTTTCAATCAGAACGTTCCTCGACTGGTAATATCGACCCTATCCGGACCGGGAACGATTAGGAACAATAGGGACGTTTCATAGGAACGATATTTCAACCTCTGGTTGAAATAGTCTATGAAGGTGCTATGAACTCCACAATGGGACTCACCAACTCTACGACATGAAAAATCGAAAATGGTAATTTCTGGCCACTAGGTATTTATTGTAGTTACTCAAAAATGTCTAAAAAATAGATAATATTTCTAATCAAAATTATTTGAAGAAAATGTCATTTGAATGAACCTTAATTTGAAAAATAAGAATTGGCCTCCTCCCCTTCCTCCAAAATCGTTGTTTTACATTTCAAGATGTTACACCCATCGTAGAACAAGGGGACAGCTCAAAACAGTTGATTTTCAGGAAATCGAGTTCAATGTTTTGCTCCTTTGCAAATGGCCATATATTCATGTTACATGGAATTTATGTACGACTTTTCTCTCATGGAGTAAGTTTTAGTTGGCCTCGTTTTCATCTTTGACAAACGAAATAGACCTTTGCTATTCCATACTGGTGCTAACTCGGAAATTATGTTTTTTAATTGTTCACTTATTCCATGACAAACACGATTTGGGTAAACCCAAAAATCGAAAAAAAAAAAAAATCCGTCCGCCTACCGTCCGGAACCTTTTTCCGAAACCAATGAACCCAAGTCAACGAAACGTGGGTCAAAAGTCTCTTTTTGGGCTTACCAAACATCTAGTTGGTTTGTATTTGTCAATTTTACTGGGTGAAATCAAGGGGTGAAGCATTAAAAAATCAGAATATAGAAGACTTTTGAAATGGCACTCATGTTTTTATGTTCGTAATTTATAGATGTTCCATTAATGAATGGAATGAGCCCACCTGGAAAACTTCATGTCCATCCTTTCACTTTCAATAAGGGCTAGAACTTTGACAGAAATCAAATAGTTCGACACGAATGCGAAACACACTAAATCATTCGCTACGAAATTCTGGAAACCCATATAAGAGAAACACAGTTAATGGAAGAAACGTTGTCTATATCCGCCAAAATTAAAAGAGTTACAACGTTATAGTTTCTTTTACAAACTCTGTGTAGTCTATTTCCATCAAAATTAAAAGAGATACGACGTTATTGTTTCTTCTATAAACGCAGCGTTTTTCTTGAAATGGGTTTCCACAATTTTGTCGCAAACGATTTGGTGCGTATCAGTGTAGCTAGTCGAGCAGAAATCCCAAGTTCGTTCATGAAACAGCAAATACGTGAGGCTTTGGCCGAGAGGAACATTTGGTTTATTCAACAGATGATTCCTAGTGATGTGCATATTTAACGTAAGCATCCCTTGGGAGCTTGTGAGGTGATGGAATGGTATAGTTGCCCCTTCCAATGAGATGGATGCGTAATGCTCCGCCACGCTCAGAGGATGACCCAGTCGCTGAGAAGCCGGGAGGGAAGGTGGTTGAATGGATCACAAGCTGCAGTTCGCATTGTTTATGTTGTAACTCTTTAAATATTTGTGGAAATAGACTACATTTCGACTGCAAACTCCATTTTCTTCACGAATGTAAATGTGAACTTGCTTTCACAGTACAAGTAGAAAGTATCATGTGAAGATCGCGTCAACCGATATAATTCCAATAGCAATATGTTTCAAGGGTTCCTTTTTAAATCCCGATTAGTGTGTACAATTGAAGAGTCGGTAGGTATTTCATTCTACCCGTTAAATTTCAGGAAGCAAAAGAGAAAAAAGAAGCTAGGCATATTTTGTTGGGAATTAGCTTCAGAATCGACCCTATAAGTTTGATGAACCTACCAATTTTGTGCCAAACATTTTAAAACAGCTACGTGATACATTGACTCACCGCACGTTGCAGATAGCTTGAGAATCGTCTGGGGATTTGGCGCATACCATCCCCACTCCCAGGAGCATCTCAAGGTTTAAGTCTGACTCCATCATGTTCAAGTCCATTCTGAGGTTTGAGACACAATCTCCATATCTGACGAGTTTAACTGGCAGCATCTGAAGCTTTCCGGTCGTCACTAGCGGTGTTTTTGATTCGTCTCCGTCTTTAACCAAATTCAAATTTGCGTAATCCACAGCTAAAGCCTGCGTGAAAAATATGAAATGCAGATTTCCGCGCGCTTTTGTTGAATTGAGTGAATAATTTGCACAGCTGCCTGGTTCGATATCAATGCTTTCGCCCGAATCTTCGCAAACAGGGTTTTTGAAAACTAATGTTGAAACTTTGATTGGACCAAAATTGATTGGTTTATTGATATTTGCAGTGGCCGAAAATCTCGATCAGAATCTTGAAAACAAGTAAGACTTCTAGTCGGGTTTTGGTCAAAAGAACCTTGATAATTGCACTAGTAATTTGGCAGAACAATTCGATAAATGAAATTGACAATATATGGAAAACCTGGCTGCCAAACTATGATGTAGCCAACAAACATACTCTCAAGGTGCTGGCTGTTTAGATTCACAATTCGATTCTGCAGCATGACCTAAATTAGCATAAACAGGTATATATGACGAATGACAGAAATAACATGGATTTGTATTGCTAACAACAGTGTAGAGTGTGTTAACCCTTGGGATTGAAGTCATTTGACACTGACAACAAAACGAGCAATAGATAGATTTGCACATCATTATCTTCAAGATACCTTCAAAATCGATGAAGCTTGAGAACTAGCTTTTCCAAAAGTGCTGTCCCGAAATGTGGACACTTCAAATATCATACCAGCTAGAATATTGTTTGGTGAAAGAGGCAAGCCACCATTGGAGACTATCCCTGATTACACTTGGTTTAAGTACCTTCCACTTTTGAAGTCGTGACATTCACCATCATATTTAACGCATAGTAACGGTGAATTAAAGATTTGAGGTTTCCCAAACATAAGCCGTTGATTTCAATTCTAGCTTAACTTCCACTGGTACCCGCTTTAATCTAGTTATTTTACAAATTAAAGGTATTATATTTATATTAAAAAGATCTCTAAAAAGCATTCAACAGGAACCAACAGACAAGAGTTTCGTTAAGATGGAGCTTTTCAGTAGATAAGATTGAAGCTCGATTGGATCTATTGCAGTTCCACATTCATTCACACAGATTTTTGGGTATATTGCTGTATTTAATTTGTTACCCGTCTACCGTATTCTAATTCACGCTTTTGTTACTTGTTTCAGGTAAGACGAAACTCCTTATACATTCTGTAACTTGAAGAATCTACAGTTGGTAAGTAAGTAAATATATTTAAAGTTAAAATATGTTTATATAAAATACAGGGTGTCCCAAGAGTTATGCACAATCCGACTCCTCAGTGTTCTACAACTCATTTCCGAGCGAAAATGCCTGCCAGCAATTTTTTCCCAGAGGCTTCGTTTCCGAGCTATTCGCGATTTAAGATTTTTTTGTGTTTTCGATCTCATGTCATTAAAACTGTCATTACTACCACACTTTTAGAGAAAGCTCAAATTTGATGACACCGTTGGAAAGAGCGTTAAATTTTCTATCTATTTGATGTCAGAAAACTTTTTAGAATTGCATTGAAGATGTGCGATTGCTGCGCGAAATGGCAGTTTTGCCAAAATCTTGAAATCGCCTGATTTTTATCTCGCCTAGAAACCCCATGAATGCTTGACGCAGAACTGTGCAGGCCTGGTAAAACGTGCGTCGAAATTTCAGCTTTCCAACGGTGTAGTCGTTTTGGTTTTTAAAAATATTTTAAGTTAAGGAAATGGTGTTTAACTGCAGAAAAACGTGTTTTCTGTTAAAATTGAGGTTTTTCCAAAAGTCTCGACGACGAAAGGTTATACGTGACTTTTCTCCCTGAATCGAATGGTGACCAAGTGACGATTTAAGTTAGTTTTGTCGGATGCGTATACCCGTTCGTTTTCTCCCTAATGCGAATGTCGGCCACAGTTTTTAAAAATATTTTTAGCATATCTCAGGATGTTTAACTGCAATCGTTTGAGCTGAAAAAGTTTTTCGATCGCCTAGAAACCCCATGAATGCTTGACGCAAAACTGTTTGAAATTTCATTCACGATTGATTGCGAAAATGAGTTGTCTCGAGACGAAAGGTCGGTCATACGTAACTTTTCTCCCTGAATCGAATGGTGACAACGCCAGACCAAGTGACGATTTAAGTTAGTTTTGTCGGATGCGTATACCCGTTCGTTTGTGAACAGCGTCTACGGCAATTCCAAGCTGTCCGGCCACAGTCAGGATAATCGAAGAGCCGAGAGACGGCTATTGTTTATGTTCATTCACGACTGATTGCGATGAGTTGCAGTCATCGTTTTGCTGACACTATGGAGCTTTTTCAAACCAGGCTTCCATATCTTTACCAACTCTTCCCTTTCGTCTCTTTCCTCGCTGTATTTCCTTCATGATGCGCTGTAGCTATTGAAAATAGCTGGTAGTAATAACCAAAACCTTAGTGACAAAAAACAATTAGTAGATAAAAAACAGATAGTAAAGTAAGTAAAGTAGTAGTAAAGTAAACAAGGAATTTCGCCTTGGTTTTCGTCCGACTACTAACAGATAGTTTACTAGATAAAGAAGGATCAGTGACATAAACAATATTATCTACCAATATTTTTTCCTCATACTATCCGACGTGTTCGCTAGGTTGTGTGTTGTACACAGAAGGATTGTGACTCCATTGCTGCTTCAGGAGCATAACCATTCGCAAAACCGTACACAAAAATCATGTCAACATACTCACTTATGGTATAGCTACTCAACTGAAAGCAAATCATCGCTATCAATCGTAAATGAACACAAACAATAGCTGCCTCTCGGATCTTCGATTATCCTGCCTTTCCTGGACAGCTTGGAAATGCCGTAGATCACAAACGAACTTTTTCATTCATTAAATTCATTTTCATTTCTCATTTTTAAATATTTATTTTTTAATTTTTATCTTAACGATCTTGTTTAAACTCTAACTCTTTGTATGAACTCGATTTAAACCCCAATATCTTACCATTGTCCAACAGCTGGATAACATGTTCGAGTCAATAAAGATTTTAGTAAAACTGAATTTGGTCAGAAACACTAAACTATTAACATTGCAACACCCAATGCTACGGCCAAATCAGATTGGGGTGGATAATAAACGGCGCACAAAGCAACCCCTCCTTCAAGACCGGGGGGTCGTGCGTGTCATTGCATATCCTTGCCCCTGACAACGCCTCCTCCGTAGCTTTCCCAGTTTTCAAACATTAGGTCTTTTTTAGTGATACATTGTGTCCCAGGACTCCTACGTGTTCTACAACTCATTTCCGACTACGGTGAGTTGCATTCATCTTCGAAACTTTTGGAAAAACCTCAATTTCAACAGAAAACACACGTTTTTCTGCAGTTAAACACCATTTTCTTAACTTAAAATATTTTTAAAAACCAAAACAACTACACCGTTGGAAAGCTGACATTTTGGGGCACGTTTTACCAGGCCTGCACAGTTCTGCGTCAAGCATTCATGGGGTTTCTAGGCGAGATAAAAATCAAGCGATATCAAGATTTGGGCAAAACTGCCATTTCGCGCAGCAATCGCACATCTTCAATGCAATTCTAAAAAAGTTTTCTGACATCAAATAGATAGAAAATTTAACGCTCTTTCCAACGGTGTCATCAAATTTGAGCTATCTCCAAAATTGAGGGAGTTATGACAGTTTTAATGACATAACATCGAAAACACGAAAAAAATCTTAAATCGCGAGTAACTCGGAAACGAGACCTCTGGGAAAAAATTGCTAAGAGGCATTTTTGGTCAGAAATGAGTTGTGGATCACTTAGGAGTCGGATTGTGCATAACTCCTGGGACACCCTGTATAAACATATTATGTGTTGTTGTTGGATTTATAAGGATTGTGGTGAAGGGGTAAGACTCACAGTGCCAAGTATGGCATCAATAGGTGGTAGACAAGTGTGACCTGCCCTATGAAGCTGTAATTAGTAACTGAGCATTTATATGCAACATTCAAACCTCCCACCCTCTGGTATTAAAGGTTGAGATGCCTCCTTGAGATTGTTTCTAAAATTATCGAGAACAGCGCCCTCGTCACCTTCAAAGGCCTAGCAGAAAAGTTTTAATAGTATCAAAACTAGCTAGTCCCAATAGGAGACCGGAATCATCTTCAAACCTCCTTCCGTGTTTCAGCGAACAGGTAGAAACCCTCCTCAATTCTGCAAGTGAAGCGTTCCTTACTCGTTGGAGCTTACGATTTTCGAACCACGAGTATATCCCAGAACTTCACCCCTTTTACATTCCCTACAAAGCATCTAAGTCTTGATACAGAAAGCAACACCTTTGGTCTTCATTTTTTAACAGGCCTTTCTTCCAAGCTTAAGTTGCTGTTTATCTTGGTTTCTGGGGCTTTTTTGATGTCCTAAAACCGACTTACGTTTCGACCATATGCTGTCCGCTAAAACTCCTTATACACCTTTTTATTCGTCAATTCAAACGGTAAAACTACTTGAAACCACTCGGGGGAAGCGGTTTTATGGAATCTAAGTCAACAGTTCCAGTTCCGAATTCCACGAAAGCAGTACTTTTATGAAGAAAGTATCGTTAGGAATATCCCATTAACCTTAACCCGGGAAACCGATTATTTAAATTTGATTTGTGCTTGCACATAAAACCGGTGTAGTACCTGAAAGCCTGTATGTTGTGATGAATATGGATAGTTCTTTCATCCTGTTTCTTAAAACCGTTAAGTCCGAGCATGAACTTGAAGTTTTTAGCTTTAGGTATCCTCTCGTTTGTATAGCCTATTCTATCACCTACTTGATTTAAGTACAGCAATATCAACAAATCATACATCCACCTACCGGCAAGATAGGCACATGGCAGATTTGTTCTTCAAAGACCACATCCGACACCCATTTCTCGTACTTGTATTCATTATAAGGTATCATCACTTTCCCGTACATTTCGTCTTCAGCTAATGGGTTTGATGATATAACGAATCCAATGTTATTCATGTGAAAACCGTTCATAAACGGGCGGAATCGTTTTGCAAGCTTCACTTCCACCTTGTAAGACACGGGTTTCGTTCCATTTGTCGTGCCATACTTGAACACGGCGAAAGTTTTGCTGCTTATTTTAAGTTCCACGTCGAGGAAACACGCCCCAACTGTGATTGCAGCTCGTGGATTGATGAACGTTCCCGTACAAAGCTGCTTGCCTGATTCGGCTTCTACGATCAATGCCATATATCCAAATCCTGACTCAGCTTCAACATTGATGCTTCCCAACATTATAACCCCTGACAGGAATAACAGTACTTTTAATGGCGGATGTTCCATACTTCGTATGAAGGGTGAAAGTTGAATCTTTTGGTTGCTTTCGCTGTTAGTTTGTGGTTTAAATTAAAATACTACCATCACAATGGTATGCGTTTCAATGATCATTATCTCTATTGTAGTAGCAGGGGCTACAATAAATTCCCAATGATGTTCGTTTCCTAATGAAATGGATAGTTTTTTACGCAGCGCCATCCAAGCTACCTATTTGACATTTGCATGTCTTAGCTTTAGCGCAAAACTGGAAAATCTAACCGGAATTAACTGTTACGGGAACCCGTTACGCAGATTTAAACAAAACAGATGTTACCAAGGTTTGTTGCTTGATCGACAATCGAATGATAAGGAATGAAGTCACAGCTTTATGTTTCATGACGATTTCCTCAAGGAACATTCCCATAAGTATAATCAAGGAATTCATTCATTTCAGTTGGTGACAAGCTGTAGGTAGGTTGTGCTGATGTTCATAGGATCAACGTAACTTGAAATTAATTGCCTCAAATATTTTACGCACCTGGAGACTCAAGTTTGAAGAGGGTAGTATACTATTTGTTCCATCGTTTTTGAGTAAACCAACAAACAGCTTTTGTATTTTCTTTGGATAATGAAGAATTTGAAACCTTCCAGAGTGAAATAGCGTGACATGGATTGGAATATACCTTGAAACATGATAATATCATCATGTTTCAAGAATTATGATCCTTTTCAGAAGGCAAGGAGTCGGAAGTACTGCGAAGTGCTAACAATACTGACAAAAATGTTGGTAATTTTTATCGGGGATACTTAGTTAATATGTAGTTTTACTATCTACACCACATGGTCTACCTGGTGTATGTTCTACTGTTTTGCACTGGAATCAGAGAATCAGTGCTTATGACGATTGCTCATTTGTAGGTTGATTCAGTAGGCACCTACCAACATATAGTTATTTTGATCCATCCAAATGATGTTTTGTGAAGATTTGACCCTTTGTATATTCTTAGAAAAGCGTTAATTTGTTATATATTGTGTAAATTTTGGAATGACCCATCATTCATACACGTTAATTGTTATAGTGTGTCGTTTTGTAAGAAAATCAATAAATCATACTTCTAATGACCCATCATTCATACACGTTATTGTTTAGTGAGAGGTGATGAGACGGTAAAAAGTCATTGAAAACATCGATTTCATGGAGATACAGAAATTCTCATCAAATCGTAAATTGCTGTGAAAAATTGCGTTGAATAGTAATAAAAAGTCTTGAGTAGGTACTTACCAGCATTTTACTTCTTCCTGAAATTTGCACATGATCCTAAGAGTCGGTGAGCAGTGAATTTAGAATGATCCCCAATGCTATTCCTAATATCAAACTGAAGTTGTTTCCAGATTGTCAGGTTATGTGATTTACAATTACTATTGAACCGTAACAAAGCCCAGCTAAAACTGGATACTTATCTATTATGAATTTACTTAGTTCATTGTTAAAACAATAGGCCGCCAAACTCTAAAGCAGCAGCTTATGTATGTGAAAGTAGGTACCAATCTGAACTTATGAGATGTTGAAAACAGATTATTGATGTAGACGAAAGGAATGAAGTCGAGTGACGCGTCTACTTCCAGGGGCAGTGGCTTCCAATGTTTGTTTCTCATTACGCATCGAAATGTGGGGGAGTAGGTGACGACAGTGAATGGAGGAGGGTTTGTTTTGATGAGCGTGCTGGCATCTATCGGGCGTTCCCTGGACTTCCACGAGGGGTTGAGAGGAATCCACGCAAGCGTCCGTGATATACAGTTCGGCGACCCTCCGCTAGAATGCAGCTCAATTCAGTTCCTGAACCGCCTCCAGAGTTTGTGACGTGCTCACCTTTCTCCCGTTTGCCTTCCCTCTTTTCAACGCTTCAACCGTAGATTCCAGTTTGTTACGCATGATAGTTGAAATGATTATCTATTTCAGTTATGTGCAACACTTCCAGTTAATTGGAAGAAAAGAATGAATTCTTCTCTTATCAATCTGCATCTACCCAAAAGTATTGTCTGGGGGTTGCAACCACCCTCCCGAGTCAGTTCCGTTATTCCCCCAGAGATCGCACTAAAGCCCTCTCCATGTCAATGGACTATGAAACAAAACATTGTTTATAACTACACCACTATGTGAAAATACGAACTCAACAAAAGCGTAAAGTGTATGATTGAATTTATTCATTATGTACCTAGGTACCTGTGAATACACTTATACACTAGTACTGTATAACTCACACTTATCATTTCATGGTCAGTTCTTGTTAACATAGGTAACAGGTACCTACAGGGAAATAGGAGTTTTTCTTATGGTGAAAATTTATTTTTGCCACAAAATACTAGAGTTACAACATCAGCATTTGTAGTTAACAATTTGAAAGTTATTTCGGTTATTTTGAAATTAAAACTTGCTTTGGAATATACTCAACCGTCACCATATGGAACATTCTTGAAAGAAATATAATCTGGAAGCAGCTACCTGAACGTACCTACTGCCCCAGAAAAAGCTGTTCATAGTGGGTACCTATGTAGAGGGATCTGGTACCTTGCGGTACCCAGATACATTTGCCACCACTACTTTTTTGGGTTGCGAGTCCGGTAATTCATTCACACTATTAAAACTTGAAGGAGGTTTATTTTATATTATTTAAATGCATCTGTTATCAAAATCCATCAATAAATAAACTAATTAAATAGTAGAATTGGAAAAATTCAAAAGTCACACAATATATTATCAGTAAGCTATTCATTCATGTTCAATCCTACAGGTTAAGAAAAACCCAAAATGAACTTTCGTTTGTGCTCAAAACGTTTTCCTTCACTTTATTTTGTATTCCGAGTGATGGTGAACTAAGGGAAACCCAAAAAAGGAGTGGTGGTGAATTAACGGAAAAGATTCCATTCGTCATCATCATTATAGAAAATGCTGGAAATTATTATACAATTGTTCGTTATATTCTTTTCATTTTACACTTTACATTTTTCATGTACCTACTTGAGTAACTTAGTCAGGGTCAGTCACGCCTCCATTGATTCTTCAAATGAGAGAAAGTAATAGGATAGACACAAATCAGCTGAAGTTGTAGGTTCAGAACATATTATTTTGTCGTTATCAGTTGTATTTTGATTTTAGTTATGATAATTGCCATAATTACCGAAAGCGTTGTTTTCACCTTCTAGATCTGAACCTTTTTCTCGCCAAAATGGAAAATTTCACTTGCATTTTGTGTTTAGACCATTTTAAATCACTTTCCTTTCATTTCTGTCTGCCTGCTTCTGTGTCTGTGTGCTTGGCGATTGACAGAGGCAAGAAATACAACTCCGATGGAAATACAACACTGTTCTAGATGTCCAAATTGTCAGTGACAGCAAGGACATTGAGCAGACCTGGCGGGCTGTGATAAGTAAATATGATAGGACTGACCTGAGTTGAGCGGCATCTGAGTTGAAAATAGTGGCACTAAATACCATCAAGGTCAAGGCCACGACATTGCCATGGTGCGGAGTATGGTGCCGGAAAAGTGCCATGGTGTTACTCGAGTTCGGTGTCTCGTCATTAGTGCACCGCGGCGTCACCACCTAGTCCTTAAGCTGGCTTTAGACTGTGCGAATCTGCCTCGCGAGGCTTTAGGACGAGGAATTCTCTCGAGGCAATGCAACGAAACTGATGCGCGAGTAGGGAAACCACGAGTGCTCAGTTACCGCGAGGCAACGATAGAGACAGGACCCTATCGTTTACCCCGCTAGCAGAGGAAGTTTTAGTTATCATCTTAGCTTTACGATTGCTGAGAAGAAGAAGACGTCAACCGTTGGAGGATGAAGGAGCTATTCGCCCAAAGAATGGAGTACGGTAACCGACTCATGAGGGACAGGGGAATGGAATTGGTAGATGATACCATCAGAAACTTCACTCGAATGATATTGGAAGATTTCGATTTCATCTCCTTTCGCTGGTTTGATCGAAAATTGAGAAAGAGGACACCTACTGGAGAAAAGCCATAACTGCTAGGGAAAGGATAGCTATTCATTATGTATTATTATTAACGATACGAACAACACTCCACTAGCGTTTGCACTATGCGAATCACCAGACGCGCTCGGGAAACAGACGGAGCGGGCCTCCCCTCGCATCAAGCCTCGCGAGGCAGATTCGCACAGTCTAAAGGCACTTTAGAGCTCTAACTGGTGGTCATTTTATAGGGGTAATTCCTTTCATCCCTCTCCCCCTCTCTATTCCTCAACTTCCATAATCCTAGGGCTTTTTCCTCGCTTGTTTGTTTAGCTAATTGTTTTATCTACAATGACGTGTGCCTGGAGTTCTTTAAAGGAGAAAAAAGTGGGTAAAAAACTCCAGTTGTCAATAATTGATACAGCTGTTTTGGTTATCGTCACTCGCCCCTGCTTGAGGCACGCTCAGCCGAGTGGCTCAGTGACCGAAACGAGACCAGGGAATTGAAAGATTATCCGATAGGTACCGTCATGACGTGCCGTGAGGTTAATTGAGCGAGGCAATTGCCTCCCGCGGCGTCATTCTCCCTCCCCAATTGTCTCCAATTCCCGAGGTGAGTTAGACCGGTCAGGGGAAGGTGAGCTATGCAGGTCGACAGTAGGTGCCCGCATACCGCCAATTGCCGGCGATTAACTACAATTAAACTCGGAGATGCGGTTGCGGCGGGGGATGTGGGTGAGTCAGCTGGTGTGAAGCTCATTAGGGGCGGCTCGGGCGCGTTCAAAATGGACCAGCTCACTTGAGTGTAAGTAATGGGAACATATTTAGCGGTATGTAGGGATAGCTTTTCTCCGAATAACAAACCCTGAGTTATTGTGTCACTTTCCAGGTTTCCCTTTTGAAATTTTAAATTAGCTAATTTTGTGATTTCATGTGTGTCTACTGGTCGGGAGAACATTGGGATTTTTATAGGTCTGAAAATATCGAAAATTTTAGATTTTCGTCGGGAATATTATTTTTTGGTTTTTGGTGTATTATTTCCAATTATTTCCCCTTGTGAATCTATGCTTCCGTCATAGCAGGCCTTAAAAATGAAAAATCCATTTTTCCACACATTGACTCCACTTGAGGGCTAATTGGTCCTAACTTTTAGGCATCCCGACCAATTCACTCGCATATTTGCTATGGTCCAAAAACTGGTCAAAAAAGTGCCATAATAACGTAGTTTTCTAGGTTTTCATTGACCTAGGCAAGTTTGGACTCATTTTCAAGTAATTTGTGACGCCGAATCGATTAAGACTAGTCCGAGGTCATCTGACTTTGAAAAGTCTCATTTTCAGCGAGAAATAATAATAAACCTGTGTGAAATGATTATCAGCATGTTGGCCTGTTAGATTCCAATACAATTATTGAGATAATTACAAACGCCTGACTACTTGTCTTCAGCTCAAAACTCCTAACAGTTCTGATTCAAATTTCAAACTTGTAAATTCATAACAACAATATTGGACATTATACAATGAATGCTAGAATTGGTTTCCAATCAAAACGCTGTTGTAAGTATTTGAGTGTCGTTAATCTAATCTTAACACAGAACTATACGTTTATACGTTGTCAAATTGTTGGTATGAATAAAATCATCATAACAGAGATTTATAATGTTCCAGCTCTTTCCAAGTTACTGCTTATACAGCAATACGCTGCTGTCAGTTGTTAATTAAATATCATGATGCAAAGTTTATATAGATGGGTATTGGCTACACAGGGAGATGGCTGAGAAGGGAGGAAGGGGCAAAAAATTTCTTGGCCCATGAGGGGGTCGAACCCACGACATTCGCGTTATTAGCACGACGCTCTAACCGACTGAGCTAATGGGCCAGTTGCAAAGACATTGCTGGAAAGTAGAACTCAATGCCCTGTGAGTGAACTCAATAATTGCGTTAAACATCGAAGTATGTACATATTATGTACAGCTAAGTGACTAATACAAAGGCAATCAAGCTGGTGCAATAATAAATCAATTTTACCCCTTATTGTAGTCATACCCATGTATAATTATTGGTAGATCCCAATAATATATACTTATATACACAAAAATTAATGAAATATTGTACCATTTTGTATCAAGTTGTGTGTAAATGGCCAATCAGCCGCGTCAAAGATAATAGGACCCTTTCCCTAATAAATAATCCGAAAGATTAATTTGGAACTTTTCAGGAGTGCCTAAGTATAGGTATTGCTTTGGATTTTTTAAAAACTAATCGCTTAAATTTACGCAGTCACAATCATATTTCTAATTTTGAGAGGGATATTCACCATGTGGTTTGTAAAAATAATCTCAAAATGCTTTTTTTTTTTTCAAACGGTTTACTCCTGTTATTAGATAATTATGTACGATGGAACTAAGGTTAAGATAGTGATCAAGTCCACGGAATAACTAAAGTTCATCAAGAACTCATCATTCCGTGGGCTCTTGTTTTTTTTTCATTGGCTATTGAGCTTTGGATTTTGCCTTTTCTTTTTCAATTATTTGATATCAGTGTTTGAATTACGTTGTATTTACCGTTTTTCCGAGTTTCTTTCTCTTCTATTTATTCAATTGTGACAATAAATGTATCTATCTATCAGATACGTCAAATACAAACCGCCGCTGAGTTTGAGGGTATCCTAGGTAGCCACAGACCATGAACAAAAAATTCACGTTTGCACTTATTCAAGCGCTGCTATCGATCCCGCGGCAATGAAATGTAGCCAACCTTTTATGATCTAACCCGCAGAATCCATGAAAATGTCATTAAAGCAGAAAAAAACTTCGTATAGTTTTGGGAGTGACGAGGATTTCCTCAGACAACATGGAAACAAATCGATCACCGAGCTCAAAAACACTAAGACAAAGTGGAAGACAAATCTTTCGTATCGATTTCTTCTACAAAACCCAAAGCTATCCTACCTTTTGTAGCGAGTTGGCAATACGGTACGATAACTAAGTGAATTATAGTCTCACGGGATTTCATCGCTTCTCCTTCCATGGACGTCAGATCTGGATGTTTTCACCTGAAGTTCCCTTCAAGTGGCAGATGGTTTCTGAAGTGGATGAAATCCCCTCTCCAGGTTTTTTTTTGTATTATATAAAACTTCAAGTGGCGGCCAGGTGTGTTCTTTGGACGTACGCAGCGTTACGCTATACCCTCCACCAAAAATAGGTTGAGTGGTTATCATCTGCAGCTCTGAATGTTGCATGGCAACGTACTATGGGACAGGACCTCTAAAAGCGGTCACAATTAAATATCTTTGTTATTCATTGGGATTGGGATACCAAATTTGGTTCTAGGCTAGCGTGTTGGTGGTACATAGGTTGGTGGTACCTATTCTCCAGTTCAATCGAAAAAGTATAATTAGACTTATATCCTAATTAAGTGGTTTCAATGTATGATAAAAAATACTTCTCAAAAACTAGCCTGTGATTAACTTGTTTTCTCACTGCGAATTGTATGAAATGGCCTCAGAGTTCATTTTTACCAAAGATAATGAATACCTTCAAGTTCAAAGGAGGTGAATAACTTCATTTACTAGATAGATTCATTTCAGATTTATTTATTTATTTTCAATTCAATATCGTGAATTTTACAATATATCAGGCTAGGTATTTAGATGGGAGTTTTTCATTTTTATTTCAGTACATTAAAGGAACAGCTTCTCCAAATAATCTAAAAATCTAGAAGTAAAAATTACATAGTAACGGTTTTGAAATGGGGGAAATTGTTATTCGACATCTCCATGGACGAATCAATTCCCTCGCAATCGCTGTCAGTGGTATCATCGGCTTCACTTTGTTGGCGGTCATCTGGATTTGGGCAAAGAAACAATTCTTTTTGTTTCCTCGTCCAATTCTATCTTTTGAGATTCCGACGGAGATCGCTCTAGGTGTGATGAAAGGGTCACTGGATAGCAGCAGATGATGAATAGTGCCCTCGTTGGACTTTTCCCATGAACACTTTTGGCTGTTCCTCAGTTTGTATCTGCGAAAGTCTTCGTGCCTCTCCTCCTGTACCTCTTCAGACATCCAACCGATTGCTAAACTGGCACAAAATTACAGGAAGAAATATGGGGAGACACGGAGGGGCCCTGTTTACATAGTAGGATCTTGCGTGTCCCATGATTTCGAGGTTCAAATTAGTGCGGGGTCAATTGTTGCAAGTTCACGCACCTGAATGTTGTCTCAAACTTTGTGTACATCTCTACTACAAAAAAAGTGAAATTGTCCAAACTTGGATATTTACGGTTCATCCAAATTCTTTTTTTTTTCAATTATTATTTATTGAGCCAAGCATAAGCAACATACTTATAAATAACATTCATTTGATAATAGTATTGAATAAATTACAGAGAGACTAATTGGGTACTTAACTAAGTCTCTATTATTTTTATTGTAGTGGTGCCATTTGGCGCTCTTGAGTCTTAATGATGTTTCGTTCAACTGATTTCACAATGGTTACACTCACTTCGACAGACCATGTTGTTTAATCCTCTTGAGACGTCTGAGTAGGTCGTCAACGTTGAGCAACTGGACTGCCTCTTCATTGACGTGTCCTTGTAACCGCTTGTGGTTGTAACTATGGCTTGCTTCATGATGACTTCATTTATGGTCGGTATTTGAAGCTTTATATGTAGCCGAACATGGTGTACCGATATGCATTTACACAGCACCTCAGTATATCATTTTGAAACCGCTGTATTACATCGGGGTTGCTTTGAGCAGTGCAGCCCCACAACTGCACTCCATAAGTCCAAACAGGCTTAAGGACTTGATTGTACGAAGTCAGCTTATTCTGGATTGACATTTTGGAATGTCGACCCATAAGCCAGAATGTTTTTCTGAACCTTTGAACTAGCTCTGCCTTTTTCTTTTTGACATGCGCCAAATTCTGATGAAAAAATGTATTGGCTCAGTTTTATTATGGAAGCATAGTCAGTAGTGTCCTCATCTATTCTCTCACTTCTCTATTGTCACACGTAAATGAGAGGTTTTCGATTGGACTGTGGCTCTGAAACTTGGGGAGTAAATGCCGATCGTATAGAAGAAATTTGAGCCTTTAACACTTCTGACCGGAGAAAAAGTTCAAAAATTCGCTTTTGACCGTTTTTTCGATTTCATCCCACAGTGTAACGCCACAAATTACTATAGAGTCGCGAAACATCAATATCTTGTAACTTAGATCTTAACTAAAACGCTCAATATCATCGAAGCGAGAATCGTGATGTGAGAAAAACACTAAAACTACGTAGGCGATATCTTCTCCCCTACCAGAAATGGTATTTTTTCTATTCTCAGCAAGGAAATCGCAGCAATTCCAACCTGGCATCTCCGGAAGGGGCGGGAGGCGGCAGTTTTTGCCATTTCCGATCGTTTTTCTAGTTCGTCCATTTCTACTACTCCGTATCCGGGACCACCTTCTCTTTTCTGGAAACGGTAACACGGACGATAAAGTCGAATAAATGAATATCATCCCATACGTCCCAACCCCGTCACTAAAAAACAATGCGAATTCAACTTTTCAACTTGGAATCAACACTAATATGTGTGTGAATGAAAGCAATTGAACACACAAATTGAAGGAAAAGCAGTGTGAAGATAACTTGAATTAGGTGTGAAGCATAGGAAGCCATTTCTCTGACTTTTTGTTCAGAAGCTAATGTAAACAATGTTCACATTAGCTTCTGAATAAAAACACACAACAGTGAGTAAACAATGTTCTCTGAACATCACCATCTAACCCCAGCAACAAGATATCAGTATGAACCTTATTCTGGTTTTTGCCCATTTCAAATCAAATCCAACATCCGTTTATTGGCAACAACAATGAAATCACATATATGTAAGATTTACAAAAATGATGAAGACAAAATAGTTTTATAATTTGTCACGTAAGTTTAAAATGAACAGAAGTAAATGACGTCCCCCCCCCGAAGAATAAGTTCGAAAATTTGTGCTCTTCAGGGGAGTTCAAATAATAATGAAAAAAGATTTTAAAAAATGAACAAAGTGCCAATTCGTAAGAATGAAAACTAAAATAATTATAAATTAAACCAAAAAATACCTACTTAGTATATGTACTACAGACTAACGGAAATAAATACAGAATAGTTTTACTGGAGTCATGGAAATAAGTGTCTAATTATTTTTTAAATGACAATAAATTGCGAAAAATAAAAATATTTATGTCTTTTTCATAAAACAATAGTAAAGCTTGAACATAAGTATATCTTTTGACAAATTCAATCGTCACAGTTGGCAAGGAACCATAGTTTCGACTGCAAGCCGTTGAGGAAACATGCTCACTCCTAATGCCGGAACGGAAAACATGTAGACAAGATTGAAATAAAAAAGTTGAGATACATTTTTTTATATTTAATTGAACAGAAAGGAGGGATGTTGGGTATCTCATAAGTTTATTCAAAATTATTTTCAAAATACGGTTCCGGACTACTTGTACCTTTTTAATTAACGATATTTGCACTACCCGAAAGATGATCCCATATTCGATAATGGAGAATACTAAGTCAAAATAAACGGTTCTAATATGTTTCTTAGATAAAAAGCTACGAGTTGCATTAAAAACATGAAATAATTTACGAGTTCTAGTAATTAAACAATCGGTTTTACTGTGGGTGTATTCACAAATCGTGGCTCGTTCACAGACTGCTCAGGTTACCCTATGCATTTACTGTTCTAAATCATTGGATTGGGAGTTTCTGAAATAAACTAAAATCGATGGATTGGGTTTTTATTTAAATTCGTCACGTACACCTTTAAATCTGGAGACTTACCTAGTGAGGGAGTTGTCGCGATTATGGGGCAATAAGAAAAAAGTTGGAAAAACGCCGACTTAAGTTTACCGTAGAAAAAAAAAACACGAAGAAGAAAATCGCGGGGAGGAAGGGCAGCTGGGAGGATCAAGAGGGCAAAACCCTTTCTGTAAAAAAAGGAGGACTTCGGCATAAAGTAAAGAAATCCCATTTAAAAGTAAAGATCGGCTTAAGTGTAGGAAGCAAAAGTTAATCTGAGAAGGGGGAAAAGAGATGCGGAGCAAGGTGATCCCTTTCTTCGTCCGATCCAGCTTGAATACAAACTGTCTGTTTAGCCTTTGGCGAACTGCAGCGGTGGGAATAAAGCGTTATATTACGATTCATACGTAGGCCTTGCAAACAAGTTAGTTTCACCGGGGAACACTCGGATACTGTCTTACGAGTGTTGTTTATTTTTGTGAAATATTGTATTTGTTTCTATGGGAAAGGAAATTACTGGAGTTTTTAGTAGTGTCTTCATCTGTTGTACCTGCCGTAACCGCGGTTGTAGTATGTTTCAAGGAGGGACTTCAGTTAGTGGCTCAACTCAGGGGTGCCCCAAGCCCACCAAGCTTCATGACGCACCCCGTCATGTAAGTTGGTACCCCCTCCCCAAAACAGAAATGTAAAAAATACGCGTAGGCTCCTCATATTTTGTCTAAAACTGAAAGAAGATTTATATAGGTATTGAACAAATTCAAATCCAGTCGGCAACAGACAACAGTCTACGCAGGAAAAAAGAAATAGGTGAATAACACAATGAGGGTGTATAAAAACAATGCGCCAAGTCAGAAAATCGTATATTCCAGGCCCCCGGGGAGGGGAGCATGCCGGTTGCCCTGGGAGACGATCCCTGGGGCCGCAAGGGGTGGGAGGGGGGGAATCCCAGCAGCCCAGCGTCACCACCCCCTGAAAAACGGATATACTCTGACAGTTTCATCTTTATATATATGAATATATGATTTCTTGAGATTCTTTACATAGGCAACATCGTATTCTCAATGGTAACATTCAAAAAGGTTCATTATTATTTACGGTCAATCTAGTTATGTGATATAATCTTGAATGTCGTCACGTTAAACACTGTTTCAATCAACTTTATCCCCCGGAATTTTTTCTAGAACCCCTCCCCCCCCCCAAATTAAAATGACGCAGCCTGCGTCCTAGCCCCCCCCCCCCCCCTTGTGGGCACCCCTGCTTAACTGGTAACAAATTAATTAGACTTTATTAATTAGTTAGTTACAGTTTATGTAATTTATGGATTGTTTCTCTAAAACGCGTTGTTGATTTTTTCCGTTCAATCAATCTCTGAAGGTGTCAGGTGCGAGGATCTGACGTTTGATACCGCTTTGGGTAAATGCTTCCTCTCATTTTAGCCCATTATAGTTGTTTCCGAGTCTACTGGTTGATTGTTTTACTTGTGCATGTACATCATGTGGAATTTCGGATCAAGTTAAAATTGACTGTGGTACTTGCTTTGAATCCGCCGAATTCAGAAAGTTCAAGCAGCAATGGAAGTTCAACCGCCATATCTCATCTATACGTTTCTATCGTTCTAGTGACTTGGTGGAATTGAATCCAAATAGCGTGAAATTTGATTCCATCACATAAAAGTTGAAATGTTCAAAAAGGAAATCAGGGTTCCCCAGTTCAGAAACTATTCGGATAAAGGACAGATACTCTCAACCAATCCAAGAAAATTCCTGGTACCTGCTTTGTTAAGCCATGAATCCAGTCTGTGGTAGCTAATTCAGACTTGGTAGGAAGAAACAGAAAGTCGTAAATTTTTACTGCGAAACAACCGTGCTGCTTTGGAACAGGAGATATCTTTTTGTTGATAATGCAATTCAGATAAGAGCGGTGGGAACACACCATAAGACGTATTACGAAGTTAATATTCAATCTCTCATCAGAGTTGAATTTTTTCTCAATTGAACTATAAATCTTGGATGTAAGTGGATTTTCATATCAGAATATTCCTCTCTTCACATTTATTGAGTATTTATTGAAAAAGAAGAATAAGGTACGAAGGGAATCCTTTTTCCGATGGATTTCCTCGCCTACAAATCAGAAACCACCGTTGAGAACTGTAGTTTGATTATAAAATCGAGAAATACAAATCTCAAATCACATCATAGATATCAGCAACGGCTTCTGATGGGCAAGTCAAGATTCTTAATTAAGGAGCCTATAACACTTCCTTCGGTATGTGCACCTTTTGAGCTCAATGCTGGTTAGTTAGAACTGGAGTGTAGAAATACACCACACAACAATCTGAACGCTTTGCTGAACGATCGTTCTTTCTTCACAGTCACCTGTCAGTGTAGTTCATTTGGAAAAACAGTTCAAAGAACAGTTACCAATCAGGTTTTCCATAAAAAGATAGTTCAATATACCTAAATCATTAATTCGTTTTTCCGACAGTTAAATGAATTCGTAAATTTTCAAAGGTAATTAAGAGAGAGATCTGGCGACTTCAGATCGGACTGCTTTCTTTGTGTTTCATGCAAGTATTACAGAGACTTCCCTAAGTGTGGGTTTTATATAATCACTCTTATAAAATATCCTTTATAAAAAATTTATTAACAAAGTGAATCAAATCCTTCATTCGTCATGATGAAATTTGTAACTAATCTAAGTTTCACAACTATACCATGTTATGAATTGAATGAAAAAAGAATATCGAAAATTGGCTGTAACGCAGTGAAGATAAAACTATTTATCTAATATTATTTATATTACTATTAACCCAACCATTCAGCCACTTTCGTTATTGAAAGTTCTGGAATATGTTAAAATTCTAAATCAAAATCTTAATTGAGCAAAAGAAGATTGACAGGCATCGATCAAGTACTTATTATCGGTCAATCAGCGTTGGAAAGGGTTGCTTTCCTCCTGTTCGTACTTGCTAAATTTCCGACATATGTTGCACAATTAGACTAAAACTGGGATCGAACACAATAAGAATAACAAAAATTAAGAAGTTAAGAATTTCAGACTAAATTTTAACAAATTTCAAACTTCTATCAAACTTGGCTTTGCTAGGCCCAATCTATCCTCTGGTCTGTCCTTAAAGTACTCATGCAAATGGTGCAAAATCGTTTGGAAATGGTATCACCTTGTACGTTGATTTCGGTCACTCAATGTCCCGGAAGAATGCTATAAAGTACAAAGAGACATGTGTCGGCGGGGAAATCGATTTGCAGGAGAATTGAAACTCTTTGCAAGGGGAAAAGAACAGGAATCGGGTCCGGCCGATACAAAGGTATTCGGAGCGCTCAAGAAGAAACCAATTAGAATAAAAAGGAATCCAATATCGCCTGTAAACTTCCACCTCTGTCGCCCAGGCGGCGCCGAAGCGGAAACGACCCCCACGTGTCGATCTCCTGTTGTTTAAATCAAAGGTGCTCTCTCGTGTGTCGGGAAAGAGAAAGAGAAAGAAAAAGAGACATTCCTTTTTCCAGTAAAGAGAAAGTGAGGAAAGGCTCAAGGTCTATAACAGGAATTCCCAATATCCTCGAGAGACGATTACACGGATACCGAACGGGAATTCACAAATTTAAATATCGTCATGAAAATCGTCCCCGGTCTGGTGGGGTAGGGGCTACAGCGTGTTTTTCGGGCTTTATTGAAGAGAGGCTCCCGGAGGCTTGGGGATTTATTGCATACGGTCGCGGGGAAAAAGCCATTGCATTGGCGTTAAATGCACGACAAAAAGTCTTTATTGCAGTTTCCCGTTATTTATCGCGCGCTGTATACGGGGCCCCTTCACTCCGGAGTGGCGCTCCCACGATTCATTTGAAGTCCGGTCCTTATGAAAATTGGAGTAACGGGAATTGTTTGTCGGCAAAGGGGAGTTGGGAAGAGAAATCGATTGTCTAAAAAAAAATTGAATTTGTTCTGAATCAAAGGGAAATCTTGAAGATTACTTAGTTGGGTTATTCTGGATTTGTTGTTATTGGTTCATTACTTTGAGTAATGACAAAAATGTTAACCATCCTCAAACTTTGCTGTTTTACGTTTCAAAATGTGTAAAATCCACAAATCGAATTTTAAAATCCGAAACTCGAGGGCTTTCCAACCTGACATGTTGAAGGATATGGAATTACCCAAGGTCTCGCGTGAGGAGATTTGCCGGCTTAAGTTTTGATATCAGCTCCTGTTTCTTACGAAGGGACTACTAAAGGTTGGTGTTCGAGGAGTTACGTTCAAGACGGAGTCATCCAGCAGCCGTTGGACGTCTGGAAGTCCATTACAAAGGAAAATTTCGTTCCCAATCGATCTAATATAAAATATAAATGAGGCTGTTTTCATGGCATCTACAATGGGCAAGATAGTAGTTGTCTACCTTAGTTAGTTTAGATAGAATGTACCATTCTATCTAAAGTCTAATATAAATAGATCAGAGATCTATGTAGAAGGGTTTTCTGATATAGAAATTATAAACCTCTGCATAATTATCTGCATAGTTTTTTCTTGTGGATGTAGGAAATATTCTTTACTTATTGAAACCAAACTGGCATACTATTACATGTGTACATACCTGTACATTGTTTTCTTTCTTCAAATTGGAACCCTTTATTCAGGTTCTACATAAAATTTCATGGAAATTTGAACCTTCAGAAATATTTTTGACTGCACACCACCCGTTTCTCAATGTTGATTCATTTGGTCCTGTTGCCTTCTCTATATGACTCATATTTACTGATATTATTAATCCATTTTAAAATATGGGATTGAGACTTGGTACTGCGAAATTAAAAATAAACGAAAAGTTTAAATTTAAGCCTCTATCGAAGCAATAACTAGTATAAACATTTTAGAATATTCACAAATAACTAGGAACTTGAAACAAAGCCCTACATTAAAAAAATTGAAATTTTACACCCAGGGAAAATTTGTTTCTGAGATGAAACGAAGATGAAAGTTCAGCTTTTTGGCTATAATATCGTCATTAAGTTAACGGTTTTTAATGAAATAGTACGTTTATTTATTTATTTATATGAACGGGCGAACCCGACATTACAGGATTTACATTACAGCACATTTTATATTACAGGAAAATAGAAGTATGGAATAAGTATAGAGTCACTGTTAATAAAGATATAAATAAATAACTACGGTAAGGATTTGAAACTTGATATGAGACTATATTTGCAGAAATCAAGATGTTGGTGAAGACATAATTAACGACTTCAAAAATCTAATGGAACTGTTGGAAAAGTCCAACTTAGGGAGTAGAAAAACAAGGTAGTTGGCTAGACGAGGAATGCGGCACAACGGGTGATCAAGAAGGTAATTTTTGGGGGCGAAACTCACGTAGAATGGCAGAGAGCTGCGAGCGGAGGGACGAATCACAAGGAGGCCTATCTCTCTGAGTAATTTTGGCAAGACTATTGCTCCATTCAATAGATTGTGCAAAAATACCAGGTCTGCCACACATCGTCGGCTCTCCAAGGGCAGAAGGTGGCACGCTGACACACGCCCATCAGGGCAGCATATGCAACTTCATCTTGAGGGATCCCAAGTTCAAAAGCAATATAGCGAAGAAATTTATGCTGGACCCGTTCCAGAGTATGCTTGTGGACTGCGTACGATGGCGGCCATATGGAAGAGGCATTCTCCAATGGCGGCAGGACTAGTGCCTTATAGAGAATAGTGATGGCCTGGATGTCATTCAACTCCCGAGTATTCCGCTTGACGAAGCCCACGGCTCTCATTGCTCTATCAGCAGCACCAATAATGTGGAGTGAGAAGGAAAGCTGCTGATCAAGCAGCACCTCAAGGTCAACAATCTTCTCGATCCTTGAAAGACGGTCACCGCAGAGCACATATTCATGGAGGAGAGGACGGGAAGACCATTAGAACGTCATCACAGAACACAGCTTACTTTAACAGCTTATGAAGGATTTATGGCCAACCTGTGTCGATGTATGACCAATCAGTATAAGGCCTTCTCCGCCCCAGACGTACGGGAATGAACGTTGAACGTTATGATAGTTCGCAGGGTTAAACTGTCACAAGCTTTACCAGGGGAGTGTAGTTTTGAACTCTCAAATTAATATTTCATTGAGGTAAATAACTAAACTCTCTAATATTAGATTGCAGTTCTGAGTAGTTTTTTGTTGTTCAACCTCATTGTAGAAATATGTAACGTGCAAGTTAAATTCGATAAGGCAGTTATAACACTAAGCGCGACAGGGAAACGTGGGGTGGATCGCTCCACCTTTTAGTGCCCTTAATCTCACTACGAAATTTGCATTTTATTGTCTCCCCATCTTCCTTCCGTCTCCTTTTTTATTGCTTCGTCGCGGAGGGAAAAGACGAGAAGCGACATCGAGGGAAGTGTAGGAGTTAACACGATAAATAAAACTCTCACAATATAATCAGGGATTATTAGCGTGCTAGCAGTTGAAAAGAACATTTACATACATGGAGGCTTCATTGAAGAGGGGGACCCATTCGCGTCGTAAATGTGACAATTAAATTTGCTCCCTGTGCTTTACGGCTTGTAAACCCCCGTGGCGCAATCAAAAACTGCCTTCTCTTCCTTCGCTGTTGTCGTGAGCCAAAGTCGAAATCATCGTCGTGTTATACAGTGTCATCCGCGTTACCGTTATCGCCAGATGCACTCGTTTCCTTCGCGTAAACTCCCGGGATTTTAATGCGGCACTTGATGGCTCTTCTGGTTTCCTTCCCCATACGACTAGACGATAAATCCCTTCATGATCAATTGATTTTGAAATGAATAGTTTCTTGTTGTAGCGTTCCAGTTGTATGTTTTATTTTCCCAACGCCCCGAAGGGCTAATTAAATATTAAATGATCGGTTATAAACCTAGCTCACTTTCACCAGAAAAGTATATAACAGACTCGATACTTCGAATAACGAAGTTGGAGCGAACTGCCCAAGTAAAAAGTGGTCGATTTGATGTACCGGTGCAGTCAAATTGTTTCACTGCCGAAACCACAGCTTAGGTCCAGTCTCGCTTCCGTTTTATATTAAAATTATAACATATTTCAAAGGTTATAGTTAGAACAAAACTTCGTCCACAAACTTGGGAAATTTCGCGTGGCATGCAATTAATCATCTCTTTTTAATAAGCCATCATCATCATCACCTATCATCGGCAGTTTTCCTCTCATCATATGTGATTTGTTGCAAAATGGATGTCAACGTATCCATCTGCGGCCCATGATTAGATTATGAGTGTTGGTGAGGCTATTTCTCAATAACCAGGCAGGGGTTGTTGACATTGCTGAAATTTTCGGCTGAACTGTATGCGCCCTCAACTCCGATATTTGCCTTGATTTGCACAGAGCGCCAATTTGTTATGGAAGCCGCGAAACATGTTTGGCTGGCTTATGGTACTTCTTTAGGTGACAACGTATTGCGGAGTACAAAGAAATGAGGAAGCAGAACCTTGTGCAAGGGCGGCAACGTATTTGGCAGTGAAGTATTGTGCCTCTTACCAGGATAAGGAGGACTGGAGAGTGCTACTAGATAGTGGCTTGGAAGGATAAGTGGAAAGCAGCAGCGAATAGTTGACACCTTCATAGATTTTCATTTGGTGTTGCATCTAGACCTAAGAGGAGTTTTTGGCTTGCATCAGGTGACTCATGTACAGACTGGTCTTGGCAGAAAAAGGCTTATTTCCATAGTTTTGGAATCCGAGACAACCACAGATAGTCTTGGGACTTGTCGGTTCTACAGTCATGGGTTCACATCATGTTTGTTAGCAGTCTTTATAAGTTTAATTGTTCCGATTGAAAATTTTAGGAGGATGTATTCTCAACATTCGCCTATTCACTTGACTTTGATGTTGTACACTCATATACAAGACCTTGAAATCAGTGGCGGTAGACAATGTAAACAGCACTTCTGTAATAACAAATAACTCAATTATTGTACTCAATTTTATGGGACCTGCCCGGAAAGCATGTAAATATAATAATCGATTTTACACTTTCTCTTCGGTGCAGATGATGTAGACACTGTCGAATCCAAATGAATTGCTCTTGACTCTTCTACAACTCGGAGTCTCTTTGTCGATTGATTTACAGCTCACGAAATAGGTAACTCTGGTGTTGAAACAGTTTTGCGGGAAGCGCCCTAGTTGGAACTCTCCCAACTGAGCTTTTATCTTCTCTCGTTCACATTGGTCATCCTATCACCTTTGCAAGGCTCGACCTGATGCCCCTTTATTTATGAACCCCTACCCTCCGGCCGCCCCTCGTGGAGAAATAGTGAAAACGCCTACGACATTTTGGCAAGAAATCATAACTAGTGACCCCCTCCTTACCTAGAACCGGGTACTTTTTTGATCGCAGATACCGTATTTTCACGTTTCAAAAGCTATTTATATATATTTTTTTCTTTCATATTTTCACCTCGGTGATCCATTACTGTCCTCATAGTTCTTTTTGTGCAATGGTTCTCTCCCGCTTCACATTCATGAGTTATGAACTTTCATCACAACTTGTATGATGTTGCTTTTTCTCCTTCTTCAGCTCTTCTTAGCGCATTGAGCTTCCTTAGCGAGTCCGTCGTACTGAATATTGACTCAAGTAGCTTCGTTTGAATAGTATGGACAACCATACCCATCGCTGCGGAAGAGCAGCTCCTTGGATTCTACCTTAATAACTCAAACTAACCTGATGAACGAAAATCATGTAGCCAACACTGATATTTTTGAAACCTGTTTGAGCTTATTACCTTGAGTATATTGGCGTAATGAGCTTATAGGTTTATCATTTTTAGCAAAAAATCAACTAGAAAAAAATTTTCGGTACCTCACAATTCTGTTGGTTGACATTAGAACAGGGTTGTTCAACTGGCGGCCCGTGGGCCCAAAATCATACATTTTCTTAAAATATTGCCATGATAAAAAATATTTCATTTATTTTTGTCATATCATCGTTTTTACACCAGATTTAGTTCTGACTAATCACCTTATCAGTTTGAACTTGTGTCTTCAAGGAACAAATCAGACGGTTTCAGATCTGATTGGAATAATAAACGGATTCCAGAAGAAGTTGAACCTTTTTGAACATTCTTTGGAAAAGAACAACCTAATACACTTCCCTAGCTGCCTGCTAACTAAACTAACTTGTAGAAGAATTTAAAGATCACAGATCCAACAAATTATTAATGAATTTAACCGTAGATTCGAAGATACTGAAACTATGAAAAGCAGTGTAGTGCTATAATAATCCTCTTGGAGCATCGGTTGAGGATCATCCTGCAGAATTACAACTTGAGTTATGTGACCTTAAAGCTGACATGTTCCTCATCATCAAACTGGAAAAGGGACCTGCATTTTTCAAATTACCATCTAATGAGAAATACACAAACCTGCGAGATTTTGGACTGAAAACGACGTCAATGTTAAGAAGCACATATTTATGTGAAAGCGCCTTTTCCTCCAACAGATGCAACCTTACAGAGTCTTCCTTGCGTCATCTCATCAGACTCTCTACAACTGGACTGGCTGCGGACGTTTCGTCATTGGTGGACGAAGCCGATCGACCACAGTCCTCACATTAGATAAGATTGTTCAGTATTCATGTAATGGTTGTCTTAGTTCTTGATGAAATCTTCAGGTGTATCTAATTCATTCATTCATAAAACGCGGTTTTTGAGCTATCAAGTAAATGATAATACTCTTGGTTTTAATCATTGCTGCATCTCACCATTCTTATTGATACTTGAAAACAACCGGTCATTTCCAAATCCCAAAAAATTGCGGAGAGAACTTTGTAGCCTTCTGAAGACAAAATGTAGTAGTTAGTATTTCCATGTGGTATTAGTTTCGTGTCAAAGAGGGTAACACTTCTATGTTCGGATGGTGTGGCGTCCGATCGGATGATGCTCCACAGTATGTTTACTGCTAACTTCCCCGACATGAATGTAATTATTCACTGGCAGGCTTCTGTCAAGTTCATCTGTTCGAATGTACCAGGGAGCATCCTCCATGCTTCCTCCAGAATTTGTTTGCAGTCTTTGAATTAGTTATTTTTATCATGGTCCATTTCCTAGCTGAGGATCTCGAAATATTTTAGAGTGTTACAAGAGGATGATTTGATGGTCCCCCTTACAAGGGTTGAAGAGATCAACCTGCGACACACTGAGAATACCTAGACGCTTCAAGTTAACAGATATAGTCACAGGCTCAGCAGCTTCTAGAACCATCCACCTCCACTACAAGAGTTATAGCTCCCCCGTATAGCTCATATATTTGAAGGATAAATATAACCGTTAGATTAACCCTCTAGTGTGCAAAATTGCAACTCCAGCATTAGTTGCTTCAAGCGTAAATTGTTTAGGACATTTACTGAGAGAACTACACTTTGAATTATACGAAAAGTTGGGATAGCTTATAAATTGATACCCAATATCCAATAATGAATAACCTTGAAAGTTGAAATCCTGAACCGAACTTATTTTGTCATGCAGTTTTTCAGATGTCAAATAGATAACATTATTCAAGTCTGGCATTGGAAAGTTGAGTGGCTACATTACGCCATCCTCTCATGTAAATATTTATCATTCCATTGGTTTATTTTCAAGAAGGGACTCCGAAGAATGAAATATGAAAACTTTTGATGAGAAAGGCTGTAACTCGGATGTATAGATTGCCATCTCCGGAGACCACGTAAAATACGGGCGAGTTGTCCGAAAACATGCCGAGGAAAAGGTATCCACTCGAATTTATGATCCAATATGTTTCTTATTCACAACGGAAAATGACCATCGCAGGAGGGTGGGGGAGTTGTATTCATAAAAGCCATAGGTGGGGAACCTTGTATAAAAGTGAAGTCCCGGGTTGTAAGACGATTTCCTCCGCGGCGGGAGGGGGGTAATAAAGGAATGGCCGACCACATGTGGACTCAACATCATCCCTATTCCAGGGGTGTTTCTAATAAAAGTACACGCTGACCACCTTGGCCTCCTCCAATACCTTAGTGGCCACATCTGGCCCCGGGGTCTTCCCTTTCACCTTCCGTGAAATCAATAGAGCTCCCGCCGTTATCGCTCCTTGCCCCGAGCCTCTTGACACAACCTGGGTTGAATCTAAATGGAGGATTCTAAACGGATTCTTACGATCGTTCTGAGTTTCGGTCATCGGCGGAACAATCTCTATCTGTCACAGCGTATAAAACGCGTACTGTGGGGTTTCATTGATTCACATTCTCGTTTGATATTTTCATGTCTTTGCTATGGCACCGCGATGGGCTCAAGTAGCGTACCTGGGGGTTCTGCGATGACAAGTGGGTATAGCTGGACAGCTATATCTCCTCCCCCATATCCCACATCGTCGGGTAGTTGACGTGTTCCTGTTTCTCTGGATCCAGATATCCATATCAACAAACTTCACTCACCAACCTCCTCTTCACCTACATTACCGATATAAAACCTTTTGCTCGATCCGTGAAATAATCCAATCAAGACGTACATACCAATCTATTCGTCTAACTCAGGGGTTTCCGCCAGATACGGAAGGATTTGATCCAGCCTGCCTCCCGCGGCAAAAATGTATGGATGGAAAAAACTAGGCTACCGCCAGAACGTGATGACTTCAAGGGAATCAAGAGTTTTCCCAGACAAATGATAACAATTTTTGGTTCAACGTATGTTTCCGAACAAACCTTTTCAAAAATGACACATGTCAAATCCAAACATCGAGCGATACTTTCAGAAGAACGCTTAAAAAATTTGCTTATGATTGGAACAACAAACTTTAATCCTAAGTGGAAAGACATTGTAAGCAAAAAACAATTCCACACATCACTTCAGATATTTTTTCCAAAAATATTTTTTTTGAATATAATACTTAGGTAATTTTTAAATAAATAAATAGAAAATATATTTCTCTTAAATGCTTTGTTTTCATATTCCTGAAAATAAAATTGTTATTATTTCTTATCAAACGATGAAAAACTAATAATCATGGAATTAAAAAGATTTATTTAATCAATAAAAACCATGCTTTGGTTCCTATTTTAGACCTGATTTTGAATTTGTCATATTCGTCTAGGAGTGTTAAAAAAACCCTATTTTCAGGTGTCTGAATCAAAATTTTCCATTCCTGAAAATTCAATTGTTAATATTTTTCATTGAACGACAAGAAGTAATTATGGAATTTTAAAAAATACTGTCACCAAAAACTAATATTTTGTACCTATACGAGGCCTGATTTTGAATTGTCAAACTCGTCTAGGAGTGCTTAAAAACACTGTTTTCAATTGTCTCATTTTCAAAATTTTCCGGGGTGGGGGGAGGAGGGGCGACCCCACGTTGGCCCGCACCACGACCTCAACATTACGATACGGCCCTTCTGGCAAATAGTTTGGGGACCCCTGGTGTAACTAATCTATATATGACATTTTCATGTCTTCGCTGTAGCACATATACAAAAAATTGTCACGAAAATTGTTCACAAAAGTTGTCCTCGAAAATTGTCTCAGCTGTGCGTAACGGTCGCCGTAGATGTACAAAGGCAAACATAAACAAATTAGAGTTAACACTAATTAGTCACGTGTTGCGCGGTCTGTATATACGTGTTAGAGTCAATTAAGTAATGTCCTTTTGTTGTGAATATTCAAAATAAATATCTTTCTTCTACGTCTACAATACAATAAATCTATAATGCTCAGTCAGATCATCCATCAAGTAACCTCAGATTTTGAGCAAATAGATAGAAAAAGCGAATACAACCTGTAGATCTGAATCTCCGGATTTTATGTAATCTCCTAATTTAACGGCTCGAAAAATCACGGAACTGATTTGACAAAAGTAGATTGATATTTCGATTTCGGAGGACAACCGATCGCTCCATTGATGAATCAAAAGCATTTCTCTATTTCCTGTGCTGTGAGAAAGCTGAAGAACGAAACTGCATTTTTATTGTTATTCCCTGATCCAAACTTGATAATACCTACGGAATGGGATGTGTGTATGTTGCAATATTCCTTGTAATCTCTGATAGTTAATTAATTTCTACCCTGGAGCTTCTCTTCTTGTTCTTAGTATCTTTTGTACTATCCCACTTCCACATTCTTTCTAGTAGATGCACTTAATTACACTTGAGATGGATCTAGAGATACTGTAGCGTCTGGTTCCAAAGGGGAGCTCCTCCCGGAAGAGGTCACGGCGGCAGCCTAGGTGGTCCTAACCGAGGGTTAGCCGCAGAATTGATTTAGGCCGGTTAAAGGGGATTTAACCTCCGCCCTGGAAGAGTGATGGAGATGGCTCCTATTTCCTTTCCTGGAGCCGTGTTACGATCCATTTCGGGGGTCCCTCCGGAACCCGGTCTAAGTGGTCTTGTCCACTTCAGGGGTTCCAGCTGATTGTTTATGTTATATTACTTGACTGTCAAATTCCTTCCACAACTAGGCCTTTCCACTTCCAGCCTTAAAATTCCATTTTTGCATTTCGCAAAAAAAGGGCCAAATTGTTACAAAGAGGTTTATTAATTCTCTATTATATAGCTTTTCTACGTAAATCACTTACCTATATACATACATTTGACGTAATCTGTGGTACATACATTATTTAAACTCGACACCTCGTCCTTCATATTTTTAATTGCATTCAAGATGAGAATACTTGAGCAGCCGCCAGCCACGTGATCTAGCTCAAACCACCCGCAGACCGGGCTCTGGATCCCGGCTCTCCTGCTCGACCATCTACCTGACCGTTTACGACCGATTTTCATCACCCAAAGATGATAGTACAGAATTCGATTCGAGGAACTAACTCCTATATGAACCGAACTACACAACAACCCTCTTGCAGCAATTGTTGTTGAGATTTCAATTTTTAAATATTATCCTTAATTATAATCGAGATTAAGTTGTCGAGATTACTGGCAGATCGCAGATCAAAGCTGGATTCTTCAGCCAAATTTTTGTTCTGTATGTCGGCGGAAGACGGACGGATGGATTTTTTCCTATTCCATTTTTGAAATCTACTTATCTAGAAATGTAAACAAACAATTTTTGAGGGATACATTCAAGACGAAATTTTTGTTAGCGGTCGATTGTAAAAAAAAAAAAACACAAAAAAAACCTAAACAAATGTTATGATTTTACAAACATATGTACCACTGGGTACGTATGTATGGAGAACCTCACGCAGCCTAGAAGAGACTGCCGACAGGCCCCGCGCCCACCCACCATGGCGGCTACCCAGTGCCCCTTTGGCAATAGATGTTCGGCTGGTTGGTCAAACTCCCAGAAAGCAGCTCAAAAAATATATTAACTAAATAAAAATGAATATTGAAAAGTAATAATAATAAAAAGTATTTGTTACCGCTAAAATGTGATCGGGCTGGGTAGACGTTAGAACTAATTAGACCCCTAGTGGTGTCCCTGTGCAATAGAACGAATTTTTCACATCAAATGGCTAAATTTGAATGATAATCTTTTTTTTTTTGCTGTACCGTTACCGTTATTGGAAATAATTAACCAGAAATTGGGAGTGTCACCTCTTCATCCGAACCCATTGCCTGGTAAAATTTAGCAACTCTAGAATGATTTTTCGATTGATGTTACTTATTATTTGGCGACTGGGAGCAAAATTTATATTGAACTAATATTAGCTATTAGGCGGCGATTATGGAAAGAATCAAATACTTATAGATGATGAATGATTTTACCAAGGGTCTTGGATACTTTGTAATACACAAAAACAGGATTTTAGTAGCACCTTTACATGAAAACTCTCATGTTTCTATAAAAAAACTGTTATGAACAAAATAAGGTTTTATGAACGCAAATACCTTTCACGTTCGGTAACAACTAACTAGAGAGGCTATAGAAGATAGACCGCCAAAACATAATACCTACTGCAAACTGAATAAAAATAACATCCATATCGAATAAACGTGTTTCACCAATTACATATTTCTCTTGATATTAGTTGTTAATATTGTTACGTGGTGTCCAGATTCATAATGTTTCATAAAACATCACAAAATGGATACATGTATAGATATACAGTCTACCTAACGCATACGAGACGAACGACACACAAAGTTAATTTGTGACTGCGAAGAATAGTGTCGAAGGAAAGGGATTTCAATTGAAAACCCTATATTCCTTCATTATTTTGTGCTTCTTTCACTCACCGAAGCACACCGTTTACCGCATATTAATATTACATTTATTATCGAGGCCGTAGATCAAAAGGGTGTATCTCCTGAGCCTTATAATTTTGTACTGGTGAGCTTTGGTGATGAGCCAGAAGAGAAAGAATGGCACGGCATAGCAGAGGACAATGGAGCAGATGACAATGATAGCAATGGCCAGACCTGGAATAGAAAATTCGTGAACAATTGGGTGAATCTTACAGATTTAGTAAGAATGAGAAAATGATTGATTGATAACTTGTGATGGATATGGTTAGTTGGCTCTTCCCGAATTTTAGAAGCCGTCGCCTTGGGAGATGAATCAGACGTTTTCAAGGGTCTGGGTCATCCTCTGAGCGAGGCGGAGCATTATAACCGCATTCAACTCATTAGAAGGGGCAACTATTCCATTCCATCACCTCACAAACTTGAACTAATCTCCATTACGAATGGAACCGAGAAAGCTATTTAGGAATTGATTAGAAGGCAACGAATGTCATGAATAGACATTGGATGTACGTAATGTACTATGATATACGTCATCATGATATATGTATATCCATGAATAATATAGAACGAAAAAACCAAAATGTAGAGTTGAGGATATGCTTGGAATGGATATTAAGGATATCCTTAACATAAGTAAATACAGTATGAAATATTGAAAAATAGGAATTATGAACCCGCGTTGAAAATAACACATATTTAGGAGAGGAATGGAATTAAAACGTATAATTCCTATGCTAAGTATTCCTGCTTGCAACCATCATTCATGTTTTTGTGGGCATGAATCCAAGTGTGATCATCATTGTCCAAATTGTTCCTTTTAGTTCGGGAGGGGTTCAAACACTTGGGAATATGGTATAACGATTAAAAAATGTTTTAAATTTTAATCCCATTTTATCGTATTTAATTCATGATTTGATTGATCACTTCAATCATAGTCATAGTTGGGTCCAAACGTGTGGGAGATAAGGGTCAATTAAAGAAGTATGTAATATTATAAACTTGGATCTGACTGAGAATGAAGTTTGAGGAGAAATTAGTTATGCAAGCCCTTTTCTTAGACTTTCCTTGGGTTCCCCAAAAATGTGGTGTGGCTATTTTGAGGTACAGTGTACTTAGCTCGATTTTGGATTGTTGAATCAAAATAAAACGGCAAATTACGTATAGGTACTGAGATTGTTGATGTCTCCACCAGGAGATTGCAATCCCTCTGAAGCTATCATGGACTTAAACTTTCATCGAAGCTGGGATTGGGAAAACGATTCGGAAATTCGAGAAATACATTCCTTGATAGTTCTTATTTTGCCGGACTAAGGCTAAAAGGATCTGTCTTCCGTATTGAACTTAGCTGTGCCCCTGCCATATTGACGTTTTCACGTAACTCTACCAAATAAGATGTGACAAGTACATAAGGAGAAAACAGGTGGCAAGCTAAATTGAATGATAGAGAAGATGGCTGTTCTGATTTCACCATTTGACTTGCTTAGTTTAGGAGGTCATCCAGTGTTGCACGGCATAAAATCTGATTTGTGTTTTGTAGTAAAATCTGTTTATGTCTATGCTATAAATTTCCATCCACCCTCTCGTCAAAGAACCAAAATTTTCAGTTTGACAAACCTTTAGTCGCTGGTAATTTGTCAGAAGCCGTGGCGGCTTTCAAGGCCGGTACCATAAGGTAGAAGACCGGAATGATGATGTTGGTCGGTACAGCGAACAAGATGAAGATGTCGAAAAGAGTCGACCGCTTGGAGCGCTCTGGATACTCGAAGCTGTCGATGGTGCTCGATGGTCCAGGAACAGGTTCAGCTCTAACAGAGATGTTTTGATTAGCAACTTTAATTTAAACTCATAAAAGGATTTCATGTTTAATAAGACGAGCTTCAAGATTTATGGAGAAGGGAGCTTTCCTGAACGTTGCGTACTTACTCGCACCTCCTCCTCCTTTTCCTTTGAGTAAGGCTTAACAGACATCCTGAAACCTAAAGAACACGAACTGTCTGCTCAGTTGTTAATTCTGTCACTTCAGGAGAGTAAATGCAATGTTGATGCTTCTCCTTTGACCGCTGGAGAAATTTTGGATGGATAGGTCATCCCAGCTACATGCAGGGGGTTTTTTCCTCATAGAAAGAAATTCCCCCAATAGGACTCTTATAGGATTCCCTGGCTGATACAAGGTATTTTGCCCATCAGCTGAACAGGTAGCTTTTCAGTGGGTATCCATCAACAGGGCTCAGTTGCATGTTTTGAACTGTAGATATCCTATCCGTATTATAGTAAAAACTAATCCAAACCTGCAACAATTTGTCATGATTCGCCAGATTTCACCATTTCGCCTCTAATTGAAAAATTTTATATCAAATTGTCTGTTATCACAGCTAATCCTATTCCCATAATCCCCTATTATAAAATCCCCTTCAATCTCTCCCAGCCATTCAAACCTACGAAAATAGGTTCAACATGGGTCGTTAAATAATCATGTTATTTACCTTCTCCTCGGTGCCATTATTGTTCTTGATTGAGCGAGCCAAAAGAACTACCAAACTAGCCTAATAATTGAATAGTTCATGAATATACACTATTTCACGAAAACGATTTCCCTACGATCATTTTCCGAAAATTGTTCGTCAAACGCTTTGACTACGGCTCCTTGGGAAACAATACATTTACTTGGTTGCAGAAACACTGCTTGTAGTTGATTTTGAGTAGTAGCTACTTATCCGATGAATTGATGTGTTTCATTATCCGATCTAGTTTCAATTCTTACTATGACAGGAAGTTGCTGTGGTTGCAAAGCTGGTGTGTATAGGTCACTTCTTGAACTCCACTTCTTCATTATATAAAAGCATTAAATGAAAGCCTAACCCCAGTGTATTGAGCTAGGTACCTACAAGCATGGAATCACGCTTAAATACTCTTGCATCGATGTATACGTTGTAATGCTTGGTAAAAATTTGACATTTGGTTTGGCTATTTGAGTGAGAAGAATGTCGTTCCTTTAATCTTCGACTCGGTTTAAATTTAACGGAAAAGGTTTGATTCGGTTCATTTTTTTCAAACCTGTATGTTGATTAAGGATGTATTATTTCAAACACTGAATCTCGGTTAAATGATCATCGAGCACAATTCTTGTATCATATACTTCGAACATAGCTGGTATTCTCGTTAAGGAGTTTATCCCTAGTTTTCATTCCATTTATCGGTAATACTGAATGTTAGTTGACGAAACCTAATTTGGACACGGTTAAAATGTAAGTAAACAAAACATTCCAGCTCTAACATCAACTCTGGTTGTAGCGTAGTTAACTTGTGTGTGTAGTTAGTTGAAATTCAATAAGGCTATCAGTTACCAAATCTAGTCAAAAGATACCCTTTGATTCTACCAACTCAATAACATTGTGCTTGATACTTTTAGCGAATATTACCCTAACGTATTTTCCAATTACAACCTGTTTTTACATTCAACTGAATGGATTTTACGTTTGCACAATTCCAGTCTAGGTTTATGATCATCGCGACAAATAGGGTCCCATCCAAAGTTTAATCTGAACATTTCCAGAACATTTCATCATTTGTGGTAACTGTAGATAGTAATCTTGTTTCATGGATTTAGAATCACACACTGTGAATTGTTGAAACAATGTTCCAGCTGTACTAGTAGGTTGGGAAACAATTAAGGGAGGGTTTATTTACTAATAAAATTATCCAGATCCATTTAAGGACAGATGCGTTTGAAAGTTAATCCTCTACGTCCTATACTAACCTGCGTAATCAATTTCAATTGAGTCCTTATTACTCAGTCCCCGATTTTAATGAACATGGAAAGGAAAAAAATCACAGTTTTCCGTTCTGTAGATTGTTTAATCTGGAGAGGGGGAGAGTAGATTTTCCAACCGTTAAATGATAACTAATCGTTTATTGTGGGAGAGGGGTTAGAAAAAACTCCAGTATTGGTTAGGGTTAAAGTAATATCCCCAGTAACCCCTCCTCGCCTCGGTCCGTTCGTAGGAAAAAAACGGTAATCCTTATGAAATACGTGAGTTTTTCTAATGACTTTTCCTGTTATTAAAACTTCTGAAAGAAATGGGATGGTATTGGCGATCTTGGGATTGTACGAGCCACCTGCTAATACTAAATGGTCGGGAACCTCTCGGAAGAGGAAGGGAAAAAAGTGAGGGTTTGCTTCCCCCTTTCCTGCTGCGATAAGCTGTGCAGACGTTGGACAAGTCCTTTGCAATCAATTCGATACAAATGTAGCAATCCTGTGATATTCAAGCTCTTATTAATTACGAAAAGCATCTACCATAGTTATGCTGTAGGTACTTTTAAGCGTTTGCTCTACCTTCTTGTAGGACTGGTTGGTCAATTGCTGGGATATCTCCATGTAAACCTACCTGGAGTACAATGCAAACTTTGGAAAACCTGGGGAGATTGTTCATCAATCAACTTTTATCCTTCAGGGAGATATATTTTTCATAGGAAACGGTACACAGCCAATCGAACAAGAAGGAATACTTTCTTTTTTTGAAGTGGGGAAACTCTCAACAGCTCAAATGCTCTCAACAGCACTGAGCAGTAACAGCCTTGCATCAGTGTTGGACTCCAAAGGCCTACCAAACGAAAACCACCACTCCGCATCCCCTTTTGGAGAACTGTCCAGTAACCACCTGCGAGCATTTCTTCAGATCAGTTCATTCGCTTGCCTATTGTCGGCTTTCTTCTGATGTTGTGCTTCTAGCTATACACCATTTTTCATACTCTTACCATTCTTCTCCTTGGCTTTTAGGACTGCCGTGATGAAAGTAACGACGGCGTCTCATCTCTTGAATTGAATAATAAACCCAAGTGGAAGAATTTGCAGCGTTTTTTCTTTCATTTTTTTCTGTATTGGGAATGAGTTTTTTGGCTTGCACTTCTAAGGAAAATTTTGCTGAAAAACCTCAGCTTTTCAATGATATAAAATAAATAAAAATGTTACAATGTAATTACGTTAATTAAGAACATTATGTTTGTATCCTGAAAAACATTGTTTGTTTACTGACTCTTGGACAGACTCTTATAATCAAAGCTTTTCCAAGTAGTGGCATGCACAATGAACCATGCGTAGATAGTCATTTCGATACGTACATATTACGAACTCGTCCGAATGAATGAACGGCAGTCTATTAATTGTCATGATATCATGCATTACTTTTCCCACCGGGAGTTGGCTGATATTTTCTTTGTCTATGGGTTTTCAAATGGCAACGCTAGAGCTGCCGCCCGAGAGTACGCGGAACGGTTCCACGACCGAAGACGTACTAGTCATCAAACAAACAGGTTCAGTTTCTGTATACTATTCCGTTCAAGACAGGAACCACAAGCAGAACCTAAATGAGTCCCACATTTTGGAAATGATGTCCCATAGTTAACCCAGACAGGGCCTAGGATGCTGGAAGACTTGTAACAACCTTAGACTACTGTAACAGCATCCCTAACCTACCTACATCACCTTAAGAATCGTTGAGAGCTGTACCACATACGATGACAGCGATGATTTTGTTGAAATTGTACCGTCGATGAATTCGTCAGTCGAGAACTTGGCAATTCACGTTTGTTTAACATTGACATTTCAATTTATCCTGTTTGTTAAAAAGGCTCATTCAAAACTTGAGATTCATGAGGCAGTCGCTATACATTTCAAGAAGTGTTATGTCGTCTTGTTCACCACAAAGTACCTGTTTGAAGAAGCTTGTAATCCCTACTTCAGCTTTCAGACCCTTGAGTTACGTCTAGAAATTAAAACCCATCCCTTCAAGTGTGGAAAACGCCTTCAAGACACAGAGGTGAATTAGGTTGCGAAACGAACGGCCGTGGAACAAGACATATTTCAAGGCGCTACAAGTAAATCACTGGTAGGAGCTGGTACTTCTAATAGCGTGTTTCACTGTTACCTTTAAAGCGTCATAAATCCCGACTGGAGAACCCGAAACCGTCTATTTACTGCGGCCTACGGGGGTGGGATGACGTAATTGCCGGGGCATGCAGATATTTATTGGTGGCATTCATTACCTCCCTATCGCCTCCCGCGCCTCTTTCCGCACAAGAGACACGAAGGGAGCGCCGAAACAAGCGCTTAAATTTAATTCAATTTTACGGTTTAATTGGTATCTGGTGTAAACGTCGCGTCGCTCCCCTGGTACGGTCTCTTAATTGCTCGATGTCGTTTTTTCGCGGCATCTCGGCGGCTTTCCGCCAAAACAGTAATTTTCGGAGAGTTTCAAAGACACTGACGTTGCACTGAAGCGTCAGAAGATGGATTTGAAAGAACTTTTCCAAACAGATATCGATTTTGGAACATTGTAATGCGATTAGTAGATATAAAATTCTGCATGTTCGTACAAACAGTGTTGTATGTTATGATCCATGGTTCATGGCACAGTTCTTCAAATGACTCTTAACGGCAAATGAGTTCTAAAGGTATTTAAAAACGTTTCATTTTTTTTAAAGAGTAAAAGCTTTACTTTATGCATCGCATTCTTTATCAATTAAGCTAAATATTATTCAACAAGGGCCAGAGTACTCATTTTGAAAGGAGATCTAATTTGTGTTTGCTGGTGTAAAAACAGCTTAATGTTAGAAATTATAAACTATGAAAAATTGTAGGAAAATTCAAACTTAATGTAAAGCCGCTGGCATAGATGTTACATTGTTTGCTTATTAGTAGCAACATTTAGGCTTATTCAACAAATTACATTTCATTTGAGAGTTTTTCGATTTCAATATAAGTGGCATAGCCAAGCATTTGAGAACTGATCTTGGGACCTTTAGTTCGAATAAGTTTTGTTTTGGTTAATATGTTGCGAAGAAACAAACATGAAACCAGCTATGAAGAGGACGTACAGAGTCCTTGCACGACGGGTTATATGGTTATTGGTAGATAGATCAATCAACTTTATCCTTAGGGGTCCCAAGCTTAAAAGCAATATAACGAAGAAATTTATGCTGGACCCGTTCCACAGCAAGTCAGCAGACTGCATTGATAGCACGCATACGGGAGAGGTATACTCCAATAGTGGCAGACAAGTGATGGCTTGAGTTTCGTTGAACTTCCGAGAATTCTTTTGCCTAGTGCAATAGTGGAAAACTGGGGTGGATGCTCCAGGGTTTAGTAACCGTTTCTTTCTTTTTACGAATTAATAGAAGTAAGTTATGAGTCATACATGTATTCAAGTAGTCGATAGCGTAGGAATAAGTTATGTGCTGGTTCCGGCCAGGAATGCCCGGTAAAAACTCAAAGGGAAGTATGATAGAGAGAGGAAAGCTAGTGCCAGTACTCATGTACTAAGTCATCCAGTATTAACTTGAATTAACACATCTAAATCCTTCACTTTTTCATAGAAATGATATACCTTGTACAGAGTTATTGCATAACGAGATAGTTTACATGGGTGTTGCTACATAGTCAGATTCTGACTCGGTAAACAAATTTCAACTCGCCAAATGAGTTGGACTGTTTCAACATAAGTGGTCCAGGCCAACATTTGAGAACGGCTCGTGGAATACTCGCTTCAAATGCGTTAGTTGAAAAATCCAAAACAGGGACAAAAAAGAAACTTCAATTGAAGTTAACCGGAGTGAAAAGAAATCAATGTGGGGCTTGCATCCTCACAGCCTCAAACATCAGGGTGGTCATTTGAAGCCGCGAGTCATTGTTAGAGACAGATTGCGCAAAGGGTTCTTGGTCCAACCCCGATCTAGGATCGCGGGGACGGGGCTTTTTTCAGGCGCGCACAGATTGACGGAACGGCTTTAACGAGACGTTTTTTTCATTCTGCAAGAGACCAGACCCCCGTGGACAGAGTGTGAAACAAATCATTGTACAACCCTTTCGAAATGAAGGGCACGAAGAGGTTTAAAAAAAAAATTCCCCTATAAAAAAAGAAAAAACAACACCGTAGGGAGGAAAGGAAAAAAAAATTCACCAACCTCGGTGGGTTGCACCCACTAATTCAAAACTCAAATGGGCGGTTGGTAGATCCGTTTGGAGTGGGGTGTACGTAGGAGGCATTTAAAAAAACACCCTGTTGTTTAAAATCTGATGGTATTTACCTCTGGGATGACCTCCGGATACGGTAAAGGGGTTGGCTTGGTAAATATACGGATAAGGGTTGTGGGATAAGGTTTTTCACTCGATACCAATTAAAGAGTAAAGAGGAAACCCCTAAATGTGTGTGATGATTTTTCAGTCTCATACAGAGTGTGTGTATTTTTTGTCAAGGCATACGTAAGTACATAAGACTGTATATTAATGAAATTTTGGCAAGAATATGTGATTCCTTAATCTATTTACACATTTTGAGATTTGAATGTCTTGAACTTGGATTTCTTGGTTCCTTGGTGGTTTCGTAGGCTTTGGCGATGACTATAGCACGAACGTCACTGATGACTGATAAAACCCATTACGGCTGAGAAGACTCAAACTTAATGAAAGAGCAAGCTCCTCTTAAAGACCTAAAGGTGCATCCAAACACGCAGTAATAGGAAAATTTCTATTCTATATTTGGTTTTGAAAACATTTAAATAACAAATTTGAACTCATTTATTGACTTTTCATGTGTTTCCTCTTCCCTTCCCCCCTCTCTGGAAAATATAAGCTAAAACGCCACGGAAAACTGTAAACGGAAAACCGTCAGGCAGTTTTAAGTATCGTATTAACTGACCCAATCAACGTTGAACTCTGAAATTTGACCATCGTAACATGTTACAGGATGTGGAATTCTCACAATCACAGCTTCTTGAGTTAATGAAGACATGATCGGAGAATAAAATAAATATTTCCTCTGCAAATAAGTAAATGTAGGTTATTAAATCATTTTACATGGAATCTACTACAGTTAACGATCTATCCTTGAGAAATAATAGCTTACGTTTATTCCTTAAATTATGGAATTCTTCAGAAAGATTGCATTTTACATGAATTTGTGTTCGCTCGTGAAACTGCCTCCCAGTTGTTTTCTTCCCAAATTCTAGTGCTGGCCTTGTTTAGCTCAATAAAAGATTTTGAATAATCTGCTTAAACGATGCCGTATCGATCAATCTATGGTTTGGGAAAATAATTTTTTGAGATGGAGTGTGGATTGTCAAAATTGGTCCGTTAAACGGCTTGGTATATGATTAATTCGCGCATGCGCTGAGTGAAATTTTGATTTGTAGACAATGAATTTGAGTGACTAATTCCATACATTCCCTGAAAATTTCATTAGAATCGGATGAAAAGTTGTAGATTCAAAAGTTCAATGCTTCTTTCAAAGACTAGTGTTTCACACATGCGAGGTAGCTTCATTCAGATGGGATCAACATTTCTTCCAAATTTCGCTAGGTGAATTGTATGTTTCTGCATGCGTGGGGTGAAATATTAATTCATGGGAAATTATACTTTCAAATAAATGTTCACATTCCCTGAAGACGTCATCAACATTACACGAAAATGGTAGAAATTATGGTTGCTTCAAGGATTTGCTTACATTTGACAGATATACAAAGACAGACAAGAATGAACTGTATTTTGAATAGTCTATGACGTAAAATACGAGTGGTCATTTCATTTTCGAAGAAATAGAAATCTTTTCACCTCCCAAAAGTGGAAACAGTGTTGTTTTATTTAAAGGTGGATTCGGAAGCTCTGGATATACATATCTAGATTCCAAATCTGCAGCATCAACAAACATGTATATTGCACACAAAAGTGGCAGTTTTTTCCTGCTGAGACTCATGTCTTAAGTATCATTTAAGAATTTAAGAGAAGTTGTCTGAGGTACTGTACTACAGTCGATAAATCCCGTGGCACTGTGTTGAGCGTATCACCCTCGTTCCGAATGTAGATTTACTCGTCAATCGAGAAACCGAGCAACCTCAATTCAGATTCTTTTCCCAGGATTGTTTGTCAGCTCGTAACAGCGATCCGAGTTCAAATTGAATCGAAATTAGAAAAGTAAAAACAGCGAAGGGAAGCGCCCAATTTAAATATTACATCCGGGGAATCGGGCTTGTTACGTTTAAAACGGATAACCGATATCTCGGCAGATGGGTTTACGGGGGAAGGGTAAAACGCTATTTTAAACTTAACTAGGGAAAAACGAATTTGACCGTGTAGGACACACGGGCTTCATCGACGGGATGTAGCACTTTTAAAGGGACCATCAGAGGAGAGGGGGTTATGTACTCGTTGTACATGGACCGTTTTCCGCTCCAATCGACCTCTCCGTTCATTTATTTTCACAATGTCATTAAACCTGCGGTCAGTCGAAATTAAGCATTCCATAAAACAACGGTTTAACCCGGGACGCCGGTTACCGAGATTTATTGCTGATAATTAGAGTTCGCCACCTCCCTTCGACCGGGTTTCGGGGGTCACGGGCGGGAGATTGGCGGTTAAATTAGTTTTTCTCCGCCGTTGGTTTGCGCTTATATGTCGTTTACACGGAGACACGGACGCTTTTTTTTCGAGAGTATCATTGAAAATAACCTGCGATAACCCACCGGGATAATTTGTCACCCTGCCTCTCTTTTTAGGGCACTCCCGAGTAGTGAGGAGGCTTTTATAATTATTACTGCTCAGTCCGTTCAACGCAATAAAATTGCTGACCTGAAAACACATAAAGTACAGGATGATAAGTATCACAAAATTGACTAAATACTTACCTCAAGCTAAATAAAACTGAAGAATGGAAAATCAATGTCAGATATAATGACAATACCGGGATTGTTCATTCTGAAGATATTGTGCTGTACAAGAAAGGTTGAAGGTTGAGTGCTAGAAACTATGATTTCCATGCCTACCTAACAGGACGCGAAGATATCCTTTTACAATACTGGGTTACAGGATAGTAAAATTGTTTAATTTGCTAACAGTGTGGATCAGTGACCCCTCTCCTCCTTATTTGTCGTATCAGGAATTTATGTCTGGCTGGAACTTGACACATCCGTCATCACCTATTTCTTAACGATTTGTGAATATCTAACCTGTTGTTGTTTTCCTTTAGTTTATCAACAGCGATAAGTGTAAAAATCTCATATTGGCACGAATAAATATACTCTATTCTATGTATGAATGCTATTGTCAAACCTAGGAGCTTATGCCGTCCAAGGTTGGATAAGCTGTTACATTTAAATTTATTTATATTTATATATACGCACAAAGCCACCGTACGAAGAACATAATATGAATATTATACTGAAGGCCTGAAGCCTTTGGGCTTGAGAGAGGATTGGCAAAACCAAATCTGGGTTCACTTTAAGGAAGATTTAGCCGATTGGGGAATTATTCTGGTTGGTTCCTGCTGGAGGTAACTGGTGTCTTGGTGAGGAGTTGGAACAGTGACAATTAGCTTTCTGACACACCATTTTTGGCGAAGTGCCTGCCAATCAATCAGCTCATTAGCGAGTGACAAGTCAGCCGCTGTCCTACCAATGAGAATATATTTTGATCTTATTACCACTGATTCTTTCAACTGTGAAACAAAAGTATGACAGGAAATCCGATTCTGGATTTGCTGAAACGAATCCCTTCTTAAAGTAATCTGTTATGTCCTTGTGTAACTACTCGTAGGAAGTATTCATATGACATAATGTTGTTTAGTTCAGCCTGGCCTTAGTTTTCAACCAAACGGTGTGATTGTTTTATTGTTCAACGGGTAAAACTATTCACTTGTGCACCTTCTAATTGGAATTACGGAATTGGCCTTTGGAGTAGCAGATAGTGGGGATTGAAAACTAGAAAATATATTTTTGTTTTTATTTCTAAACTGTTGATAACGCTTTATTCGTTGAATGAATACGCGTGGAATTAGCTATCGGATGAAGGCGCCATTTTTATAACCGGCGGAAGAAAGTTAATTGAAAGGAATTATTTTCTAACGCTTGGAATTACGGAATTGGCCGTTTGGAGTAGCAGATAGTGATAGAGCCATCATTGATTGAAAAGAGCTAGAAAATATATTTGGATTGTTCAGTTGATCATTTTGTGTGCCTCCTGAAATTCAATAATCGTTTTTAGTAGAAATTCAAATCATGAACGCAAGCTAATTGAAGTGAAAGAATTTGCAGCGTTTTTTAATGGTTATCGTATAAACCCTTTTAGGAGTTCACTCCAGTATCCACGTTCAATAAATACGCATGGAATTACATCGTTTTCGGACCTGAAGGCGATTCCTCATTTTTCAAAAAGAGTAACCGGCTTTGACAACCCTTAAAGTGAAGAACTTCAATTGGAACCAACATGGATTTTTCCTGAAAATTTCATTTTTTGCTCAGTTTGAACGCGGAAAAATTTATTACTATCTACACCTTTTGGTAAACCATGAATAAAAATGAACCAGAAGAATAAATTCCCTTGTGTGGTTGTCCAACGAATGATCTCTTAATGAGTGGGAATCATTTCTGTGTGTCATTTCTGTGCAAATGGCCGTTCTATCTGGTGAATGAATGTTTATTGAGTGGAATTAGTCCCAAAAGTTCTTACCATTTGTTGGGTTTTTACTGATAATTTGCCTTTCCAAAACTATAGTTAGTTGATTGTCCACTTATCGGATGTGTTTTTTGAGTGAAACTATTTCTACCTCTGAATATATCAAGTACGTGGAGTTTTTCCGGTAGAGATGCTTCATTCTTCACTTCTACCTACTGAATGATTGTGTGCGAAACATCATATGCAGATGATCTGATTCTTTCAGGCGAACAGACATTGGGATTATACATATCTTTCGTAGATGACATATTTCTGCCCCTTTATATGTAACCAGTCCGATTTGGCTTACCGCTAATTGGTTATAAAATAAATAAGAATATGACAGGAGCTTCTATATTTATTTATTTTTATTCTTTCTTCATAATTTCGTAGCTCGGCGTTGGACTCATCGGGTGGCGGCGGTTCCTATTTATAAGAATGACAATAAAAGTATAAGTGGCTGCAATTCTTTGATCAAAGGGAAACCTGCACTGGGTGTCACCGCGAATTCCTCTCGAGCCCCCCAGTGGCCACACGTTCTCCCGGAAGATGCCGGATTTAAACAGCTAAAAACCCACTCTATTGACCTACATCTCGGGTCAGGGGTTCGCTACCTCGTTCCCCTCGTCACAAAGGAAAATACGAAGGAAGAGAAAGGGGATAATGTTATATATAGATTTTCTCCATTGCACTCGCAGATGCAAAAAGTGCTTTTGCTCCTAGCTTTTACCGTCGGGGTCCGGGTAAAGGGTTTAAACGCCGTAACGTACGACGCAGGGAGGTAGGAGTTGGCTTCACTTTACAGGAATAGTAGCAAAAGCGGTGTCACATGTGGTCTAGGTTGTCCCATAAAACCCACGGAAATATGCGAGTTGAGGGCTAGAAAAGAGAAACGGCGGGGGTCGTTTTTTTTGTCGTACTTCCTTTTAAAACACGTACGTGGAATAGAGGAAAAAATCGTCTCGTTGTTCGAAACGCTACAACAACTACAAAAAAGCTGAAGGGAAAAACGTTCTGGGATATTTTTCAGAATGGCGACCATGTTGTGCACCTTGGAATTTAAAACCTCGGCGGTCCAAATCTCCCCGGAGTTGGCCCCCGCCCGCTCTAATTACCCGTAGAGAAATCTGAGTGCTGAGGTTGGAAGACCGTAAAGTCGTGGACGTTACGAGACAGGGCTTCCTGAAGGCCGGTGTCGCCCCCGTTTTATTTAACGGGGTTGCGGTCATTCTGAGTGGGCTGCGGCCGACGACAACGTAGGGAAAAGTGATAAACATCGAAGACGGGAGCGACGGTGGGGGAAAAACCGAGTTTACGGCGTCAACGCTGAACTTGTTTCGAGGTGCTTGAGGATAGAATGGCTAAGCTGCCGGATGTGTGGTTACTTATCAGTTCAAAATCGTTGTTCGAAGAGTTTAAAAATCATCAGTCGTCAGTATAATTACCTACAATTAGACAAACATGAGAAAAACGCTGCAATTGACATTGACACAGAAGTTTACTATTTCCGCATTAAAATAATCCTTGTACGTAAATCTGACCATAGTCTGTTAGTATATCATTTACGATAAATTGTTAATGCATTATTTAAACAGGGTACGTCCCAGCTGGAGACGGCTCCTTGTGCATCCACATCGCTGCAATTGACACTTTACTATTTCCGCATTAAAATAATCCTTGTACGTAAGATAAAAATTTACCATTATTTAAACAGGGCTGCTCACATCTTGTAACTGTACCAAGATAGAAATACCTGGGCTGCCACCAGCCAACGTGTACCTCAGACTTCCCATTTAACGGTTCTTCAGCCTGACCACCTACATATCCAATTTTTCAAATGGTTAGCGAAATCTATCATTGTTGATACAGATGCCGTGATTATTGGCACATCCAGGATCAATGTTGTATTCTCAAGCCAAATTTCGTTTGAACTTTATACCAGTAGTTCCAGAAAAAATTTCGTAAAGCAGACAGACGGATTTTTTAAAAATTGGATTTTTCGAATCTATGTATCCTGAAACGCAACGTAACAATTTTTGAGTTATGTTAAAAAAACGTTTCCTTGGTCGATTACAAAGGTTCATTGTAGTCATTAATACACCAAAATGCCAACGAATCATGGTAACATTCACCGTACACCATCCTGAAATCTGTATCCCATTACCCTCTAAGTTTGAACAAATCCAGTCAAATACGACGTTCAAAATCGACTTTTGAAAAAAGTAGTTTTTTTTATCAATTTCCCCCCCCCCCCCCAAAAAAACATCTATAATTTATCAAGTTTTAGCCTTGGTCGATTAAACGAAAAAGGTATTGTATCATCAACTGATCATTAATACACCAAAATGCCAAGGAATCATGGTAACATTCACCATGTACTACATCCTGAAATCTGTATCCCATTACCCTCTAAGTTTGAACAAATCCAGTCAAATACGACGTTCAAAATCGACTTTTGAAAAAATGAAAATTAGGTTTGGGCATGCGCATACATTACTATTGGTCTGATGGATATGAATTCATGGTAGTGAAAAGCGTCTGGGAGCTAAATAACCTAAAACTTAAAATATTCATAAAAATCAGTAAAAAACGTGGTATAGTTTTTGGCGTGTCAAGGAATTGGCATATAGACAAGCTTCGAACAGTTACACCAAAATTGAACATGAAGCACTAGAACCAAAACAACTAGTGGACATTTCATTCAAGAATACAAACATTCATTTGGATTTATTGCACAAACACAAAGCTTCCAAAAAACGAAAAGATTGAATAGGGCGTCAAATTTGGATTAGAAAGCACTAAACAAAGATGTCAAATGAAGAAATGTTTGTTACATTGATTTATTTATTATTAATCTACATAACATAAAACACTCATAAAAATCAGACTGAAATGTGTTGTAGTTCATGGCGTACCAAGGAATTTCCACAGGCACATAGTCAAACTCCGGACATTTACACCAAAATTGATCATGAAGCACTAAAACGAATACAACTAGTGGACATTTTCTTCAAGAATACTAACATTTATTTAGACTTATCGCATAAACACAAAGCTTCCAGAAAACAAAAAGAGTGAATAGGCCGTCAAAATATGATTAGAAAGCACTACACAAAGATGAAAAATGGAGAAATTTTTGTTTTATTGGTTTAATTATTATTAATCTACGTAACCTAAAACATTCATAAAAATCAGACTAAACGTGGAATATGTTTATGGCGTATCAAGGAAATGGTCCAGACCCACAGTCAAATTCAGGACAGTTACTCAAAATTGATCATCAACAGCTAAAACGAAAACAACTAGTGGAAATTTAATTTTAGAATATTAACATGTTTTATTAGAACACCCATAAAGCTTCCAAAAAACAAAAATGGTAAATGGACCACCAAAATTTGATTAGAAAGGACTAAACACCTGAGGTTGTTGGGAATAATGTTTATGCGTATATTTAGGTGGGCAACATTTTCATTTTATTGGTTTATTTATTATTAATTAAATATTGGCCTTCACTTTACAACGATCAGCATCTCAATTGTGCAATAGGAGCGCCCAATTTTCTCGAGGCACACCCTTCTGGAGTAGTTTACCCCGTAATTCTGGAAACTCAATTGGCCGAACTCCATCTCACTGCGCCGATAAGCCACTTCCCCCCACAACGTCATTACTCTTATCGCATCTCCGCGATACATCTTCAGACGACAACGGACGAGCTACAGTAAGTCGTTCCTTTTGAAGGAAAACTCTCGTCCCTTCGTTCTAGCCCATACAGGGGACTTCCGTGGTTTTTCAAGAGCACCCCAGTTAAACTACCCCTGTTTTCCCGTTGCGGGGAAACTATGGTGAAAGACACTCCGGGCTATACGGAAGATAAAAGTAATACTAGTAAAACCGGGGGGTCGCCGTCACCCCCTTTACCGTTGCCGAGATAATGGTTTTCTCCCACGTCCCATGTATCATATCTTGACCGAAAATCCCTTCCCTAACCCACCCTTAGTGCAGGAAGTGCACTCAACACTCTTTCACTTTAGGCTGCATTACTTACGTTACTTAGGTTTATGTTGTTTGTTGCAGGTAAGTAACTGTTCTTTGAAAGAGATTTATTCTGACTTCACCACTTGAAACACAACAGTAGAAGTTTCACATACGCCATGGGCACCTTCACAGGTATGGAAATTTGAAAAGAAAAATATGCAGTCATGCCTAATCACACTTGCAAAGTAGATTCCTAGTAGATGCCTGTAGATTCGAGAGTTCAACTGTTGTGCTCTCATACCAGTCTCATCATACCACGCATCGCGAACTGTGGAGGTCAGTTTGCCAAGCATCCACATCATTCAGGTTGATGCTCAACTGGGAACCAGCATTTTTAGCTAGACCGTGCAAAGCATACCAGCAACATCCATCAAGCACAGTCTCTTCAGCCACCAAACCGGTGCTTATTTGAAATGCGAAGCCAAGGTATGAAAACCAGCAACTCGAGACCCGTCTACAAGCTCACGAAATAATTGGGGGTGTTTTTCGGCAGCCCAAACGTCATTTTGACAAAGTACAGCTTTACCTGTTCAACCACTCTGGACTGCATGCCGCTCCAAATCTGAGCCCCACAACATAGAAATAATCGCAACTTTATGGCAACTGTAACATCTAGAAGTACGTTACAAATAATCATCATTATCTGTTGGAAATACTAATATCATCACCACAAAATGAAGATAACGCATGATAGGTTAGATTAGCAATACTTCAAGGCCCTATTATCATTGATTAAGTCCATGTTACGAGTACTTGATGATACCTTATTTATATTACTTATCAATGCATGAATGACAGTAATAGTTACTATTGTCGTATTGAAAATTAAAAACGATGTTATTCCGAATTTCTTCGTTTGGAGAAGTTATGTCTCAAAGATGCTCCCGTTGGGAGGAAATGAAGCTGAAGGGTTGAGTTAAAAGGTAGCAATTAGCCAAGTTAGCTCTCAAGCTTCCGGGGTCCTCATGGAAACGATATCATCTCCCAGGCACGAATTAGGCAACTGTTTGTTCACTAATTTACCTTAGTAAGAGGCCTTATCTCGGTTTTACGGGGAGAAACGCCCAAAGAAGAGGGAGGTAAGGAAGAATCCGAGAAGCGGAACGGAGATGGAGAGGAAGGCGGATGATTTAATAAAACTTACACGGAGGAGTTGCAATCTTGTAACAATTCCGCACCACTTAAAAATAATTAAGAAGAGACCTTCTTCTTCCTTCCCTAAAGTCTTCACCTCTTTGCGGGGAGGGGAAATCCAAGTTTTCCCTTTGAGGGAAGGGATTTTTCGAGGGGGGGTTGGAACATTTTAGAGGGTTTTCTCCGAAAGCAGGGAAAACTCTCGCCGAAGAAAGTACGTAGATTAGGAGAGAGGTTGCCGCGATGGGGTTTAGTTCCTCCCCGCCGCGCTTCTCTTCCTACTAATTGGCGAGCCCCTGGATATGACACCAACTTGTTACTTGAGTTCAGCTTGAGAAGTCACCGCTTGGATGAGCTCAAGTTCCATTTTCCGTGCCTCTTGGATAGCTGTTTTTACCTTAAATTACTCGGTTTCACGTTTTGTTAATTTTCCAAGAGAAAGCTATTAACAAATTCTCATGAACAGTTAGTTCAATATTAGCAATGGATTATGTAACCCATTCTATTTCAGTTGTGTTTGTTTTCTATGTCAGAATTGAGAATAGTTAATTACGATAAATGCAAAAATATTTTTGCATATACTCACCTGATTAAGGCAGTTCTGAGCGTTGAAGGCTCCGTTTGCAATATCAGAATCATAGAGTGATTAGCAAGGAAGTTTGTATAAGACCTATATCAACTGATCAGGGAAGTTTCTCAAGTGGTAATTCCAACCTAAGTGTTTTGAATGCCCATTTCATGTTTTAGCATCATGGGGCAGTTAGAAACTAAACTAATCATCAGCTCAGTCAGTAAGCTGAGAGATATTTCGCATTTCTACATTTACTTTACTTATACAACAAATTCCGCATGTTATTGAGATAATCCATTTCAAATTTCAGAACATTATCGGGATTCGGTAAGGAATTCTGATCGAACTATAATCAGCTGATCAGGTTGGTTACTCTCAATCTAATTAAACTGTCCATAAGGGTTTCAAGATTCAACATCATTCGGTTAGGTATCAAGCTGATCTTTCTCACCGCTGATTTGAGTGTTTTCGCGTCTTCTGAATAAATTGTACGCGTTCTTTAGAAAATCCGTTTAAATTTTCAGGTGTAAAGGGTGATTAGGAAAGAAGTTGGCATAAGACCTAAATCAATTGACAGGGAAGTTTCACGTTGTGATTCAACTTCACCCGTTTTGGATAAGGCCCTGCGATTTGGAATTTAATTGACCTATCAGCTCACTCGGCTGATGATAGAGATTTTGCAAACGTTATAAAACATATTCAACATGTTATTGAGAGAATCCATTTCAAATGTCAGAATCGAGAGCCCGAGATGATTGGAAACATCAATATGAATAACTGACTAATAGAGCAAATAACCGCGGTTTGTAAAAAGTTCCAAGATTGTTACCAAGATCATTCTGGCAATATTTCGAATCAAGTTGATAATAAGAGTTAAGGACGATGTATATATTACTTTGGACTGTCTTTGTCTCTCGTGCTCTCGTAGCTACATGGGACATGGGATTCAATGCCCAACAAGTGAGACTTGCAGAGAGGTTGAAGACGAAAATCTACTGATGGTATGCAGACGATACTTGTTTGAAGAACTCTTAAAAATTACAGAAACATTTAGTTTTGATATAATTATGTATGAAAAACAACCACCTACCAAGTTTGTGAAAGGATCAAGAATAAACATCTGAATAAAAAGAATATGACGTATGAAGAAACGAACAAAAAACATTAAGACAAATTAATAGCACGAAACAAATCAATAACGTATAGGCAGCACATAAAATATGCCGGGAGAACCAGACATTTCATGAAACGAGACAATATTTATTTCAAGATTATACTGACTTATTAAAGCAATGTACGACATTAAACAAAAACTATGAACATAATGAACTAAACTTATTGAGAATTGTATGGAAAAATCATTGCCATTGATCGACACTAACTTGTTGATTTCCCCCTAACTTTTCCTTTTCCGTCTAATTTTCCCTTTTACTTCATTTTCGGAGGACTGTTTCTACCTCCAAAAGGAATTTCTACCTGCTTTTTTCGAGGGGTTGTCGTAAGGTTCAGTGCAGTTATTAGTTCAAGAGAATAAGTACATCTTCGTGAATACCAATTTTATTCTATTAAAACCTTTTTCTGATATGAGTGATCTCGAAAGACTTTAGTAATACCATTCTTGCCTAAATAAATCAGCTTCCCTCCGTGCTACCATCAGAATTGGTTCTTACCTCTGAGTCATTGAAACAGCATGTTGCGATTATCCTATCTCCTTCTCGACCTGACCTATCTATAATTCTTTGTTAGTTTTTCCGCTCCAATTCCATAAATATCTCCATTCGACACGACAGGCGATATTCAAATCCGTGATTTCAGTGTTCCACGCGCCACGAGTCGTTCTTGCATTATCGTTGGTGGAGTTATACATAGAATCCTTCTTCGCTCTTCAGCATTTACTGTATGACTTAAAGCTTAAAGCAAATTAAAGTAGACAAACATATCAGGTTGAGCTTATCGCCCAACTGCCTCAGCGTTGTGGACGTCGCCTGCTGAATGCGATGATTTAACTTTTAAGCCGGTAATTACCGCGCATCCATTGTATTTGAGCCTAAAAACTCGATGGACCTATATCGACCACGATCGACTTTGCCTAAATTTGCTAATCGGATGAGAAACGATTCATTACAACGCCTAACTCATACGTTACGGCTTAGTACACACACAATATCAGAAGTACGCCAATATCATAACCAAAAAATTTCAGCAATCCTAACCAATATCTACTACAATGACAGCTACAATAAATTCATTTAGCTATGAAGCGATCCAATGGAATTCATAAGGTGGATTTTACTGTGTTTACACATGCAAAGACACCAATAACCAGTGTATGTGGGGAGAAATGAGTGAAATTAGAATAATTTTTACCGTTATGACTGGGGCAAGTAGTTTCCTAGCTAAAACAGTGATGATAAATATAATCAATGACTTGCTCTTGGCTTTATGACGTAGCATAGTGGCACTGAGTTACTCGGACTGGGTATTTCGGCAGGAGTGCATCGAGGTATCACAACTCCTCCTTGGGGACCAGTGTTCATTCTATACGGGCATCAACTCTCATCCCCTTCTCCCTCCTCCAACCTCATTTACTGCCTTAATGCTTATTGCCGGCTTTGGATAAACCGTGGAGTCCTCTCTTTTTTTTTTAAATGTACTTTTATTGTTACCGTTTTTATTCATGGGATGGCGCTCTCTGCCTTTGAGAGGAAATTCGTAAATCTAGACGAATATGTGTGTCATTCTAGGCGCTATTTTGCTTAGAATGAAGAAAAACTGATGAAGAAAATCAAACATTTTCAACAGAAAACTGAATTTTCCACGTTTATTCACGTCAAATTCAATTAGTTTGTTGTACTATGGTACAACTAACCATTTTTACCTTTTTGTTGGAATCCATACAACCATTATCGGTGCTTTCATCTTTTCAATTCAACTAAAGACAGCAGATAGTTGGCAATTTGATTCCAATTTATTCGATCTTGGATGAACTCATCCTTGGCCACGTGTCCTTCTCAATTTCTCCGTGCATATTTCATTCCGCCACTCTTCCGCAGGCAATCAAACAAATGAGTTGAACCTTGTAAACTGCCCCTATTCATCAACCATCGGGGTTGAGCCAATGATATGTTTTCGGAGACCCTCGATCCACAACGGACGAAGGTGGGATCAGGGGATTTCGGTTGTAAATAAAATACAAAATCCTCGGGAGAACGCAGGTCCCTTTCGTATAATTCAATTTGACCGATTCTTTCCACCCCATTTCCAACTGCATGATGGGGTTGTGTCCCCACGTTTTGCAGTAGTTGTCATACCCGCATAGTGCAACTCCGCTCCGTCGGAACCATTTTTCACGCCCACGTGCCCATGAATCAGCTCATACTCGGCGGAACTGGGGGGGCGCCCATGTTGTTGACGTTTTGTCAGCTTTCACCCTCACGTTCATCTAAACAGGAAAAAGCTAAAGGAAAACCCAATTTGACGAGTAGGGGAAACGATATCGTGATTTTAGTAAGACCGGCACCTGGAGAGTACGTCATTACTAGACCCTGGAATTTTGCATATGTCATTGGGATTCGACGTTCTGGATCATTTCCACCCAAATCTGGTCCAGCCACAAATACTTGCGAGTCACCCTAGGCCGCCAATTAACGTTTCGGGATCACATAACAGAAATCATAAAACGGACGAGGATAAGAACGACTCAACTAAAACCAATGTTGAACAATTGCAACCTTTCTGTACAACAATGACTTAATCTACAAGACTTTAATTCGTTCCGTTTGGACTTATGGTCTAGCTGTCTGGGGTACGTGCTGGGATTCCCAATACAGACGTCTCGAGAGTCAGCAGAACACTATATTTTGAAGAAACGTCATTCACACCCCTCCATTCGTTCGAAACAAAACGATCTACAAGGATTTCGAAATGGAATCGCCGACTAAACTCCTCCTGTCCTGTATGAAAAAAATCTGCGACACCTTCTCTAGAGAATTTCTACCAAATCGCTGCAAACAGCTTTGCACCCTTTGTCTCACCAGACCACGCCATATCCTAGATTTTGTGACACCTCCAGTGGATTAACAAACATTTCAAATCATGTAAACTGTTGAAGAAAGGGAAAAAAATGAATTGGCATTTATCTATTTATGCGCTTACACACTTATCAGTGAGGAATGATAGTTATGTAACAGTCTCAGGCCAAATAAACCAAAATTATTGTTTTTGTTCTTTTTTAAATCTGTTTCACAATTTCAAATTAAAATTTGCAGCCTTGCATATTTTGGTATTTTTTTGGGAAATCTGCTCTTCTTTTTCTTCAAAAACGTGCATATTACAAGCATAGTTTCCCATATCAATTTAGGCGTCTGGAAACGAGAATAATTAAACTCCAGGACGCAGTCAGTGCAGTGGAAGAGTTCCAGAAGCGTTCCGAGTGGTCGGGAGAAATCGGAGAGGCCCAAAAGCCGAAGTTTGCGGTAGTCCTTGAGCCAAACCCAGGCTGGATAGTCGCCGTCAACCTCGGCAAAATTCGCGAAATTTTCACTTAGCCTGTGGAATTTTTACCTAACGATATTGCTGCTATGAATTGTCTTCCTATTGTCTCAGTCGACGTAGAACGGTCATTTTACAAGCGGGCTAAGTATTACACAGTTATTGATCATCATTCACAGTACAATATCTATGAATACCACTTACGCCTCTGAACTCTCTCGAACAATATCAACAACTGTTATCAACCTTGTTATCATTGAACGCTCTTCCTCAAGTCAAAAGGTCTCTTACACCTGCGCATGTTGAGCAGCACATGATTGTTCAATTTAATGAAGTTCATTTTAATTGGACTCATTTTGAATAAATGATGTGAAAAATAAAGACTTGAGTACCTCTGGCAGTAGGGCAGTACCTACTTTTATTGGCTGCATCTCCCTTACCCATATACGAGAGATTTAAGGAAATTGCATTAATGAGTTGATAAGAGAGATATTCAACCAAGAAAAAAGTTTAGACCCCTCTCCAGTAATGCAATCTATGTTTCAAAATACGAACTTTACAAAACTTGCCTGAAAAATCCACCATCAATCCAGGATATTTCAGTAATCTCGGTATCCAGCTCAATCAACCAATCAAATCAAGGGTTAATATTCAATGATCAAGTTCCCAATCAACCGCGTTAGTGTGCAATCACCCGTTCGTTCACCATGCAAAAAATCGATCGGGTAGGACGTTTTTTAACAAGTGGCTGGCAATATATCGTGGTAGATGCTGTACGATTATACCCTCTTCAATGCCATTTTCTAATCTTCAATTGAGTTGAGGGGAACAAGAGGAAGCATTTTTTTGCCTGTATTTCTATTTTTTCTCGTTAAATTTCAGTTGGATTTCTACGTGTTTCCGAGGAAGCGTTGTCTCTTGTTGTACAGTCCAGTTCTAGTAGTCCACTGATCCTCGTGGGAGGGTTATCTAATCCAGAAATAACAAACCATTGCGTAATAAATTGCGCCGTTTTCACGCCCAAGTGACCATGAATCAGCTCATACTCGGGGAAACTGGGGAGGGGCGCCCATGTTGTTGACGTTTTGTCAGCCTCCTCCCGCACGTTCTAGAGGGAAAAGCTGAAGTGAAACCCGAGTTGACGAGTGGGGGAAATGATATCGTGATTTTAGTTAGACCGGTAGAGCGCACCTGCCAGTGACGTCATTACCATGTACCGTCGACCTGCTCTCGGTGTTATTCTTGTTTCGAGTTATGAACGCTCTCTTGACTTCCCTGTCAGAGCAGCCGTCAAAACAGTTCCCCACACTCAGAATCCTTCGCAGAGACCAATATGGTAATGCACTTTCGACCTCATATTTTTCTCATGCATATTTCATTATTGTATTTTCCCTTGCTCCGTTTACGAAAGGTAAAGTAAACGTTCTTTTCGCGTACAACCCATTCAAAAATCGGTATATTCACAATACCAAAAATTGACTAACGTGGCAGTGCAAAACTTTTGACAGGTTTCAAGCTTTATATTACCCTATTTCGGATTGAACTATACTCAGACAATATCGTTTTTCCATTCTGGTACCTAGTATTTTATCTTCATTAGGAGCAGCGAAGTAATTTCTCATGTTTTGTGTCAGACAATATTAAGCAAAGAGAAAAAAGAACCACTTAATACATAATATGTATAATTTCTGAGCCCTCTGAAACTAAACCTTTCTGTTCCAAAAAACGAAATTTGCGTCTCATGGGTTAACGATCAGCAAAACGTACTACTAAGCTAGGTTCAGTAAAATATGCTGATTTAAATAATCCATGAACTAAACTGTCGACTTGCTTGGGTACGAGGTAACATTTTCATTCGGCTGTTCAAAAAAAACTATAACTATTCAGGTCACCTGTGTGCTCGATTTATGGTTGTTCGGATTCGGAGCCAACATTTGGATTATCTACATCATAATCGCTTAGATGCTAAACTGATGAGATGACCTTATTGCCCACATACCTGTTCCAGAAGCTTAGAAAATTCTTCTTACAAAATAATTATAGTTGGGTTTTATCAGCTCTGGGAACGTTAATGTCAGCTGAGCGGATCCAGCTATCTGTTATCAATTTATCATGCAAAGCGTCTGAAAGCCAAATTCTTAACAGCACGTGCATTCAATTGTTGGCTCTATTGATTTCGGGCCTCACTTTTAAAATTCGACTGAACGCACAACTTTATGTTTCGATCGTCTGAAAGATCTTCATTACGACCGAATTCCATTTTGCAAACTTTCAAATCTTAGGTACATTGGTTTGTTTTAAGAGTCCTCACGTCAGAGTTATTTTCGAATTAAACACGACTTCATAGCAAGAATTGGAAGGTTTGTGGTTGATAGCAGTGAAACGTTTTCAGGTAGGTGAACTCGTTTACCATTTGTGGAGTTCTTTGCATAATTTGTGGGCAACATGGAAAAATCCCCATCTTCCGGGTAAATTTTGACTGAAAAGGATAGGGATATGCTGTTCTGATGGTAGATAGTAAATCCCACAGTATCAGGCCAGAGGACTCATCACAACGGTATGGACAGACGCTCCTGAAGGAAATGAATCGTGCCGTGCTAAGGGGGCTCGGAGAGGGTAAGCTGAGCCAGCAACGTGAAGTCAAGTGATGAACGCTAATATCCTGCGGGGTCTTGTAGCTAACCCCTACTGCGCTCCCTACCGTGTTCCAGGACGCAAACTGCAGATGTTGCGAGGTGACTGCCGTTGCAGATGCTGCCCTGCGATGTCACTGATATCGCTCTGCCAATCACGTCCCCGCCCCGACCCCGTTGATATCGTCGCACCTTCTGACACCCCCTCCTGCATTAATTACAACCTCCCTCGTCCCGTGTTAATCCGGAGTTGACAAGCACCCCCTCTCCATAACAGCCACGCCACTACGTCAAAGGGACTGAACGCTCCAATAAATTATTGCCTCCCGTTCAAACAATGTTCTGAATCAGTTTCCTTGAGCTTACCATCAATAACATAGTGTTTACTGGTTGGTTACATACTGTTAACTCTATCAACCTGATAGGCGATGTATAGTTACTCTAATTTACTGCTTTGGTATTGTTTGTTGTTGAGACGACTCTTCTGATACATTGCGAATTATTATAATTCAATTCCTTAGGGCACCTGTACAGGAATGAACTGTTTTCGAGAGTGTGCCCCACTGATCCGAGATGACTGTGTATTTCTAAACCTTGATTCTATTTTACTTGAATGAGTCTGTAACGGAAAGTTATGCCAATCATTGATTTTATCGGACAATCTCTGTATGAATCTCCCTGTCTTAAAATCTTTTCTCTTGGATGACTCTGGTTGTAATTATCGAAATACATGGAAGATCGCGCATATCGCATTCGTCGTGGGATAAGGCAACAACTCGAAAAAACTGACTTTTGGAAAATTTTGTGTTCAAATTTTGCTCCTTCGCTAATGTACATATCTTCACAGCCCTTGGACTTAAGCACACCCCTGCTCTCTCGTGGATCAAGATTTAGCTAGCCAATCTTCACCTTAGATTGATTCACTAAACCATTCAAGCTATCCATTACTGCTGCCACCTCAAAAATTAGGTTTTTTGAGTTGTACTCTTATTGTACGAAGGGAGTGATATGTCTTGCGGATTTGTTGTTTTGAAATTGAACCGTTTCAGATGACTCAAAGGAACATCTCTTAGTATTATACAGTTATTGATCATCGTTTATGGTACAATATCCATGATTACCACAGGCCTCTGAACTCTCTCGAACAATATCAACAACTGTTATCAACCTTGTTACCACTGACACATCCCCCCCCCCCCCCTCATGCCTCCCAAATATGAAACAGAAGGGTGGGAAATTATTAGAAAACATTATAAAGGCCGGTGTAACGCTGTTGAAAACAGAATAATGGCTTATCAGAAAAATATTTTTCTTGTTAATGAAGGATTCCAAGCTCCTGATACTGGGACATCTTACAATTAATGGTTTTTCATCAAAATCTTGAAGGTTGACTGACTCAACTCAAGGCTCTCACACTTCGCATCCATTTAGTCAATACCTTCTGAATGTTAACTACATACCAAAAAACAAATATCTCGCGAAAAAACGAAATATGTATCTTAAACATAAATAAATGAATAAAAGTATAGGGGTAATACTCATTTATATCTGTAATACTTCTGTGTTTTTAATTAAATCAATCTTTCAATTTAAATATGTCAAGTTTGATGAGTTGATGAATACATAGCTGTAGGGCAGCAGATGTTAACGATGCTTTCTTCCATGAAGTAGCTCATATAAACTTTTGTCGAGTTATGTCATCAAAGACTCTAGTTATAATTTCGATTTCGAAATCATCACCCCGTTCATGTTTTTGACGTCGTTGAACAGGGGGATGGCGACTGGAGTGAAAAGCAAATATCGTCAAACGAGAGAACCGACCTATTTTACGTTTGCATTGATAAGTGTGCCAAACCGGCCACCACCTCCGGGAAATTCCGTCGCAACACGTGTGACCGACAATGGAAGTAATTACCGTGAGCAAACATTTAATCCGGAGCTCAAACAGAACCCCCCCTTTTTTTTATCTGTTCGAGGCCATCCAGGGGAGGTGAGCCGGGCTGGGCAAACATGGAGATTTACTGGGGAAGGGTGGCTGGAAGTACAAAGGTGCTAAACCGTATTATCTGCGCTTCAACGCCTTTTCTTTGCCCGTCCTTATCCCCCGTTGCTTCTGACAGTAATCTTATTGAAGATGGCTCCTTTCTGTGTGGACTGAAGGGCGGTCTGTGGTTCTGTTACATTGACACGACTGCCTTTGACAGGCATTTGTGACGGATATTGCGAACTATCAGAAAACAAATCTTTTTCTAACCTAATTTATCCAACCCAGTGCGGCAATATTAATTTGTCTTCCGGAAGTAGAGCCATGGCATAGCATGCTATACTCGTAAATCAAGTAGTGTTAATCAATTATACTTATTAATTGCAATTATCAACTTTATTATCTATTAATTAAACGTCAATAACGCGTTTTTAATCAAAAATTAAATTTTGCCACCTGAATTCTTCTATATCTCCAAGCCAACTTGCAATATAGCTGGAGATTCTTCCAATCCAGGCCGTCCAACAAAGCAATAGCTTCCTCTGGCGACATCCTTGCAGTTAAATGCAATGCGCCTAAATTCACCAAGAACTGGGCATCGACAAAGAAAGGCAAGTGGTATACATCCTCCCGCTCCTAAAGGTTACACATCTGCTCGTCTGTCCTGTAAGGATTTCCCATTTAGACACAGGGCTCCTGCTTCACTGCTTGATCCAGTCTCCGACAAAGAATAAATGTGTCAGACGTAGCGTCCCGATCCTGGAAGCATGCAAACATGCATGCCGACAAAAAGCTCTCCAAGTCCAACTTGACAGTACTGTATTCAAACGAGGACAAATTTTTTGGTACCTAGTGCTTCTTACGAATGTGCGCGTACGTTTCTGCATCGCCAACTCCAACCCTAACCTGCTAAAATCTGGAGAGATGAGACTCGGACATTTTTGAAACCCTCTGCAAATACTCAAAGTGGAGTTCAAGAGTGCAAACTGATGTGGGATTAAGCACAGTCTCCAGGTACATCAAATAGTTCGGTGCAAAGTAAGGGAGATTACAAATTATCGATAAACCTAATTATATATTTGATGTTTACTAGTAGCATGGGTAACCTTTGGATTTTTGAATGAGTGTCTTCACCAGCTTAACAGAAGCCATTAGCTGAACTTGTGGGAGAAAATCCGAACATCATCTGAGGATTCGTTGAATGTTATAGCTTCAATCCACTGCAGCTTGTCGTTTATGTGATTTCCTGTTCAACTTATATATCAACATTTCCAGCCATTTACCATTATTTCACTTATAGGCATTCAAACTTCTCAAGAGCATGAAGGATTATGAAATCCCTTGATAAATTTCTGGGTTCAAACATGCCATGTCCTTACTCTCGCATGGACCCTGGGAAATATTAGCTCATGCGTCACGGAAAACGATAACGAGAAACCGACACGAATAAACGTCACAAAAACCTCCAAACCGTTTTCCATATTTTACAGCAGTTTATCTGGTATTTGCGTGGGGTTGAACTATATGAAGCCATTATTTCCATTGCTTTAAGACATTTTATTTTAAAATCATCATTTTTTAAATTCACAAACTTTTTAGCTATATATTGGTTATTTGCTGAAGGCCGCTCCCAAAATGTTCAAGCGACGAATCCTAAATCGCATATGTAAAATTTTTTTCATTATAGTTGACTAAAGTATGACAGTTATGATATTACCCATAACGAATATGAGAGGGCACCTCGTCGCACGGTACAACTTTTCACGTATAACGTCCTTACCGCTTCTCCAATCCTGCTTCAATATCCCGCAACAGGAAATTCATCTCATAAATCCGAAACTGCAATCGAACGAGCAACACAAAAGTAGAAGATATATCCGGCTTTGAGGTGAGTTCTCTGCCGTGGGGAGGCAGAAAGAGGTATTTCGATGGATTTTTTTCTTCTGTAAGGAGGGGGTCTGTATCTGAAAATGCAGCAATGGAAGGATCATCCTATTCCATGTATTCATGGCCAAACTCCCTCGGCAAGTCACGGATAACACCCTCACATTTTATTGCATTATACTTCGATTCACTCGAGTCAATTGCACAAAAAGGATCTCGATAGATCCTGCCTTTAGCGATGAGTTGTTCGTTTGTTCCCCGTTATTGCCTTCATGTCATACAATGACGTCTTTTCCTCATCCTTATTGGATGTGCTTTAGTCTTTGATGAAATCAATAAAGTCAAAACAAAATGTCATTTCGTCGTAGTAGCCGTATATTTTTTTTTAAAGTAATTTATTTTCAATAATCGAAATGGTCATAATAGTACATATCGATAGGGTTAAATGCAACAGAAATCATGTTGACACCACTTAAAGTTAGACTTAACCCTGATATAAAGTGGACAATATTTCCCAAAATGGACTACTTGCCGCGGTAGGGGAAGAGTCAATCTCAACTGTAGAAATTTACATGACTGATAACAGAATTACAGAAGATTGGATGTAAAGATATGAAAAAACTGTAAATAAAGCTACTTTTGTTCTGTATCAAGTTCATTATAATAGTCCTTTAATAATTTGAATTTATTACTAATTATTGGAAGATCTTAATAGATTAGCGCTTAAATCACAGGAAAAATTATTTATTACATTTATCGATTGATAAATAAAGAAGGTTTGCGCCAATATGGTGCGGTACCTCGGAATTGATGGAGTGCTGTTTTGAGAAATTCGAGTAAAAACGTCATGTTCCGAAGTCATGGGCTGGTAATTTTTTAAATACTGTTTAACTGATCTCATTTTAAACAGGAGAAGAGACAGAATGATCCATAATTTCTGAAAGATAGGCCCTTTGTGGGGAAGATAGTGAGGTTTCAAAAGTTAATCGACTAATGTTTCGAAGCGCGAGCTTCTGACTCTCAATGCATGCCGACAAACTTTTTGGAGGCGTTGATGTCCTGATGCATTTTGTCTCGTTCGTATGAAGCTTAAAATCTACACCGTTCAAGTTTACTTAAAACATTTTAATGATCGATACATTCATGTTAACTAGACGAGAAAGCTAAGCGACACACCCAACTTGACAGACTATCTACCGAAATGACCATACACTTTTCCATGTACTCACCAGACGTACTCCCGGTTTCTTTTCTGTAATAAATGATTAATTCTGGGTAATCAATTACCTGGGTAGTTATTTAAGATATTTTCATGAATTGAGGGTTCTGCAGCAACGAGGGAGTAACTCCTTTTTTTAAAGTTTTGGGAAATTTAAAGAAACGTTTTAAAAATCAAATGTTCTAGATAACTTGTTCTTCTCCCTCCATATCGATACTTATTTAATTTCGATACTTATTTATCTTATATACTTTCCGTGGTTTTAAGATGGGTGGGCAGTTTAATGTTTGGACTTACCTCCTTGTTGCGACCCATTGAGGCAAAAAAGCCAAAAGTATAGGTTTTCTGAATATAAGTGTACTAAATTTTGCTTAAAAGTCCAAATCAGTCGCCTCCCAGCTCTCTATCCGTCATATCAACCCCTTCTTTTTAAGCTGAATGTGCAACTCATCTCAATGCTCTGTATAACTGCATCTCACCATTTCTCATTTCTAAAGTACTCGTGCTCAAAGGTCATAACGTCATTATACGTAGCAGTTTCAAAAGCAGAGGACATTCATAAGCTGGTTTAACAGTATTTGTACTCTTCATTGTTAGGTGGAGCTGCTGTGGGCCCTACATTTTTACAAGATGTGGTAGCAGGAGTGAAACACTCTCGCTTGCCCCAATAGGTCTCTGGTAAATCGACGCTGCTTCTTACAGGAATAGTTTGTATTTGGTGGACAAGTACTTTTCTTTTCAAGTGGTCCATTGAATGACAATGTAGGGGTTTTTAAATGCGTCAACCAAGTTCAAAATCATCTCCTGTTTGACGTTAATGACAGTGAACTGTGCTTGTTTTCTATAACCAAAAACGGCGGCGGTAAAACAATAACAAAGTGTCGATAGATTGTAATTGGATGCATGAGCGCTGCAAAAAGGAGTTACCTCCAGGAGTTGTTCCACTCATGCACCATTTTCTAAGGCGGCGAAAACTCGTAATAATGTCACTTCTTGCACCACGTGAAAGAGCGATTTTTTCTGAGCAAGATGACGCTTCTAAGTCAAAAACGACTAAGGAGTTACTCCCTTATTGCTACACACCCCTCAATTATTATTTCCTGTAGATGTTGCTGACAGACACCTCCTACTAAATTGATTGTAATGCTCCTTTACTATTGATTACCGGATGAGTCCAATTTCTTTATGTACTTTTCACTTCCAATTCGCCTTGACTTTCGCCCTGAACAGGCTCACCCCGAGTTGCCAAAAGTATCTCGCACGGAGTGTAAACACAAAATGGAAGCGAGCCACCGGTCCGCCCCAAGTGGTTTTTCTTCTTAACCCCCATAAGATAAATCAATAGGTTTACTTGTACGGAGGGCACCGCCAGACAATCCGTCTTCATTTGAGGGCGCTATTTGATTAAGAGCAACCCTTTCCTACCAGCTTGCTACCCCTTTTCCTCCAGCCGAACATGTAAACAGGGCCTCGTTCATCCCACTCCCATCAACAACGCACGGAAAAAACATTAACAGCGCCCTCCTCACTTGCACTTAGCTCAGTTGAGAAGAAAACGCTCGAAAAGGGTTCGGTAATTGAAGATAAATATTGTGTATCTTAGTTTATCCTTCTGTTCATTTCGAGTATGCTTGAGTGGAATCTTTTCATCGTAACCAACACTCCAGATTTTGAGTTTCTAATTCATGATTTAAGCGTCTACCAAAAAGAAGAGAGTTTTCAGATCGAGTCATCAATTGTAAAACCGTCTTTTCGGAATAAAAATATAAATATTACTATTAAAACTATCCAGTTGTTTGAGCAGATTTTCTAATTTATTGTATAAAAATGTTACGATTCGTCTTAGGTCCTTACAGAGACCGCAAAGACAGTGATCGGTATTTCAAAAAATCATGGTCTCCGAATTTGCAAGGAAGTTGTCAAAGTTCTATTGTTGGTTGTTAGGATAGGTCAGAGAGCGCCAACAGTTTTCTGATCTAGATATCTATTACGGAAAGCAAAGCCTTTCTTGTGTCTATCTAGAGATTTAAGATGCAGCTGAGGCTGTAGCACAAAAGAAAAAGAAATTGCAGTTGATACTTTTTTGTAGTGATAATGCTCAAATTTCTCAATATTTTGATTGAAAAAATGTGAAATATGCTCATGATTCATCGGAGAAACTTTTCACGCTAAAATAGGCTATAGTTTTCGATGTTGCGCCTCAAATACGAAATCGAGCACTAGTATTTTAAACTAACCAAATCATATTTAACTTTGTAAAGATATTTTTAACAACTAATTCACAAAACGAATTTGGTACCCTTGCAGCTGCATTCATCGTTTCCACTTGTATTGTGAACAGTTGAAATCGAACATAACTAATAAATAATTTCGAGCAATCTTTACAAAGAGGTTGTTTACCCAGCAGGGCCCTGTACATACGTGTAATTGCGACGCATGGGCCTCGTTCAACAACCCTCGAAGCCATCCATCCACCGATCCGCGGCAGACCTTCACAACAAAACACGCCGATAAAACACCGGGAACCTCGACTCCCCGGCAATTGTAGGTTTTCTTCGCATAAATCCCAAAAACGAGTTTTCGTTATGGGCGTCGCTCCGTATTATCCAAACGCGGGCGGGACGGACGATTTTGTGAAATGGGACCCGCCCGACAAATTTCAAAAGAAGGCTCCTGTTGTGTCCCCTTGTTCAAAAAGGGTTGTGGTTGCGAGGAGGTTCGTGGGGGGGCATAAGCGATGCCAACTTAAATCAAGGCCTAACCCTAGGATATTTGATATCAAATTAACATATTATTATCAAATTTGCACAATTAAAACTATTAAACTAAATTACTACATAAAAGTAGTCCATACGCAGAACACAGGTCTACAGATAATCAAGTGGAGTCTGAGGTAGAATATTATTACTATCAGTATAAAAGTGTGTGGCGGTAGGCACTTACCGAAAGAAAATCAGTGATATTAATACAACCAATAAGCTCCCTGTAAGTAGACTCGCCAGGAAAATGAACTGGAAAAAAATCTGTTCCCGCTCAGATTCGAACTCTGAACTTCTTCAAGTTACACCTATTCACTTCATGTTCAGCGTTCATCTGAACCAATGCATTCTTCGAGAAAAGTGAAGGGCCTATCACTCGTAGCCCAAAGAAGATCTTAATTTCTGACTCGGGATATAATAATGAGGTGCAAACAATTGAGGGGTCTCTTCAATTTAACCAACTTGACTAGCTAGTTTAATCAACCTTAAAATTCCTACATTTATTACTTCGGAGTTATCGAGGTTTCATGGATGATTTTCGTTTCGAATTACTTAAGCTGTGGCCCTTTGGCATTGTCTTGGAAATTTTATGACAAAGTGTCAAGTAGGTGTAATAGCAGCTATGACTGTTTACAGTATTCACATTGTCATAAAACTTGTTAGTCATCCAGGAAGTCAGCGGGAAATGCTCTGAGTTGATATTCGCTCGAAACAAATCTCTGCAAGCATTTAACTCTGAGTCGAATGGGCTTTAGCAGACCTCAATCGGAACAACATTTTGATGTGCGCAAGTGTAAATGGAAGAGAATCATTCAATTTCAAATTGTCCCCAATTGTAAATTGGATGTAATTTTATACTTGTGCCCATAAAAATCAACGCGGTTCGAAAAATCGGGAACGATGGGCAGGGAGTACGAGATTTCATGTTCTGAGTGGAGGTACTACGCATAGACCATGGTGAACATTTTCCTAAAGAAGGTAAGTCACCGTTTTTCAATCTGAGTCTTGAACTGCTAGCGCTTCAATTCTGTGTAACCTCTGGGTGTTGCTTACTTAATCGACACAATCGTTGGAAGGAGTAATAGTCCATTCTGTCGAATCATTGTATGGTTGCAGAACATGGTTGGAACCCTACACCCTCAGCCATATCGACTCGCAACAGGCGAAATGGGCGGTACCTTTAAACTACTGCTCCATAAAAACTACATATTTTCCAGATTCGCTTTGAAGGTCCAGGGAATGTGATAGATAAGGGCATATTCCTTTTCTGGTTTCTTGAAACTGCTACTCCTCAGCATAAACGTGATGCGTTTCAGCTTGGGGAGTAATCTCTGAATGATGCAGGCTTATTGCCTCAATCCTAGGTAGAGGCTAGTCCAATCCATTGTCTCCTTGTTTTATACTGTATCAATGTATTTCTTGTGGTTTTTATTTTTTGCTTTCCGTTAATATATCTCTTCATTTTGTGTTTCGGGTAGTAATTCGTGTTGTTTCATAACGGAGGAATCGGAGCTATAGTAAGGATTTCGACTACCACAGCCGTGTCATCTAGTTATCCCTCAAGGCCTTCTCTCCCAGACACGTTGGCGCTGCGAGTTGACGGGAACTCGACGAGGGTGGAGTTTCGAGGATGAGATATGGACTCCGTACAGGGAATATCGTAGGTGGGATTTCAGGGGGGCACAGCCCCCCTTTCCCTCCCATCATCGTCCGCCTCACCATACAAGTTGAACCTAATTACAAGGTTCAGCTGACACGGAGCCAGCCATTTTCCCCCGGTGCCCTTTCCTATTGATATGAGCCAAAACGCAAACTGCGGTTTTAACACAACAACGGGCTTTTCGGGTGCGTTTCGCGTCTGCCCCGCGCGAGCACAATGAGATCGTCCATCCGACTCTCGGACGTTTTCGCCTATTTATCTCTCTCGCGGGTTTTCATTGCCGCTCACCCCGCAAGCTTATAGTCCCGTTTTCAAAACCGCTCTCCCGTTATTAACAACAAATCAAAACCCTCCGGCCTTGTCCAATAAATTGCTTATCCTTTTTTTCGATATTTTTCGCGTGATCAGTGAGTTGGACGCACTGTAGTCTCGATTGGAGATTTTTCGAACAAAAACTGAATTCTTTAGTGATATTAACAACCATTTCAGGTAGGGTTTTAATCAAACAGCCAATTCCACAAAATTAATCATTTAGCGTAATTTTAACTTAAATAATTGTTCACATATATGAGAACCAGTAAACAAGAAGTGATTGATCCGAGTGATTACTGTAGTTCCTTATTGAGATGCCCATTAGAATTTTTGTCAAGAAATGGTGATAAATTCTACAATGAGCAATTACTTTCGCCTTTATAACATTAGAGCAAACAATTATCATTTTGCTGTTACAAAAATTTAGGTTGAAACAATAATTTCAACAATAATCTTTCATCTACTACAATGGGGCAGTGGCCTTAGTGGATTACTTACTTTGCAATTATCTCCTCACTAAATAATTAGAATTTTCTTTTACAATGAACGAATGAGGTTTGTTACTATCTGCCCTTCATCTAATAACTATCTAATAATTGGCTTTGATCGATGTACCACAATGGACCAAGAAATCGGCACCACGCGTTCTTCTCGTACTGCTAAATAAATGGATTTCCAGGGAACGATATTAAATATTTTGTTTATTTCAAAATGTTTACATATCAAAGTTTGGTAGTTGCGCAGGAGTAATAAACAGTTCAGTTGTTGAATTTCCAAACCCGTTCTTCTTATTTGGTAATATAAATCTTAGCACGGCAGTCATTTAACTCTCTGGGAAGAGTTGAAACATGGTAGAGGTCATTCAGTGTGTCTACACCCAGAAAAAATTAATTTGTTGATGAAAAGTTGAAACTTTCATGTGAAAACCCCAGGCTTTTGATGTTGCAGCAATAATAATTTTCAAGCTATTCTCAATTTATTACACTTTATATAAACTATAGGTTTATATTACCCTAATTTTGTTCATTTACCCTCATTATTTTCCTTATAATGGTCACGTAAAATTACCTTTGGCTACAGGCGCACCAAAAATCTGCCCCCGATCTAATACCTAAACAGTCTAAAACACACTTAAATGTCTCGTTGATTTCAATTGTGTGATTGTCTTGTACTTCCTGAATACCACCGTATTAATTATAATGCAAAGATGTCCGATATTTATGTGGTTTAGCTTGTTGAAGATCCCGTAAATGTGATCTTTTTTGGATTGTCATCTTCCCATGGATTTTGAATTTATAGGCCCGAATCGTATAACAAAACAAGAAGATATTTGTTTTTTTCACATTTGTCTGGCTGATCGTAATTAAAGGATTATTCTATCGGCTTTCGGCACAAATATTCAAGACCCTATTCATTGGTGAGACAGATATCTAATAACGATTATGATCCTACCGGTATAAATGTCCGATCACGGGTGCCACAAGGTTATCTTCATTCTGCTCTATTTACTAGAGGACGTGTAACCTGAACTCGTTTCTACGCCTGAAAATTCTCTGCAAAAAAAATCACCAAGACGTAGCTAGCAGTCCTTTATTCGTACCTAAACATGTGGACGGACCGGATGTTTTTAACTAGATAACATTTTTGAAAGAGGCAGATGAGCCCCGTTCTTTCTTCATATCTTCTTATTACAAATGGTGGTCATTGTTAGCGAATTATCCTCGAAAGTGACAATTTTCCGGAAAATTTTTCCATCGAAATATGTATTCTATCATTCTGATTCTAAGCAAAATTAATTTTCTCTACAACAGTTTGAAAAAGGCATATGCCCAAATTTTATATAATATTTTTTAAATATTATTTTAAAATAATTTTAAAACCGTCAAATTTATTATTATTTAGCAAAATATAACTCAAAAAGTGTTAGCAAACACTGAAGTAGGTCACTTTAGAAATCGAAGCTCAAATTTATGCTGAAAATTGTACTTAGATTCCTTTGAAATGTGCAAAAAAATCGATAGAAGGGCAAAAGACCCACAATTTGTGAATAGAAGGATATCATTTAGAACAAGTATTTTTGCAATAATATTGATAGTTCAAACATTTTTTTTTTACACACAAAGTACCTACTCAAATTTCAATTCAATAAATTCTCTCATACAATAATGACTATAATTTGATTATCGTCTAATCAATTAAAATTTTTGTTGGTTTTTTGTAGACATGCATAGCATGACAAGGCTATAAATGACAATAAATCGTGATCATTTATGTAGTGATCATTGATTGTAATAATGAATTTCTCATTGAAAATAGCTCAACAAATTGGTTAGGTTGAAAACCCATTGTTTTCTATCAGCATCCTGCCAATCCTATGAAGGAAATCGCTCTTTTTGTCTCACCATCAGCCCTAAAGTCCAATTCCCTGTAAATTCACTTCCCATTTCTAATCAAATTAATGAAGATTTGGGCCTCCCCATCAACCGACAGAAGACGTGTTCCACCAGGCGTGAAGAAAGAATAAAGCCAGAAAGCATCACACTGAAAGGTAACACATATAGTCGCACTCTCAACTTCAGAAACCTGGGAACCTTACTGAGGACAACAGCATGAAGGAGGAGATAGGAGCAAGAGTAGTGGCTGGTGATCAATGTTTTTATGCTCTGAGCTGGGTATTTAGAGCCCACACGCTTAGCAGAAATATCAAGCTTAGAGTATACCGTACAATGCGGTACCGGACGATGCTTTACGGTTCCGAATCCTGGACCATTACACTGGCAGATGGAGAGTTGTTGAGGCGATTTGAAAGGAAAATCCTCCGCAAAATTTTTGGCGCCAAATATGCCAACGGAAGTTGGAAAATGCGCACAAACCTCAAGTTACGAGAGCTGTATGGGCATCCCGAAATTGTTGCGGAGATAAAGGCGAATCGTCTCAGATGTATCGGTCATGTGGAGAGGATGTGTGAGGATAGGACCGTGCGTAAAGTATATAAAGGAAAGCCAGGATGCCGCAGATTGCGGGAAAGACCGCGAAAAAGGTGGCTTGATGATGTGGAGGAAGACTTGAGGAAAATCAGGGCCGGGAGATGGAGGTCGAGAGCTCAGGATCGAGCTGACTGGAAAAATGTCGTTGAGGAGGCCTGGACCCCTTAAAACCTCATTTGAAGTCATTGTGATCTTTGGGCCTTGATGCTCATTTGTCAGGGTTTAACTTCAAATTTTGTTTAGTGTAGACGACCAAGGACTTATCGCTGATCCATGAATGGATGTATGAAGCTGTCGATTGCTAGCATGTGCAAGTTCTCCTCATATTGAATTTAGGATGATTCACCCTGAATGCCCAAAGGGAAAGCCATTAGGACCCGCAACTAGCTGCTTTTTTTACCAGATAAATCTATTACCAGATCTAGTCCCTTTTTTTCCATGTGAGGTATTTGAATTTCTTTGGTTATCCTCCAAATTCTTGTTCTCAAATGATCCAGCCGAGCTTCATCGTATAATATGGACAGAGATGTTTCGCAGCTTTTTTGTTTTCTGCTAACCCAACATAGCCGTGTTATGACACACAAATTCCTTCATTAGGCTCAATCCCATTTCATTTCCCTCGATCAATGTATCCAGTGATTAAGGCGAGAACACCATCCTAATTTATCTCAAATGAAACATTATTATTAATAGCATAAAATTGAGTTTCGTTTTTAACGAAGATTACAAACATAAATGCGCCTTTACCAAAATTTTGTGGTAGGTAAGTTGCAACATCTTTGAAGTTGCATCGACTAGGGAAGGCCAATAGTCGATAGGACTATTGATATATCGATAGTTTCACACTATCGATAGGACTATTGATAGTCGGCTGACTTTCGATATTTGGGAATACGAAATAACTCTGCCCGCTTCCCTTGAAATCACTTGAAGGAAAGTTAATTCATTTTAAGAATTGAAAGGCATCTACAATAGATCTATGGTTCCTCCTATTCACAACTCAAATTCATTGAATGGAAGCGACAGTGGATAGGTCGGGAAAACCTCGGGGGGGGGGGGGGGCAAAAACCTGGGTTTCAATAAAGATTTAACGAAAGGTATAAGAAGGTAGAGAACTCGAGCGTAGGAAAAAAGATTATGGCGTTAAAAAAAATTTTATTTGCCAATAAATATGGTATTTGCTACATTGCCTTTTTTTTATACCTCTCAAGTTTAAATTCAAATTGTCACATATCTATGCCATTTTCAACTAATTAAAATTTAAAAACTTTCAAATTTCTCCGTATTAAAAAAGGACATTTTTTCCAAATATCACTTTTTCCTACTTGAAAATATTTATGATTTAACTAACTCATGTATACCTTAGGAACCTACTCAATATTTGATTAAAGTAAATTATTATCTATTTGACTCTAAACAATAATTATTATTGAGCTGAGTTAATGTAGGTACAGGTATTTTATACAGGAGGGTGGACCCCATCCCCATTGAACGTACAAACAGATACACGTTGGAAGAGAGGAATGGGGATAGGGTCCAGCCATCCCTTTTCATATCCCGTACTATCAATGCTATCGATACTATCGATAGTTAGTCACTGATAGTATCGAACTATCAATTGAAATAAAATTACACAATACTAAATCCTGTTTCATGTGAGGCAACATAAAACTTTTCAGTCGTCAATAAATGGTGCTGGAGTACAATCTTTGGATAAATGACGAAATTTTTGACGTAATTGCAGCCTAAAGTAGGAACTACTACTTAATATTCTATTGTCTTACCGTTGGATCGGGAAGCAGGCCGTAACGCAGTGACTTCTGACGTCATATTCGCTTTTTCCTTCTAACGAAAACAGTTTTCACGGTGAAATCCAAGAACGAAGCTTTTTAACAACACCTGTTCCCAACTCCCCTTATTTCCTTGAGTGCCTCGAGGGAGTTAATAAAAAGGGCCCCCCGTAAAAGTCATTGTGTTTTGATTGCAAACAGATTTTCCCAGCGTTAATACATACTTAAGAAAAACTCTCTTTTGGGTGGGAAGCGGAAATTCGAATAAAGAAGCCCCCGCCCTCTCTTTTTCGCCTCTGCCATCACCAACGAACAAGGGTCGCATATTATTAAATACAACATTACTTTAATAAAAACAATATTTTCCCCCGAGGGGTAAATATAAGGTGGGTCGGTCGTTACAACGCTCCTCACTTTCCATGGGGTCCCTTCTTTCATTCTTCGTGATTTTCCGATCAAATTGAAATAACTTTCTGGAGAGGGAACCCCCGAATCTGATTGGTCCAGGCAAATACCCTTCGAAGATCTTTATTGGCAATAACGATGAGCTCTGAGAAGGGTGCGTTTCTTCGAAAGACGATGAAAATTCTAGTGGTCGTTAAAAATTTTCGACCCGCCCTATGAAATTGCTTTATGACGAGAATCGTAATAAACTAATACTTCGAGTTGGATATTACAATACACTTTTGATTTTTTACTGTATTCAATAAACAGTTGCCTTTAAAAATCATATACAGAACGGTTTTTTCGTGTATAGTGTGCATAGAAGACACAATTTAGATCTAACATCCATACAGATGAATTTCAAACTTCTTGACGCTACAAACCAAGTTACAGGTACCTCTTGTCACGATCCATCAAATTCAGTACCACCAAATATTTATAAAAGGTGTCATATTGATCTAGCACAAAAGGAAATAATCGTGTAGCACAGGAAGAAAGACGCCAAATGTGTAAGAGGTGATGTTCAAGTTGACCCAAACCAAATCATTCAAGGGACAACTGAGATTGAATTGTCTTACAAAAGCCTTAGGCTCGTAAACAGCAATTACAGATTTCCAAGTGGCTAGACTGGTAGGACCGAACTCGGGGGGTTTTTGAAAACATTTGCTTTTTCGTCTTGACGAATCTGACGTACTTGCCCTAGGGGCAGTTGAAAGTGTAGGAGTTTTTGTATCTGTTTATGCCAAACCAACTGCCAGGCTACACCGGATGGAGTCGGGAGAACGATCAGCGCCCTTAGCTTGGTTCTAAGGGCTTGAATAGGGTTCGCCTCCTCGTCCCCTGTCTAACTAGGAGACCCCGTTCATTGTTCTTAGCCCTGGGTTTTCCTAGCTGTTGGCTGCTTTTATTATGGAATACGAATTACAATACGATATTATGATATTATTTAATACATGGTAACGATGAAAATCGTTACAAATTCCAATGCCTTGATACGGACTAAGTCACTCGCGACGAAGTTGTGGAAACCCATTTCAAATAAAAACGGAGTAAGATGGAACGTTGTCTATATTTCCACGCAAGTAAAGAGTTACACTGTTAAATCGATTTCGACGGTTAGGTCATCATCAGTAACAAATGTGAATGAGTGATGAATGAGTTCATGTTTGTTACTGATGATGACCTAACCGTCGAAATCGATTTAACAGTGTAACTCTTTACTTTCGTGGAAATGTAGACAACGTTCCATCTTACTCCGTTTTTATTTCCAATGCCTTGGGTAGCGACCAACCATGTCACTTTCATAAACTACCAAGCATTGCGAAGTAGTTATTTCATTTGTGTCGTAACGTAATGACTATATACTAAACGATGTACCTTGGTTTATAAAGCTTTGAGAGTCAGTGGATTATTTTAGTGATACCAGAATCCGTCAGTTAGCACAGCTACTTCCTAACTAGCCAAATAATTATCGTTTGTAACAAAGAAACAATAGATTAGTAAGAGAAGAAGGGATTGAGGAATGATGTAAAGGATTTCGTGCGGCACAACCTGAATGTTAACAATTTCATTGATTTTCATCAAATTCATGGTGAATTCAATCTTTATGTAGGTACATCCATGGCACCACCGACTGGTGATTTCTGAAAGCTAAGTGATTTCGTAGCAGACCGCGTTAAATAAGTGAATTTTTTGTCTATAGCGATGAACTTTTAGATGAGGAAATATTAGGTTTCTCAATTTGGACAGTCATGAATTTACCAAGTCTAGATTTATAAGACAATACGGATTGATGACAAAATTTGAACGCAATGGAATACATATTGAACCTTCGAGTCTACAACCGAATCTGAGCAGCATTGTGAAAGTTAAGGTATTGAAAAGGTTTCAAGTTTGAGGGAAGTGACCGACACGTTGTGAAAGAATCTACATTCAAGAGAAACAATCTGGAGCATAACAGCGGAAGATCTGAAACTATGATTACAGTTGGTGGAATATTGATGAAGTTTCGTAAGGTTCCAACATATCATTCCTGTGCAGCACTTAATTTTAACTTATTGAACCTTAATTTATTAACTCGAATACTGCATCGAAATCTACGAGAAATCTTGTGAGAGTTTTGTGTTTCAAAAATTTCATCTTAACGAGAACTGCAGCGACTGCTAATTTGCAGGAAACCATCCAGCATGGACCCCGACAATTTCTGAAAATCTAATAAGCGTCGGGTTTTACTTGAGAGAGTTGTCCATGGTATTCCAAGGATGAAATTAGACGGCTGATGGGTACGATACCAAATTCGTACAACAGAGTATCGTATTTAGGGGTGGTCGAACCCTTTTGATTTTTTTGGGGTATTTTTACTTCATTCTCGGTGCTGTGGAAGGGTAGAAAAAAAAAAACATACCGCTGATACATGCCTAATTTATCGTCTATGGCGAAAAATCACCGTAACAACTATCGACCCGACCCCATCCGATGTCATAAATCGGCATCGCCATAGCCGGAATCCCATATCGAAAGCTACCCTTCGGGAACGTACAATACGACAAAAAAAAAAAACTCGGTTGTGCGGGTCCAACTGTTATTGTTATGCGAGCATTATGCAAGGGAATGGAAGAGAAGGAGAAAGCTCAAGAAACAAGTAAATAATCAGTAAATAACACGGGCGGATGGGCAGCGGTTGACATTAATGAGTTTCGAGCTACGGGATCCCAATGTGCCCGCAGTTTCCACCTCTTTTGTGTGTGTTTTTTTCCTCTCTCGTTTCTGGGAGAGGAAATTTTGTTTTTCCGTCTTTCAACGTCGGTGGTTTTCCAGTACACAGTACTTTGTATGGCGTGTTCTAGATTACGGTTGTTTCCAGGTACTCGGGAACCTCAAATCCCGAGTAAAACAGAAGTTTTGGCTGGTTACCAATATCCATGAAATATCAGAGAGTACCGATACTTGAGATGTCAAAAACACATTAGAAATCCGGTAAATTGGTCATGAGTTGCAGTAGTTACCGGCAGAACTGGTGTTCGACCGCAGGTGAAGAAAGAACTCCAGACAACTATGGCTGTTTCTATAACAATCAGTGTGTACCTCACTCTGTGATCGCTGTTCCGTGCCTCTATCGCCACTCCATGATGGTTCTCATTCCTCAACATTTTCTAAAAACCTAATACAACATTGATCGATTAAACTTAAATGATTTGAAATTATAAAATAATAATTAAGTACGTACTTTAAAGGCTTCGATTCGAGTTGATTGTTCTCGGTGAAATTGGCACTAGGGTGAGCGTCCCCGCCATTTTTCTGGTTGGATAGCTTTTCCGTTGATTTCGGTCTTCTCCGTCAAGTGTTGTTCTAGTTGATTCATCGTTTGTTTATAACCCGTTTTATGCAAATATCCCCATACATCCGTTCATAAACGCGTTTTCGATTAGTTAATTGGAAGGCTCCAAACTTAAATTTCATACTGGAGTTTAACGTTCTATCAAATGTACAATTTTGATCAGAATAAACAGTTCGTTCGTTCTCATTCTCGCCGTTTTCTTCTTGAATCTACCAGGTGCGTTCTTCTAGTTTACTGGGACAAGTAGCCGGTCCGTTCTTTGGGTACAGTGCTAAACAAGTGGAATATAGAGTGCTGGTTTATATGTTCAGAAAATTAAAGTACAGTGTTTTGACTGTTCTTAAAAAGGAGTTTATTTATATTAAGGGAAAAAAACAAGAGTGCCAAAAAAAGTACAACACTTTCAAAAGACTAGAAAAGAAAAACATTTTTGAAAATTTTCCGATTCTGGAAATTACATACATGATGGAAATTCGAAAAGTAGTACTGCATCAATACTGCATATGGAGTTCCTGTCGGTCTACAATTCTAATCTGCAAAGAATATCGCATGTTCACCAATACTGCACTTTCCCTTTCAAAACCAGTGCGTTTTGTAGTCAACTACCAGTACGAATTTAATGTTTACTGTACTATTTCCCACAATAAATCGTTGTAGGGTTCACACAGGGTGAGTATGAGGGGTCATACATCAAAATTACCATGATTTTCAAAATGATGCCATAATCTCAAACAATCATTTTCCCCAAATAAACATTGCCCAGTGAACTTACAATTTTTTTAATACCATAAAATGTAAATAACAAGAATATTAAATGGCTGCGTTTTGAAACATATCAAATATATTTTCTAAAGGAAAAAATATTGGGATATGAAATGTAAATAGTTTTGTCATCCTGCATGTATTTCTTCCTCTGAGGGATGGTGAGTTTTGTTTATATCGAATTTCCAAGTCAATAACTTTATTCTTCGAACGAGTAAATGTGTGAAATGTATTTTCTCCAAAATACAGATGCACAATGGAAATTCATATTTTGCAAAAGTGTAGTATGCTAATATTGGTGGTTCTCGAGGATTGACGGAATTATTTTCGTCATTCGTGTATCATATAATATTATAATTTGGACTCTCTACTATCCGAGTCGAGGCTCTAGATGAAATGTTATCCAGCCCGTCTGAATCGTAGATGTAATTCAATTTGCTCTTCGTTGTTTTTCCCACCCGCCTCTGCCTCCGTGATAGTCAACGTATGTGTGACGTGTGCAACATACCGTGAAAACATCGAGGAAAGCAACGGAGAAGGATGAGAGGGGGGATTCCGACAACAAAACAAGGGAAAAACGACTCAACTGAACGCTAACGTTACTGCTCTGACAGACGTGCACGGTGGTTATTGTCTGACGCGGCAGATGAAGGAAGACCATGGAGGAAGACGTGGACTAATAGATGCAACTGGGAGGAATACAAACGGTGACCTTCTCCGTGGTGGGGCCTTTTCCACGTTCCCTCCGGAGTTTGTCTTTGACAAGCAATTACGTTTTTGGCCCTGGGAACAAATCGTGAGCACCCATGAGAAGTATGTGCCCTATATAAGACGCAAGGGGGGAAAGACACCAAGTTTCCTCCGCAGAACCGAAGTAGAATACGTTTAAGACTTTCTGTGTCCCCTTTCCATCTTCCCTATCCCTTTCTGAAATTAGAATCATAAGTCTCCCGGAAAACAAGGTCTGTGGTAAATGCTCTCTCATCAGTGGCTGTTAACAACAGATGTTTTCCAGAGCGGTTTGTTTACGTAATAAGCTCGTCTCGGTTTAACCCCCTGGTTATATTTATGTACATGCGTTTTCAATATGAAAGGAAAGCATGAGAAAAATCTCCCTCCCCAACTTTCCTCCAATTGGATGAGATTGTATACTCTTTGCCGATGCAGTTGGTTCTACGTAAGCTTGGCTGGATTTTCCTACATTTTATGTCTACGTTCTCATCGTTTGGCCGTAACGATGACGCTGTCATGCAGATATAACAATGCGTTATAATGCTATAAGCATGTGTTCGAATGGTTCACTAGTCTAAGAAAATCTATTTTTATGAAAAGTACAAAGCTTGGGTTTCATATCTCAGCATAGTGTATAGAAGAAGAATTAATCGTCCTCGTCTGTATCCCAAAAGAGCTACATTTCAAACAAGAAAGAACTCTCTCCCCTGATGGGTATCTTAGCGTACCGAAATTCGTGACCTGATTTAGGTGTTACAACGTTGTGGTGATGAACATGGAAAATATCTCATCTCAAAAATCTCTTTGAAAATTCGCTTTATAAGATTGTACGTATTTCTAAACTAATAAGTATTCCTGACTGACTTTTCACCACGACCTAGAATGTGATTAGAAATTTGACAACTTGCGAACCATGAGTGTCTTCTGAAATTGAAAATATAGGGTGTTACACAAAAGAGAGGGTTCTAAAATTTCAGTGCAAAATAAAAAATAATTATTTTTTGAACTTTACATTAAATGTACAGTTTTTTTTTGTTCAAATTGTACAAATTTGTACAAATTTTTGTGCACCGATTCCAAAAACTACAAAATCGCACCGCTCAACCAACACAAATTTCGCTTTTTCAAATGGGAACCACAGGTTTTAATTCCGAATTCGGGTTCTACCCGGAATTTCATGAAAGTCTGACCCCTCATTCGATTTTTCCGATCTCGCGCAACCCTATCAAAAGTTGCCAAAAGTGCCCAAAGTTTCCAATTTACCAAAATTGCGCCAACTTTTGCAAACTGAAAGTGTGACGCATCAATTTTTGAAGTTTTTCAACGTTGATTCACTTATTGGTATCTGTTTTTTCCGTTTTCCTAAATTTGAACAAATTTGCAAACACAAATTGGCTATTTTAAGCAATATATCATCATCTTCTAAGATCAGATCAGTTTGTTAAAATCAATTTGAATTTTTGGCATATTATCAAATTGAAAATTTTGGCAAAGTAAACTTTCGGCATACCAATAAGAGCTTTTGGCATATAAATTTATACTTTTCACAACCCCAAATATTCCAACATCCCACCCCATATAATGATCAATAAATGTTTTTTCTCCCTCTCATCTCCTAAAATCAGTGTAGCATGTACTTACCATTTTAGTAGATATCAATTTATCACATACAATAACAACATGATCGGCTGTAAAGGCCTCCACAATTAGTCAGATGAAATAAGGGGTAGCTCCATGTGAATCAGTGTTGAAAAACTATGAACGATTGATGAGCCTCACTTTGGGGTGTGGTAACGTTAATGTTTGCTGTATTATTTTTGAAATCCTTGCAATAACGTATTGAAGTTTGAAAACATCGGAGTCGGGGAGGGGGCTCGTTGGACACCCTGCATAATGAAAGCCAAGGAGTATTAGTTTTCCAACTTCAAATGGCAGTGTTAATCAGGTGTCAGTAGTACAATATAGCTATCAACACCATATTTGGTCCTTTGTCTTATTCGTTGTCTAATGATACGTGTAGAAGTCGTGTAGATTTTGTTGAAGCTAATGTTAGTTCAATTCCGAAAGGGTAGTTGATGGTGTGTGTTACCTGTGTTAGTGAATGTGTTTCCACCTGGAAAGGAGTAAAATGGAGAGAAAATGTGAAATGGGCTCTGTAGTTTAAACAATAGGTCAGTACAGATCTTTTGTTGATTCGAGTTTTGCAATATGAAGATTTGAAGTTAACACAACTATTTTCAAAAGTGATTAGGTTCCCCGTCGTCAAAAAAGCTCATCTCTTTCTGATGTTCTAATAACCGCAGAGCACCAATAATAACGACTCCCAGCTACGCCAGCCTCCCTTGCCTCCGTTACGAGTTGTGAAATCACCTTTTGTCGGTTCGTAAGATGCCGCCTGTTGGCGCCAACTACTTTCCTTCCGCCGTTCCCAACTCGTTACGTCAAGGGGGAAAAAACTCACCCCTTCACCCCCTCGCTATCACTCATCCCTGCAAAAGGCCAATTAGTTCCAACCTGCTCCTTTGAATAATCCAATTCCGAAAAAGGTTTATTAAAAAAAAAAAAATCGGTCGTGGAAAGGGGTTGAAATTACGGGTTTCCAGGGGATCCCCAATGATCTTCTTGTCTTCGATTTGGAGACGATGAGATTTGTTCCAATCGGATGACTACGTCACTCATGAAAATAAAACGTGTCCTGAAATGCTGTTGTTGGCCACTCCAAAAATGAAAATCTCACAGCCATAGCACACAGCTTTGAAGAGAAAAGCACATATCTGATAATAATTTTACTTATAAGTGAATCAAACCGCCAGATCAAAAATCTCCCCAGAAAGAAGAATGGTAATAGACTTGGTTGGTGAATTGTGTAACCACATCAACAATCTCTGGGACTACCACACGCTAGCAGATGTTCTTGGTTACTGTTCAGTCCAATATGTTATTCTAACGATAGCAATTTTAATGAACTTTGAAAAATCAATTACTGTCACGTGCTTCAATTTTGTCAATAAAATCTGGTCGGCATGTCCTACAGAAATCGTTTTGTATTAAATTAGATGAACAGAAAACGTCAAGCCACTTCCAGCTAGCAACAGCTACAAATACTTTTTTTTTTTTAAATACTTTTGTTTATATCCTAAATTTTAGGATATAAAGATAGTTTCCACGAATGAAAGGACCAGATTTTATCGTTACCAAAATTATGCTATAGGAAGAATAATTTCCCATTTGCTGAAGTAAACTACGAAATTCCTGTCTGTATCTTTAGTTGAATGATACATCAGTTCTCCCTAATTTTTCCATTCCGCTTTTCTATTATTATTATTTTATCTAACATCAATCGTAATTTTTGTTTCAGGTGAGTACCGGTTGAACCAGATTCTGCTTCCTTGAAATGCAACAACACTAGTAGTCATTGGAAGGTAAGTCCTTTCTTGTGGGGGTAAAACTTGTCGCAATTCTACCTATCTCAAGTATCTTCTGTATGCTTTTGAACCATGCATGTTTGTTTAATATCGCATAATTTCAACGTTTTCATACTCTTTCTTAGGAAATATTGTGAAAATCTATCTATACATGATTCCTTAATAGAAATCAGTGATATGAGTTTCAACACGTTTGCAACAATTAGAACTTCAAAACGGCACTATCCAGCAATTTATTGGTTTTATGTTTCGTTCGTATTTGAAAACATACTTGAAGACTAAAGAAGAGTTGATTCTGCATAATATATTATATTCCATCACTGCCAACAGAATAACAGATATTGTAAAGACGCCTTGCAGCACGTTGACTTTCATAATCGTAATATAATTTTCAGCAGTGTTTCTGGGTTGTGATTAGCCTCTATATTTTCCATATATGCTAATGTCCAATCCACTTGAAACACACATGCATAAAATTGTCTAATGTCATTGGAACTAATTCACGATTGCAAGGAGGCTGCACTATCACATCGTTACCGGCAAAAATTATTCCATCAAGTAGGCTATTTAAATTTTTCATTTTGTAAGTTCTATTTTCTTTCTGATTTGATGGGTTCAAGAAATCAGATTTGGTGACAATAGTTGCCGTGACTCTTTAGAATCCTGCCCCCATCTTTTGGAGAATTTTGTCATTCAAGCTAAGTACTGGCTTTATAACGAAAACCGTCATTTCACAAATTAAATCGAAAGGGTTGTGGAGAATAATGTGCCGTAACGGAAGGCAGTCTGGGGCCCAATGCGACCACCTTTCAATTTGAATAATTCCGCCGTGATTGATTACTCCTTTCCAATTAGAAGAGGCCTATTTTCATTTGAGTTTTGAGGGAAGGAACTTTGAAAAGCTAAATCAAATGAGAGGAAAAGGGTTGGGGAGATAAGAACGGGCAATGAAGGAGTTGAAGGCGCGGGGACTAAAAAGTTGAAGTATTAATTAGAGTGATGCGCCTTTGGGAGAGGTCAGAAGTGAAGAGCAGCGCCTCGGAAAAGTAGTTAAGTGCGAAGAGAAGACGGAACAATGGCCTCTTATCTGGGCGTCTTAATTAAATTAATCCTGAGAGGACATCTTAGTTGATTAATGGAGCGCGGGGAGAAGAAGCTTTTGCCTTTTGTTTTTAGGAAAAGGAAAAGAGGAAACCGGAGTCCAGGTCCTGGAATGGAAGGCGGGGGGATGAAAAATAATTATTTATGAAGTCCCAGAAGGAGATAAGACCGGTTCATTAGAGTGCTCGCTTTATCCTGCGAAAACGGTCGGAAGGGTTGGTGGAAGGGGCTTGGCTTTTGGGAGGAGACAAATAGTAACAATGAAGTAACACTATTTGCTTCCCAAGTCAGTTTTCACAGTTTCTTGGCAGCGGAGATTCGCCAGGGTGTTTCGTTTAAAGGGAGTGAAACGATTTGGACGATAAACAATAGAGTAGAAACCCTGCAAAGTATGTCATGATCTCAAAGATACTGAACAGTTCAGGAAAAATCGTAACTAATAAAGGTTCGAATGAAATTGAGCCCAAAAGCCAGCCAATAACTGTACAGCATTAGGAGGTCCTCACTTGTTGACCAACGTCGTCAATATATTGGAAAACAAAGATGCACACAGAAACCAGCCTAGTCAATAATGTAGCTATCGGTCAACTGAGTCAGCAGATTCAGGAATTCTGCTTGTTCAGATATAATTTGAAATCTAGAATACTAGAGCTCTTAGCTTGTAAGTTGTTGTAGCTTACCAACTTTTAACTTGCAATACGTAGCACCAGTAACTGCCAGTGAGAATTCAATATTTACTCTACTATTTCTCGCAATGAATCATCTATTTGCTTCCCAAGTCAGTTTTCACAGTTTCTTGGCAGCGGGGATTCGCCAGGGTGTTTCGTTTTTAAAGGGCGTGAAACGATTTGGCCGATAAACAATACAGCAGAAACGCTGCGAATTATTACTCAAAGGTTTCTTTATTTCACTGATCATTCGAATAAATTAAAAAAGGTATTGAATATTGAATGCGTGAAAAACGAAACTTGGAAAAATACCCCTCAATAAACAAATGAGGTTATAAAAAAAGTAATAACCATGATTTCATGAAAATATAAGGGTTTTCTTTAGCAGTGCTTCCATTTTCGAATCGAGATTTCTCTAATTCAAACCGCCTTTCTTCAATTTTGTGTATATTTATTTATTTTATTGATTGATTTACTATTTATTGTTTTTTGAAGAGCTGTCTTAATTGGGTTGTTGGGCTCTTGAGGGTTTCCTGTTATTTTTTCTAGTGAAATTCTTCAGGAATTCTCTGACACATTTCAGATCGCGACGAGAGACAGAATTATTTTTTAGTTTAGTCTGGTCTCTCGCTATGCTCCCATCTCAAAAATGAAAGAATATCCTAAAATAATCCATCTAGGAAAATATAGACTAATTGGATAGATATATCAGATTCCGTCATTGTTATAAGTGTTTGAGTTGTAGAGATCGAGAAACTGTATACTTTGTGTACAACTGTGTTATAGTTTCTAGCTGTTCCCACCGAATAAATAATTGGAAGGGGGGGGGGGGTGTGGTACTAAAGAACACCCGAATATAATTCTATTGAAGTTATATCAGCTCAATACCGAAAGGAAGAGAATTAAACATTAGCTGCAGCTAGAAGCCAATTTCGCGATGCGTTAAGAGTTAAGAAATCGGCGTTCGAGTTATATGCTAAATTACCTAACGACAAGGATGAACATCTTCAGGTTCCCGTTCTTATGAGCGAAATTTGTTAAACTTCGGCTGTACGTTAGTTTTCAATATTGTCCGTCATCAACTAATAAATTAGCAATGCGAGAGATCAACCTAAATCGTCATCCACCTCAATCAAACACATCACCACATATCAACATCAACACCTCTCGCCTTGATCATCCAATTCAACGTAATATCAAAAATCGTTATTTAAGCATCAAGAAAGTTGTTATTTATAGGATCGCAGGTCAGGACCATATTTTTTTTAACAGATTATTTCTGAAGTTACTGACCCTAACGTTTACCCTGAAATGAGTGCTCTTGCAGTAAGGGGTGAGAATGGCTGAATAACCCGGATAGTCTCTTTTGATTCCTAGGAGCTACAACTATCAAACTATAGCAAAAACTACCGTTTTATTTTGAAAGTTTTCAATATCTGATGTTTTAATATTTCAACCCTTAAATAACTCCGTAGTGTTGATTGAACAAACTACTTACGCTAGACGATAATAGAGGATTGATTATGCACCATGTTCAATATTGTTCTAAAGTGTCGGACTTCGATGAACCAAACGGCAGTTATGGTCCGTTTGTAACATCAAAATCAACACTGATAAGTATTTTTCGTTAATGTATTTATTATATATTTTTATTGTGGAGTCCTCGTTTCGTGAATAACAAACACAGGACTTACAAAAGGTTACCTAAGTTTGTTTTACAACCCCCAGAAACATTATCTTTTTTTGTGCGCGGTTTGAAGCATTGCAAACATATTTCAATTCTGTTTGAAAAAGTCTAATTCTATTCTGTAACAGTAGATTATTGCGCAAAGCGTCACGGTTATACTGGAGGGAAAAAAACTTCAATTGATATACGACTTCGTTGGAAACGAATAAATAATTCCTTTTCAAAGGAAATCCAGGAATACGGATTTTGCGGCATTTGATTTGTATATGTTAAGAAGCCGCGATAAATCATGACAGTTTATGATTTGCTCTCCGGTATTCTTTGACCCCTTTAGAGCTGTAGGACGTACATCACCATGTTCTTCGGTAGTAACACGAGTGACCTAAGGGCGTTCACGTGCTGACGGTGTGATTCTTCTTAGAGGAAATACAAGCTTGAATATTGGTCAAACACCTATCACTGCTATTGATCAATGTCTTATGGTTACAATGTGCCGTCGTATGTAGTTCAAATACAGATGAATTATTTCATTGTTCAAGCCAGAAAGTTGGCAATCGTCTTAAGCAAAAAGCAGTTTACAAGTAATGGCTATAATAAGGAGAAACAACTTTAAAATGAATTTGAACCATTAAACATAATTTCATTTGTCAAGACCTTTTGGCTGTTTGTTTTCCACTTGGCTGGATATTGCTTTTTTACATCGTAAGTGTTGTTTTTTGGATAGCACTTGTCAATTCATCCAGGATTCTTCTTCATTCACAGAATTAATACTATTCAGTTGAGGATATAATGTAATTAAAAAGCCGTTAATTATTCCATAAATAATCTATATTAGCCCTTCTCTGCAGAATACTGGTTTGTAGATGACAGTTAAACAGAACCTATGGTACATTAACTAAATTTAGTCAAAATGACTTATGTAACCAGTCGAATGCTCGGAGATGGACGCGTTAATATTGCGAATTATAAACTGAAAGGAAAAATTCACATTTCAATGAAAACAGACCTAATTGTTATAAAACGATACAAAGACCTTTAGATTGAATACAAATACATTTATCATTGCTCACTCATTTACTAATCATGGCTCAAGGGCACCACCGCAGTCCCTCCACTCCCTGGCAGTAGCCGAGCTAAAGGATGAGAGAAGATGACACATGATTTTTATGGGAGCTCTCTATAATAGGAGTATGGATAAGACGCACTGATAGAGAACATACTGATAGCGTAGAGAGAGTGTACAATTTTTCCAATGTTGTACTAAAATATCCAAAAGCCTTCTGAAGACCTTGAAATTCTGAAGAATTGTTATGATCTTGGTTGAGGAAATGGAAGCAAGACTAGATACCAGCAGAGCGGTGGTGATTACTCTAACGTCTTTAATGTCCGAGTTCTTCAAATTGTCACAATCTTGCTAGGGATGTTTACCTGGACTCCATCAGATAATTTTTTCTGTTCCGCATTGGGTTTAACCGAGATTTGAGTCGGTGCAAGACGCCTAATTCCAGTAAAGGATCAAAGCCGTTCACTAATTTTCGATGATGTGGGGCTAACACAATACCAATTTGCATCATACACGCTCCGATCATCTGATCGTGTCCATATGATGATTGTAATGTGAATGTCCGATTCAAATTAGTCCGTTAAGCTTGATTTACACTAGCCGAGTAGATTGTAGACTAGAGTCTTTATTACTCTACCGCCTACTCAACTCTACCGAGCTCTCAACCTCGGGTTGTTTTCATCAGTAGAGTGCGAACCGCCGATTCTACAAGAGCATCTGCGTTTTTTGTTGTACCGTTTGTGTGACGAATATGGCGAACTGAAACAGGAACATTAGAAAAGTAAGGGGAAGTTTACCTATTGAATATGTTGAGTATTTTGTTGGATGAATTTGAAGAGATGTGTATTGAGAGAGACGAGAAAAATGGAGTCAGGAGTTGGCTGCGGAATGAACTCATGTTCGAAGACCAAAAACAGTACATTCCTGCTGTGAGATGCCTCTCCGGAATTTCGATCAGTTGCTGCAACTCGTTTCGCCTTTGATTCAACGTCAGGACAGTATGATCAGGGATGCTGTCAACACGAGAGTTATGATAGCGGTGATGTTGGACTATCTTTCCACAAGCAACAACTTCCATTCCTTTCAGCACAAGTACCGGGACTAGAAGCAGGGATTTCCAATTTCTTTCCTCAAGTCTGTGCTGCATTGGGCAGTTGAGTGAACAGGAGAATTGAATTTCTGGTAATGGTGGGGGACCCGGTTGAGTGAAGTCAGTATTACGCAGTGATAGAGGATTCTACTGCATCACTTAATAGATAGTAGATTAAATGTACAGTACTTTTAACGTTTACACTTTATATTTACTCGACTAGTGTAAATGATCCTTCAAAGCTGAGAGTGAAATACCAGAGTCAGGGTATGAAAGTTATTTCTGCTGAAAATTTATTCGCGAGGTACTGTGCCACTTCAATACTGACGTACAGTGCGTGCTTCCCATCCGTCGCGAAGGGCTATGGTCTCTCCTGCATATTTCATGGGGCCCATAAAAGCGACATCCGAGGACTTCTAATATTCAGAAAGGAAGTTCCTCACTAACAGCAATTACCTCGGGGAAAAGCCGAGGTATTCGTTAACAGTCCCTTAAATGACCCATCAAACTCGAGTGGGGAGCCTGGAGGGTGTGTATGATATAAGAGCCGCTCAGCTGAGTAGAGGGGGGTTGAAAGGGCAAATTGAGTATTAATATTTGCGGGGAGGTGTAGCCCCCTGTTTACTCCTGACGGCCACCCTTTTCTCTTCAAGTGGAAGCCGGTTGGAGGGGGGTAAACGAACAGGATTATTCCTGTTAGAGGGCCCTTCAAAAGAGGACTACCTTAACGACTACGGTTAACTCCTTGAATAATTTATCCCGGTAAAACGTCCCCGGAGCTTTTCACTTTCTCACTTCCTGCCCGGCTTTAGAAGGAGCGGAGCTCTGATCGGACATTCTGTTTGTTTTCGGTAAATCTAAACCTCCCTTCTCTCCTCTTTCCGTTCTTCATCCCACGTCATTTAATTTGGTCACTCTGTATACAACTCCCTCTTGAGTACCACTTGGGTGAAAGAACGGTGAAGGGTTACTTAAAATTCACGTTCCTCAACTTCCCTTGTCAACAAAATACGATTTGAAGAGCCATATAGGAAAACTAATTCTGCCAAGTCGGGTGGTGTCCTCAACTTCCTCGTTTCCTTGACATGCCTACTGTATAGTTCATTTCGAAATTTCAAAAAAAAAAAAAAAAAAAAAAAAAGAATTTGAAACTTGATCAATTTTCATGTTTTTAATATATTACTGTGGTTCTCTTGGCATATTACCCAAGTGAGCACACATCATCTTGAACCGTACTGCTAATACGCCATTTAAAAAAATAAACTTTTGTAGGAAGTGAGGTATATACTACTATTTTTTCCTCTCTTGAGCCTCCAACCTGCCTGGGAATCGCCGCTCAAGTCTTTAAATTTAGGTGAATAGAACAGCACAAATTAGCTTAATTTCAGCTTCAGTAAATACTAAGGTTTCCATGCCAAATTTTGTAAACTTACTACAAGCAGATCTGACTCCCTACAATTTATGAGGCTATGGACGTTGGAGGGAGTGAAAGAGTAGGAAGTGAGCATTTCACCGCCTTTACAGGCCACAAATAAATTGAAACTGGTAGTACCAAAATTTTGTCAACGAACTTCCAACAACTACACTAATTGTCAACAAGTGTGATCAAGTTTCACTTACCACAGTCAGAATGTTATTGGAGTAGGGAATGGGAGTTAAAAAACCCTCACTGCTCTTTCCGGGGATAGTTATCCCGGTAGAACTGACTGGAAAGGTCTAGGCAAAATCCAACCACCATCGTTGGGACCATCTTGAATAACGATTTCAACAGAACAGAAGCAACTTCATCCCACCTTTTGGGGGCTACTTTTCAAAACATTGTAGGGAGTGAAGAAAAACACTGTGACACCGAAATAATGGGTTGATAAGGCGAGTTGCTTTGATCCAATTTTTTAACCTTTGTGAGGTGATTGAATGGTATAGTTGCCCCTTCCAATTGAGCTGGATGCATTGATAATGCTCCGCCACGCTCAAAGGATGAACCAGACGCTTGAAAACGTCTGATTCACCTCCCAAGGTGTCGGATTCTAAAATCGTTACCCTATAACTAACTATATCCATTACACCTTGAAAAGGTTATTGCGATAGGACCCTCCGCCGAAAAGAGACAGGAAAAAGTGAGACAAAAGTAGAGCGTATTTTAATGATGATTTTCACTTACAACCGATCGTTGATAAGAAAATTTATTTTCGCCATTTTTCATCGCTCAAAAATTGTTCACCACTTTTTGGAAAGTTGTGAATTTATTTGACACCAGACCACATCCCACGCTGCCAATTTCCCCCTCCTTACATCCCGGAGAACCATTGGTTACGAGTTCGTTTTATTGACAAAACTTCTTATTGGAGAGAAGTTCTGGATTAGTTACCTATGATTTTCAGTTACAACCGATCGTTGCTAAGGTACACATTTTGTGCAAATTTTATTCTCTCCTGGAAATTTGTTGCTCAGGAACTTAGGTCGTTTGGCCAGTTACCGGGGTCAGATCTTTAATGATACAATGCAGTGAGAGTTACAAAAAAGTACCTTATATAATACAGTGAGAGAGAGATGAGATTGAGAGAGAGAGAGAGCAAAAACCTTTTCAAAGTACATCACATTATAGGCGTTAGGCTTTAAGCGGAGATCATCCAGGGGTGCAGGGGCGAAGCCCCCGCCGAGGCGCACAGCTCCGAGTTTTCTGAGGCGGATATCCATTTTAGATGGTATGCTTTCCATAGTGTAAGTGGATATAAGGGCCCCAATAAATATTTCGCTGAGTAGCGATGATGGATGTTGTATACCTCTAGCCAGTGACAGCAGTAGGTAGTGAGAAATCAGCACTTCGGTATTTCCTCATGGGTCCTCCAGACACAGCTTTTACATATTTATCCATGGAAAATGTACATGTAGATAGGAGAGACATTTTAAAAATGTACAAAACTCCGTTCAGTTGAGTTCGACGGCACCTGTGACATAAATGTGACAGAAATTTTGAAATTGCCCGTATAGATAATTACATTGTTTTGAATAATCCTACAAGATTGAATCGCAGTTTCGTAGAAATAATCATGTTTTTTTTTAAATTTTTTATTTGTATAATCTTTTGATGTTACAATGGGAATAATCATGTTAATATTATTGTGATGTGATTAAACGTTTTTTTCGACTTCCATCCAAATTTGAGTGAGATCGGACTATTAAGAAATGAGAAAATGAAAATGGGGCTTATGTTTGCTCTACTCATATGGTGGGATGGATTTGACAGAAATGGGAATCATAATCGCACCAACATACAGCCTAACCCCTACATTCACGTAAAAAGTCAACAGCGAAATTCGATAAAAACTGCAGTAATTAGGCTTTTTACCGAGATATCACATCTTGTAAGAAACTATTAATGATGCGATCGAGTTGAAATTTTTCAATATAATTAAACCGTCCTTCTTCAACTACCCTCGTAATGTGCGCAAGATAGTAGGACTGTATTGCATTGTAATCATTGGAACCCATATTAGGTAATGTGCAAGCTAACACATATATTCTTTCAAAATTGCATGGAAGTCAGATGAAAACCGTAGAAATTAATCTTTTTCCGAGGATTTGCAGACATACAATAGATAGACTCGAAACGAAAGTTAGTTATAAACAATTAAAACCGAAAATGCAAGTGGAAATAGTGATTTTGGCTAGAAAAAATGTTTCAACTCGTCAAAGTGCCTTAGTTAAAGTCAAAGAGCCTACAATATTGGTAGGCTCCCTTGAGGATAGAATATGGAACGTGAGCTTTTGTTCCCAATCTATACTGTAGCTTTGACTTTTTAGAGATATTCAAGTTTGCGCGTTCACAGAGACCACCAATAGTTGGTGAATAGTGAATTTAATGAAAACCCACATGAACATCTTTTAAACGTCTCTAAAATCATGTGGCTCCGTAATAAGTTTTGAACTTAATTTCGATGGAATGATCGTGGGTTTTAATGATGCGCTTATAAGGTCTCCTGTAAACGTTGTTGGATCAATTAAAGCTTGGGCTTGCACTATCATATTTCAAGAAACAACATTAACTGGGTAGGTTGATGAGTATTTTGGTGTACATTTTAGGATGGTGGATTATGAATTTTATTGCAATTCATAGTGTAATATGTGCAGTGTATGAGTGAAACTAAAATCGATTAGGTAATCTTCAGAGATCAGTGGTGCGATTTCGATCAAAATTTGTTAAATCAGTTGTACGGCTTATCAATTCCATTGGTTTAGGATTGATAAGGTGAGATGATTAAGAAGGGGGTTTGTAATAGTTTGGTATAAGTTTTACCCCTTGTTGCAGCTGTATATGCGACCGTTTTTATTGAACCTTTTGTGTGGTAGGTAGTGATTATTGTAAATTTGTAGTGCGTTTATAACAAATAAACGATATTGTATACGAGCCTTTGAGTAATATCCATGATTGTTAAAATCATAGCGCTAATCAGTGATTATCAATCCATCAAGTTGATCTTCAATGTTTCTCACACCGCTTTGGTCACCTTTATCAACAACTTTCAGCCGTCAACATACATCACCGACTCCCCCGGAATATTTATGTCAATAATGTTTACAACGCCAGACCAACCCCTTCTCCACGTGTTGAGTGGAACCAACTGTAAAGGTGGAGCCAAACCCTGTTCCGATCCGAGAAGAAAAGGATTCTGTTTACGGGTTGCCAAGAGGTTATATCTCCACCTCGGCCAGAACAGGTGGTCTCCACATGATCTCAGCCTGTCGGTGGTAGAACCTTTCCCGAAAAACCTTTTTTATCGTCCGAGCCTGTCGACTGTAAACACTTCTTTTGGTACACAACACCCAGTCGTCATTAATTCAGTTTCTCAAACGGGGAACCTCCCTCCTCGCCCGTTAAGTTTCGACTACATCTCACGGAAACCTTGGGAAAGTCTTTGATCTGAGTTTATACCGTCTGAAAACGCGCCAGTTCTGAGAGTCATTATGCTCTGAAATGCTCTCACTCGTGATAAAAATGTTGATACGAGATGCTCCTACCGCTACGCCCTCATTTTCAACTGCCGCTTGGAGTAATTTCTTTGTTTTCGGTTATTTCATGGGGGCTATTCCTGTACGAGCCGTTGAAATAACACTAATGTAGATGACCTCCATTTGAGTTCATAAAATAGGAAAGAATTCTTGGCACAACTATAAATCAAGTGGATTCGAGAACCAAGTGAATAATTAATAATTGCTGTGAATAATTCACAGCAGGTGAATAATTTCTGGTTCCTAACGTTTTATTTGGTAACGATTATACGTATTTTCCTTTAATTTACGCACATGGGGATTGTTTTGTGAACTTGCCTTTCATAATTCGTTGAGGCACTGCCTTAACTTCCTACAAAAATCTGATGTATACAGAAGTTTAATTATACCAATTACTGAGTAATAATTTACAAAGCCTATATGTATTCTTGATAAAAAAAAAATAAAAAAATAAAGATTACGAAGGCCGTTTTTCTTTCTTGATTGAGAATCCATCAATAAGTAATCAGGGATTTGATAGTATTGTAGTGTTGTGATTTTCAGTTGATTGTGATTCGATTAGAATTTAATTCAAAGAATAGCGCACGGTTCATTATCAATTAGCAATGTTAAAATTGTTAGCAATCGATTTCACACTCATGTATAATGTAACATATTATGTTCGATTTTATCGAAATTTAATTAAGGACGATCCTTCACAATCCAGAGAACTTTATTGACGTCGCAAGGAAATAATATACATTTACTGAATGAGCCAAGGTTTTCTTGGTGTGCCACACCTTGACCGATTGTGCATTATTCGTTGAAAGCAGAAAGGACAAATCCGCTTTCAATAGGGCAAGTTGACCGCTGGCAGTGCATCGGAGAGGAGGCGAAAGCATATTGATATCTGATTACGCTGTTCGGGACTCAGTGTATATCGGATGTCGAACTAAAATTAATGATGAATCCATTTGGCTGTTGATTTGATGAATTGAAACGGTACGTGAAATGTATACATTCTGATTCTGTTCAATTTTAGGTTACTAATTAATACAACCTGATAATAGTCGAAACCCACTAACGAACCTATGGTATCGCTCAATAGCAGTGGATTTTACGAAGAAAATCGGATACTTGGACCCAAAGCGGCACCAGTTATATCATTTAAGGATTTGGGAGAATAACTTGATCGAAAAATGGAATAGTAATGTCACCTAAGATTTGATAGTATTACAATTTTTTGTGCTTAACACCACCTCAGCTCACTATTGTTATGATCAAGTTAATGTCAGTACGTTTTCAAATTCTTAGAGGTTTTCATATATCAGGAATCCCTGTCGTCAGCACCTCTAGCATTTGACTACTGTTCGTTTTTTAGTTTTTAGATGTTACCTCGAACAATTAGTATATTCAATTCCTGGGGATTGGGGATGATAAAACGATTAAATTGCGGTCCCAAGAATCGGATCGAGGGAAAAGAATAAACTTGAGGGGCAAAAGAAACGCCGGCGGTATGAGGGTTGTAATCACCCTCAGAAAATTAGCCAACTTCTTTCCTTTAGGAAAAGCCGGCAACACCCCTTCCCTCAAACAATCCGGTACCCCTTTAGTCCCTGGGCGCACTTTAATTAAACAGGAGCCTCCCAGAAGGCGGGCCCAGGGGTGAGAAAACTGGTGAAGGGTTGCTTTTTGCCTTTTGAAACAGATTTTTCAATTTTGAATCAAATTAAAATGAGATATGGAAAAGCATCAAGATCCCTTCTTTCTCCGGCTGGACGGCGAAGAATGCCTTCCCTTCCCTTGTCTCCCTTCACTTATTAGTTAATCCGTTTTCTCTAATTAATTCTTCTCGGGGGAATAAACTTTTATGTTATCGTTAGTATTGCCATCTCCCGTTTAAAAGGAAGTGAGAAACCTGGGGTTGATGGGAGTTGGTGATTTCTCCCTTAGTCAGTACCTTTCGCTTTCCTCAAAGAAATTTGTGAATCTAGATAGATCTCAAACAGCTTGGGCGCATGCGTACAAGTAATTTTGCTCACGTACCATGTCCTTCATTCATGTGTTTACTAGGTACAATGCTCTTGTTTGTTACGTGGCTTACTTGACCACAACATTACATTTATAATTTAGAATTTCAACTACTCTTTACTGTGGTGGAGATAGTGTGAAGGAGATAAAACTCTATCCAAGAATCTAAGACGTTTTTTCGTAATGGCTTGAGAGTACGAATAAAGAAGTTTAGGAGCAAAGCAAAAGCATTTGTCATTTAACCAACCGATATTCTTGAAGCTACATAGACACCTAATGACTGCTTCAAAGGTCCGTAATCGAAAACATATTATACAAATGTGTTTAAATAATAGTTTATGTTTATAAATCACATGTAAGATATAAGTCATTGATCACGTACATAATACACGGATGAATAGTATTGAAGAAAACAAATTAATAAATTTCTAGGGGTAAAGCGAGTAATTACTTCCTCACCATCAGGAAATGTTCTGCATCTATTGAAAGTTACTGATTCTCTGAAAGACCACCATCAGGCTTTTTAGAATACAAGCTGACAGGGAGGGTTTATATCCCAATTTCCCCATTATCGGTGAGCAGTGAACTAAAGGATGGTGGGAAGGGTATTTGTTGAGAAGAATGTTGTAATCCGGGATCCCGTACTGCGTTCTAAGGAGCCTACCTGGTGTCGAGGTGGCTGGAACTCGGAATAAGGGTTCCACACCAGTTTGAGGATTGCAGATAAGGAAAATTATGCGGGATTTAAAAGCGAATGGCTTACATTTTGAAGAAAGGAAAGGGGACAACGAAGTTATGCCGTGTGCAGGTGTAGGAACACGAAGGCAGAAGGGAAGGGGAAATACTAATTTGAGGGATTCGGCTGTTACCCTCTCCCTGAATACGCTGAATAAAAGGATACCAAATCAAAACTGGTCCTCGCAATATAGCATAAATTGGTGATGATAGTAAAATAGTTAAGTAAATAACCGTTCCAGGTTGGAGGAAGGTTGCTTATGTAATCAGCTGTCGTCCAAAGGGAGGAAAAGAATTCAATCTGTCAATTTTGCTTAAAGCTACTCATTGCCTTCCCCCCTCTTCAACCCAAATGATGAGGGATTCACCGTACTGAAACGTAAAAACTACTTGGATGAAGGAACTCAACCACAAAACAAGATGGATTATAAATGTACTCTCGCTGGGGGGATGTACTTTTACTGTGTAAGATTGCATCCAAATAACCTTTTCAATAGATCAATTTGCTTAACTAAATTAACGAAAAAACTATTCAATTGTTTATTTTGTAACTATGCGAAGATTTTTCGAAGAGTTGATTGACCAAATGAGTAAGCTTGAAACTCCAGGCAGGTAAAAATGATCAAATAGAGTTTTCCGAATAAACAGCTCTTATTTAATCTGAAGTGAATTTTGAAGCACGATATGAGAGGAGGGCAAGCTGATAAAGAAAACATTGTCGGATGAGACATCACACAACCAGTGTCAAGAAAAAAATAGAAACTTCAGATCGCTCCCCTGTAAAAGGTATACCAATGTTACTTGGTCATGTAGGTATATATATTGATATTTTAACTAAGCAACAACAACGAAAACGATCTAATGAAACGCAACTCACTCATCGCGATTGAACTCTAAACCACCTGAAGGTAAATACAAATAAAGTTTGTTGTTATGGTATTTCCAAGACTGCTACAAATATTGTCTAATGACTGAAAATCCATTCCAAAAGACGTTCAAAAGACCTTTGGCTCCCAATCCCTGGACAAGCACCGAAAAAAGAATGAGCGTGCTCAATTCCACAGAGGCGCGAATTCGACAAATATCAGAATCTTGTAAAATGATTCATGCTCTCTCTAAATAGATTGAGCTCCGGCTGCTACTGCACATTCCGAAATGGCATAAATGTTTTTTGCACCGGGTTCCTTGTCCATATACAGGTACATCGGGGTGTTTTCTTTTGATGTTGCTACCAACTTGTAGATGACACTGTTAGAAGATGCCGCTATTCGTTACCAGTTCTGTTGCCTCGTTTTCTTATAGTTTTCCATAATTAATTTTCGGTCTTGCAGAAAGCCTGCTTCGTCCTGGTTAGACTCAAGGGAAAACTTTGAAAAAAATTGCTCATGGTAGAAGCCCAGTTGTTCTTCGCCTGGCCGCCACTCGATGATGAGGCTAAATTAAGATCATAACACTTTCGTGGCAAATGATTCTCACCCATCAAACATCCACATTCGATTTATAATTTGGCATTCGGTTCGCAATAAACCAAACTTTGTTCTGACCATGTATTTTGGAAAAAGAGGGACTTGAATGGTGGAAAGCTTCAGAGTAATGAACATTATCAGTGGAGAGTTATGATATCATTGACCTATGAATGACGTGCGAATACCTTTATCTTTTTGTTATAATTATGTAATTGGGCATTGCCCGTGTATTAAAATAAAATAATTCAACTCCCGAAGTGTAACCCAATCGCTGTTCAAAGCCAAAGACCAAGCTTCCATGGCAGTGGAACCAGTTTTTTTTTAAATTATCGGGAGTACAATTTTAGTTCTTTCTCGTTTAAAACTCCCTGAGGATATCATGCTTGCAGGTCTAAAAACTGTTTCGATAAGCCCCAAAACGGATATCCCTAACGAACCAATTATTACTATTCAAATTGGGTTTTTGGAATCTTTTCTTCTACCATTAATATACAACTTTTTCAACAAAACGATCAAGTAGGTGACAAAGACAACAATAAAAGCTTTGCAATCCTTTATAGCTGAACACGATAAATCTGAGTGAGTAGGAGAGTGACGCGTGAAGCACTAGAACGGGGGTCGGCAAACGCACCCCCGCCGAGACCAACCAACTATGTCGAATATACTAGGGATTGCACACCCTCCTGTACCCTCCTCGCTCTTTTCATACTGAAAAAAAAGGAGTCGTTTTATTCATGAGGTGATACATTAATCTTTTTCTGGAAAAAAATCCTTCCTTCGGAGTATTTTTTCCTTCTTTTTTTTCTTGTCTTTCACCGTGGCGAAAAGAGGGATGAATCAATAAAAACATCTCCCACCTTTGAAGAGGAGATCAGAGGAAAAGTGGAAGAGGAGCTAGGGGTGGGTTCAGGGGGTGAGTCACGCAGATGGACTTCCGCTATGGGTAATGGTCCATGATCTAGGGCGGGTGTCGACAAGAAAAGTGCAATTGAGAAAAAAAGACTGTCGAAACGTTCTTAGTTATAACACTACGGTTTGTTTTAAAAAAATCCCTTTCTTGTAGCACGATTTTATGGGCGAAATTGTCGTACGTTTTGGTTCATTTTGCTTCCGAGTCTACTAAGGTAGCGGAAGCATTGTTTTCACTTTCGGAATGTGAAAATTTTTTTGTCTCCAAAATCAAAAATTCCACTCGCATTTTGCGTTTTAGACCTTTCTGAACAATTTTGGTTCCGTGTCTGTCTGTGTGTCTGGTCTGTCAGCAAATCCTTGTTACGGGCAAAACTACACGAAGTTATAGTCCGATTTTGATGAAATTTTCAGGGATTGTGCGGGTTGATGGGTGTAGATGGTTTGAGTTTCATGACCCCCGGATCAATAGAAGTTCTGCGCATGCGCAAACGAAATTTGTTACATAACTCCGGGAGTTCTTGACCAATTTCGATGAAATTTTCAGGGATTGTTCGGTTTGATGTGTAGATGGTCCCCTATGAGTTTCATGACCCCCGGATCAATAGTAGCCTCTGCGCATGCGCAAACGTGAAATCCTTGCCACAAGCATAACTCCGGGAGTTCTTGACCGATTCCGATGAAATTTTCAGGGATTGTTCGGACGTATTAGGTATATTTTATAGTTTGTTCAATAGTTGAACTTGCCTACCTTTATTTTCTCAAGTTATGCTCCTGCATAACAATAAATTTACCCTAGGTAATTCAATATTTACTTCGCCTAATTGAACGAAGTTCTTTAGTCAATAATAATTTTCAATGATCTATACAGTCATGTTATGGATACGAGGAAGCTATGTGCCACACCCACTTGGCAGACGTTTTTTCAATAATACGTAAGCCTTTGTAGTTATGATGCAAACATTTTGTAAAACCACCCAGTAATATTATCGTTTCACGTTTGTAGGGGAGAACATTTTGCAAAATCTGCCCTGTCCGTCCGCTGTACGGGCCATTACAGGCCTTAGAATTGATTTTTGAAAATATCCGTTCTTCCGCACGTGGACTCCACTTGTGGTCTAGTTGATTCTCACTTCTAGCCTATCGTCTCTGACTTATAGGCCAAAAACTGGTTTAAAAAAACGTGGTCCTTGGGTTTTTTATTAACATAGGCAAATAGGGTGTCATTTTCTAGTACTTTTTGATGAAAAATCGACTAAGATGGGTTTCAAATCAGTAGAAACTCACCTGCACCAAATAATAACGATTTCTCATTATTCAAAATATAATAAACCCTTGTGTTAGAATTGGCTGCGTTTTCAGCTTGTATTCGTGGTTAAATAGCTCCGAGCCTACCTGTAGTAAATTCGTTTTCACTTCCGAGAGATGAACAAAAATCTGTTTTCCACAATCAATACATATAATTCTATTTAGGAATTTGGAATTTAAATTCTGGAATGGGGCATTATTTCTTCCCCAAATTACATCTAGGCCGCTAGAGCTTTGTTTTACTTTCGGAAGATGAACAATTTTTCTTCTTTAAAATCAACATTTCACCCGCATCATATTTAGACCATTCTGTCTATCTGTCGTGAATCCACAGATCCTTATACTACCCTCAACTTTTATATTCATTATTTATTTTGATCAAATCTTCAGGAAAAGTGTGGGTTAAGCTGTGTATGGTCCCCTGTCTATTTCTTAGATCAAGAACCCATCCCACTCTACTCAAGTGCAAACGGAAATCGTGTAAGCATCAATTGCTCGGGTCCTTGTGATCCTACCGTGCTCAAAGTTAATCATTATTGCATACCGCCACACAACATCAATCATCATCATATCGCATATCAATTTACTCATTATTGTGTTCGCTATTAGTTTAAAATGACAGACCAGCAGTACGTTGTCTACTCAAACCAATTTGATGGCGATGACATTCGGGGGAACGTATTTATCGGCACTTTTGTCCTTGAATTGTTATTACAAGCTTGTATTCTTCACATTTCAAGACTTCGATTCTTTGAGCTTATTCAAAACATAATAATGATACATGGAACATTATGAGCGAGCTACATACCACACACAACTTTACAAACTTTTTTCAAGCTTCTAGTTCATTGCTGAAAATCATTTATCGAGAAATATTTTGCTTTTAAAAATATATAAATTTAACTATCTTCAGCCTATGTTGCTTTTGCACCATTGTTGTACCAGCCTTTTTAGAATTAGATCAATTTACCATGCTCCGAAAATGCTGACCAAGGCTCTTTTTTTTAGAATCCATAATGCCTTGGCGTAAATATGAAGTTTTTATCTTAATCCTAACGAGAGGTATCGGCTGTAATGGCCCATACGTGCAATATACGTCATTTGGGTACGTCATGTATGTCATTTGTTCTTGATTTGATCTGGTTTGATTTTTATGCTACGTTGTTCATGGTGTACTTCGTATGTACTTTGTCAGTTTTTCTTCTAGTTGTCGTAGGAGAGTCAAATTCGTGGTTCAAAATATTCCCTAACGACATCGATATGGTTGCACTTCCATGTTAACAGTTCCCAGCCTTACTTATATGTATCCTTGATTGGTTGTATTCTTTGTATTCTTGCGGTGTATTCTTTCAGACTATCTGTTAACAATTTATTCCCTTCAGTAGGGGCCTTTGTATCTTTTGAGCTCTTTCAGTTTGTCCGAGACCTCACATGATGTTTATGGAGCAATAATACCGAGCCCTTGTCAACCACCCACATGTGGTTGGAGAAAAACTGCATTACGATGCAGGTTTGCCTTACAAAGGGTAGAACTTCTTGGGTGGCAGTTTATCGTTGTGTTCAAGGTTGTTTACTATTGAGACATTTAGTAACTACGGATTCCATGGTAAGCTATAAAAAAAGCTGTCATAAACTCGCAGACATTGATTTTAGAAACAATTTCATATGTTGACATTGATTTTCCTTGAAAGTTATTATTCAGAGTAATGATTTGGCTTTTGGGTATTATACTTGTTGGATTTTTATGAGATAGGTATTTTGACGCTGGTAGTACCTATTTTAGTTGTTCATGGAGCTTTAATTTGATGGCCTAGCCTCCTACAGTTGCACAGACACATGAATATTTTTTCTGGTAACCAACCAAGCTTTTTTCAATTCAAGTTATAAACACATTCCACACGAATGAAAATATTTTTTACACCACTACACTTAGTGTAAATTTAACTGACTTGCCATTTATTATGTGAAACAGTATATGACACGTAGAGGTCTGGACATGAGATTGACATGAAGTAAAGTACGTTTTGTGTACTCAATACTTTTAATTTATTCAAATTAATATACGGGTGTAATGAAGAGACTTCTTTATATAAATGTGGGTAAAGCATTGAAAACAGCCTATTGTTTCAGGCCCAATTAGTGATTTCGTTAGAACTCGTATCTTGTTCCGCCATGTCGATGAGAGGCAATGCGAAAGATAATGGCGTTAAGAAGACATCCAGCCGAATGCCATCTCCTGGTTCTGGTCGTGGAAAACCCTCTACATCAAAGGGGGATCCAAACGAACTCTTCAGTTATACGCCGAACTGGATTACTCCTCAGGAGAAGGCGAAGCTGAGAGCTCGAGTTAGAAAGATGAAAATGAACGAGCAGCGCTTGATGATGAAGGAAGAGAGTTTACTTGTACGAGCAGCGCCTGATGACGAAAAAGCAAAATCACCAGACAAGAAAAGTGAAGACGAGATCAAACCATCAAAAAGCGATAAGAGTTTGCCAGGGTCTGAAAGCGTTGACAGTAAAGGAAGTGTGAAAAAATCCAAAAGTAAGGACAGTGTCAAAAGTGGAAAGGAAGGAAAAGGTAAAGCTAAAGATGACAAAGGAAAAGGGAAAGCGAAAGATGATAAAGGAAAGGATGGAAAAGGGAAGAAAGATAAGAAAAAAGACAAGGAAGACCTTCGGATGAGTAAAGAGAACGAAAAATCCAAAATTCATCCGAGAGAACCCCATGCCAACCCTTCTGGAAATACATTACAAAGCAAACCTCAAAGGGAAGTGTCTAAAAATGATCTGTACGACCATTTGTGGGCCACAATTCCACATTTGAGCGATTTTGACCCTCAGCTGTACCATTTCAAATCACCAGAGAAGCTTTCCACGAAAAATCCGGTTTTGGCGGAATGTCCTCCGTTTTGGGTTTTGTTGGACCATACAATTGCAGTTACCTGGAAGTTATTTAGTCAAAACGCTGATCGGAAAGACTTGGGCATCATTCCTCTGCAGTGGAGTAGAGAATTTCTTAGTGCGATGCGGGATGAGCGCGGCGAGTACTTGCCAGCAACCAACCAACTGTTAAGTGCCGTTGAAGATGCTCTGATAGACAGGTACGCCAAAGCTGGCGATGGAACATCTGAAGACGATCGCGAAAGCAAGAAAGAGCATAAGGATAAGTCAGATTGCAAGAAAGAGCACGATAATTTGTCGTACGTTTCAAGCGAAAGTATCTTCAAATATCCCGTTGAAGTATCATACACTCTCAAAGACATAATGTCTAGAAATATGCCTGGTAGAACGGTCGATTCTACGGAGGGAGTTCAGAAAAATACTGCAAAGACTAAAGCAGACGTTCCGCCTCCTGAAGACCACGAAACGATGAGTCGAGCTGACATGATGAAATACTTGAAACAGCTGAAGGAAGAACAGAATTTGAGAGTTGAGAAAGAGAAGGAACACGTAGAGAAAATTGAAGTGCTTATTGATCTTCTTGCTAAAGGTAAAATCGACGGTGACATGTGGGCAGAAGGTCATGACGCCAAAAAGAAACAGGACAAGGATCACGTGCACTTTACCGAAAGCAAGGAAGGCGAGAGTAAGGATGCTAAACATGGCAAGGGAAGCAAAGAAGGCCAAAAGAAAGGTAACAAAGAAACGAAGGAAGGTGACAAACTGCAAAGGAGAGGAAGCAAAGAAGACACCAAGATAGGTAGCAAAGAAGACATCAAGAGAGGAAGCAAAGAAGACACCAAGAGAGGTAGCAAAGACAGTAAGCGAGGAAGCGGGGAAGAAGGTAAGAAAAAGGAAAATAAAAAAGTCACTATAGACAAGGAAGAAAGAAAAGAAGGGGAAGAGATTGTTGAGAAAAGAAAGAGTGACGCCTCTATCAAGTCTGAAAAATAACAATCATGTGATGGTCATGTCCTTAAAAGCAGATGTCGCTTGACATAAGCATCCACATTGATTCGTACAACGTATATCTTCAATGACCGTCCTAATAAATGCTGTGAATGAAATTATCCACTTTGTGAGGTACAGAAAAATACCGTTCATCTGTTCATTTATTTATGTGCACGTACAAAGAGATAGAAAAGAACCTGCAAATTATTACACAAAGGTTTATTATTTTTAAATTAGGCAGCCCTTGTAGGTAAATCACTGATCTATATGTATAAGACGTAGCCTGTGGTATATTATCTCTGGTCCCCAACTCGTAACCCCATATCTTGTGAGATTGCATTCAAGTTGAAAATACTTGGGCTGCCGGCAATCACGTGTTCTAGCTCAGGCCTTCCGTTGAATGGGCTCTGCAGCAGGTTTTCAAATGGCGAGCGAACGGATGATCAGATTGAAAGTCTGGGATATTTCGGTTTTTTTGTCAAGCCGTAGGTATCTGATCGACAAAGATGCCGAGATTGAAGAACTTCGATCCATTGGTTTCAGAGAAGAGCTTCGTACGACAATCACATGCATCTTTTATTTATTTATTTTTTTTTTTAATTCGATTTTCGAAGTTTACGAGTTTTGAAGACGTAACCCAAAAATTTTCGAGGAGGGTTGAAAATATCGTCTCTTGGTCGATTCCGAAGGTTCATTATTGAAAATAGTAAACTAAAGACAGTCATGTAATGCCGTTTTTGGAAAAATGCAAGACGAATTGACAAGAAAAAAAGAAGATACTAAAAAATTACGTCCATATGATATTTTATGCTCAGGGTTATTGATTAAAAAATAAATGCTGTCAAATCGCATTTCACTTATCAAACAAACTTTTAAAACATGGGTTTTCAGTACATTTCTATGAAAATCAGTTCGTGCAAAAGACCAGATAATTTTAGAAAAATGGGCTTCAAGGGGCATCCGGTTAGGGTTTGTTGGTATAAATACGCAAGAATCAGCCGGTTTGTCTCCTTTTCCTGCTAGGCTGTATGAGTGTAGTTTACATGTAGGAATGCCTAGTTAGGCGTTAGGTGACCATCATCTGCCTAGTACCTTTCTTTTTGTAGGTTTCTATTTCGTTGTATATGCCGAACAACTCGGGTAATTGAGTTACGCATAAATGGAGGCACGTGGAAATAAACTGTTGAGTATCACTCAAGTCTACAGAGTTGAAATGTGTTTAATTTCAGTTCATTCTTTCGTTTGGTACTTGTTTGATGTATTGACGCTATCTTACTTGGTTTTTATTTAAATGGGTTTCCACAACTTCGTCTCGAATGACTTAGTCCGTATACTGTGTACTGTAGTTCGTAGGATTCATCTAACAATTATAATTGATCAAACTATCAAATTATCAACAATGATAATTATCAATAAACCAGTGATTTGCATAAAAGAAATCTTATCCAATATGGATAGCAATTAGATAAGGGTATTTATTAAGGAGACATCAAATGTGCAAACCCACTACCCAATAGGCAAATGAGATTGAGGTTTAGGAAATGAAAAATCGAACAGAAAAATTGCATCCTTGTTAGAGAGTGCCTCTAAAGCCTCGGAACAAATATTTTCTATGAGTATACCTATTCGGGATCTGCATTTACCGTTAGAAAAAAGTTGGACGATATTCAGTACCAGTAGAAACTGAATAAAAAATCGACCTCGTTATTGTAGGCAGCGGAAAACGGGCGAAGGGATCCACAACAGGCGAAGGTGGAAGGCGCGGGGTTCGGCCTGAGAGTATTGACTAGGTGACTCTGCCCGGGGCAGGTGAGTTGCGCAGGTGCGGGGGCAACTCGACTCGGATCTGGGCGGAGTCTCGCGGCCTCGAGGTCTCACCCGTTTCCAACAGGTAAAATGGAGGTCAGAATCTCACCTGAACGGGTCACCTGGAAACGCCCAGGTAGGACGTTCAAGTCTTCGTATGGGGATAGAAGAGATATTGTATTTGTCTATCCTTCCACCAACACCAGCTTGACAAAGCTATGAGTAGGCAAAACACATTGGTAAATGCATTCATTAAGGGACCTATCTCCATCTCTACATCCGGTTTTTATCACACTTATGAAAATAATTATAAACACGTATTAATATTATTAAAAACTAGACCATATTCTTAATTGAACGAAAAAAACGACAAAATTCGACTGAGATTACAGTAACTATGAGCAGCACAAGAATGAATGACCCCCATTTGGCCCTCAACCCCTCTCAAGACCAAAAATTCAACATGTTCGAGGTTTGTTGCACAACTCAATTAAAATTGGGGTACAAACAAATTTTATTTGAAATAATCAATAGCATCAGATGAGAATAGTGAAGAAATAACGATTTGTCATTGTTACCCTCTCCATTCAACATCTTCCGTAACGTAAATGCAATGTGTCGAAATACTAAACCCAAATCTTACCTAATTCAACAGTAAAAGAATGAGATGAATCGGTTGAGGATTCTCGCTTGAACAGCGATTGAAACGATTGGCTATTTCCGTTTCATTCCCTCTCCTGTCTGCGAAAGGAAAATTTCCGAGGTTTTTTTGCACGATTAGACTGAAATTTTGGTCGAACGAAATGAGAATCGTGATAATTGGTTGAGAAATATAGCCTGAGTTGCGTCGATAACATGTGTCGCGAAATAACACGTTTTTTGGCGTTACCCCTTCCAATTCCTCTCTTCCGTCGTGAAATTCTAAATTTCCGAAGATTGTTACACAACTTGAGTAACATAGTTATCATACAAAAAAGAGCCATGAAAATCGGATAAGAGTTGGAGGCTTGTCATCTTCGACAGAATTTGTCGCCCACGCACACCCCTACCAAAGCTTTTTTCAGGGATTTCTTCGGGTTGTCCCAAACTCCTCTGGATTAATTCTAATAGGCGTCCCTCTATGAAGCTTTGCTTCAGAGGGTCATCCTAAAAACGTTGGACAAAAAGAGCCCCAGAAAGACAGTTCGATTTAACTAAAAAATGTCTAAACGGATATTAAACATAAATAAAAATAAAATAAATAAATTTTACTGGATCAATATTTGACGATACAAACAATCTTGGTTGAGGATTTCTTATAGTTTTGGCCTGTTGCACTTGTATCGTTGAAATACAACATGAAGCCAGGTGCATCCCCCGGAAAATTGGGTCCCGGTCAATTGTACGGACACCTACCTACGGACACTGGGCGGAATCTTAATGTCCCCATGTTTCATCCATTTTTTCTAGGTAAAATGGAGGTTGGAACTCATGCAGGGCATTCCAATTCTGTCCTTGAAATATGGCGTTGAAGCTAGGCAAATTTTTGCACTTCAATATCATCTTCTACTGGTAAAGCTATTCTACTAGAAAAGCTCTGTCTTGCATTTATCAATTCTTCCACGGGGCAGAGAAAATTTTTTCGTTTTCCATTCTATCCAACTATTTCAGCTTTGCCTTCTATGGAAGAAATTGTGTGATATCAGGAGAACATTTCTTTGTTGATGTATATCGTTAAATGTTGGTAGGATAACTACATTACGTCTTAGGGCAAGTATAAACCCAGCAATACTGTGTGGGCGGAGTTCGAGGCCTCAGCCGTTTCCAACAGGTAAAATGGAGGTGAGAATCTCACCTGAGCGGCCATCTGGGAACGCCCAGGTGGGACGTTCGAGTCTTTGTTCAGGGATTGAGAAGATATGTGTTTGTCTATCCTCCCACCATCACCCACAGTATTTTCTATTCCTTTCGTTTTCCTATTATCATTATTACTTTTTTTTGTATTTTTTTAAATTACATTAATGAACTTAGTAATGTAGAAATGTAACTAGGAATAACCTGAGGAGCTTACTTTCAAACAGGCACATATCCATTCCGACAAAATGTTCAGGAAGTGAAAAAAACGATTTGCAGATTAGTGGAGATGTTTTTCTGCAGTTTCTCATCGGAGTGATGTGTGAGAAGGCACAGATAAAGATGCCTCAGAATATGAATCAATTTTCTCCAAAACGCGAGGCTGTATATCCGTTTTCACTTTGGAAATGTGCCCTTTTGATCAAAACTCGAGGATTAGTGCCTTTTTGAAAAAGGAAGAATTCATTCTCCATTCTGTAGGTTTTATTGGAAACTTTACCTGACTCCACATTTTCATTTGTCATGCCTGCCATCTATCGAGTCTCGTGTAAATATTCAACGTCAAGACGAAGTCGCAATGCTTCTTTTTGGATATGTGCCTTTTTGAAAACCCACGACTTATCGCCTGACGAAATTCGGAGGATATGTGCCATTTCGATTTCAAGGCACTGAAAAAAAAAATGTAGGGGACGAATTTGTTACCTTTTGATGCAAACACATAACTTTAGCCCCGGATTTGACATGGATGTGTTCTGTTTTGCTCAGAAATGATAGGGAGATCTGACTCAACTCATATTCAGAGATAGAAAATTGAGAAAAAAAAACGTTTTCTCCCAGATTTGGATATGTGCCTTTTTGAAAGTAAGCGCCTCACCTCATTTAACATACACATACATTTAACAATTACCAGCTTAATTGTTCTTAATTATGCAACATTTTGTAGGACATCCTATCTTCCTCTTAGACTAAACTGATTGTTTTTAGTTACTTCTCAAGCACTAACTCTCAAACCTACTACTTGCACCAGAGAAAGATGTATTTGTGAGAAACGGCTTGAAGAAATTAACCTACAATTTGTGGTATTGAATCACTGAATATCAAAAGCATCACTTTTGGTTTATTATTCAATAATAAACCATTGTAATCGCTCTTGAAAAAAAAAATTCTAACCCCCCTGAAAATTTCATGGTTTACGTTTCAAAGGGTGTAGAATCCGAATCTGCAATAAAAAATTTTCCGTCCGTCCGCCGTACGAACGATTTCTCCTAAACGGCTGGAGCAAAAGATCTGAAATTTTCAGGAAAAATCCGTGTTGGCCCGACGACGCCCCAATTCTTGAGCTAGCTCTCTCACTCAATTTAAAGTGCCCTTTAAAGGTTGTCGAAGTTTCGTAAAATCCCTAAAAACCTCAAAAAAAGTCAAAGCGGTCTAAATTTGGACTCTTTATGAAGAACTTTCCACGAGGAATCGAATGAGCTCTTCCCCAGGTCCGTAGGTCAAACCATTCCCGATGTATGGCCCGATTTATGGTGCCAACATTAGCGTTATTTTGGTTTATTATTGTTTTTGTTTTGATATCAGTAACCTAGTGATGTAGTAATGTAGATACTGGAGTGAACTCCTAAAAGGCTTTGTAGAAGATACATGGGTTGAAGCATTCTGATATGCATGAAACGCTGCAAATTCTTTCACTGGGGTTTATTATTCAATTGGCTTGCGTTCATGATTTGAATTTCTACTAAGCTTTCTAGTGTCCGTGTTTCACAAGTGATAGAGCGATTATTGAATTACGGGAGGCACACAAATATGATCAACTGATCAATCGAAATAGGTATTTAGGTTGAGAACAGATTCAACAGAAATTCAACAATCGCTCTATCACTTGTGGAACGCACACCTCAAAGCTTAGTAGAAATTCAAATCATGAACGCAAGCCAATTGAATAATAAACCCCAGTGAAAGAATTTGCAGTGTTTTTCTAAGGTTAACCAAAATGCATTCCATTAATCTAATGTACGCGAAAAGTTGGTACCTACCTTAACTGTGAAGGAGCAACGGCCTATTGTTGGCCTAAATACAATACTCTCAGGTCAGCCTTTGGACGTGACATTTTTTGCAGCACAACCAAACGAGTCGTTACAGTACGGCAACTGCAGGTATACTGGAATACCGTATAATTTATGATCTTTTTCTTTTTTGTTCAAAGGACGAGGCACCTAGAACCTTTGAGAAGTCCGTGTAGTGGTCAGTGGGTAGACTAACAACTGAGTGCGAAGGTGAGAAGTGGTATTGGGGCAAAGATCCAGTTTCCTAACAACAAATGAAATTTGTAGTCCAGTTTTCAAGAAAAAACTCCATTGCATCGCTCGTAGGTTATGTGCACCACTTTCTGCTAATCGATTCGCTACTGTATAATTTACTTTCTTCGACAGGCCTCCGGTCTGTTTCCGTGAAAAGATTGATGATCTGGTATTTTTTCGTATAAAGCTGCGATTCACCTTTCGGCCCTTGGTTCTTTTTTTCTAGACACGAAGAAAATGGAATTGAATTTGAGATAATAACTGAGAAAGCCCAGAATGTACCAGGCTAAATGTCTGATGGTAATGGTTCTTCCATTCAACGGTTCGTTCAATAATGAATGCTGTAAATCCAAAAATATATATCTTTAGATTTCTATTGATGTAATGAGGCGCTAGATTAGTTACTGTGCAATCAAAAGTAGAAAATGTTAACATAAATGTAAAAAAAAAAAAATTTTTTTTTCAGATATACAGTTCTTGATAAATTTACTGGTGGAAGGTCGCCAAACGACAATGCGAGCCTCCGCCTAGACCTAGCAAAACTTTCAGGCAATTTTCATTTTTAAAACCCACTCTTGATATCAGAATCCTACCGATTTTATCAGAAATTCTCCCATGATATGATATAATTTCTATTGTTCCTCTAACAAAGTTATATCATCCTTAATCTTTTCGTGATTCTATCCCCCCCCCCCCTTTTTTTTTCTAAAAACTTTTCCCCGTATTTCTTCACTTTATCTTTTACTCGTCGCTATGCTTTCAATAATTTATTTTAATTTTAATATATTACGTTTTTCCTCCTTCAGAGAAGTCTATATTCGGTTGATTATACTTACAATGGAAGGTAGCATGCTTATGAGAATGATTCGAAATACTATGGCTGGTGCTTGTGTACAACAAAAATATGTGCATTTTGTTAACCAGAGAGATCGACAAATCAAGAAAATTTCGTTTATTCCTCCCCAAATTTGGTGTTTGAATTCGATACAAGAATCCAATTATTATAGAAGTATTAGCCTTTCCCCTCGATTTCAAAACGGCATAGTCAACATTGAATTATCTACCTATTTTCCTAATAAGTAGGATGACACACCTGCCGACCTTCTCTCACCTTTTCCTACCTTATCTGAACTTATCTCAAATAGGACAAGATCAGTATTGTGTAGAAAATGAATCATAGTTGTTTATATTAAAACCCATTTTCATCTATATCGTAATAGTCGCCACATACAAGAAGGAAGTTTGCCCCTTGGAGAATAAATAATCATCACAGGATAAGTTATACGGGAAAAATAGTAAATGATGGAGCGAGTGAGTCGACCAAACTACACCTCAGAAAAAAAGGGGAACTTTACCTCTTTATGATCGACCATTAGGTGATAGAAACCGTTTCAGAAGAAAATTCGTCGCTGCTCATTGGCCACATCCCACCTGGAGAGCCAAACAGGTGAGCTCGGCCAATGGGAACCATTAAAGAACCCGGTTTTGATGCAGGTAAGATGGACGGTTCCTCCATGTTGGGTGATTCAGGTGGAAATCGGACGCTGCTATTGGCCAAACCCCTACCTGCCCTCTCACCAACAGGTGAACTCTACCACGTGTTTGATCCTCCTACACCTGTTTCCGCCCGTTCATCGGCCATGGATGACGTCCAGGTATATTCTCAAGAAACTACGTGTCCAGAAACACATGACGGTTCGGCACACCGTGAAAAAGGACCCTTGGCGGAATTCAATTCACATGGCAGTATTTTCTCAGGCGTCCATCCTCAAAGACCGACATCAGCCAGACGTGAGGAGGAATATTTACTCAAGTATTTCAAGTTTCCTCTGGGTGGCCAGGTTACATCTGCCAGGAGTGCCAGGTAATCGGAGGAAACGGCTCATTTCTGAGAGAACCTGAAAAAAGGAGGGGTACGCCCTAGGATCTCGGCACTTGAAGAGGGCCCCCTTGACAAAAACCATGGGAAGTCGGTTGTTTTGAAATAGATAATTGTCATTCGAGACGTGATGGGTGTGGGTGTGCCAGCAGGTACAGCCTGGAAACGCTTGGAAACCTGTCAGGTCTCGCAGGTATGGCCGAACATCTGGTGTACCTTTTTTGAAAAGTGTCTTCCCCAGGTCGCCTCGAAGGTACCGGGAACCGGTAGGAAAAAAAGAGTCTGACTCTTCAGGAGGGGAAAACGTTTAATGTGTGTGAAGGTGAGTGCGTCACGTATGTTCTTCATCTTCAAAGCTCTGTATCGACGGACAATAAGAAGGTCATTCTAGCCCCTGCCAGCTTTCTACGCATTGGTCCACTACCAAACTAACAAATATTAGTTCGTTACATAGAATTCGAAACATCTTTCACGTTCATTAGACGAATGGTAGATGTTAGAAACCAGGAAGCCATACGGGAATATTTCCATTTTGTTAAGTATATGTTGCATTTTTCTGTCAATTGAAACCTTTTCCTAATCAAATAAAACCTTGTTCTAATCGAATGAAACCTCTTACTTACCACATGAAACCACATCCAGATAAAATAATCGCTTTTCAACCAAATGCAAATTTTTTTTTCAAACAAATTAAACCTTATTTTAATCAAAAGAAATTCGTTCGAACTGTCGAAAAAAAAACCATTTTATTTCAAATTTTTAATTAACAAGTGCATGTAGGGAACTGCAAATTACGAATCGGGTGTCCAGCGACTGCAGTTTATTCATGTCATCAGTCATCATCATGTTTATTGCAAATTTGGAGGAGCCAATGATGCTTGTTTCGACGATAGGAGCTACGGCTTCCTCGATGTCTTATCATCGATCTCATCATTCTGGATTGCTCTAAATAAGCCTCTTTCAACAGATTTGATTTTAGAGAAAGTATTTTTTACCAGATTCAAGGCCGGTGAGTATGGTGACAAGTTTAATTCTTCAACAAACGCGGTTCTGCATAAAGTATGAACAGGCGATGCAAACGATGATTATGAAAATAACGGGGGCTTCCACTGATTGTCATAGTGATCATCAACGTGGTGGTCCTACGAGTTTCCTGCTATGTATCCTCAGGTTCACTCCAATCCAAATACATTTTGCAAGGGGATCACGTTGAGCGGGGCGGCCAAAGAGGTTCGGGGTCCGGCATCGATTCTCGCACCTTCCGCCCACCTGGCGCAGGCACGACACCTGCGCAGGTGTCGACCAATCAGAAGGAGCCTCGAGGTGGGTGGCACCTCCTCTCGCGCCAACACCAGCCCTTCACCTGATATCAAATGATTCCTGTATTTCGATTTCCCCCCACGCTATTCGCTTATTCCTCTCACTCTCTTTCTAAGTATACGTTTTTCGTTTCACTTGTATTCATAGCCCCAAATACATTCTCTCTTGCTGAGTTCCCACTTCACTCCCAAATATGATCAACTATTATTTCATGTGATCTATTCAGTCAACTGATCTCATGGGTGATTCTCAAACTACTGGTAATTTTCAGGTGCTGACATTTGAAAAAAAAAAGTGTTCTTTTACTAGGTTTTTGGATGTTTATCACTTAATTGGCCTCCCTGGATGTCTTTCTGATGCCCTGTCAATCAAGACATCACATTATTCTCTGCGAAATTCAAATTTGATAGAAGTCATAACAATAACGTGGCGGTTTCGGTCACGACAATGACAATTCGGATTTTTAACAGAGATTCTTCCAATACTACTGGAATTTTTGTGGGTTCTAAAAATGCAACGTGATATGACCTTCCAAGAGAATAAGCAGTAGAATGTAAATTTTGGAATCAAACATAATAGGTGACCAACTGGGGCCAATAAAATGACATTGAATAAACATACTAACCTGTTTTCAGACGTTCTCGTTGATCAGAAAATACACCACCTACCGTTTAGTGTGACTCAATGGTGTGCCCGCTTGCTTGTGAGTCACTGCTACCTCCAAAACAAGAAATTCCTCGAAAATGCCCGTTTCGTTCCCTCAGGAACATTCTTTTTGGGCGATAGCGATGACTCTAGACTAAAGTGCCCTGAATAAAGTGCTGTATTAGGACATTAAAAGCCTGAAGCGGGGGTGTAAACACCATTGACAGCTGCTCTTCAGATAAAACTAAAGACGAGAGAGTTTTCATATAATTTTAAATCTCAGGTAGAATATTAGAATAACCAACTCAAAACTGAGAACCTCGTTAAAGTTTCCACGAATTTGCCCGTAGTTTGAGAATAACCCTTATAATGTCTGCTATTAGGTAATTTTACTGTTTCGTTCCATCATTTGCTACTATAACGAGTTGGCGTCCTTCGTTACTCATCCTCGTTGAAGATATCCTTTGAGTATAGATAAGATGGAGTTCCTATTTTCAACGATTTGGGATTGGAAACGTAACCAGCGGCTCCGAACAATAGGGAGAGGAGGACACTGCGCAACACAAAATATTGGAGTGCTCCATATTTTCTCGAGAACGACAACTAATTATGGACAATAAAAGCGATAAAATACCAGCTCAATTCAACTTAGATTTTACAGAAGAGTTATACAAAGACAAGTACAATCAAACCTAGGTATACAAATGTACAAACAAACATATTCTTCCAAGTTCAAGCAAAGTGAGTTTCAGCTCTCAAATATTTCCTTAACAAAGTATGAGTAGGCGTGGAATTTATCCATCATCTGTGCTTATTAACATCAAGATCATTTTCAATTGCCCCTTCTTTTTGCTGCCTTTTATCGTCCTGTATACATTAGGATCTATTCGTCAGTCATCTATGTAATTCCGAACTCTCACATTACCTCACTTACTGAGTAATCCATATTCCTATCAATTTTTTCAGAAATAAATAAGTTTGATTTTGAACAACAAATATTTACAGCATACTTCTTCATTAATATCCGAGTTAGCGCAAAGAATGACACTGACATTGTAAGGGTTAACGTATATAACCACTTCGGGTGAAAATGCATAATGAAAATTAGACCACGAGTTAGGAAAGTAGATACCCACAAAATCATCAACGTAAGTGAACATTTTACAATGATACAATGATTCAGAAGTGTAAATCAGTAATATTCACTACTTCGTTCATTTTAATCTTACTAATTTCAGTAAGGCACGAGCTATGGTAGACTGTTCAGTTTCATCGTTTTCAAAGGAATTTAATTTCAGCTTTAGAATTTATACGCCAATGAGTCTTACCATTCTCGATTTTTAAACTTTTGGTGTATCGAAGGGTAATGTACTGTGCATCAATGCCATGAGCTCTGTGAAATCATAAAAGTAAACTAGGTTTATTTTTATTTGTTGTATCACGATGTTAACATTTTACAATATGCAGAGTCAAGGATCACAAACACATCTAACTTTCTTCTATAATCAGTAATTGGATTCGTTGTCATAACTAACCATTTCCGGACAATTTATAATTATACCGGTTCGTAGTGGGATTTGATGTAGACACTTTCACGATTACTAAATTGATGGTTCGAAACCCTAGGAAAAAAACTGTGCATTCGGATATTTTCTAAGGTATACGGTTCTACCGTCTTCCATGAAGAAACGTCAGGGAGTAGACCATTGAGGAGGTGTGTTCTCTCAGGTGAATCTCTCACCTGCGGCTCTCACCTGACAGGTGGGTGGAGCTCAGGTGATCCGGCTCTTTTCATTGGTCACCTGAACGCCCGCCCATTGCACCTGTTGGTCCATCTTGTACTCCGACACGACCACTGTCTTCTGCACAGGTTTCCATCTGATGTATTTAGATTCTGATGTTTCATTATCAATATTTAGGTCTGGTTCATCAAATTGCGACCCTCATGGAAGCGTTCATAAATTCTGCCGTTGGATAATCATTGATTTTTTTTTATTAGGTGCAGATTGTCGTCAACATTTCTTCAATTCCAGTTAAAAACCAATAAATAGCATGGAGTTTGAACAGAGAGTGTTTTGGCCTATGTTTTATCCGAACCGATGTAAGAAGCATCTATTTCTGGTAGCTGTCTACCACTGTTCCTATTCCAAATTATTGATCACTTCAAATCCTACTTTTTCCTTCAGAGATTGTAGATTTTCATGACATTCTGATAAAATTACCATCCATGAAATCGAGTTTGTTTCAACCTCGGTTATGTATTATTAGGCTAGTAAATAATTGATAGCTGTTTTATTTCATCTTAAATTATTTCAATTAGTTGGTGCCTACGTTTGTGGATATATTTAGATTGTGATGTTTCAGCATACGTAAATATCAACTTTAGGTGTAGGGGGGCTAGTAAAGTGAAGGTATTTGGGTTAATTTCACCAACTTATTTAGCTGTTGCTTACATCTTGTGAATTATGAAGCTATTGCACCACGTATGTTCAATGATCTAAGACAATAAGGAGCAATTAGTATTGATGGGCGTTTTAATACAGAAATCATAAACCTTTGAGCCAAAAATGACCTTACGGTTGAGATGCAACTTATATTCTGCGGAGGGGGGAGGGGTTTCTTTGTCAACTTTATAATTTATTAAAAGAATAAAAAAAATTAAAAAAACGAAAAACAAATGAAATATTCCAAAAGGCCTTTGCCATATGCCAAACCTTCTTAACCTATGAATCGAAGAACTTGAATAGGTTAAAATGAAGTTATTTGCCCAAATGTAGGCTGGAATGATTGTATACCCAAGGATACACCTATAATTCACATGTGGTGCCTAATCCAGTTCATAAGAACAGTAATGATCGACAAAAATATTTTTCTAATTGTAAGACGGGAGCCTTTTAGGCGCCATGAAAGGGCATCAGAAGCATTACAGCGGTAGGCAGGGGGGAGGGTTTAATCAACCTCACATGTGCCGGTATTTTCATTACTGAAGCACGGCGGTTTTCATTATGGCGGTCACTGCGCTAAAGGCCTCTTCCTCGGCCCTTGGTCTCCCCACCCCAAGCTTGCTATTCTCGTTTTCCTTGGGCCGCTCTGGGGCTTCGTAATTAAGAAACCTGACAGGGAGCTTCTTTAATATCCACCTTCCGCCTGCCCCGAAATTACTTTTTCCGTGAGTTGGGAGCGCGTGTGTTGTTGATGAAAAACGTTCATGGGGTTGACGACCAGAATCAAGAGCATACTCTAGTTAAACTTTGAAGCCATACCCGTTCCTTTGAAAGGAGCTATTTCGGAAAGCCGCAAATACGCATTCAAATCATCATCATTTCCTTTGCTGGAACGTACTCTTTCCTAAGCACTAAGCATAACTGGTATGGACTACACTGCCTCTAACACGATAAGTAACATCCAATGATTGTGATTTGCACGTAGGTATATTGGCTGTACCGGGCGCCCAGCTGGCTAAGTACTCCGTACCATCTTGTTTTCTCAACAATTATTGTTGCATTCGGTTTTACCTATAGGTATACCTTTTCTTCCTGTCCAAATCATATTTCCACTTGCGATTAAATTGTACGTATTCGACCGTTCTGATCAACTTTTGTTTTGTATCTATCTGTCAGTGTGTGTGTCTGTCTTGTATCTGCTAATTCTTCAAACGAACTGAATTTCTGCAGTTCGCTTCCGATTTCCATGAAATCTTAAAATAATGTGTGGTTTATTGGATAATGTTACCAAGATATTGATTTTTAAGCTATGAAACTCATCCCCAACACAACATAGGTACCTTACACATTTCCTTGAAATTTGATGAAAATCAAATGGAAACTGTATAAATTAGGTTTGTGATGTTCAGGGATCGACGAGGCCTATTCGCAAACAGATAAATCAAACGTACGAGTAATTATCTCTCAATCGTCTTCCGATCAAATAATAATTAGTACGGTAGTCGAAGAAAGATACTTTAGTAATATTATGTTAACTATAACAAGATTTTATTATTGTAGTAACTGTAATTCATGATTTTTCACTTGAAGGATTATGAATTCAATCCCCATTTGGCTATCCTCCTAATTAACTTCATTGCTCCCAACCAACGGTTAGCTCATACTATGCTGCATAGTAATAAATATATAATATAAGTCTAGGGACAAATTGTTCCTGCTTGAAAGAGTAAATTTAAAAATTCGAGTTAAAGTTATTTTTTAAAATTGAACTCTACTTACATTTCGAATCTGCAATAAAACATATTGGTTAAAAATGCATGCTATGTCCAGTTTATGAGATTCGCGGGTACATCATGGGGACATGTTTAGATTGGCTTGCAAAATGTTGAGTTTGAGTTCGGTAATGTTAAGTTTGTGTTGGAAAATCTTGAATTTAACTAGAAAAATGTGTTTTATTAGGAAATACTGATTTGAGTAGGATATTGTAGAATGAAGCATGAAAAGTGCTGAGTTTCACTTTGAAATTGTTTAGTCTCAGTTAGAAAATGGTGCGTTCAACTTGAAAAATGTGTTCTATTGGGAAATATTGAGTTTGAGTTCGATATTGATGAGCGGGACATGAAAAATGTTGAGGTTAACTTGAAAATTTTTGGGTTTGTCATGGGATACATTAACTTTGAGTTGGGAAAAGTAGTGTTTGTCTGAAAATCAGTAGCTTTGAATCAACATGGCAAATTGTCAGTGGTTTTTCCTTGCTGATAAACTTTGCGTTCTACTACCTGTAATTTCGTATCAATATCACTGAAAATCATCATTTGCGCTCTTTTCCTGTTGTGAGGGGAAAACGAATCATTTGGCACAGTGGGAATTAGAATAATGTAATTACTTTTGACAATGAATTTATTACGTAAATATGTATACATGGTAATTTGAAATTAGGTTTCAGTTCTTCGACGTTTCATGACAAGATTGGAAAAACACCATTATTCAGAACGTATGGTAGTAATTTTTCATGAAGATGTGTAAGTGAGTGGAATTTATTGGATATTAAAGCAGCATATTGCCGATTTATGGATCCAAAGCAGGAGTGGTGGGTACTTTTTTCGATTAAGGTAAAACGCTTCTCCTTTGTCCGAACGTCCACGCAACCTCCCATTCCTCTCTCGAGTATCTCTGCTCGACTCCATTAATCTCTTTTATTCGTCCATAAAACTCGAAAAACTTCGTTCCACCTCCCTCGCGGCCCTTCCACCATGAAACTTTCCGCTCATTCGGAACGGAACGTTGGGAAAGTGATGAGTGTTGCTCAGATAAAAAGTAGAGTTAGCCATCAACACTCCTAATATCCGAGGGGTAATTTACTGTCGTCAAAACCCGAGCGTTCCACGGGAAGGAAAAACCTATCGAGAGGCCTTCCCCAGCCCGTATCTGGCCTTTACCAATTAAAAGTGCGTTTCCTCTCAGATATGGAAGATTAACGGTTCTGAGGGGAACCACCAGAAGCTAACCCCCTTGATTGATGCTTCAGATAGCTGTGAGGTCAGTTCTTGGCTATCCCCAAAGGAACAAGGTGATCGGTGCTTCGTCCTTGCTCTGAAGATCCGAAGATATCCGCCCTGGGCCATCTCGGTTTTGGGGGGGAACTGTCTCATTTACTTTGTGCATTTAAAGAAGAATTTATTACGTCATCAACTTATCTTTCCCCATTTCCCGTTGATTAAACGATACTGTTCTGATACAGAACAAATGAATTATTTCGAGATCCAAACCCAATCAGTAACTTGAAGGAATCCTGTGCTTTTCAATAAAACGACAGCAGGTGTTATTTCATTGATATATGGTCATAAAAATATGAAACAAACTGTGGTTAACAGCTTGCTCGGCTAAAGCAAAGTTCCGTTTCATTTAATCGTGACATTTTTTTTGGTGGAACCCTCCCCAACTCGTAGCCATTCTTCTACAGCTAAGCCAAAAATATATTTATTAGTATAACAAATAATTGTAGATTTGATTAAGAACGTAATACGACTGTGCCAACTTTAGGAATGAATTACGAGAAAACAAGCTTCAGTGATGCAGTATTTGCTTTCTTCTTGTTCTATAAAATTTTAAGATTCTAAACGGTTTTTGAGGAATCTTATACAGGGCGTCCCAGGAGTTATGCACAATTCGACTCCTACGTATTTTACAACTCATTTCCGAACAAAAATGCCTCGTAGCAATTTTTTGCCAGAGGCCTCGTTTCCGAGCTATTCGCGATTTAAGATTTTTTTTGTGTTTTCGATCTTAAGTCATTAAAACTGTCATAACTACCTCAATTTTGGAGATAGCTCAAATTGGATGACACCGTTGGAAAGAGCGTTGATTTTTCTATCTATTTGATGTAAAAAATCTTTTTTTGATTGTATTGAAGATGTGCGATTGCTGCGCGAAATGACAGTTTTGTCAAAATCTTGAAATCGCCTGTTTTTCATCTGGCCCAGAAACTCCATGAATGCTTGATGCACAACTGTGCAGGCCTGATAAAACGTGCGCCGAAATGTCAGCTTTCCAACGGTGTAGTCATTTTGGTTTTTTAAAAATATTTTTAGTTAGGGAAATGGAGTTTAAATGCAGAAAATCGTGTGTTTTCTGTTAAAATTGAGGTTTTTCCAAAAGTCTTGAAGATGAATGCGAATCGTCGTAGAACACGTAGGAGTCGGATTGTGTATATGTCCTGGGACAAACTGTATCACTAAAAAAGACCTAATGTTTGAAAATTGGGAAAGCTACGGAGGAGGCATTGGCTTGGTCAGGGGCAAGGATATGCAATGACCCGCACGACCGAGCGGTCTTGAAGGAGGGGTTGCTTTGTGCGCCGTGTGTTATCAACCCCAATCTGATTTGGCTTTAGCATTGGGTGTTGCAATGTTGAAATCGAGTTCATACAAAGAGTTGGAACAAGATTGTTATGATATAAATTGAAAAATAATTATTTAAAAATGAAAAATGAAAATGGATTTAATGATTGAAAACGTTCGTTTGTGATCAGTGTCTACGGCATTTCTAAGCTGTCCAGTCAAAGTCAGGATAATCGAAGATCCGAGAGGCAGCTATTGTTTGTATTCATTTACGATTGATTGCGATGATTTGGTTTCAGTTGAGTAGCTATACCACAAGTGAGTATGTTGACATGATTTTTATGTACGGTTTTGCCAATGGTATTACTTCTGAAGCAGCAAAGGAGTCACACTCCTCCGTTGTACAACTCACACCCTACCGAACACGTCGGATAGTATAGAATTGCTGTTTTGATTGAGTCTCAACATTTCATTCTACCATTGTTTCTTCTGCCATTCTCATCATCATCACTCTTATGTTCATCATACCGTCACCTGCTTATATGTTCGGATCATCATTCCTAATTTCAGGGGCAACATAACCCATTACCATCATCCGCTTCATTGTTGAGAGTTCAGATCACATATTTTGTCATCTTACCTAATGAACCATCTCTCCGTTCGTTCAACTAGTTGTAGTTGTTCTCTGACATCATCAATAATTTATTGATTTAAGATTAACTTAGGACGTTTCTAAACTGTAGAAGGTTGAAATCGTCAGCCTCACGCCAGACGTTTTAATCCACATGAATGTGTCGTAGTCTTTGTATTTACATGATATGCACACGTGCCTGTACACTCATGAATCAATCTGCTGTTTTGCTCTGCATGGACTGGGATTTGGGCCAGAAACATTAATTATTGACCCGACAATGTGTCCTCCCAGTTGTGACATTATTTTCTGTCAGTATGTCGTCGATGCCTTCAAAGTCGCAAAGTAAGAGGAGGTTATCGGTTATTTCTATCTGAATCAGAGTTACCTAATGGACCCTTTCCGAAATGAAATCTTTTTGAAGCAACAGAAAGACATTCACAGTTTTTGTGTTCTGCTGATTCTACCAGTTGGTCCCTCATCTTTCATTATCTGAGAAGCAAATACCGAATCTCATTAAAAACGCCTAAATATTAAAGTTATGGATGATTACTTCTTACTAAATCTGGTTTTGATGAGCAGGAAGTGATTGCGTGGTTTCTTGTACAAATATTAACTTTTTCATTATTGTAGCTTCCTTAGAAATTTCTTTTCATGCTTCTCTCCAGACAAACTCCTCCTTAGGACGAGGTAGATTAACTTCATTCTCCTTTTCAAACAATGTGTCGTTGATGTGATTTATTTTTCGTCAAAGTTCCCTCACGAATATAATGGAAATACACTAGTTATTGGAAGCCGAAGGAGATATTCGATTTTCACAAGACTCTTTCTATTCACTTAACAACTTTTTCTGACTTCTGATTTTTCTGCGGTGTTTTACAAGAAGTTATAAGTTAGAATATTGTATAACATGAAATATAATTTGTTTTATGTCAATTTAATCTCCAAAATGCGTTTGTACCGGTTGACTTGTGCTAGATATTAAACACCGATGTGACAGTTGTTGGACACATCAAGAAACGGGATTTCTCCACAAAACTGGTTGATCATAAATCCATTTATTGATAATAACGAAAAAAGTTATATTTATGCTTTTCAAAATAGTGAAATTTCCTTCAGAGTAATGTTTAAAGCAGGGTTTTGTTCACTAGTTTGGAGTGTTATCATGTTTTCGACCTTGCTGTAGTGGCTGTAATTAGGTATCTTAATTGGCTGATTAAATTCAAATCTGGGGATGCCGTTGGAAAGATCGTTAAGTGGCTGTACTTCCAAATGCAAAATCAAAATTTTCTGAATAAGTGAAAAATCACAGTGGAGTGAAAATTTTGTCAGTTCCAATTTTTTGGTTGAACTTGATGGTATTTTTAAAAGCTATTTTGACGACACTCGATCGTTCCTCTTCTTAGAAAAAACATCTGCGGTGTCCTCAATTTTTTGTTATGACACTTGAAAGAGGGAAATACTTGAGTTTCAACGACCAAATCCACGTTTATCACCCAATACTGTAATAGTCTAGTAGTTATTACAACATTGACTTGCTAAAGAAGAAGATGAGTTTTGCATGATGACCCTCTCGAGTCTCCTCGTTCAACAAATAAAGGATTTTAAAGGCCTCTTCCCTGGTCGAAAGGGGTGAATCAACAGTTGCAATTTCAAAAGATAAGGTAACTTTATCTTGTCTTTTGAAAATTTCCCTTTAGGGAAATATCAAGAAAGGTCCTGAAAACCCTTTATTTATTGACTTTAGATGTACAACTAAACCTTTCTATGATCACCACTGGTGGTGTTTAGCTCTGACTACTAGTCAAAGCAAGTTTTTTGTTTTCAGATACTGTAAGATCTGCTTAACTATTACTTATAGTTTATCATATAAATCTTTTCTCTTCTGTTCCAGGTATGTCATTGCTGCACTCACTCGGTCTGTCGCGGTAAGTTTTTTAATTTCAACATAGTGTTCTGGTTCTCGCAAGAACTCATTCTAAGAACCTAAACCCAGACGACCCTCCGCGGCTTCGACCCGATTCCAAGGTTTTTCCCTCAAAACCCCCTTGAACCCTCGTTCATCTCCCAAGACTGGGTTTAAAAGCCTTAGATGATTTCCCACGAAGCATCATCCTTCCACCTTCTTCCGCTCCATATATCCAAAAACGCCCTACAAATTACCAGAAGACAAGGAGCGGAAGGGAATTAATTACATCATTGATGCTCCTGCGGAGAAAAAGGATTCTTTAGGGTGATGCCTGAGAAAAGCCTAAGTGTAAGACTTGCCGAGCAAAACCCCTTTTCTCTTAAGTCCTCCTTCGGTGAGGCTGAACTCCCTTTTCTTGTCTTCCTGATATTTCTCCATTAATTTAATAATAACAGTAGAACCAGCGAGTCGTGAGAGAAACACAAACTCACGGCGTAGGAACAAAGGGGGTTTCCGTTCTCCTTCCTTCCATTTTGAAAGGAGGGTTACCGTCTTCCTCTTCGTCTTCAAGGATGGAATCACAAAAGGAGTTATCAAGATGGAAGAGAGGCCCAGGGGTTGTGGAGGAAAGACCATTTTCTCAGTCTCTTGCGTGAGGTGGGAATGGGTGAGGGCGTGATACACTTCTGCAGAGGGTTGTGAATCGAAAAGTCAGTTGTTTTGTTCCGTGATTTCATTACCTCTATCATGAAGCTCATTCACACTTTGTGTAACCCTTCTCCTTCTCAATTAGTTCTCAATAAGTCACTAATTTCCAACTTGCCTTCGCTTTACCACGTCTCCGTCGTATGCCTGGTAAGGGAGAGTCTTCAGGAATAATCCGCTGTTCAAGAACATAGTTTAATAAAAATCCAAATTTTAAAAACTAGACCGTGATTCTCAACTGACTTCTTCATTCTTAGCTGATTTTTTTTCTTTTTTTAGCTTGACTTAGGTTCATTATAATTTTTAATTTTCAATCAATGTAAAATAATATCATTGGCCCTCATATTACGTACCTATTAATTCAGTTTAAAATTAGAAGTATGAGTGAGTATCTAATACGAGGAATAAGTGCCGGTTCAAGTTATTAGTAGTTCACCAATATAGCTTTCTACTTATGTGCCATATGAAGGGTACACGCTAAGAAAAAATTGTGGCACCTGTGTTTGGTGAGCATGACCACTTACAGGCATCAATGAGTTACCTCCACTCTAGCTTTTTCCGTTGGGTCCTAATAAATCAATCTGATGAGGTTTTGGAGTTTTAAGTTAGACGCATGTTTTTACAGGACGCAGAGAATCCGATAGTTCTGTCCTAGATCTACTGAAAACAAGTTCTGCATTGAGAATTCCCGATAATTATGGTCTGGAGTTTTGCGGCTCCAGAATATCATTGAACAACATGCCCACAGACTTTCTTATTCGTTCTTGAAACGTATCATTGAGCAGTGTGATTAGGGTTAGTCAACTGGTTTACTATTGTGGATATGATGTACCGCCATTTCCTGGTTAGAATTTCGGATTGTTCTAAAAGCGATTCAAACGCAGTTTTATGGTACAAAAGTCTCCATGACCTAAGGAAGAAATTTAGGTGTTAACCACAACTTAATTCTCTAAAGCTTGGTATCTAGGAATAAAATGGAATTCGATGCTGAACATTGCTGAGTTCTCATCGAAACTTTAACAGTTTAACAGGCTCATGGGCATATGAATGGCATATAAAAATACTCAAGAATTGTTCAAGAAATCACTATAGTGTACTGAAATAGGCGCTATAACGGGCATTTGTCTTCGAGCAAGTCACTTTTTTTGGGAGTCCAGCGAGCTCACCATCCGGAGTGTTAAACCACCCCTAATTTCCCGCCCCATTTACGCCAGCGTCCATCTACCCGTGGGACCCGCATTTGTCACGGCGGTCACAGATCCCGAATACTGATTCCCAAGTGAAGAATCCCTGGTCACATTAGAAATGTAAGGAAAAACACAACCTCCTCCCCGACTACCGAACCTTAGGGAGGCCAAAAATTCGTACGGGGTAAAATACCCCTTTTCTCGGCGGGAAGAGCCACGAAAAAGAGGAAGCGCATTTATTCCTCGACAAGGGTTGAATAGCAAGGGGAATCCTGAGCTTTTTCTCCCTTCAACAACGACCATCAGTATTCCCACTTCTTGGGGGTGTCGTTCTTCCTTGGAACGCTCCTTCTTTCCGACTTTAAAAGAAGGGAAGGGGAGGGTTTATGAGTGGTAAAAAATGAAGGAGGCAGGAAAGAAAATAGGAAGAAGAGGGCGTTGAAGGGTAGGAAGCACAGTCCACTGGTTTTAAACCTAGGAATTCCCCCCTGCTCTGGGAGATGCGTTTTACATATCCTTTATGCCCGCGAAAAGGCCCATCTATAAATGGTGAAGAAAGAGGAAGAGGAAAACAGGCAATATTGATATGGTAAGACGGCGGTGGAGGACACGTATGGCGTTTTTATGTTAATGACCAGGAGGTTCTGGAATGAATGGCGGGGTCAGTCCTTTTGTGACGCCGGCTGAAGACGTAAACATCGCGAAATGACGGTGTATGCCAAGTTGCTGGCAGTAAAAGTGGACTGGGTAGGTAGATCAGCCGCATTCGGGATGAACGTAAACATCTCCATTCTGGCCACTTGAAATTGAATTCTACAGCGATATTGTTCGGTTCGGCCAAGACAGTTGATACATGAACTGTATAATAGAGCTGTTACTGACCTTATTATTTTCGAATATCTTATTATTATTATTCCGTATTACTTATCAACTACGAGTATTCAATAAAACGCAATGTATACTTCAACTCGCGGTAATTAAAAACAAATATGAGGTGTGCTTATGGTAAATGGGGTTTATTCTCTAAACATTCTTTCACTGTTTTGCTCATTCAGTTGGTGATTTAAAAAAAAATTTGATGAAATCAGGAAAGGATAACTATGAAATTGCCAGCCGAGGCCATGGGTAGTCACTGATACGAGTCCCCCCTCTTCATGGTACACATATGATGATGATATGGTATTGATAATGTTAATCGGTTTGATATTGCATTTCTCTTTCGACCAGTATCACCAGACTAATTACTGGAGATGAGCCAGCCTTCGTTGAAATTGTTGTTGAAGGATAACCATTGAAAGGCATAAGGTGTCCTTCACCTAACTGAATCTCGTTTAGACTAACGAATATTAACTAATGTCAATTTTATCGAAGTTCGACAATAAAATCACTAAAGCAATCCAACAATCTCTCAGCTGATGTCAATTATCCGCTTACGAGCCTTTCGTCTATTGAAGCCTTCGTGATATTAGATTTGATTCACAAGTGAAATTAGCGACACGACATTATTTCTGAAGAATAAAACAAACAATGAACAATGTTCAGAATTCCGATGGCAATGCATTTTGAACTGAGATAATAAACTCCTGACCGAAAAGCTTCGAAAGCGTTACCTACTTTTCAATGCTCACCACCAAAGAAAACGGGAATTGCAACACTCGCCTATAATATTTCTATTCATCATTCTATTATTCACTGTTTCCTATAAGATTAGATGGTTAATTATGTTGTTATTACTGACAAATTCGTTCTGATAGCCGTAGTGGCTTTTCCCTCGGAAAAACCAGGTGAGCATCAATGAGTCCGAGGACTCGTAAAACCATCGATGTACGCCGAACCTTCCTGAGACAATTTGGTCTGTTGTTGATCTTTCTCTTTCGACGAGGAAAACAATAGAGAATAGCAACAAGAACGTGAATTCAGTTTCAATATTCATAACTCAGTACATAAACAACGAGAGCAGCGGGGCCATCTCGAAATCACAGATAATGGAGATTGGTAGTTGGATAATGGAGATCCTGTAGAGGTTGCAGACTAATCGCTGCAACCCTTGGAAGGACAACTACCTATTTCATTCCTCCACGTCATTGACCTTGGCAAAGATAGTCGTGTACTCGTTGGTAGCCAAGCAGGAAACTGTAAAGACACAGTGCCGCTCAGATTGGCGCTTGTCAGCATAATATCAACTTTGATTGAAGGAATCGGCAAATCAGAACCGTGAAAGTGAAACTATACTACGTTAGACCATCTCCGCTAACTGCTGTGTAAGCAATCGACTTGACACTTATGACTGTTTACCATGCAAACCGTTACCCTCCCAGCTAACTGATAATCGTTACTGCATAAGAAATGTTAAGGATTAATTCTTAAATTCTGCAAGACCGTAAGCGAGTAACCTTCTACAAGTGTCAACGAATAGAACCATAGATACTATTCACTTAACACCTGAACAGCCTACCCATCAACTTGCTTAGCCCATCGTTTTGAAATAAGGTATTTATAGCTAAATCGGTTAAAAATTAAGTTTATTTTCTTCCAGAAAAAACTCCTCCATGATTTAGTTAAAGCTTGGGAAGCTTCCAAGAAAGTAACTAGTTTTCTCATAATGACGCTTATCTTTCTTTGGTAGGAGCAAGGGGTGAGAATTCAACCCGCCCTCTTTCTGCCCGCACTTCGAGGAAAAAAAATTAGTTTGACGTCCTGTTGCATTAATCAGGTTGACGGGAGAAGTGCAAGAGCTTCGGCTAAATTACATTAAACAGAATAAATGAGCCTTCTTTGCACGAGAGCCGCTCTTGGCCCAAGGCCTCTTACATTTAATTTAAGTCGGCCCAGAAAAAGAAGTTCACCTTTTTACGAAAAAATAAAAGACAGGAAAATGAAGGGGAAAAAAGGAAAAGTCGGTGTTTACACAAAATCACCATGCAATTAATCGAGAGGTAAGGAATTCCTTCTGTAATGGTTTAACTTGATGGAGGTAATCGAGTTCATTTTTCTTGAGTGGTGTTGGAGGAAGGGGTTTCTTTTTCCTTGTCGGTCGACAAAATGGGAAGGGTGAAACATTTAATTATAAGGAGCCTCTTTAGAGGGGGGAAAAAACAAGAAAATGAGAATTGATGAAGGAAAACGGGTAAAAATTATGTTCAAAATGGATAGGTAGGTGCCATCGCAGTTAGAACTTGGTTTTGTAATTTGATATAATCAATTCAACCACAATTGCTGCGATATCAAGAAATAACTCTCTAGCAAATACCCATCGGATATATCCATCCGTGGACACAACTTGAAGACATGTGCTAACAGGTACATGTCGAGTGTCAACAAATTTTGCCTTCTTCTATATCTTCTTTTTCTCTCTGATTCTCTCCTAATAAAAAATCTCTGAAAATTTGGTTCTTCTACTATTGGTACCTATATATTCCAATTTTAAATTCTGATATTTCATCAAATCACGGGCGAAATGGAATTTGAAATCTATGTGACAGGTTTGTGAATTGACATTATTTCCTTTTGCAAAGTTAATAACTGATTGGTTATCACAGTTGATGACGGGATCCCCAATCATCGGATACATTAATTCCTTCAATACGTAATTTATCCAAATCATCTCAACACAACGAAACTAATACCACAAACTCTGCCTCCGTTGTCGTCTGTCTGTTGTTGTCTTATTGCACTTTCAAATCATAGGTGTCTTTCCTATTCGGATGACAAACCCTGTTATCGACTTCCTGTCATCAACCGATCCAGCCCAATCAGAATCCGATAACTCTATGATCTCTTCAACGTCTTTGCGTAAAACCAGCTCTTGATCCACGGTGCCTTTCAAATATCTAACGAACCTTTTCCCTGCCGCCCAATGGACTTTACCAGGATTTGCTGCAAACTATCCTAATTTCGATATTGCAATTGCTAAATAAAGCTTAGTGGCTTTGGCCAAATACATTAATTTTCCTACTAGCCTCCAATAGGGTTGTTCCTTCATAAACTCTTTTTCCTCTTTTGTCCTTGGACATTCTGCTTTACTTAATTGTTGTTTTGGGTCCACCGGTCTTGTCACTGGCCTGCGTTGGTCCATCTCGAATTCTTCCAGTATTTCGGTAATGTATTTTGTTTGGTTTAGTACGACAGATCCATCCTCTTCTTTTGATTAGTATTCCGAGTAAATAATTTAGTTCTCCCAAAGATATATACTGTTTAGAATTGTCCTCACCTTATTTGGACATTGAGTGGTTTGGACAACCACACATTCACAATACACACGGGGGCTGTAAAACAGGCAACCGTAAAGCATCTGGCATCGAACAGTCTAAACTTAACATGTATCTGAACTTGGCACTACTTCTTCCTCGTCGCAGCCCTTGGAAGTAGTCTTCTACCATACCTAGGAGATATTACTGAATTATCTACTTGACTTTGAACATCAATCCACGAATCTGCTTGCGGTTTCAACACCACTCCACTGAGTAAGAATGTGTTATGTAGAATGGGAAATTAGGAGAACGGTGATTGACAACTGCGGCAGTTGTGTCGGTATAGTAGGTTCTTTAGTGCCACTTCAATCGTTACATTAAGGTCGATCTTGATTTCCTATGTCAGTTGTTTAAAACATCGCTGGAGTTATACCACGGAAGTAATTTCATTTTCCTAATATTTTATGTAATGTTATTAATTGGATTGGATTAATGGGATTAATAACTTATCGAATTGCAATGATACAATAAAACTGAGTTTTGTAATGATTAAGTTGCCTGTTTAATGACAGCCAACTGATGGCGGACGATTGTTGATTTGCTTGCAATCTGTGTCGCTCCAAGTTTGGTAGGTAGTAATATTGAAATAAGGTGTCATTTTATATAAGTTTGCTGGGTAATATCTTAGAAAATCAATGTTAAATATTGGCTTTGTTGTTTCAATTTAGGCACGTCCTCAAAAACTCTTAATGTACATGCGAAATGCACTCTCCTGCGAGCATTATTCTTTTCCAATCGATTCTGGTACTAACGCTTACTGTGCGAGGACCAAGAAATGTCTTAAGCGGGATGGAATGAATTAATTCCGATAAAGAACTTATCCGACCTCATATGGGATTACCCTGTACATTTACATGGAGACGTCTCGCGTGATGTTATTATGATTAGTAAAGGTGGGGTGTTGTGGTTTCTTCCCAGGCAATAAAGGGGTGCAAAAGCCATTCATACGTTAGTGATCCTCCCGTCATTCAAACCAGCGTTAGCGACTAAGGGTAAACGAAGGCTTGGGATACGTGCAGCTCACCCTTAATGACTTAAAGTCAACCCCTGAAAACCTGTTTTTATTAAAAAACAGAACGAAAAAAAAAAAAGGATGAATCCACCCCCTCGCTCCCCAAAAACCGAACTTTTCCACGGGGACATCCTAATAGGTTAGCCGGTTTAAAAATCAATCCTCCGTCTCTTCCGCTTTACCGACGCCGGCCTTTATTCTCTTCCAGGGCGCTTTAGGAAAACGGAAAAATGATACACTTTTTATAGGAAAAGTAATCAATGGGTCTAGAGACGCGAGTGTTTCGGAAAAACGACTCTACTCGATATTTGATTTTCAATTTCACCCTTCTTCCACGTCCTGCCCTATGGGGGAGCTCCCTAGCTAACTACAAACGACCGGTGTGGCCGGGCCTGGTTTTTAATGCCAATTTTTTTTTATCGGCTCCGACGTCTAGCTGCGTTGAAGATCCAAAAAAACTAGCATTTTTTCCCCTGTATTTCTTGCAGCGTCGATTCGTGGCATCCTGCTCGTTCGGTTGATGACTTTTTGAATGAAATCGCATCTGAATGGAATGAAAGCTCGTCGTTGCAATTGGATAAAGAGTGTCACTGGATGATTTTTGTAGCATCCAGAATCAGACGATGTCGTTGAAGTTAATATTTACCATGAACTGGTATAATGATATCTTTGTAATTCGTCACCCACTCTTCCACTACCCACTCGTAAGTAAACCTTCTCTAGAATTTGGAACGTTTTTGCTTTGTCGTAGTAAGTGTACTCTATTTACGCGAAAGGGAACTAAATCAAGGTTCCTTCCTGAGATTCTTCTTGATACCAATTACCTATTTGGTTATCTACGTTATTTATCAACTGGGTAGAATCACAGAATAGGTAACGCACCTTTTATCACACCATCGCCATATTGAAAAACCATATATCTCCTATCGATATAGGTCCACGCTTTCGATGTGTGTTCGAATGTGTTCTGTCTAATTCGCTGGTCTGGATGCTTCCTACGCTCGCATATCAAAAACAAGAGAATATCCTACATCAATCCTTCTAGTAAAGTATAGATCAGTTGGGAAAGAAAATCAGAATGTGTGAGCACTGTGCACTACGCCACAAATATATCACTGGTATCGATATATTGATATCATATATATCGATAAAAGCACACATCGGTACGTCCTGAAAAGATCCTGATAAGAGGTGTGCGTCACCTATTCTGTGATTCAGCCATCAACTGGACTAATTAGACATACGTACAATCAATTATGATTATTCAGACGGTAGTGGAAAACGACGCCTCACAATCAACATGAAATGTAAAAATTCAGCTCAAATGAGCTCGTGATCTCCGGTAAACCCTCACTTTTTTACGACCCAGCCAATTAAAATGCCGGATACAACAATTATTCTCCGAGCGCCTCGTTCTTCCTTTTTCCTGTAGATGAGAAATTCCGTCACCTCATATTACCGGCGATTAAACGTTCCTGTCGCATCGACTCGCTTTACGTTCAGTTCTGTCCTTCCGTTCCAATAAATGCATTTGTTGAATATCGACGAGGGCGTCGCTATGTGGCATGTAGATAGGTATACGGGGAGACTTGGGAAGAGTTGGAAAACTTGGAGGTGCTTAGATTTTTAATTCGAAGCCGTGTTCGGAAGACAATAAAGTGACTCGAAACTAATCCTTAAATATAATCCATCAGGGTTGATTTATTACTAAGATACAGAGATTACTGGCCTATTCCGGATCTATGTAGAGTTTTTGGGCCAGATTTCGTAAACATAGCTCCAGCAGTTGAGAAGAAAAGCTTCAAACTGCGGACGGTCGGATTTTTTTATTCGATTTTAGAAATCGACCTATCTTGAAACGTAAACTGACAACTTTTGACGGGAGGTCTTGTTCTTTCATGTTCTAACAATTTTCGTTGTTGAAAATAATGAACGCGTGATTTGAAACAAGACTGAGCTTTTTAAGTTATAAAAGTTTGAGGATATAATACGGATTAGGTACTATAGTTTAAAAGCTCCATTTCCTTTTATTTAACTCACAAAGTTCATGTTCATTTTGACTTGATAAATTTTGATTTTCCTCTCTTAAAAGTGCATAATATGTTCCTTTGTCCTTGTAAACACGAAACCTATAAACCAGACATTTAACATGGGAAATCCTTGGTTATCTTTCAAATAGTTGATAACGGTTTGTACGCAGAGCGACAATTTCTGACTCTTCATCGTGAAGTTCGTTCCTCGATTCGGCAATCATTTCAACCCTTCTGTTCCTTCTTGCGTTCAGCCTTTCAACCATTCCCAATTTGGTTGTCTATCTCAATAGCCGCCATTGATTCCAATGAAAATCCAGCATTACCGAGTGGAAATTCTGATTTGAAGGATTTTGGGTTTTACTTCTCAAAGTTGAACACTATGCTTGCACTGTCCTGGTAAACTCAGAATCTTTGAAATGGAAATTTGCTGTTAAACCTGGTTGCCCAGCCAAACAGCCGCCATTGATTCCAACGAAAATCCAGCATTACCGAGTGGAAATTCTGATTTGAAGGATTTTGGTTTTTCTCTTTGGTTCTCCTTCGTGAAGATCGATTCTAAAATGATTTCATCCCCCTCTGAACACATCATGGCAGCGTTTAGCCATTCGATTCACCTCAATACGATTAGGAAACAACTTGAACTTGGAGAGAAAATGTTGATTGCCAAATACAGGTGATATTGCTTTGTAGGAAGTAACATGATTCCCCATTCTCCATCTTGAAGTTCTTTCTTCGATTCGACAATCATTTCACCCCTTCTGTTTCACCTTGCGTTCAGCCTTTCGACCATTACAATTTCGCCAGAAAAAGCACGAAGTGGAAGTGAACAGTTTGGATTTTGTCTTCTCAAAAGTGAGCAAAATTACACTGTCCTGGTAAACTAAGAATTTCAAAACAGAAATCTGAAGTTATACATGGTTGCCTAGCCAAACAGCCACCATTGATTACAAATAAAATCCAGCATTCCCGCTTCTCCTTTGTGAGGTTCTAATCTTCAAAAACTTCATCCTTCAAATAGACTTCGGCAATGTTCAGCTTTTCAATGTCCCTCAATACGATTAGGAAACAACGCGAATTTGAGGAGCAAATTTTGTTTGTCACTATCCTGAAGTGATCGCAATTCTTCCACCGTCCTGGTATACACAAAACTTATAAGATCGAAACATGTCTATAAGTGGGCAAGCCTTGATTATGTAGCTAAACACATGGCAGTTGTTCTAACGAAAAACCAGAATCCACAATTCTCTGTCTTGAAGTTCGATTCGACAATGATTTCACCCCTTTGACTCCATTTCGGCATCGTCCAGCCTTCCGATCCACCCCAATACGCTAATGAGAGGTCTAAAAGCCAGGAAGTCCCTCCTTCCCTCACCTCGCTCCACATCTCCCCCGTCTCTTTCGATCCATATTTCTTCTTTTTAGAGATGACCAGAAGGAAGGCGAAGAGAGCGAGAGGGGTCAAGGTATTGTCGTTTCGACAATGGAAGAGACCTCCCTTTACCTCCCACCCCCTCGGGCGTTCTTTATTTGCTGCCGTCTTCCTTACCGAGTCCCTTTTGTTCCTTTCTCTTCATTACGTGGCTTTTTCCCAGAGTAAAGTAAATCAGGGAACGTGTTCAACTTCCTGGGTCATTCCCCCATGGGCCTTTCATTCACCGAAAAATTTCGTTGGAGATTTTTTATATTTCATTCTTTCATCGAGAAAATTACGCTGCTCATTTCTCTACCTCGTATTGATTTAATCAAATTCCATATGGACATTTCAATAGATGTGAAGACGTGATGGATGATTGAATGCTCTATTCTGATTTATCAAAATCTTGAAATTCTGATCATCGGAGTTCTCTGGTTACTGATTACTTTACACATTGAAATATGAACTCCTGAACAATATATCTTAAGCCTCGCGATATATTACAAATTTGAAAATGATTTATTGTTCCTTTCAAAACGTCTAAAATACAAAATTCTTAAAAAAAAAAAAATGCGCGAAGATTTTATTTTTTAAACTTTGAATCCATTAGCTTCAATAGAAATTCGCTGAAATTGTAACCTCATGGTAAAATCTGATTTTGGTTCGCTTGTTAAAAAAGTGATTGTGTTTATTTTAATGTAGTTTACGTTCAATAATTTAATGTAATTTAATTGAACCATTTCTTCGTCATTAACTCTCTCTCCCCATGTGGCCAACTTTTGCTCCACAATTTGTGCAATTAATCCCGTATAATTTGAATAGTGGCTCTTCATACGCAAGTGGTATTAAAGTTGAGGCCTCTAACGTGACTTCTAAATTTTGAATCCATACAAATCAAACAACATTAACGAATCCTGGATGAGAATGATCTACCTGACGACAAGATTGATATATATTTATATGAATGACGAATATCAACTCAACAAAACACCAACAATCACCTCAAATATTACCTTCAGAAGACCGTTTAGGTGGAAGTATTTGCTGTAGTAAACGTGAGTAGAGAGAAAAACCTTGATTGATTAATTCTCTCTCCGCCTAAACAATGAATTATCTAGTGTGATTTAACTAAAATCTAGAAATTTTGATCTTCGGAGTCCTCCAGTCGGTGATTGTGTTGCACTTCGAAGTTTAAGCTCCTGAACAACATAACAGCTTATGCCTTGAGACATGATACCAACGTGAAAACTATTCATCATTCTTTTTTAGACTTTGAATGAATTGCCGCAGGTTTTAATACTAAATTAACTAAAATACTAAATCCATTGAATAATTTGAATTTAGCATAAATTAGCTAAAATGTTATTTTCCTTATGGTGTTACAGTTTAATGAAATAGGTTATGAGAAAATCAAATGGGAAGAAGGAGCCGGAAGAGGGTAGAGGTAACTGGTACGGGTAGAGTGGAGGATGGGGGTTAAAATAAAAGGAAATTATTTGCAGCTTCCTGTAAACAATCAACACCTTAATGAAGTTCATAAGTCCTTCAACCCAGCTATATTCATTTTTGTTCATTTTAGCTTCGGTAAAGTTTCGTATCCAGAAATCACGTTTTAATATCTTCGGTCGAATAGAAGGGGGATGCCATCTGCCGCGGGTTAGAGGGCCGACCAGACGCCATTGTCAATTGAGTTTGACGACTTCAATTCATTCGCGATGATTTATTGGGGGTGAAGAGCTACACGTACCATCGCTGTAACGAATCAGAGTGCACAGGCAACATGGGAATCTCACGAACAATACAATACAACCCTTTAACATCGCATTGTCTCGTGTCAGATCATAGGAGTTCTGCGAACAAATGTTGTATGAGTACTGAATATTTACCAATTATGCATGCATTATACTCTACCACTTGAAATTGTTCATTATTTATCTATTAAATTCAAGACGTTCTGCGTATCAACTTCAAATGAGAGGCTCGTTACATAAATTCAACTTTCATGAGAGCTATGGACGTTGCGCTTTCTTCAATCATGGAAATTGATATTCCAAACAAACATATAGTGTTCCTCAAGAACATCGAGGTTTTAATGATGCAGTGTTATTCAAATCATCAAAACAAAATCTATTATGAATCATTTTTTCAATTAAAAATGAAACTGTTCTATGATTTTGAAATCATCGGTTTTGTAAACATTGATCTATTTGGTTGGGAGAAATTGATACGTTTTGGGCGGGGGCGGGGGGGGGGGATTTATTTTTATTCTCATTTCCTGTATTATTCCTTTAAACAAAAGACACAGCTCCTGGGTAGGATAGTTTAAATTGTTTAGATGCTTTATGATTGATTCAAGAGTCTCTTAATTGAACGTGCCAATATCAAATCAGATCAATGAGTAATCTCTACAGGGGGTTGGAGATTTAGAATTTTTAATTAATTAAGCGAGGCATAACTTGAACGAACAGTGCAATTTTTATCCGTTTGTAATTATCCGGAAACCATTTTTATTTGGTGTGCGGTTAGTAAGGGAACGCACAGAGTCTATCATTGGACCTAGATCAGTCAAGATCGTTACATCGTTATATGTATCTCAAGTTATCGCTTATGCAGAGAGTATCTTAGGTCAGGAAAAATTGACATTAGCATGGTATTCTCTGTAGCATGGCCCTCTTCCTCATTTCACCCAAATGTTGCTTTATAATTGCAATCTATTGCAATTTTTTCTAGTTGAAAACATTACCATATTCACAGGCGGACCTGTAAAAATCGTTCAAGGGGTTTTAAACGGCTTGAATGTTTGAAAACCAAGACGTGAAATTTTTATTATAGTTTCTTTTTTCCTCATCTTGAGAGACCACACTTTCGTTACCAACATGGGTTGTTCGGAAGGTTTCGCCGTTTTTCGTACATACGTTACATAGAAAGTTTCAGTGTAGATACATTTTTGAAATGATATTTAATCGGACAATATTGATCTTAATGACAATAAAGTTATGGTTATAATGTTCACGTCTTAAATTTTTCTTATAAATATTTTTAGATAGTAGGTATGGTGTCCTGCAACTGGTGTTGATGTGAAATTTTCATATTGCGCTAACTTTTTTCTTCTAGTCATTTTACAATCAGCTGCTTTTAAAATTTTGTTTAGTGTACCTTTAAGCTCTTGACTGTTTGACTGCCTAATTCTTCAAAGCTAATAATTGATGTTTTTTTAATTATACGTTGACATCATCAATCTCAGTCTTGGTGTCATTATAATACATGAGTGTATACCTGGGGTTCCATTGTGCATCCATTGTGGATCAACATGGAAATCCTGAAGAACATTGTCATGATTGAACGTACCCTGCACATTGGTACTTTTCTGTTTTCTAGTCTCATCATCTTCTGAATCAATAACTATGAAGATCGTTAGCGAGCGCACTGCGTGATTTGTAACTGCGAAGCTGGAACAGGAGGGGAAGGTTTCAAGTGGGTCGGATTCTACGATATAAAACTCTATCGATGGCTCGGAACGTGAACTCCAAAACTTGATTAGGGCAATTAGGAGATCGAGGCCCTTCAGGCGGTAAGGGGAGTGAGGACAATAGACCCCTGGCCAGTATGCAGAAGGGCTCGTTTTCTAGGGCAGTTCTGGAGTGGGGGGGAGGAGTTTCAGATGAGCTTCCCGGAAGTAATTACCACATACCGTGGGCCAGGAAGTGAGGGACCTGCGAGGGATACTGCGACGTCACGATGTCATTAGCAACATCCGATCTCCATACGTCCACACTGTATAACACGGAAGACTAAATGCTGCCATCTTTAAATAATTGAATTTAATTAATTTTCGATATGAGCGTGTACTTCTTTCTTGCAATTCTATCTTGGAGACAAGAATGATAATCAATAAAAGTTCAGATCGCCATTCTAGCTAAATCTTCAAGACTATGGGAGTCTGGGAGACCACTACACGGAATGAGATGCTTGAGACTAAAGTAACCGGGCATGGATCTGTAAGATGCCGCTTTTCTTCCACCTCTCAAATATGTACATCATGGCTCCGGAATGTAAGGCTAGCTTTTATCCTATTGGGTTGGGGGCGGATTCCCTTGACATTTCTGCTGTTTCATTAACACTCAGAAATGCTGGTCGATCAGCAGTGATCAGGAGATTAGGGCTACGTCTTGGTGGGTGGGTCGGGCAGCACATCCTGCCACATGATTGCCCATGCATCCTACCCAAATAGGAAACGCATGTTCCTTGTGCTTAAAAAAAAGGTAATAAAGTCAGCCTGTGATCGATTTACTCTTAATTGTACTCTGTTACATAATTTTCTTTGATGCCCTATCAACTACATTTGTGTGAATTTATCAATAAATTATTTTGGGTTCGAATTATTTTGGTTATGACTTTACTTAGATATTGGGCTCAGTCAGTTTCATTATGAATAACTAAAGTAAAAAGGACAAGAAGAATACGTTCTAAACTGATAATCACCGACACTGCAAAATTTTAAACGTACCTACCTGAAGATTTTTGAATACTTACTTTATTTAACCAATAGGTCGTGAACTCAGTAAAATAGACAGAAAGACCGTAATAGAACGTTAAACTGGGGTTGTTTGCTGTACCAAACCCAAAATCCGCAAAAAAATGTTATAATAAAAACATAGATGCACACACAAAACCTAGATAAATTAGCATCCAATTACATATATCAGAATTTTCCAGCAAGCTCCAAATTTCTCATCAAGTGAATATGGTCGTTCAGTCTCGGTGTCATATAAAGTTACTGCAGAGGAATAAAATTTGAGAGTTGCAATTTTTGCTAGGTTTAGATAGATTTCGTTTCAATTAATCGAGTGGATTCATTTCATGATGAAAACCATCGATCCATGTCAGTTGGACTTGGAAAATATTTGCCACCTCAGGAAAGCAATAAATGAAACTGAAGTAGATGACATTTAGTTTATTTTCTTGGTCCAGTGATTCTTATCAAATATACGAGTGAGGTTCGGCGAGTTGAGACAAATCATGCCCTCATCCAACGCTGGGGGAATCTGCAATTTCTAATGAATTGTTCAAAATCGAAAAGATGATCTGATTGAAATTTAATTAAATGTGGGAATTTAGTTTTATTACTAATGTTCATAATTGTATGTGAGGGTATTCAGAAATATGAAGCTGCTTTTACTTCTGCATTTTATTAAAAGTTTGGGAAAATTTTACATCACTGATAACGCAGTTAATGTTATTTGACGCTTTTTGTAAATTGTTCGCCATTTGCAAGTTGCAAGACAGATGTAATGACCTACCTGAAATGACCCAGCCAATAAAAAGCAGTTATTTGAAGTTGTTTATCAAAATATTGGAATTTATATGAATCTTGATATTTAATGGGATATTGTATTTGTCTATAGGCAGAAGTAGATGTGCAGGCGAAGTGTGGTCGAGAAGGGGTTAGGAGGTACGCGGCTTTTGGATCAATAGACGAGCCCGAGGCAGCATGAAGCGGTCGAGTAGGCCCGACAAAAACTTGTTATTGTAGTGCCACCGTTTTGAATCTGGTGGAGTAGGTACGGAGGGAAAAGGGTCCGCAACGCCGCAAGGAACATTGTATAACTTTCAATGGATCCGCAGTTCCACGCATCTGCCGCCATATCGCACCTTGGCGCAAGTACCGAAAATGTTTTTGTGTACTTACCTACCTCCCCCGATGACTACTAATTAGAGAAATCGATATCCCGGTGGAAGGAACATTGGTACAAAAAGGTCCTACCTCACCTCGGTTGTCGTTTTACAACAAAGGTGAGCGAAACAATACTCCCACACGTTTCTAGGGAGCAGCTGCGCCAACATCGCGGATCCTGATCAATCTCCAGGGACCTATTTATAAGGTTGGAAGCACAAAGGGAAGGTGGCGATGGATGAGGGGGAGAAATGTGTTGATAAGCCATCTGCAACCTTGAACGGTCAACCGTTATGTGACATGGATCGATGACGAAGTATACTCTTTGCTTTTCTAACTTATTGTAGAATTACTTCGCAAGAAAACCATAGGCTTTGTTCAGAGCAATGACCTCATGCGCGTAGAAGATGGAGCAAGTTTTAGCCGATCATTCCTGTCCTTGCTTACGAAATGGGGCGATCAAACTGTGCACATTACAGGAATGCAATTGATCATGACAAGTGATTGATTATGCAATTGATCTCTCGTACAAAACATAGGATGTATCTTTCACTTGTCCATCAATAACAACACCTCCATGCATTATGCTATTCCGATATAGGTACTTCTAGTTAACTGAGCGTATTGCGATTCTACAATTTGCTGCTCTTCGAACCACCCAGTAGTGCAAAATGAATTTTAGCCGTAGATCCCTACTTGGAAATATTAATTTAGTTTAGTATTTTATTTAGTAATTGGTAACTGTCTTTTTTAAATAGGCAGGTGAGCAAATTCCTGAGATTCTAAGGTGGAGATCGGATCTCGTAAGATACCGAGGAGGGACTGCTCTTCGGATGATGTAGGATTCAAACCCACTAAAACAAAACCTTCCTTTTCCCACGTTAGAACTCGACCTGGAACTGTTCAACTCATTTGTTCTGGCCAAGTCCTTAAGATGTATATAATCCTCTCGGTCCATAGAGCCTCCTCTGGCTCTCCCGTTTTTGCGGGATGCCTTCGACATAGACAACCACAGAGGTCCAATGCTCCTCTTTTTCAAGCATTTTGGCAACTATATTCTCCTGTATCATGTCCTGAGATGCCATTTCCAGGCCATCCTCCACCCATCATCTGTGTTTCCTACTGCTTACACACGAAGAATGTGTGAAACACATCATCATCTTCTCCATCACAGTTCGGACAACTGGATCGTCCACATTCTCCTTTTTGTGAACGTAGGAGTAAAGTAGTCTGTGTTAAGAAAACGTTCACCTCTCCATGCTCTCTAACCACTTTTTGGCATGTTGGTTTTGGCACATTGGCATACTTTAAATGGATCCTATTACGGAAATATCCAACATCAATCTAATCCATATATTGAACGTAGACCTGATGACAGAGAGGATTATCACTTCATGTTTTCAAATAAATTAATTAAATTGAGTATTAAATATCAGACAATGTTTTTTCTTTACATATAGTAACATATATTAATAAAATACATCGGCTGTTAGTTCATATCTAATGTCATAAGTTTCTGGATCTTAAGTTGTAATCCTTGCTTTCCCCTCTTTCTATCGAATCATGATATATCAAAACATGATAATGATGAGCGTTGATTTATATGATTAGGTTGTTTTAAATGGAAGAAGGACCACAGGACAGTTTCATGAGTTTAATGTTGATGGAGTTGAAGAAAGCTTAGTAACAGTCTCCTTATGAAGTAAGAGTGCATTGGCTTGATGCATAGGTTTAAAGTATATCATGACGAAATGGAAGACAAATTCATATTTCTCTAGAGAAGGGATTTCCTTAGACTGTGTTAAATCGTAGGAGTAGTTTTAGACACGAATTAAACACTTAAATTTCAGTACCTATTACTTTTTAGGGTCATTTCATAAGTTCTGACGTACATTCTTCGGCTTTGCTTTATCTATATCTACAATCACACACAAAGAAGTAGGTAGCTGAATGAATCATTGGGCAATGCAACAACGGTCCAATAAATTATCCACTTTCCCCCTTAGATGCAGCACCCCTGAACTTCCTGGATGGGTCAACTTTGCCCAGGAAACGTCAAACATTTGTCAAACCCGGAAAACCTTGAGAAAGGATGGGGCGGTTCCTCGGATAAGGGATGTTATCAGCATCTGTGAAAGTAAAAGTCTTGGACTTCTTGGGCGTAGAAAGGGGAGGCAAGGAGGGGGTGAAATCTTTTGTTGTCCGATCGCAGCGAGGAAAAAGGACTGAAAAACTGAGCAAGTGGGCAGGAAGAATACATCTGGCCTTGCTCAGCCTTTTTGGCTCAGGAGAATCTCACCCCTCGTCTTTTCCCCTATAGTTTGCGATATTTACATGAGAAAAGAACGGTACACAATGAGATCGAACGGAATGAGCTGGGGTGAGTGCTAATCAATGGGTGCCCCTTTCCCCGTGTAATGTGCATTATGCACACGTGCCATGTCCGCAGGGAGGAGTCAGGCTGGAACTAATACCTTTTCGAAAAACAATCGTTCGCCCGGGAGATGTAGGTGACGTTTGAGAGAGTCAGTTCCACCCTCGTGTCCGGAGGATTGGACGTGACATTTTTCTGAAGCGATCATCTGCCTGGTGTCCCAGATGGTTGGGGGAGGTCACGTAGTGGAGTAATTAAAATTATTCGGCCGAGTTTGAAATCGATTTGAAGGTTTTCGATACAGACGGGCTGTTTCACATCGATTAGTCCTAGTCCGATGGACAAGTCTTGTGTAACAATATTTAATAGAAGTCACTGTCAAGTCAAGACTGTAATCCATTGTTCAATTCTGGAGTTTTTAAAAAGCTCCATTTCCCATCTATTCATATTTAATGTGATTGAATGTCAGAGAAACCTCTCATAGACCGACCTTAGGTATTTTCTTAACCCTTCAATTCATGGTGTATTTTTTTACCCTTCTCAAATTTGATAAAATGTTTAATTATGGCGACAAGGTAGTTCACATTTTAGTTGATCATTTTGTGGAAATTTTGGCTATTATATAACTTTTAGCTACAGAATGGTCTTAGTTCCAGACAAGCTGTAGTTTCAGGTGTCTGGCAAAAAGTTTTCTGTGTGGCTTAAATGATGGACAATGGAACTCAATTCCTAGTTGAGAATTCCGTAAGCGATACAGTATTCATCACATTGCTCAACATCATATCAACTTGATTGTGATGAGTTTTCCGATGTGATGCTAACATTGAAATAAATAGATAAACAATGAAATTAGAAAAGCATTTCCATGGAAAATCTTTTTTCGCTGTGACGAATCGTTATGTTCTAAAGTAAGAGAATGTTCCACAATAAGTGCAATGAATTCATATTCGCCTGATAAGAATTTAATAGGTCAGAATCTTAGTATGTCGGAAAAAGCCGCTAATTTGGATGAAGCTGAAATAACGGTACAAAATTTGCTGATTCCTCCACGTAGTGTGGCTGTGAAGCTGCTTGTGGGAATCAGAGTGGGTCTATAGGTTGACGTCTTTAGAGAATTAATGTGTTGATTATCAATTTATCATATCTTGTAAAAACTGAATGCTGCAGAGAATCGTTGAGGATCAGTTGAGAGGAAATCTGTGAACGAGCTTGAGGTTAGATACTGAGGATAATGGTCATACGCTTTTGAAGATGAAAACACTTAATCAGGATATGTGATCAGCCCTTTGGGGGGGGGGGGGGGGGGGCACTGGACCCGACGCCCCTGGGCCCTGCCTTCGTAAGGGTACCCGCATTTTCTTGAGAATATTTCCTTTTTTTTGTAAAAAAGGGGAGGAGGGGAGAGAGGATGACCAAATTTTCCTCTCTCTCTCGAAATGGCTTACAATTTAGTACGGTATATAATTACAGTAGTTCCTAGACTTTTTTTTTTTTAAGGGCCCATATAATTTTCCTCCTGGGCCCGAATTTCCTCTCCACGGCCCTGTATGCGATATTTTAATTCCTATTAGGATAATCATTCATTAGACACTTCTATGATAGTGGTATTCAATTGTGAGAACGTATTGAGTTGCATTGATTAGCACGCATTCTACGTTTCTTCAAGATGAAAATACCAGCTGCGTGAAGACCTGACGATGTTTTTCTAATCTCGTTCCCCTGTAAAAGATCTTTAGAAGAATAGGTACGTAACAAAATAGGTGCTTGTAGGTGAGTAAGCCCCTATGTCGACAACTCTTCTCCCACCACAGAAAAAGGCCCGCAGAAAATTACCGTCAATCGGACTCGACGCCAGAAGGAGAACCAGATACCATCGCACCCGTTGAGATCCGACAAAGATATAGGTCTCCTGTGAAGGACAGGCAATATCCTCTCCCCTCCCGCAGGCGTCACGTCAGTCCACGCTTTTAATCCGGATCCTGCGGGCAATCAGTCAATCAGGTAACCAGGGCAGATGCGGGCGAGCCGTTTCTTCTTGAGCATTTGAAGACCACCCCTGTTCTATAGTTAAGCCCCATGCGCGGTGCCACGCGTTTTTTTCCCTCCTCTCAGCACGAAAAGGGGGAGACTCAACGCAGAGCAAACTCTAATTATCCTATTCCGCTTCCCCCTGACCTGTATTTACTCTGCTGTACAATAGATACCACACCTCCCGGGCACGGGGTTCCTTCCCCTCTTCCGATAATCTCCTATTGTCCCGCATTCTCCCGTCGTTTCCATCGCGATACCCTTAACTAAAAATCGATCAAAATTTCGTCCAACGATGAATCAAGGGTCACCCGAGAACCGTGCGATTCCCGTAACAACGGGACTTTCTCGATACTCCACTCAGGGATATGAGGTTTTTTTCCCAACAATAGCTTTCTCTTCCTCTTGCAGCTATTCATTTGATTCTAAAGAGGGGTCCACTTTGACTCCTTTTTATTAACACCACCCTTCGAGCTGATCTGGGTGATAAGACGGCCAATCTTTGAAAAGTCGTTCGACAGACGAGTAATGGCGGTACCCAATCACAGATGATAAGGGTGTATTCTGTGAAAGGTTTCCCCTCCAAAGTCACTTTCAAACACGTGTTTCTTAACTTTAGTTGAAATTGCAGAAACGCGTGTGAAGCACCAATTTCGAAGCAATACAACATTATTGGTATTACCAGTGGTACTGCATGCTCAACTCGATTCAAACTATTTTCGTTCGATGTGCTGGCATCATAACTTCATTCAATGTACCCATTGTTTTTCTCTAAAAAGAAGCTCCCAGAGCGGGTTGTACAGTGTTACGAGTATGAGATGAATCCTACATAAAGGGACATAGAATAGATAGATGAAATAGAATAGATCCCACAAACAGTTTGTTCCTATGATATGTCTAAATTTGGTTGTGTTGCGAAAGGATTGAAAAAAAAAAAAAAAATTGAAAAACGTAAGCGTTGGATGTAACTGATTCTGGGTTTGTTGACATGCGACATAATTTCCTGAACCACACCCTTGGTATTTTAAACGAGCTATTAACTTGAATGAAAAGTTCCTATTTTTGTGGATGAGAACTTTGAAATAGAGAAGCTTTCTCAATTTCAGCTCTTTCCAAATATTTGAGGAATCAATCGGTGCCTGATTTGCTAATCTAGAACGTTGCTATGTTGCAAAAATATGTTTAGCAGTTGTGAGAGGCTTCACGGAGTAAAATATGGTGAAAACAGTAAATTTTTTATATTTTTATGTATAAGTCGAACCAACTAGTTTTAGGTGTAGGAACAGGGGATATTTGAGGTTCCACGGATTTTGCGCGTGTTCACTCACATCCACTTAGTGATACAAACTGGAATACTAAACACCAGGTTTGAAACTTAATTATTTGCTTGAAAACTTTTTCAACAACTCGCATTTTATAACTGTTTCGTATTTCAGTAATACATATTTTTTACCCACATACTTCTGTTCCACGATAATCACGTGGTCATATTTTGATGGAACTCATAAATAGGATGATCACAAGACATACTGAATATTGAGATCAAACATTTAGGAATGGTGTTTCCTCAAATCGAGAGGAAGGTTCACCTACGTGATGGAAACCATTATTAAAATTAAATTGTAGTTCACATGTAATGATGGTAATGGATTGAGGCAAACCATGTTGTACTGTTGTAGATTAGATCATGGAAGAAGTGATATATTATTTAGCGGAACTTGTAACATTGTTATTCATACCAAAACTGACCAAGTTATCTATTGATAATTAATGGAATTGAAAAAAAGTAAAAGTTAATTAGGCTTGTCTCTAAAAGTGACACAGTTTATGACGGCGATTTCTTGGGCGTTTTGTTCTGTCGTGGCTGATCTAAAACTAGGATTTTTCCTTCGTATAATTCTACAGAACTCACGTAGAATCCAAAGGTTTTATACATTAAACTCGAAATTTCATAGTCTGAGGTATTCTCCTCAACCTCCTTTGACAATATTGTAGCTTCTCCAACGAATCGTTATTGCACAACAGAATCATGTATATAGCGGTCCTTATACATCTGTAATGTTGCACCAATGCCAACTAGACAACAGACAATTCTTGCAAAATCATCGATGATTTCTTTGAACTGCCACTTATTTGGCAGTTGTCGTAATTTAGAAAATAACGGAGTACTAGGTGACTAGTGACTAGGTATATTCAATTTGGATCATTTTTCTAGAACCTAGATTTGAATCTATTTGATAGTATTGGATTCAATTTGGAAAATCTTTAATTCAACTTATAAAATTAAGGAATTCTGTTTTGTAAATACTTAATTGTATTTAGGAAGTGTTGAGTTTTATTTGTGAAGAGTGTTTGATTGGTGTGTTCAATTTTGAGAATAACTGTGAATTGGTGCGGTAGTGCTATCGTACTTGGATGTTTTTCCAGATGTAATTTCATTTATTAATGAAATGAGTTAGCCTGTATCAAAGTAATATAAATACAAGTTGTTTTTGGTGGGTATACTCCCTTTGTTATCGAATTCAAGCAAAACTTGAGGGAGGTATTTGGTGTTGTGTTGTTGGTTAAATCTGCAGATTGCAAATATTTTGAAAGACATCGCTTCAATTATGAGGACAAGATTGTACAAAGTGCAATCAACGCACTCATGGCGTGAGGCATACAACCACTGTCGAACCACCCAATTATATTAGGGAAAGTAGGCACTTGAAGAGATCTTGAAACGTAAGAGGCAAAAAGTCACCCCTAAAAATGCTTTCTTATGATTAATTCCATCGATTTATGAGGCCCACCCGATTTCGGTAAGAGGTTTCCCTGAAGGCGGTAAGAGCTGGAACATCTCGTGAGATCAAGTCCGGGAGGTGGGACGCACAATAACGCCGAGGTTGAGGGGAAGAGGCCTGGGCAAACAAAACATTTTTACTCTAACCAACCAGGAGGGTTGCGGAGATTCCCGTCTTTCCGAGGGGGTTTCCTCTTTCTTCCACGGTAATCGCGGTGAGTGGCCGATATGATCCGAGGTGTGCTTGAGGCGTCACGACGTTCCCCCGCACTCGTACGCCTCCGCATCAGCACTTTTACACACAGACACTAGCTCTCCGCATTATCATTTTTCTTCAGTGCAAAAGCATCCAATCTTTATGGATGCTATTCTCCAGTATTGCCTTCAATGCTCAACTAAAAGAAGTGTTGTTCAGTGTTCTAATAGGGCAACGAATTAACAAAACCACCGTCATGAGCGCTAGGGGGTTAGTGCCCTGAGGAAAATGATCGTTAACTTGTTTTCTCCTTGTCAGTACCGTGTGTTGCCTTTTTCCTCTCCACAATTCTTTTCCCCAAACAACGAATTACATTAAACGTTTTCAAAAATGAAAAGTATCACGAGACACGGTAGACAGGTTACTATTCCACATGAACAACCGTCATCCACAGAGGTCTTCGACAGCAAAATTAGAGACCTCAGCCCTCACAACAACTAAATCTAGAAGAAGCAGTTTGTTTATCTCTAGTTCTATGATGACAGACATTAATTTAGTGATTGATTCAAGTTAGTTCATCATGATGAGCATCGTAATTGGTAGCAAGAATCCTGGTAACATGTTTTCCAACGGATTGGATACAAAACTTCTGCAGTTATAAGTAACCAAAGACGAGTGAAAATGGTCGGGTCATTATTTATGTGATGCGCTATACCTCAAACTTCTCATAATCGGAACAGAATTGGTAGTTTTCTAAACCGAAAGGATATCGAAGTCAATTAAAGCCAAATAAATTGGAAGTTATGTAAATCGTTCGTTTGAAATTTTCAAAGAAAGAGCAGCCATGGGTGTGTTTGTTTGTGGGTGGATAGCTATACTGCACGTTGTCTTTATGGTATGGTGCACTAGTACCAGATCTTTACGGATGGCTGTTCTCCTGTGTTGCCTCCATGCTTGACTCGAAGAATTTGCCCGTTACGTTGTTCTGATTGGGAGTTTGATGAACCAAAATTGTGTTTTAGAAAACAATATAATGTTAATCGTTTATGGAATTTTCAAAGAAAGTGAAGGTAATGGTGTTTTTGAGCAAAGAGGAGGACTCGACGCCTTTCAATGTTCCCCGCACTTACACCCTTACATAACAGACCGTTTTCAAATGCATTCGACCTCTTTGGATGGTCATTTTTCATAGGTATTATAAGGTAAATCGTACTATCTTGTTTACTGTTGACCCCATCTTTGTCCTAATTGTGAGTTTCCTGAACCTTCACTGTATTTTAGCTGGTATATGTACAAGAGTATTTTCGTTTTCATTCGCAACTTCTTCTGTCTACATTGAAAATACGTTTAGGGCAGTCGAGTGCAAATTATAATCCTAGAGCAGTATTCTGTCTTCATACGTATACGAGGAGGAAGGAGAGGGGGAGGGACGATAAAAGGACATGAACAGCGAGTACTAATGATAACGTCATTGACAGTCTTGTTTCGAAGTACATAATAGTTCGGAATAATTATAGGAATGAACTCATCGGGTCGAATGAAAAAGACTTCTTATAATTGAGAGTATAGGAATTTATTATCATTGATCCGATAAATTTATATCTTTTACTCGTTCAGCTATCCTCATCTACCCTCACCCTTATGATACATTTTTACCACCAATTGAGTTTTGTAATATTTATCTCTACATCAGATTCACTGGAGAATCTAATTACTATTAACACTTATTACTATTAAATATAAAATTTAATCACGATTCTAAACCTTCCATTTCAAGGATTGCTCGATGTCTATATCATGAGGTTAGATAAAATAAAATATATGTATGTGCGTTTATCAACGATCTTTCTGAATCTATTCACGATCGATACGACCTAACATTTATCGGATGTAACAATCAAGTTAACAACCACAAATAAATAATAAAACGGGATGGAAAATACGAAAATATCCCTTCAGGTTCGTGTATCATTCATGAATACCAAAAGAGGATTTTATTACCTCCGTTTCCAGGCTACCACGATACGCTCTTGCAATTCATTCGGAATATATATTTTCCTTAGTTACAAAAAGCATCGCCAAAGAGTAATCACATAGAAGAATATTGGACTGAGTCGAGTACCTTATGGAAACCCCTAAAATATATCACGAATATCTTTTACAACCTCGTTCTTATTTATACGACTTTCCCTAACTACTGCGGACCGCGTGATATGAGAAAGTTCTTACTTTTTCCCCCTCGCCACACTACCCGAGAATTCTTAAGGGGTTGATAAAGAATAAGAATCGAGGGTGATGGGGGATGGTTGATAAATCAGATAAAGGCACAAGGGTTGTTGAGGGGTCCTGGAAGGGACGCTCTTTCGCCTGTCAGGTTGTCATCCTTCCCTTTTGTCAGAGTTATTGTTATGACTGGGAAAGCAACGCTTTATTGCTGCCCACCTTACAATGGCACAAACCGCCCGTTCCAAATATATATTTATTGGCTCGACCCTGGCCCTGTTCAATGCGACTGTATTAAACCTCGTATTGACACCATGAGGTACTGGTTGAAATTTCTGGATTCCCAGTGACGGTCATTGACTATCACGTGGGATGATATGGATGATACTGCATCTCCCATGAATCTTTCGAGGACGATATACCGTTCAATGGTTCGTCCCAAGTTGAAATGGCCGTTCCTCGTCTTCGAAACGCGGATTACAAATGTCTCTGTTTTGATTGTTTACTGTGAGCGGGCAGGTTCTCTCTCAATTTCGTGAAACTTTATAATAGCTTGCATTATGTTTGACGACAGTTTTATTACCTCCTCGCACACTCAATCATTTCCGATTTCTATCTGCTTCCTTCCCTAGGGTACGTAAAACATTAAAATTTCATTGCAAGGATTTAAAACCGCCCAACATTGATCTTTCATTGTCTTTTCCAAATTCTATTTTTTTTCGGATGAAAGTTTTTGAAACAAATTGTATTTAATGGCGAATGAAGTTCAACTATTGTACATGACTCTTTCATAAGAATTTCTTTTCAAATCTATCTTTTTCTCTTGTTCGGTACTTTCACACACACTGACTGACTGACTCCCTGATCTTGTCAACAGGTGTTATAAAAATTGAAAACTCAAAAATAAACTGTAGTATTAACAATGGACAGGCTTTTTGACGCAAATGGAACTTAGAAACCGTTTGGATAATCTGATTTTTCTTTGGTTTTGGGAACGTCTTCATCATTTCTTTTTTTCTCTCTCTGGCGAATGAAGTTCATTTTCCAAGATTTGCAAAAACAATGACTCTCCAGATAGGTCGATTCACAAATTTTCATTATTAATGGCGAGTGAACGTTCATTTTCCAAGATTTGACGACCATATTTTTCAAAGCTGTCCCGGCAAACAATGACTCTCCAGATAGGTCGATTCATACTCAATTTTAGTTATTTATGTCGTTGTGAGCTTGAAGGGAGGAGGTTCGACTTCTTTTCACAAATGCTGTTCGCTAAACAGGTGTTATAAAAATTGAAAACTCAAAAATAAACTGTAGTAACTATTCAATAAGTAAAAATTTTCATTACCTATTTCAGAACGTATTCAAGAAAAACATTTCAGGTATTCGAAAATATCTCAAGTGTTTTTATCTAGCCGATGAATTGATACAAATTTCATTTAATGAAATCTGAATTAATTTGTCGACTATTTAATCTGCAGAAGGTTTGCCAAATAGTATTTTATCCATCGGTACTTGGTCAACAAACACCAAGTTTTTAGCATTTACCAATTGAATTCGTCCTTAAACAAAATGAATTGGTCCTTTATAAAGAAGGAGCAAAACATGAAAGGCGACCAGGCTAAATGTTATGCGGGTAAAAATTTATTGCATGCGTTTGCGTAGTTAATAAAAATATAGAAGAAATTTAGTGATACAAGTAGGTACAAAACTTACAAGGAATTTATATAAGAAATGTACAAAAACTTCGCTAGAACAGGTTGTGTAGATACTAGGTTCTAAGAGCTGTCTCCTCAATTCACAGGCTCCCTGATGCTGCTCAATGCTTGAGGAGAAGCATTTGCATCACAAAGTTGGTACAGTCATTTGAGCGATCGCCGATACACCTTATGTGATGATAAATGGTACAACAAAACACTTCATTGCTTCATGTTGTCCTTGACTTCCTACAATCCTTCAAACGACGGATTCTGCTATTTTAGTCTGGTTGCTTTCAAGATTTGGTCTCACTTTATAAAGGATTCATTGATTCTGTAAAATAACGAATTTAATTAGTAAATGCTATAAATCAGTAGAGCCTTATTAGAACGCTTAGGCTACTCTTGTTTAGGCTGCAGCGTCAAGATTCCGAGCCAAACTGTTCCTTCAATGAATCTCAAAGAGATTCGCAATTTCAACGAACGTTATGAAATTATGAACAAAGATTCGCGTTTCATGAAATGGTGGTGTAGTTTTATTTAACTTATGAAGATTACGCGGAGATCTTGAGATTCAGTCAGAGGTTAATTAAAAACTACAATTTCATGACCTACGTTTCGTTCTATTTGTAGAACTTCTTCAGGACTAGAAGGACGGTAAAAAAAACTAACTGATACGGAAAGAATTATAGTGGAGAATAGTTTGCAAATTTGTGACTTGAGACAAAAGAAAATCTAAAAGATTTACTACTAATGTAGAGAGATAATATAAAGTTAAATAATTGTACAAAATATCTTGGAGATGGATCTTGGAAGCTGAAAAAGTATATCACACACACGCTTCACGGTAACGGTGATAGGCAGACAGAATGACAGATTTTCTTGGATACTTAAAACCACTGAGTGGAGCATGGATGCTTTACAAGTGAATGGAACTGAATTTTAGAAGGGAACATGATGTGAGAATGTAAAGTCAGTTTTTGTTACTTCTTAATATTGTTCGAATAAATTTTACTGAGGCTGTCAATATCAGTATTCATTGCAAATGTTTGGTGTTTTTGAAATGTAAATAAGTTCTTCAATTTCGCGCTTTGTGTCAGCATTTTCCGAACCCAGAATTTTGGCATTTTCAAAATCAAACCGGTGACCTTCATTAACTGAGTGCTCAGTTAATCCACATGTTGTTTTGAAGTGGTTGACATCAGATTTATTATAATTTACTTTAACTGTTTTTATAAACACTTTTTTATTGTAATGTTCAGTACATAAGAGGGGAACCAGTACATACCTATGTAAGAACACAGTATACTGGTATGAACGGCTTGGCTAAATCTTCTGAACATCGTAACTTCAAGGTTGAACAGTTATCATTCGAGTATGGTAATGAGTTCTGTTGTACGTTCAAACTCCCACTCATTTCCATTAATAATAATCACTCGTAAGTTTACAGTTAATAGTAACAGGCATCAAAGTAAGTTGGGCAACTTCCCTTTAATTGAACGGACAATTTTATCGCTGTGCATCTCTTGTTTTAACATTCACTTGACTGAAACCATTATTAGAATTAATCATTGCTTATTCCAGCTGCCTGCCCGAAAAGCCTTTGAAGCCACCTCAATTAATTTTTAAGTGGCTCGGATCCCATTGGTTATCTCCAACGAGAACTCTTCATCTCGAGAAGAGGGGAGACGCCGCAGTCGTCCCATGAAGTTTTCTCTCCATCGGCCCCGTAAAAGGCGGAAAAGAGAATAGGGAAGGACACGAAAGAAACCAATTAAAGTTAAATGAATACGCACTTGAAAAGGCCGACGGGCGAGGAGGAAATATGCGAAAGGAGAAAGTAATATAGGAGGGAGGGGTTACGGTCTGTCGGTCAAAAAATTCCGCACCTACGGTCTCCCCTTTGCGACCATGTACTAGTAACACCATCGGATCACAACAAAATGCTCTCTGAAAATCAACACTATCAGATTCACTTTCTGCTCACTCATTTTAAATTCGTCGATGATTTTGCTCCCGAACCTACCTCAAGGTAGCCGGAGCGTTGTGTTCACATTCTTGGCATCTGTATTCGCCAATATCAAAATTTCTATTCGAAATTTACGTTTTAGAGCACTTTGAACAGTTTTCGTGATTTGTCTGGGGTGTATCTATAAATCCTTGAAACAAGCTTGATATTTAGCTCAGGAGATATGCATAGAGCGCGTAAATCTGTTCTCAACCAAAATACCGATTTGGATTGATCAGTTGATCATATTCGTGTGCCTCCTGAAATTCAATACTCGCTCTATCACCTGTGAAACACGCACACTCCAAAGCTTAGTAGAAATCATGAACGCAAGCCAATTGAATAATAAACCGCAGTGAAAGAATTTGCAGCGTTTTTTTAATGGTTATCAGAATACTTCAACCCGTATATCGGTTATAAACCCTTTTAGGAGTTCACTCCAGTATCCACGTTCGTTACATCACTAGGTTACTGCAATTGAAACAAAAACAATAATAAACCAAAATAACGCAAATGTTGACACCATAAATCGGGCCATACATCGGGAATGGTTTTAGCTACGGGCCTGGGGAGGGGCTCATTCGATTCCTCATGGAAAGTTCTTTAAAAAAAAGTCCAAATTTAGGCCCCTTAAAGGCACTTTAAATTAAGTGAGAGTGCTGGCTAAAGAATTGGGGCATTGTCGGGCCAATATTGATTTTTCCTGAAAATTTCAGATTTTTTGCTCCAGCCGTTTGGGAAAAATCGTGCGTACGACGGACGGGCGGAAAAATTTGTTTTGCAGATTTGGATTCTAAATTCAGGGGGGGTTAAAATTTTGTTTTCAAGAGCGATTACAATGGTTTATTATTGTATAATAAACCAAAAGATAGTATTAGAATTAATTGAAGGCCCGGCCACACATCACTCAGTAGAATTATTTCTCCGTCCTTCTCGTCGTCCTAACGAAAACATTTTTCTAAATTTCACAAAAACGACTTGGAAATTGATAGATAATGTATTCATCCAATCATCACAATTGGTGTCAATCAATATAATATTCGTTTTAGGTTACTTTCACAACGAAAGGCTTTAGCCCATGTTGTTGGGGAAGGTCTTAGAGATTCACTCATGGCTTGGCTCATCTCCGTCATTGCACTCAAAACACTTTATTACATATCTAAAAAAACTACATTACGTCTACATTAATATGATACAACTGTTAGATAATGTTATGGCTACAATGTCTTATAGTTTTACAATTTTAAAAGGAGATAATTTTTAAACACCCACTACACTTGAAGACTCTCAAAACTGTTTCACATCCCACTACGTCTTTTTTTTTAATTTAATTTGAGCTTGTGTTCTAATGAATCTCTAGCGCTGTGTGGGTGATCTAAATTATTAATTTTGTATTGTCTATAGAGGACGCTAATCACGTCTTGGGCGATATTACATTTCCTGCAACTACATACCTTGTTGTAAATGAGTTTTCAGAGTAAGCGTTTGGCTTCCCATTTTTAAATTTAGTCAAGTGTGGAGTATGAGTCATAAGAGCATCGAGCATTGCAACAATGTGAATAAAAAAAGAATGACTTGAAATATCCAATTAAATTTGAATTAATGCACACTTTAAAGAACGTCCGCCCTGGGACGAGAGGAAATATGCAAAGGGAGAATTCACGTGGGGGAGCTACGGTCGAGCGGTCAGAAAAGTCGATGCACCTATTGTCAGCCGCAGTCATTACCTTGAGTTCTTCTTTCTCTCCCCCTTTTAACGGTAAATCATTTTATTCTGAAAAGGGCGGGCCACCTAACAATGGCCGCGTGATATATACAATTATCTCCGCGCCGTGACGTCACACTCGGAAACCCCATGACGTCATGTCACCACCTGGGACGTTTAATATCGGATTAACTCCGGACGGATCAGTCGCCCCCAAGTTGTTTCGTCCCTATTGTTCGATCCCCCTCCGCGAGACCTATTAACTATTTTTTTATTTTATCTACGTTGGTCACGTGTCAGTTATAAAGCAGATGAAATACGATCTACGTTCCTAACGGAACTTCCCTTCACCTCGTTTCCGCTCCACGGCCGTTCACTTCGTACCAAATTATATTATTTTTCAGAACCCCTCTCCTTCCCTCGTCTTTCCCTTATTTCCAGACCCCCATTTTGATTTTTTTTGCTCAGCGAATAGGGGGTGCCGCCTCCGCACACGGTTGTCTAGCTACCGTGGGTGCAACATTAAAACGGACGAGCAGAAGAGGATTCAACCGTGTAGTTCAGATTAATGGCTCGAAACCTCGACGTTCGCACGTTGGGAACAATGAATCACGACGAAACTCATGGGGGCGGCCGCCGTCCCAATAAAAAGATGTTGACTTGCTAACGAATCGAAACTCCCTTCCACCTATACCATTTCCTTTTATTATAATCATCTTATACAGAGTGTCCCGGGAGCTATGCACAATCCGACTCCTACATGTTTTACAACTCATTTTCGACCAAAAAAGCCACTTAGCAATTTTTTGCCAGAGGCCTCGTTTTCGAGCTAATCGCGATTTAAGATTTTTTTTCTTGTTTTCGATCTCAAGTCATTAAAACTGTCATAACTCCCTCTCTCCTATCTTGGAGCTATCTCCTATAATACAGTATGTAGTATTTCCAACAGTTCTTTTATTTACAAAATTTTTTGGAAACAATCTGGTACTAAACATGTTAATTTCTTACCTAAATAACATGGTTTGCACTATTTTCCGAAAGTACACGGCGTAGCATGAGTTTTACGGATGAATTGAAGTTCTAACGCTATATCCAGAGCAGGAGCCCACGATAAATGATTCGTTTGAATGTTTCCCGGCAAACACCGAAATCTGTTTCCAGTTGAACCAAGGTGCTCTAGGGTGGAGGTCCCTGAGACCCAAATCGGATCAGTCCGCGGTCTGTGGGATCGTGCAGTAAGCCCTATATTCCACCCCAAGAGAAAAGGGATAGAGGTGACCCTAAAGGTGTTTGGCCAACTAAGTACACCTCTTAGGGGAGACGCCCCTGGGATCTCTTGAGGGGCTACGTGCCTGCGAATTTCTCTCTACGTATCACCTAATCAAACAATCCCATTCGTTTTATAGCTCTTGTTGTCCTTTCTTGACGTTATGAATGATTCATAGGGTAGATATGGGGCATGAACGTTCAATTCCAACTGTAACATTTTGGATTTATAATTTTCAATAATGAACCTATATAATCGTCACAAAAAAATTGCTTAAATCTCCCCTCCCCCCAATTGTTGGTTTACATTTCAAAATAAGTAGATTTAAATAATCAAATAAAATAAAAAATCCTTTTGTTCACCGTACCCCGTCCAAAACTTTTCTCTTACAATACTGAACCAATGTTTACGTAATTTTGCTCAAATATCCAACATTGATAGGCCGTTGATCGTGGCATTTTCATCAATCAATCTCGAGGTATTATAGTTGAGGATTGAACGATCAAAAACTCGAAATCTCAAAAACTCTTTGTGTAAGAGGGTCGTTTATTTTTTATATTTTTTTTTAAGATAGAAATTAGTTCCTTGAATCAAATGAGACCACTCGGGCAGACCTACTAGAGGTAGAGGTCGTGCTGGAGACCCGGACGGCAGAGCCAGTTTAATGGGAGGTCTGAGCTCAACCGCGTGGTTAGAGGCAGCCCAAGTATTTCAATCCTGAATGCAATTACAAGTTTGGAGGCGCGAGGCACCGATTTTAGATACGTAATATATCACAGAACTCTCTTGTATACGAAGATAAGTGATTTATGTAGAATGGCCAACTAATACAGAAAGTTGTCTGCACATTATGAATTATACTCTTACCACCCCCTCACCATAAAACCCAAAAAAATGTCTTGTTAACGAGTATACTAAAGTGTTTTGAATGGTCACTGAAAGATTCTACAGACTAATGCCATGTACCTGTAATAATATCGATTTGGATTGATTGGTTCATCTTTGTTCTCTCAAATCTTTAAGGGAGGAAGGTCTCTGACGTGATATTCGTTCCAATTATGCCCCATGCATGTTTGAGAATCTAAATTTCTCTTTATGAAGAGAGTTTATGGAGTCCCTTCAAGTTGGACCAGATTCAGAGACGTAAGCCTGCCAGATTTGATGGGGACCAAGTATGAATTTAGCAGCCCAATAGTGAGGAAATATTGGACCTAGAACCATCATGGCATTATTGTTGATCTGTTTGTGGCGAGAAGATATTGTCCAAATATAAATAAAACTGTATAGTTTCCTGCCTAATTGTGATTAATAGCACGTTGTTTGATCCCTATTGTTGTTTTTCTATGTTAATGTATCATGGTCGGAATTAAAGCATTTAAGTCATAAACTTGGTGTAATTGGGATCTTAGACTCTTTATAATCAATAAATGAATAACAAATAATCACAAACATCACCTGATAAGTAGTTCGTACCACTGTGTAACCTATCCGGCGTACCATCATCGTTTGAATGTTTCTATTCACCTGTTCGACAACTACCAGAAAATAGCTACAGAATCTTCATGGATGAAAATTACCACAATAGTTCAAGTTTCATCATATCGAGTTACGACTGGATTTATAGAACATATTACTAATTTCAAGTATTGAACTTCTACTGCCATAAAACGATTTAGCTCGCATAAAATAATGGTTTTTGTGCTGTTCGATTCCTGGTGTCGAATTGTTCCTTGGAAACAATAGGTTGTGAATAGTCGATGAAGTAATTCATACCACCAAAAACAAATTTAATAAGCACAAAGCTGTTTACCTGGTTCGCATAGCCAGGCTTTTTCCGATTTAAGGTGGAAGGGGGTTTCAGGGTAGAAACCCCGAATAAAGGTAGCTAGTCGTGAAGCCACCCTTAGAATTTGCTGATAATCTAGCTAATAACTCCTTATTGTTTCGGTTTAGCTTCTTCACTCTTAAATTTTGTTCTTACCCTTATTGAGATTTTCCATCATTTCAGATAAGGTTCCTTTGTTTTTACAACGTTCCTATTTTCTGTCCGAATTTGTAAAAAACTAGGTGTCTGTAAGTGCGGAAAGGTATATTCATCTGTGTGTGAAAAATTTTCTTCTGCCAACGCTATTCAGGCTATAGTTCGTAACCAACTATCATGGTTCGTGTTATGTTCGATTCTAGTTGTGCTATATCTGAAATTTTTCTTTTGCTTACAAGAGACAGAATTGAGGGGGGAAAGGCCAATCCGTTTACCTGCTGCTCAAGCGACAATTCTCGACCGTAAAGGTAACCTTAAAAATTGCTGATAGTTTAGGAAAAAAGACTTATTGAAATCGCCTCTTTTATGATGAAACGTTGTACAATTTGACAATTAAATTGCTGTACCTTAATATTCTTAGGAAGTTTCCTAATTGTTGGATTCATTAATCAGATTTGATTTGGTCTTCAGTTCGTTTCCGTTGTAGAATTCAGACTCGAAGAGAGCTCTCAAATCCCGTGGGAGATCCCATCGTAACAAAAGCCGTGGAAGTCCACATGTGGTAGCCGCAAGCGAGCCTCGCTACGATAGATTTCGGAGAAACTCAAGAGAGGCACTGGGAGAATATTAATTCCAGGCGGTACGTTTATCTTCACCTAACAATGTCCGGTTCTAAGCGGCTTAGGTTGAAAACACAATGCGCCGAGCCAAACACTGGTAGCACATTACCGCCCATTAAAGGTATGTGTGCCAGCGGATTTAAGTCCAAGATGAAGGGCTTAAACCCCCCCTTCATGCCCAAACTCGCCCTTTCGCCCGTAATTATTCATTCTGGCCGTCGCACTTCCCCTAACAAAGACCAACCCCCTAATGCATGAATAAGCATTATATCTCGTAGCTGAGCACGGCGTGAACACGATCCTACACGCAACTGTTGCGAAACAGATTATCGAAAAGCCGCAGCCCACTACAGACGTTAACCAAAACGCCGTGAAGAGTCAAGGGTACTGTGGGGCAGGTTCCTTGATATCGCCTCTTGTTTTAATTCAATCCTCTAAATAACGAAGCCGAATAAGAAGAATTTGTGTCACATCTTTTCACTGTGATAAGAATTTTACACATTCGGATAGCCATGATTTCACAGGACCTTGAGATTGATGAGCCCTTACCGTGATTTGATGTTGTTGGTGCCGAACTTTCTTCATTAATGTGCTCATCCACGTACTGAGTTCATTTCTACGATTTAAACTAAAAGTTAAAATTAGTTCCTTTGTGTTAATCCAGTTAACCCATAAAACGAATCTCAATCTTCCTACTTGAGGAGGAACCCAAGATCCTGTGCTAAACAAAACCTCTTCAGACCTTCCCCTTAAGCCACACACATCACAGAGAATGGATATTTCATTCCGAATGCATACACCTAATAACCCCCAGTTTTAATAATCCATCATTTTCAGAATAATGTTCCTAGTTTTTAAGCTGTTCCCCAGAATAAAGGTTAATACAGAGATGCCCATTAGAATTCGTCCAGTGAGGTTTGGGACACACACACAACAAATAATGGATTATACATACGTTTCCGACCGTTCCAAGACTGAATTCGTGAAAAACATTTAGGTGTGTTTTTGTGTAGGTATGTGTGATAAATATTGTCGACTATCCAGCGTACAGTTATCAACCAAATCTCGTGATTTAATTTTTCGATCCCGATTTTACTCTAGCTGTACGAAAAACTTCGGACATTTCTATTTCCACGGCGGAAAAGAGGATTTGGAGGGGGTAATCCCGAAAAAACGAGTTTTTTCCTCGACAAATTTTGTCGACGCCACTCATGTCATAACTCTAAACTGGTTTTTATGACCTCATATTTGTTTGTCCCAATTTTAGCTTAATTGTGCTACAAACCTCGGAACCTTAGCTGTTGCTGACAGGATGGAGGGGTCCAATCCTTTCCATTGCTGCTCAAGCAAGAATCCTTTTGTGTGTTTTTTTTTTTTTTTTTTCAATTAAGATTTAGGTTTGGTATATAAAAATTGAACATTTAATTTTCATTATGGGGGAGGGGGGGTGGGGGCTGAATGAATAGGTGATAGTGATGAATCGTTATTTATTCTCCATTTTCATCTGATTACATTGGTTTTATTGAAATATTTAGTTCGACCCCACTTTTAGTCTGGTCGTGCAACAATTCTCGGAAATTTTGCATTTTCTTTTGGAAGAGGGAATAGATCGGGTAATCCACTCAAACGCTGCCCATACATCTTTTGTTGCCTATTTTCTTGATTCTTCCTTTGTTCGATTAAGAATTTAAAAATATGTTCAAGTACTTTCAAATTTAATTGTGAAAAGGGGCGAAGGGGATAATAGTGATAAACCATTATATCTCCAGTATTTTCAACTGATTTTTTTGTCTGTTTATTAACCGATCTTGATTGTTTGAAAAACCTCTCTAGTGCAATAAACCCTGCAAATTTTGAATTTGCTATCCTGAAGGATTATGGAGGAGGTAATGGACGATCCATTCAAACGCTATTCTTACCTTAACTTTATAACAAAAAGTATAATTGTATAAAATAAAAAACGTAATTGTAAAACTCGTAAACTTACGTACGGTCATAAAAAAATCCGGATATGCATCACATACCACCATGTTTGTTAAGATAGAAGACTGAACCATTTTATTTTATTTGTTTTTATTTGTTTCTTCATTAATTTTTTTTCAAAATTAGGCTAAGTGTGTCCTTTAGTAAGCTTCAATAACATATTGAACGTGAATATCCCTTGACTCAGGTCCAAGGAAGAAGTCTCAATCGCGGTAGCCTACGTGTTGAATGAAACAACAGCCGCATCCAACCCCCATCTTTACCTCTTTTCCCTACGAGAGACCAATAAAAAACAAGAAACTTCTCTCCGTCCTAAGAAGGGAAAAAAAACCCAAGTATGGGGGGAAACCAGAAACAATCTGTTACAACAAATATCTTGATGCCACTAACGCTCGAGGAAAAGATAGAAAAAAAAAAGTTGTTCGTGGTTGGAACAATGGTGAGGCGTGCGGCCATGTATATTTATACAGGTGAGATCTGTATGCATTGCGTGGTTGCGGGCGATATGAGAGGGGTGATGCCTTCCCGATATGCATCTATACACGTATATGCACCCTTCCTCTGCTTCATGCTTTGTACTTTAGTGGAGGAGGTTATCGTTTCAACAACATTCCATTTTTTCCGGAAGAGTCAAAGAGCAGTTACCGTTCAGATGGAACAGCCTTTGAAGGGGAGGAGACGAGTGCGGAGGTGAATTCAGGTTTTAAATATGCAGATATTTCAGGAACGTGGGTTCGAGAAAACAACAAGCTCACCACACAATGTACACTTTTGACGTTAACGTGTATCGACTTACCTGAATGATATAGCCTGTATTCGATCAATGTCAGTATAGTGCAATGATTCTATAATACTTACTATGTTAGGTCTTAGTACATATGTTCAGTCATGAAACTTCGAATGTGTCAACTATCAACGGAAATAAAGGAGTTAAAAAAAAAACCATATTAGAAGAAGAACGGTAGGGCCTCAACAATTTTTTTTGTTACGTTTCACGAAAAAGAGCTTTCAAAAATACGAGGAAAAACTAAATAAGTAAAAACCAAAGAATTATTCAAATTTGTGTTTGCGTCATCGCTTACTGTTAGCATCCATTTTCATTCAAATACGTGTAAATTATGCCGTAATTCCCCATTTATTATTAAGCGTTATTTTAATTAATGAATAATTGAATAGCGAATAAAAGCGGCGTTTGGGACAGTGAAAGATTAGCTTTTTTCGACGCTCATTATCAGAACTCGGTACCTCGATCCTCCGTATCTTGTAATTGCATTCGAAATAAAAATACTTGGGCTGCCGCCAGGGAAGCCGTCTATCTCCGACTTCACGTTGAATGGGCCCTGCAGCCCGACCGCTACCTAACCGATTTTTTGAGTGGTGAGCGATGAGGTGACTGTGCATTAACATCCGACTGGTCCCATTCGATTCAGGGAACTAATTTCTAATTAATCAATGAAAAGTGCCCACCCTCTCACATCAAAAGGTTTTGAGATTTAGATTTTTTTATAGATTAATCTTTAAATATAATTGCTCATTGTTGATTGATTAAAATGCCAAGATTACTGGCACTTTCCTGGTCATTGATGGATTTTTTAAATGAAATTTAGTGAAAGGTCTTGTAATTTCGGAAACAAAGCTTCGGACTGCGAACAGTTTATTCGTTATTTTTTAAATTTGATTTGTGAAATCTACGTACTTATTCTGGAACGTTCTAGAAGTTTTCACTTTTTTTGGGTTTAACATTTTTTTTTTTTTTACGAAGGTTCATTATCGAAAATAATGAACGAATATGTTCTTGGGAATCATACGAAGGCTTGAAAGACCGAACTGTAACATTCTAAACAAAAAAGGTCATCGTTGTAGTAACTTGTATTAACAATGCAAAGCTCGATAAGCCGATGAAACCAAATACTCATTTATAATCTAAATTACTAATTCATACAAGTATGCAATAAAGTTGTTCTGAAACTCAACAAAAAACTGAATAAATAATTAAATAAACCAGTCGTTAATTTTATTAGTTAATCAATCCGTTTTATTTCAGTTGAACTCGAGGTAGGAGAGGAAGCCATCGTGACAGACGTGGGGGTGGGAACCGCCTGGCCGCCTCCAGGGGCGGAGCACCTCCAGCTGAGCATGACTCTACTCACGCAGCCCACGGATAACAATGAAAATGGTGAGTGCTTCATTCGCATTCTTCCCAACATTTTATTTCATAATTAAATGTAACTCAAGTGATGTAAAAACGTGCGTCCAATTGAACTAGGATGTTTCGGTAATTGAACGACGTACTGAAGGAAAATTGTAGGACGGTTTGGTAAGGACTTGCTTATGAACGCGTGGGTTGTCCAGTTGACAGAACTGTTTTTCCTTCTGAAAAATTATATTGTTGTTGATAATGCACATCAGGAAATGGGCACTACCACTAGACTCAGTGTAAAAAAGTACTAAAACGTCATATGTCACACTAGGGTACATCATACATTGACGTTTCTGTGAAACCTGACGGGTTGCGCATCTTTGAGCCCTCACTGTGCTGGTTGCACTAAATAAAAAAAACCTGTAAGGGATCACATTCTCTTTATTTTTCTCAGAATCTAAACCCAAAATAAAAGAGACGTTCCCTTTTTGCAAAAAGCAAAGTTACTGTGCACTAAGCCTGATCGCCTCTGTCCAAAAAAAAAGCAATATAGCTTGGTTGACTGCAGGAAATAATGATTTTGCGTGATTGAATCTAAAACTAGTATAGATTCATTGAAAAACTTCTCTGTACCTATAAAGTATTTTCTGGTAGATAATTACCTACCTCTCTTGTTATCCTACTAATTGCTCTAGCTTTTCTTCATTCGTTTCTGGAAAGTTGATTACTAGCTGCAGGTATTTGTCAAAACCTGTACATGGTGCTGGACAAATTTTACCAACAGTTGCATTCCATCTTAGACCCTCCCTCCACTTATGAAAACTACCTATGTAATTTCTTGTAGAAAATTTTGTTCTGAGACCCATAACACTAATCGTAAACTCTTAAAACAGTAGGTGATAGAGGTTTTGGACTAGTTACAATCCTTGCATTGTTATTAGAGTGAAATTTCATTTTGTGATTGGTGCATCATCTACTGTTGATATCCAGATTGTACGCTTTGTTCAATTGGAAATTATAACCTAAAGCATAGGTGATTTAGCTTCTCACTTCATCCATTGATATCATCCTAGCACATTTGAGCTTGCTAGCTGCCCTCCTTTCCCTAACTTACATAATTGATTCTAAGGAGCGAATTTGTAGGGCTTCACATCCGGGAATCACTAGCAAGACTGTAAAAGTAGTACTCATTGGACGAATGGTGTGTTCATTTCGTAAGAGCACATTTGTTGTATCATTCTTGCATTGTTCAAATGACAATAAAAGCTGCATCTTGTTATTAAGTAACTGCCTACGCTCCCCATATGAGTATAGAAGAAGTGAATGGTCGTTTAGACAAGTAGCAAAGATATTAGTGAGTTATTTCAACTGTAAGTGAGCAACAATGACTCTCGAATGTCCAACCGAATAAACAATGTGACACACGACGCCTAAACAATGGATATGAAATGCCCCTCGTTGCAATAATAACGTGAAACGCCTTTGAAAAAAAGAGGAATAATGATAGATAGACACGAAGAGGAAATGTATGTAGGTGGACGGCAAAGGGCGGAGAAAATGAACATATATATGAGCGTTGAAAAAAAAGGGTAAGAGGCCCATTGCATTTCTGCTGCAATGCCAAATTGTGTATCTGCACTTTAAAAGGGAGGCAATAATATTTATTTATGGGACAGGCATAAGAGTTCAGCCCCTGCCAAATCGGAGGCCGTATTAAAGGCTGATGGATCTTCTAGGATAGTTTCATTACTGGGCTCAGCAGGGTTTTTCTGAAGGGACGGAGGGGGCTGATTTATTTTTTTATAAGGGGTCGGACGGAGGGAGAGCCTGTAGTGGAATTCGGCAATTTGCTCGCACCACTTCCGCGGCAGCTAGTAGCTCTGCTCCCATTCTGTTCCATCAGCTTCAAACTCCACCCAGGCTTGAAACTGGTGCAGGATTTATGTATTCGATTCTTTCTAATATTGTCTCACTTCGCCTCGCCTGAATTTATTTATTCTTCGGCCCTGCTATACGGTTGCCATGCATCAAGGATGTTCCTCCTTTTTTTCTCGTCCTTACAACATTTGGTTTTTTTACGTCTCTTTCTCAGCCTCTTGGATCTCTTACAAGACTAACTTACTTCCAACGATGTACGTCCTTAGTTCAGGGTTAATTTATTTTTTGGACAAAGATATCCTGCTAGTATCTCGTACCTTCCACCTTTTACGTTGATAATTTCGTTTTTGACTTCCAATTGGACTGTAAGTAGAATCGGTGAAGCAATCGCTCGCCGTTTAGATACTCGTGTAGTCGTATCAAATATTCAAATCAACATGTTTTACAGGATACAAACAAAAAGGCAAGATCCCATCAAGGAGATGTCTTGTTTTCCATAAAACGATATTTATCTATCTGTCTTTTAATTATCCTTTTCATAATCACTGATCTACCCGTCCCAAACGCTGATCAGAACTTAGTCCCGTTCCACGCTCCTAGTTTGGTTTCCGTTGTGATCATTCATGTCCACAACAACCTTGTATAGTTACGAACCAGAACATTTGAAGATGAATGTGAAGAAAACCTTTAGTCATTGAGATGCGTTAAAAGATTAAATAAAATGTGGCCTTCATGGTTTTTTGGTCCAGTCTGAAGTCTGAAACGGCACACCAAATCATTCCTTCCTTGACTCGACATTCTATGTCCGTCAGATATGCAAACTTCGTTCCACAATTTTTCAGCACGTTCTACTGCCATTGACGTGGCAGACATCACCGGCTCTCCTACCGATAATAATTCTTTCAAAGTCAGGATTTCGCTTAAAGATACTCACTGCTTCGGCCCCTTGAGTAGGGAAGGGTTCGCCGTATAAAATCACGAAAATTACTTGGACAGAAGACATAAGCGGCCACCCATCCAAGAACTCACCGCTCTTGATGTTGCTCAACTTCGGTAATCGCTTACGAACCGTTCATTGCAATGCCTAGCTCCAATCATTTAGCTGACGAAGAAGAATCTGTAGAACATGCATAAATCAATTTGGAAGATGCAGGGGAGTAGGTCCAAGTCCAATACCATAAGGATTCACCAATTTTCCTCTTAGCATCTTAAAGATTTCCTCACCTGAATACCGGAAGAAAAGTCCAATACCATGAATTTTAAACTCAAATGAAACTTAATGCATACACGTAACAGGAACCTGAGAGAGGCTCTAAGTTCTTAAAATTCAGACTCAATATTGTGTATCAACCAAAGGATATGGCTGAATACAGTGAGGCATCAGTAAAAAAGTTGAGTTAGACTGTACTCACTGAAGTGGTACTGAACTTATAATAATATAATATGCTGATATTGATGATGCAGTTATTCGGTGAGTCTGGCTGTATGTAGAGCAATCTGATCATCTGCTTGATTTTTTTTAAAAATTGAACAAACTATCCAGAACAAGTGTTTTCCTGTTGCCGATAAACATTGAGAGCTATGTAACAATCATCCATCGCCAGAGGTTTGTAAGTGATGTACAGAAAAAATCTGAATAGTTACCGATACACGAAAATTCACTGATTCAGCGTGTCTTACATCGGACCGTACACCGCCATGACCAGAATCAAGTTTGAAGTAGAAAGAACGCTGAGGATCTAGCACCATTTTCACCATATCGTCTTCGTGGTATAATTATCAACATTCAGCAACCAGGTGTTTTGCAACTCTGGGGATCTTTATTAGTCCGAACCGAACCGAAACCGACCGAAGGTAGTGGAAACCTCCTACCTTCATTCTAACTACGTTTATCTGATACAAATGCTATACATGCTATGCTGCATAGGGAATGCTGATTCATATACTACCTATATTTTCATCTAGCATGAATGAAAAAATAAAAATCCAATTCGAGATAATAAAAGATAAGATTCGACTGGATTCGGTGTTTTATGCCCTTTTTCCTCACCAATACTCCCCGTAACGAACGAAGGAGGGGCTGATATATCAAGCGAACAGACAATTGAAATGTTTCCCCTCGGAGTGAGAAATCTTACAATCCTCTCGAAAACGTGTGGTAAAACCCGGAGATTCCAATAGCACGCGTGCATGTATGGGGGTGGAATGAAACACAGCCAGCCAGATTTCTTATCAAATGCCGTATATAATTTTTTTCGCGGAGGGGAACACGGTTGAGTTTTTTGTAAATATTTTTTCTAAATATATAACGCGTGTATCCCCATCAAAAAACGCCCTCGACGGGGGGGAAAGATGTGTAACTGTGTCCGTGATTTGTCATCCGACCACCTCCTTTTTCGTACGGGAAAAACATACATAACCATCCAACTATTCAAGGACCCTCAGCAGGACGTATTATTTTTTAGGAGGCAGGATCTTGGATACGGAAAAAAAAAGGTTTATTTTCATAAAATCCTGCTTCATTACAGCTCCCCATGACGTAGAGAAAAAACCTTAAGGAAATATTTCCCTGTCGTAGGGAAAAACACATATTCATTATAAGAGGAAACCCGTGCCAAGGGTTCCCACCTCCGTCCGCGCACCGTTTCGAGCGATATTTTAACTTTTGCCCCAACGCCAGCGGGGGGTGCGTCCCTTAGGTGGTGTTTGGCTCTTTTGAATAAATTCTTAGATTAAAAACAACTTTGCGACGGTCGTATAGATCCGGCGAAAAAGAAGCTGCGGTGTCTAAAATGCGAAATAATTTCACCTATATCGCCTTACCGAAACCTCCCCGTTATGGGGTTGTTAGTGCGGCATTTCTTTTGTTTCTTTATGAAACCCAAACTATGCATTTCACGATATGCAAAACCTCTTCGATTTAGGGGTCTATCGCTGTGAAATGTTCTCGGTCTTGTAAGATGCCAGCTGAAGTTACTGGTGTGGTAGTACTTGTGGTAAAAGTTAGCTCTTCGCCTTCATAAAAAGTTAGTACGAGTTGGAGGACGCAACTCCACTGGCTGAGACCATATCTTCGGTTATTTACAAGAGTAGCTGCTTTCACATGGTGTGTAATAGGAATATCTTACATAAAATTGAAAAAAGATTTGATTCATCACGTAATTTACCCGACTTGTACAACTCTCTTGGTTGAATTCAAAATCTCTATGGATATTTGTATTTTGGTTGAAAAATTTTCCAGAAAAGTAGATGTTTTCTGGATGGACGGCAGGTTAAAATTTCCGACTAATGACAAAACACGCAACTCACATTAGGAGTCTTTGAGTAAATGTTGCGTTTGTCCAGAAATCAAAGTTGTTTACAAAGTTTTGATTAGTACATATACAATTCTATACAGATTATGACCGGTATAATGGAGACTTAGTTAAGTACCCAATTAGTCTGGTAGTTAAATCAAAAATACTATTATCAAATGTATGTTGCTTATATACTTGGCACAATAAATAATTATTGAGAAAAAAAAAAGATTATGGCCGGCCTAAAAACTGAAACTGTTGAGTACAAAAACTACTTCCACAACACAATGGAATGTGGCTATGCTAAATTGTTCAATACCCTAAAATGCAATCAATCGTGGTTCAATATTATGTGTTTGTGATTGCAAAATTTGGAAAACATCCATGATTAAATGACTAGAAGCTGATCAGGTTGTTTTTGTTTCTTCCTTCAATGATGCAAGTTTCGCAAGAAACCTTCCTAGAAAAAGGTTTCACCCTCTCAGACGCCTCATGCCATGCAAATCCGAGGGCACCTAAGTAAATGGAAAAAGACTGTAGCGAGGTAATAACAGTAACTGTGGACCTCCCGCACTATAACCCGGGAAGCCAATTGTCACCCTCGTAAACTCTACCGTTCCCGGTAACTGGACGAACGTCCTCAGACCGTGAGACTTTATTGAAAGAGAGCAGACTCCTAACAATCTGCTTTTATCTGCTCTTCCTATTCCTCCCTTCTTCTGTTTCTCCGGTTCGACATGTTCCTTCCTCCTGGCCTTTCTCTGAGGTCTCTTCTACATCAGGACTGCATGACTTGTTTATGTAATCACATCTGTAGTTTTGTTCCCAATGTTCAGTGCTGAAAAAATTGCTAATTTTTATATGCTCGTACATGAACTTCTGCTCAAACCATGGATTTCTCCTTAACGGCCGTGTGTTCCAATTTCTAAGAATGAACAATAATATCGTTTTCTTTTGTGCTGTAAACTGTTTCAATGATTTCAATGTGCTGTACAAAAGATATCCAAATAATCTGAAAATAGCTCTCATGACCAGTCTTATGAACCTCTCACACAGGCTACTTAGCTCGAAAGCTTTCGATGAGGCAAAACCATCTTCGCAAGCTGTTTATACTCGAATGAGATCTACCTGCAAATGACCTCCAATCGATTTTGGCGATTTTCTGAGTACACGAATTTTTATCAAGCTGAATTGGAGTTCTTTACCTCTGAAGCCTCGATTCTCGATCGTGTGTGATCATGTCGTCTCCCTGCCTGTGTTCCCTATGTGCCTGTTTTCTAGGAAATAGTTCCTAGTCATCATTATTTTGGAGTACCCAAAATCCTTCTCCATTTTTGTTTCTTTGGTGTTAAACCTAGAAACATTAGCATTTGTTTCATTCGAATAAGTAAGAAGTAGCCTCAGAAACTTTTCTTTTCGCCATTCCACACCTTTTATCCAGGATTAAATGCACGATCCCAAAGGGTCTTTTCCAATGCCATCCGCCTGGGAGTCTACCTAAGTTCTTCGCCAACTCTGCCGTCGCTTCAAGTCAGATTAAACAATATCGCGAAAAAAACATTAACATTATACTAATAATCGACGTAAAAATGTTTCCTTAATGAGAATGCGATGAATTTTTTGATGTTGTGTACTATAAGGGTAGGTCAAGGAGCTCCTTTTCTGTATCATTCGCTGAAATACATAAAATATCGTTTGAAGTGTAATTCATATTAATATCAATCCTGCAGTAATAAAGAATTTGGTGAGATTAGGTATTTTAATATACTAAAACCCATCGTATAAATAAAGATGAAAGTATCAGAGTAGGTATATCCGTTTTTCATTTTTCTTTCATTCAAGTCAACTCATGAGAATGTATACTGCTGCTGATGGTATTTTATTTGTGTCACAAAAAAATTTAATTATTTAAATAATTTTCTGACTTTGAGTATTGTTTTTATACTCCCTCATTGTGTTATTCACCTATTTCTTTTTAACCTGCGTAGCAGCGCCTTTAAATTGGTCTGAAAAATAAACGGGTTTTGTCAAAAAACCCGTTCCTTTTGAATGATGGTTCTATAATTGGATTCATTTGAGCCCCAATCTACCTTTCTGATCTCAACGCCATTCGGTACCACATCCAAATCCTTTTCCAGGCGATCTGCGCCCAATCGACGAATCCCCCAAGCGAGTCGAATGACAAAGAATCTGCCGTATCGCAATTAAGGCTGGCGACTCAGGAGACGAGGGGAGCTTACCTTTTTACCCTCCATTTCTTTTACTGTCTCCGGTTCTAATGCCCCTGAGGGGCAATTAGTCCGCCTCCCCTGATTCAAGGTGGGGTTGACGTCATTAATCAGAGATCCCACCAATTAGATCGGGAGGCAGGATTCTCAAAGACGACCCCCCGTCTCTTGACAATCTCATCGTACATCCCCATGGACGTTAAAGTCGGGATCGAAAGAGGATGACCATTAGAATCGTCGTAACTTTGTTCCGTTGACTTGAACTGAGTACACCGTTGACCTGACTAATCATTCAGGAAGGCTGTTTCCTCCTTTCTCAACACTGGTTCTTATTGAAGCAACAGGTTAATCAAGTACTAAGATGTGCATAATATGTGCATTTACTTTATATAAAGTACGCTATACTGTAACATTACTGTTTTGGGAAAGCTGACGAGCCGTGGCCAACCAATCTAGGCAATGTAAACATCAGCAAACTATATACATGGACAATGACAATGGGCTATGCCCATCCATCAGAGTATTCTCACATTTCTAACGATCTAATTGTTGATGGAAATAAAATTGGTTCTACAAAAAAACAAGAGGAGATAGAAAAATACATAATCTACAAAAACAGTCAATAAGCTCAACCAACAAATAACACTCAATTGTTACCCAATTCTGCTCTATGTTTCCAAGCTGATTGATAGAATCGAGCCAGACCCAGGCAGTTCGCTTCATTCAAAACATCCAGAAGGGTGTCCAAAAAAAGCCGGGCAAAACAGGGCAGATTGCCAGAAAGTGCTGAAGGTCCTCAGGCACACCCATGTTGCAAAGCCAACAAATCTCAATGTGACCATGCAGAGGCATGTGTGGTCTTCTTTTCCTCTTCAGTAAGTCTCCCAGCACACTACAAACCCATCGCAAAACGGACAATGAGAATCAATTCTAATTTAGATGAGTTTATTATATTGCAAGGGAAATCAAACTCATCCTTATAACTTTAAAAGTCACTGAATCCGATTGTTTCTTGAGCGTAAAACATATGATCAGTACTTATGCTGAATCCAACTCCTGCCACTGCAAAATCCACAACCACTATTTTCCTTTTTTTACGAACCTAAACCTCCAAGTTTTTGGATCATCTTTCCGCAAAAATCCTCTTTATTCTTGCTAATAGTTCACTATCTACTACTTGCGTATTGTAATCCGTCCACCCAGACCTGAATTTTTCACCCCAAGTCACGCGTAATTCCTCCGATTTTGATGGTAGTGGTCGCAACTGTTCGGATGACAGCAAAAGACATCTTCTCCTTTACTCTTAACGCCATTTATGGGCGAAACATTGAAATATGAAGTGTTTATATTCATGAACTTTCTGGCTTAATAGATTTATATGTATTTGTATGTGCAAGAGTCAGTATCAAACCTCCACGATCGTTCAATTTCGTATATGATACCCCAGTGATTATTCGGTTATAATATTAAACAAAATCACGTCCGTCCTAATAGATTTCGTTGTTTAAAAAACTGTTACACTTGAATTGCTGCTGTAGGTCTTCCTCTAATGTCACAAGAAACCAGTTTCGCCAATCACATAGACCATAAAACCTTCAAGTGACTTTCACCTCCCGAATTTTAAATTTAACACACTTCAATTAGTCGAAAAGGGACGGATAGCATTCAGATGCCCACAAACAGTGAAACCAATCCAGCCTGGGGGATTCCTTTTCCCTTCTTCTCCTCCTTTTTTATGGCTTTTTCTTGTAAATTGCAGTTCAGCCCTAACAGTTTTTGAGTAAATCCTTTAAATCCAGAGGGGAGTCCTTGGGGACAGTGAAATACTTTCGACCGCTCGAATTAAATTATATTAACAGATCCGTTTCAATCTGAACACTCGTAATTCACGGCTTGAATGAAAAGGAACACAAAGTGAAATGACCTCACCAGAGTGATGGGGAACGAAAGTACGGTGCTGATTCAGTTATTTTGTTTAAAGACTGTGGCCCTTTTTTTTTTGTCCGATACTTAGTGGATTACATTGGATTTCTTATCACGTCAAAAAAATATCAAAAATTGTACTATCTATAAGAAATATCTTTTTTCGAGGAAATGGTTCAATACAGATTGGAAGCTAAATTAAATTAATTACGCTGCTGTACAACTCAGTTGAAGGAAGCTAGTTAGCAACGTACATTTTCCAAGAACGCACGTTCTTTTAAATACATCCTGCATTCAATGCAATGGTCAATTCTTACTCGAAGTTAAATGCCAAATATCAATGATGAATTTTTCTAGTATGCTGATTTGGGATTGGTTACTTCTATTTCCTGAGTTTTTTTGTCGCTGGCAGGTGAGGAAATCTTTAAGATCCTAAATCGGTTCTCCAGAAGGGACGCTTTTCGGGTTATGTAGGATTTAAACTCACTGAAACCTCACCTTCCTTTTCCCACGTTGGAACTCTGTCTGGAATTGTTTAACGTGTTATTTCAGGTCAAGTCCTTGGGATGTATTTAGTCCTCCCGGTCCATAGATAGCCTCTTCTGCCTCTCCCGATCTTGGGTGATCTTCCTCAGCAGGATGCCTTCGATATAGACAACTACCGAGGTCCAATACTCCTTTTTTTTTTAGCATTTTGGCTACTATATTCTATAAGGTGATGGTATGGTATAGTTGCCCCTTCCATTGATGTATGCGGTTTGATGCTCCGCCACGCTCAGAGGATCACCCAGACGCTTGAAGTCGTCTGATTCATCTTCAAATTCCAATACGACGGATTCAAGAACCGGGAAGGGCCAACTCATCGTATCCGTCACGATGTCCTGAGATGGTTTTCCAGGTCATCCTGCAGCCATCTTCTTTGCGCTTTCCACCGCTTACACACGAAGAATGTGTGAAGCAAATCATCATCCACTCCACTGTTTACTTTCCCCGTTCTGTGAAGGTAGGAGTAAAATAGTCCGTGTCTTTTGACATCGGAACCTATGTACATTGTACATAGGTAATGTACATTGTACATTACAGCGAGTAGAATAGAATAGGTCCGTTGATTACATCGCACACCACATAAGCTTTATAGTTGAGCTAGTGTTTGAACTGTGTGACTTGAAATGTGTTGTTGGACATTCCAAATATTACGTTTTAGCTTACGATCCAATGAAATTTGAAAAAGAGAATACTGCCTGATTCACTGTCTATAGAGTTCACCAGCATTCTTCTTCATGAAGTCTTCTTCTCAGACATGTTTTAATGTTTAATTTGTCTATGATGCATAACAGTGGCCAAGAATGTTGAACTGTGCTGTTTAGTATGCGTATTAGTTTATTATTAGCATTTTCAGCTGGATTATTGCTGTCTTCTTAAAACACAGTTTTACTGAGAATTTAATTTGTATTCCCATGTTTATTTGTACAGTGATGTGTAACGGGTCATGGAATGATCACCTCCAATTTTGCATTAATCCTTAAGTCCCTACATAGCCAAGCAGGCATCTTCAAACAAAGTTCTATTTTGATCGTACAATTGGAAACCACTCATGTTGAGTTCAGGGTTTGAATTTCCCGTACTGGTACCGTTTCTTTTCTGCCCGAGTAAATGAAGAAAAAACCAACACAAAAGATTTTTTACGGTCATTTTCGTACGAGGTGTCAGCTTATTTGCCGCGAAATACACCACCACACAATGGCCTTTAGCGGTAATGAGCCCTTCTTGTGTAGGCAATCTACCCCAACGCGAATGTAGTGTTTAGGCGAGAGTTCCCTCTAATAACCACCAACACAAACACACGTATACCGAATGACCAATGAATATCCAAAAGAAACACTGCTCATTGTTCCTTTCGGAATTAAGGGGTTGCACTCTTTCTCGGAGGAAAAAGGGAAACATTCTCAAGTTTGTGAAGGATTTGGAGGCGCATGAAGGGTGAAAAGGCGTAGGCGCCTGGGGGGCGGCAATTCCAAGACTCATTGTGTTCCTACTCGTGCTCCTACCCCGTGATAAGGGGCCACGCGTTCAATGAAGGAGCCTCGGCAAATAAAACGCTCCCAGTAAAGTCACCTTTCTTATTCAACTTGACTGACTTCGTTCAATATTGTGCTCGCTTGTTGATGAATGGAATGGATTTCTTAGGTTTGGTGCCATAATTTCCTATGATAAAACAGTAGTGCCTTAAGATTAATGTTGCCAATCAATTTGCCATTCACGTTTGTATTCGGATTGGATTTTGTAAGTAAAAATATAATAATTATCAATAATAATTACAATCCTGACTTCTTCCCTTGGTCGACTAGTGGGTGTTGACCCTAAGCATTAGGAAACGACAGTTATTTAAACAATCGGCGGGATCTTTGTTGGGGACTATCTTCTTCAAAATATCGATACTAGAAGGACTTTTTCAGGTTTTATGGACTTCGGGCACTGGGTTCTGAACCATCAAGTCTGCTCAGTTCAGTTGAACTGGACACTCCTGGAGAAGCTTGTAACGACTTCCAAGAAAAGTGTTCAGGGTAATACCGCAGAAAAGCATACTTGAAGGCAGAGATCTCGACCCTACATTGGAAATGTTAAAGAGTCCTTCAGATCAGTAGTAATTTCACTCTCTACCAGGCCAGCGATATAGGTAGATTACGAGATACGTATACAGCCATCTCTTTGCGCTACCTCAATACCTATTGTACCAAAGAACAACTATGTAACTATAAGCAAAATTTGATGACATGCTGAATAGATTATGATAGGTACTTTTATTTAGTTTTTCAAGGTAATTCCCATTTTGTAGCAAGAGTTTCATTAATAGGTATCTTGTTGTTCGGGTGAAAGTTGCTCTTTCTTCCCATTTCACTGCCACTTCCTGAATCTCTCAGGGGAGTCATTTGGGCCCATTACGTTTTTATTGCTGATAAATAGTGTTCTCGACTTCGTGGAAGCAGATGGCGTGCGAGTCATGCTCTTTGCCGTCGACCTCAAGCTTCTTCGTCTATATATCTTTGGAGGATTCAAATTTATTGCAGCGGGCGATCGCTCATTTGGAGGATTGGTACCTTAATCCATCTGAATGTTCTGTGGTTTCTTATCACCACTTATTGGTCGGTCTAAACCAATCTTCTTCAACTTCATTCTTCATGGCAAACCGCTTCGAAGGACAACAGTGACTCTACATCTTGGAGTTCTGTGTGATAAACGTATGTGATTATCGTGTCACTCTATAAGGCCCTTGTACTGCCCTTTCTCGAGTATGTCCCTATTGTTTGATCTTCTCTGTATGCCGTCCATGGATGTCCGCTAGAGATTGCTTATAAGACAGGAATCCCTTCCGATGACATCGTTTGTGACCTTTTGTTGCGGAAATGCCACCTGGTCACCCTTGAGAGATAACGGAGCTCTTCTGACCTCGTCCTTCTCTACAAGCTCCTGAAAAACGCCCTGGACTACCCCCTGCTGCTCTCAAAAATACATTTTGCAACCACTCGTACATCCCCTGTTTCATCTCTCCTGTTCAATGTACCGTTTTCGCCTCGAATTATGATCGACATCTCCCCCTTCACAGGCTACCCCGCAAAGCAAATCTTTTTCTTCTAGAAATCCCCAATTCGATTGTTTTCATATTCCCCTATCGACACTAATATCCTTGATTTCTTCTCACTCCATTACCTTACCTTATTGTAAACTACATTCGTGCTGACTCGGTAAGTCGTGATACGTGTTTCACACAAACTACTTTGACTTTCACCAACTCAACCCCAATCAAAAATGTATTTTATTCCGAGTACGGTTAATTACCTTTACACTCCGTTACCGACAAATCAATCCTCGTCGATCAGAATAAACATAATGGAAAATTATGCTAATGCGAGACCGAACGGGTGGCTCTCGAACCGGATATCGCCTCCGTTTAAACATGATTTTCAGCAGAGGGTCATTATACGTTCCCGCCTCTCCTCGACTGAATTGGTCGAAATTTCCATTGCGGGTCGTTTCCATTCCCGGGGAAAATCGGGAAAACCTAGGTTTACCAAATCACGGAAACAGAGCGCGTTTTATATCCACCACTTACAAAGTAGGCTCCAAACAAACACCAGGAACGCTGTTTTGAATACGGTTTCCCTCTGTTTAGGAGATCGTTCTGGCTTGAGTGTAGGAATCTAATGTTTCCCGAGAGCAAAATAACCGGATTGGCGGTTATTACTTTGGTGAAAACCAATATAGGGCAGAAATAATACCCTTTATTGGAGCAAACAGAGGTTTCCAACTTTGAGCCCGCGGAATCCCGCAATGAGCGGAGCTTCACGTTGATTTTCCTCGCTCACATATCCGATAGATGGCCAGACAGTTTTGTGTTTTCGTTTTCGCTCGGCTGAGTGGATTCGGAATAGTTTGCGCCTCGGCGGTTTCCATACGTCGACGGGTTTTCTCGCAATCGTTGGTGAAGGGAAGGGGTACGTTTGCGTTCTTGCTTTGATTGGACGCCGGCAATTAACCGGACGTTGCTTGGGGTGGTTGGTAGGCCAGCGGTGGAAGGCATACCCGCGCTTGCGCGCTTCCAACTTTCTGAGTGTCTTAGGCTATGTTAGAAAAACCAGCTTAAACTTCACTCAACGCTTCTTTTTAAAATGAGAATGTATTTTATTACAGGTGTATATCTTCTTAAACCTCGCTGATAGTTTGTAATAAGGCTAGTCTATGCTTTAGGTCAGACGTTCATAAGAGGTGGTTTAAACATAATGGGTTCGCTCCCAAGCATCCATCGTCATATTCACTTGAAAATGGAGGAGGAGTGAGCTCCCAGGTCTTGGTCTGTAGGTATCTTGTGGAGTGCTGCTGACTCTGGCATCTATTTATTGGTTTCTGGGGTGTCCCGTTCACTGTGTGATTCCAGAAAACGAGAGACCTGATGCTCTCTCAAAATAAGGTGCTTCCTAGTCTCAAATATCTCAATCTACATTGTACCATAGGCGTGAAGAGCATATAAAAACAAAATTGATGAAAATATCGTTTCCGTTACAGGCAGAAGGCTTGAGGAAAGTGGTAGGATTCACTGATGTTTTTGAATATATCAATTGGGGCGGAGAAGCGAACCTATTGGCAAGTATTGGGATGCCCGCGAAAAGCTGGTTCATTTACCAAATTAGCGAAGGTCTCAGGAAAAACTCAATGAAAAGTTGAGGATTTCTTTGGGTTTTTAGTTGGAAATTTAACTTTCAACAGTCTTGTCTGTTATGTTACTGCGAAAATGCAGCAGGTACAGATCAGGATACATACCTGATGTTGAAAGTATGTTGAGTAATGTTTTAAAGGGGCGCAACTTATTCTTTCATTTCAATGAACGACAGGTAACACAAATTAAATGAATAAACGAAATGTTGGTCTATCGAGAAAAAACGTAAGACACGTTCTGAAGGTAAATAATAATTGTTTGCTCTACTGACTTAATCCTAACATAGGTAAATAAAACTGACACAACTCTCGTTGCAGTTTATGTGGGAAAATTTGAGGATTTATTTTTCTATTCAAATCTTTTCAAATCAAGTTATTTCAATTTGAGCAATAATCATTTTCAAGAGGAATCCCAATACGAATAAAGAGTGACCAATGTGCGGGATTTCAGTGAAAACTGATATGTTTTCTTCCATTGATGCTCCAACAGTAGTTTGTTATAATAGCAGAATTCTGGTGGGGGGTTCATGACATTTGCATACGATAAAACAATAATATCACGGAGAGGACCGAATGTTTGGTTTGCCGCCCTATTTAATATGCAAGGCTGCCCTCGAGTGGAACCGTTCAAACGATTAGTTGTCGCGAACATCGTAAGAGTGTTTAGAATATCCGGCTATATCCTATATCAGTCGGGGAGCCGTGGAGAAATTGCGAAAACGCGTTTATTCGCAACGTTCGCGTCGCATGCGGAGAAAGGGGGGGCCTATCCCTCATAACTAGTGGGTGAAACTACATATATGGGAGGGCAGTGAATTATCGATATAGATTCCTCCTGTTTGCGAATAAATAGTTGGAGCGGTCGGCAGGCAGGCGATGGGAAAGCGTACGTGTCTAATGACCCGGGCTCGCCCTCTGATATCGCTTCGACACCGCTACCAAACATTTACGACACGACCGCAGAGGCGATTCCAGTCCGGGAAACTAAGAATAGTTCGGTTTCCATGCAATCTCGGTTACTTGCCGTCCATATTATTGATCTCTACTATGTTTTAACCTTCTGTTTAACCCGTATTAGTGTACAATGTACACTGTATATGGTCAAAACTTTAAACCCTGTAACGTGTGCAATGGACCGTCTTAATGTTTTGAGAATAACCATTTAACCTTGAATATCATAACCAGATTGAGAGAAATCTGCAAAGTTTGTAAGTAAAGTTGGTCAACTCCTAGTCACTCATGCACCTCCCATTCTTCAGACCTCACCTAGAAGAAAATCAATGAGTTGTATCTTGTGAGTTGTTATTCAGAATAAAGTAAAGCGAGGTGCGTATTTTGGTGAAATTCGCATAAAACTATACTCCAGGATTTCGATTATCTACGTGAAAATCTTAATTTGTTGGTAAAAGATAACAAATTCCAAACATAATGGCAGCAATACATCTCAAATTAACGAGGCTATATTTCACCACCCATTTTTGGAGCCATTTTAAGACATGTCTTTCAGCTCTTTCCGACGATCTTGTCTTCTTGGAAAACATGGCGACTAACAATGAGCTATATTGCTAGTACCGTTAAAATTTGTATTTATTTAAATAAATTCAAAACTGACTTCCTCAACGTCCCCAAGAAGCTTTGAATATTCTGGACCATAGCAGAGCTACATGATCTAATTTGGAGGAAATTGTTAAAAGATGCCATATACCTTTAGGTAAAGATTTTTGATGTAGAAAGAGTTTGGTGACAATCCTGAGAAGCGAATTTGATACGGCCCAAAAATATTGGTACTTCTGACTGGGTTCGAACTCGTGTCGTTACTACTAACGAGGAATTGCCCTGTAGTTGCAACATTTTACGGAATTGAGCCATGAAGCTAATTAAATCAAACCCCACTATTCCTGCATTCATTAGCCCTGTGTGAGACAGTCCTTGAAGAGGGTTTCAAAATGTTTCTGGGTTCAGAGATGTTGTTTGATTGATAGCAAGCTGAATCTTCCCTTCTCCAGACATCTCAGGTCTGGGTTTGTTCCGTTTTCCTGTGAAATAGAGCGCTTGTTGAAGACTGAAACTGAATGAAGAACCATCAACATGAAAATTTGTCATGAATTATTGGGTTTTCATATTTTTATTGAACTAACTACTCTTGCTTAGCAAAGAAGTGCCGATGTGACGTACTTGTGCTTTCTTAGAGGTGGTCCGGAATTTTAGGGTCGTATAATAGGAGTCGGCAAGTTTACCTTCAACTATTCGACAAAGTTATGCGACAACATGGCGTGGGGGGTCAGCCGCAGCTAGAAGGGCTCCAGCAATTACTAGGCCTTGGTGGAGCGAGGTGGAAAGTGGAGGGTTAACGTTAGCGTTAACGTAAGAGAGGTTATAAGGAGAGGGGGCGTGGAGGAAGAGGAGTAGGGTCAGAAGTCCCTTCTCAATGCAATAAGACGGAATAACTTTGAGTTCCTTCTCCGTGTAAGGAGCCGGCGGTTTTGGACGGTAAAGTGGCAAAGCCAAGAGAGGAGGGGAGTAGCTTTTGGATTAATTATACATTAGAGTAAGACCGTTGAGATGTGGTAGGGTCGCGTAGTAGTGGTGGGAGACGGCAAGGAAGAGCCAGGGGTAGCGGGGTAGTCCAGGAAGCAGAACAATAGCGGTCAAGGAGCACCGTCGAAACGTGGAACGAGCCCTCCGGCACGGGGTTGGGCTTGGGGGATACCCTTTCAATTAGCCTAACAAACTTCTTTGACCAACCCCCTCCCCGAATTTCATCCCCTTCTCACCACCCCAATTTCAGCCATCTCAGGGACCTTCCCGAGATCCCAACTTTGATCCAAGTACAACATCTAATTGCTTTCATTTTCTTGTTAAAGTCTTTCACGCTATCGCAGGCTTCTTATTACAAGGTCGATCCCGTTTCAATTAAACTGAAACTTTATCTTTCGATCCCCTTCCTCCCCATCCTATTTCCCAACACCGTCAACCCCAATTTCAGTCCGCTCGACCACCGCTATCCCTTTTTTTCCTCCCTACTTTCCCGTGTAATTGACGCTCACCTCCTCTCCCACTCGAATCAGCGCACTTTTAGGTTTACAAAACCCTCCGACCCAATCTCGGTCGCTCACACGGTTAAACCTCGGTTAATTGACGTCGGACGCTCTTACGCTGAAAATGGTTATTTTCGCTGAACAAGCTGAACCCACTTAACCCTGCATCTTGCTGTACTACAGTAATTTATAGAACACCTAAAGAATTGATATCGTTAAGGTTCTTATGTGAATACCCGATTTGAAAACATTTACGGTTGGATAACACACAGAGTGTAACGAACCTAGAGACCAAAATCCCAGGGATGACTCCAGAGATCATTTCCAATGAAAAATTCCTGTGAAACGTTTTTGTTACAAGGCCCGGTTTTGAGTGTTTTTCCTTTTTGGCATTTTTTCTTGTTTCTGAACTTAATGAATTGAGGGGTGTGCACAGCTCTTTGGACAACGAGTTTCTCTCTTTTGTTAATGAGAAAAGAAGCAGCTTTAATCCTGTGTTTAAGGGTTGTATTTAGCTCCTTGTGATGTTACTCCTCCCTGGCAGTCATTTACGGGAGTTTGTTGGAGTTTTCAGCGCGATTTGGAGCAGAGCATCAACAAACTGCTGAACAGCAATGGAAATCAGTGTCTATGTTGTAATTGAGGTAGGTCAAGTTGGATGGGATGGGATTTTGGGATGGAGACTGAACCTGGAAAAGTAGGGATTGGAATCTTCTTAGTCTTCTGCATCCGTGCGATGGAACCTGAAACAGGACTACCCAAGTACGAATCTTTGTTAGAATTCTCTGTTTATAACCGCTCAAAGCCGGACGAGGTACAGTACATAAGATAAGGATAAGGAGCCATGCCACAGGTCTTAGAAGACATTCTCGATTTCCATATTTGTAGGCATGGATAAAAATAATAATTTGCTAAATCGTAAATCGAATGCTGATTCCCTGAAAAATTAGTATGAAGCGTCCAAACTTAAGTTCCTGGTTGGAGTGAGTTTGAAGAAGATATACTGGCGCCAATTTTATTGGGCTGTGAAGCTGGGATCTTTCAAAAGCGTGAGTGAAAGCCCAGACGGCTTTTATAGTGAATAGACATAAAAGAGGGGTAGCTTGTACATCCCACACAACAAACGGATACTTCTCCCTAGGGTTACGACGAAAGATGAGAATTTCACCTTATAAGGTACCCACAGTCGAGGGGAGAGAGAGAAAGGATCAACTCCACATTTACTCAAACCTCCGCTCACCTCTTTGGTCAAAACCCCCTCTCTTTCACAATGGAAAGGATCCTCGAAACTCGGCTTTGAGGGGAGGAGAAAAGGGGTTTCCCTCCAACACAAAGAACACCTTCATAAGCCGGCACTTTCTGCGGAGGGAAGTCAACTCTGTCCCTCGAGGGCGAAGTAATATCCCATACTCCTAAACCACTGTATCGAGAGGGACTCAGGTGGGAGGGGCTGCCCTCGGGGGCTATGCTCAACTGTAAATATAGTTTCCACCACCAAACACCCTCCAGTCCGCTTCTTGCGGTTTACGTTCTCTCCCTTGCAGCGTCGTAAACAACGAGCCACCCCCAAGACTTGCTGACCTATTTCAAAATCCGACACATCATCAGGGCGTAGGGTTTTACTGTCTTTTTCTTTCCTCCTCTAAGCTCTCCACTCCCGTCGTAAATGTTGAGGTAGTAGAAATTATATGAGGGTTTCAATTCATCCATTTCCTGTAGCCGTAAGGTTCCATTTCAAAACCTAAAGTGAATGGTTATTTTCGTTCGGTGGATTCAAACAGGTTTATTAGAAAATGATTTTTAGAAACCAGGAAGACGTACTTTTGGTTTATTATTTCCGATAAATTAAATATAAGGATTTCAAAAATCGATTACAAACATAAATCCTTCCGAAACTTCTCTCCAAAACTACTATACCAAAGTTTACGGAATATGGACAAGAAAAAGTGAAAAAAGTAATTCAAACAAGGAATTTCACCTTGGATTTTCTTCCGACGACCCGGAGGTGTCGCGGACATCGCCAGACGTCCTCTAGAGAGGATCGGAACGACGTCTGACGATTTTGCTCGTGGCTTCCCATTCCCTCACGCCCCTGGGTTGGGAGCGATTTGGATTCACGCGGTATCGTGATCAGAGGTGAACTGTCTAACGACAGGACCGGTTTGCAGCACTTGGTAGAATATTGGCCGTAATCATTGGTGCCATCCGGATTCGAACTGGGCAAATCAGTACTCCCACTGAAAGCAAACAGCTAAAGGACTGACGCCTCGCTCGGGCAACCTGTCCCCACTGTCCATGTATAAGGACAAGAATCCAACATCGATCCAGAATATGCGAGAAACTGGTTACAGATACGGGCTCTTGAGGCCGCTCAACGAGAGGACTGAGCTGGACCTCGTCGCTGGCGGCAGCGCAAGTATTTTCATCTTGAATGCAGTTACAAGATATGGAGGCGAGAGGTGCCGAGTATAGACGATGTACCACACACTGGAAAGTGATATACCTAGAAGTGATATTTAATACAGAAATAATAAAACGGTTGCGTTCTCATACATGTTTTACGCATATCTTATTGAATAACATGAGGACGTCAACTTATCATTCACTTTTTATATCCAATTACTATAAAAATTATGATTTTTTTCTCAGCAGAAGTGGAACCATTCTCACATCCCACCGATGTAGTGGCATAGATCGGTGGAAGCGCACTACCTCTTGTTCTTACCTGAATAGCTCCTGGTTCCTCATAGAGCACATCATTACGTCACTACCAGCAGGTTTTCCGTTTTTGGTTTGAGATAGGAAGGCTGTTTTAACCTTAAAATGCAGGACCTCGTTAGAAGAAGTGACACAATCTTTCTGGAGAAGCTTACTGTACGCAAACGGGCGTATGGAAGTCAATCAGTCCACTAGCGTTCGCGTATTGAATCTCATCCTGGCAAAAAAGAGTATTCTCTGAGTCATGATAGTAGTTTCTGACCCCTGTTTCCCAATGTGTAAAAGTGCAACTAAATCTCAACAATATCTACCAATTCCACAGACATTCAAACCACTGCAAGCAGTTGATCAACGGGTACAATTCAAGAATAACACCCTCCCATCTTATTCTGTTTTAATTCAGTTAAATAAACTTACTTGTCATCTTCAGGCCTTCCCACTCTTTCCATGAAATGGAAAGAAGTCCGACAGTATTTTACAGGACTCAACAACGACTCAGGAATTAGTACACGGAGACTCAGCGGACTCTTTAATCGAAAACTGTTTACCTATTAAGCTTCAGCTTTTCTGGTATGTTGTAATTTCTAAATTTTAGAAAGCCATTACAAGCATGGTGGTCTTTAGATCCCGTTGAACTACAATCGAGTCAACTCCCTGAATCAATTATTAAATTAGAGCCAACTCAGCCTCATTATATAAAACCCACTAGCTTAAAATTCAGCTCTCCTGATTATATCAATCCCTATTTTATCAATATGAAGCTAAGCAGCAGATCTGAGCAGTTTACCATGTTTAAAATCCATTGAGTACAAATGGGAGTAAACCATATTTCTTAAATACTACGGAAAACAACTGTGCAAGTTACAAATTATAGGTGATAACTAATTAAGTTCAATTCTAAGACTTGGTACTTTTCACGGGTCCGGATTTCCATGATATTTTTGGTGACAACGATAGTGATCTTGTTTGTATATTATAAGTATTTGGATTTGTAATCGCGTTAAACTTAATAAGTTTATTGGATATGTAAGAGCCAGGTTAACTCAATCAGGCACTCATATAATAAATCACCAAACATTCACAGCAACCAGCCTTCTAATTTTTGTTGGAATCAACAAAAAACGACCTTGCCTTCCCGAATACTAACAATTAGTTATCGAACCCTACTAAAACCATTTAGTAGTTTCACATTAGCACTCACCAAGAATTGTCAAAATTGTTCTCAAAATTTTGTAAAATCTCTAAAAACCTCAAAAAAAGTCAAGGCTGCCTAAATTTGGACTCTTTTTGAAGAACACTCCACGAGGAATCGAATGAGCCCCTCCCCAGGTCCGTAGGTCAAACCACTCCCGATGTATGGCCCGATTTATGGTGCCAACATTCGCGTTATTTTGGTTTATTATTGTTTTTGTTTTGATAGCAGTAACCTAGTGATGTAGTGATGTAGTGATGTGGTAATGTGGATACTGGAGTGAACTCCTAAAAGGCTTTGTAGCCGATACACGGTTTGAAGCATTCTGATATGCATGAAACGCTGCAAATTCTTTCACTGGGGTTTATTATCCAATTGGCTTGCGTTGATGATTTGAATTTCCAGTAAGCTTTGGAGTGTGCGTGTTTCACAGGTGATAGAGCGATTATTGAATTTCAGGAGGCACTGAAATCAACTGATCAATCCAAATAGGTATTTTGGTCGAGAACAGATTTACGTGCTCTATGCATATCTCCTGAAATTCAATATCGCTCTATCACCTGTGAAACACGCACACTCCAAAGCTTAGTAGAAATTCAAATTATGAATCATTGAATAATAAACCCCAGTAAAAGAATTTGCACAATGTACTACATGAACACTCCAATATTACCTACTTAGCAGTTAGCTCCACAGTCAGAATTCAGATTTACCTAGCAGCTGGCGCTTCAAAACAAACACAAATCAGCTCTGGGTTGTTATTTCTAATCTTCCAGTCACGGCTGCCGCCATGAGTGGCTTAGGAGAGTTACCAATATTGAAGTTATGTAGTAGGTAGGTACTTCCGCGCAGGATGTCTCACTGTCTGCCACGTCAATGCGATGCTATCCCTTACTTTTTCTATTACAAAAAAAAAGGAAAAAACCTAAAAATATGCGTTTATATGCATTTTTACTTGAAATATGTCACTAACCCTAAAATATGCGTTTATATGTCAAAATAACTATCCATTTTTGGAATCATTGTGTCGTAATACGGGTAAGTACTTTGGTAGCTTCAAATATTCCTTCAGGAAAAAAATATGTGATTACCTAAGAATCCGCCCTCTGCTCATAACAGATGGAGTCGGATTAAGTTGCCATGTATTATGCAAAGCTATAGCAGCCACACCAATCACCTTCCATTACCCCCATTAAAGACAACTTCGATCCCATTCAATGAAAATTTCACCTCGTCCCACTCGAAACTCCCAACATCCGCGGCTTTGAAAAAACTCCCTCACCCTCGCCCGATAATCACTTTTGCATGTTTTACACTCAATCTCTATTAATCCCCGGACTCATAACGAATTCCCTCGGCGGTTTTAAGTCTTCATAATCGAGTTTGGTTATTTTCGTAAAGAGGACTTGGGCGAAATGTGTTAAAGGAAGCTACCGGAGGTTTTTTTTTTCGTCCGCAGAACTCTCCTGGCAGAGGGAGAATTTTTATGGGATTGGCTAGCGTAGTTAAAAAGAACCTTCTTTTTTATTTTTTTCGTTTGTTTGGGCTCTTGCTTGTTCGTGCGTTTACCTCTTTGAGTTATTTGCCGTTTTTAATTTCGAAACCCACCCCCCTTTCCCTTTCCCTCGTTCTCCTTCTTCATCCCTTAGCTCCTTTTTTCTTTTACTGAATTTCCACCCCCTCCACTACCCAGCGACTGCCAGATCCCCTCAAACCGAAATTTTTTCTCCCGACCACACCCGACCCTCCCGTATGTCCAGAAAAAACTTTTCATAACTAGGTAGCAGGTCCAATTGCCCTTCTGTAATCTCCACCTCCGTTATTAAAAGTTTTTTTTCTTTTTTTCGCCTCCCTTCTCGGATTTTATTCTCAAAATCAATTATCTGCTTTTTTTCAGTTCTCTTTTATTCGTTCGTCCCCATTTTTTCTTTCGATTTTGTCTCGATTTAAGGGGATTAACCGATGAGGGTTGGACGTAATTTCGTTAAAATTGTCCCTTTGGGTGGCAATTAAACGCAAGCTGGTCCCTTCATAAAATATGCCGAATTCTCTTACGTTTCAATGTGATCAGTTAGGTGCATATCCCTTGCTTGTCTCACCAACTGTTTGCTGTTATACATCCTTACTTTGAAAGTGGTCTCAATTGGGTATATAGCTATGGCACTTTAAACTATTGGTAAAAAATTCAATATTTTTTTTTTTGAAGCATTGGAATCAATTTTTTTTTCTTCATTGGAATCCCTATCAGAAACATGAAATTCAATTTTTTATCCGGTTTAAAGGAGTTTTAATTCACAACGGAGGGCAGGACGGGGTTTGAAAATAGTCAGCGTTTGAATATGTGGCGCTTGAACATAAAATACAAATAGTAGTGCTGGAGATCGTCACCATGTATGCTAGAGTCAAACCTAGGGATTTTCGGCGTCCAAGGTCAATTCATGGAGGCCAATTCAATTACAAATGGCCGACGTTTACACATTTTCATTCAATAACCAATATCCCGTTTGCTGTTCTGTGTTTTTCGAGCTGTTTTGTTCGATCGGAACAAAACAAAACAGTACACTTGATCGGCCTCTGAGTTAATCTACGGACTATTCGTAGGGTAGCTTAGGGATTTTTCAAATCCGTAGACAGGGTTTCCATTGTGGCTTAAAACGTCAAGCAGCAGAAGCCAACTTTAGGAATTAAGCTCCTGACGGATAATCCGGGATCTTTTCCGCAAAATGATGACTTCGAACGTCTTTTCGAGACTCTAACTCACAATGATATCAAAATATACCACTATTTTATGTTTGATTTACCTTTTTTCAAATTATAATTCTGTCTTTATGTATGATATTCTTAGATGAATAGTTCACAGATCTACTTTTTCATTTTTCCGTACCTTATTCCTTATTAATTCAAAGCTTTTCATTTGAGTGCAGTATGATGGATCAGTAATGAACAGAAATGTGCAAAATTAGGGAACAGAAAAGCAACCTGAACTTCTGTTCATAAACATTTGAACCGAGTAAGATCGAGTTTACAGATGACGTCACCCGTTGTTCGTTTACCTGTTGCACCCAAATTTCGGATTCTAAACTTCAAAAGAGTGCAAATGTTTTGTGATCTAACACGGTGATGTCATATTTTTCACGAAAGTCATACCTTGTACAGACGCGGGTGGTTATTCACTAGGCGAGATTATCTCTCATAATTAAACCTGAAACAGATATACCTTTCACGTCGGCAATAATTTCTTCCGAATTGTGAATTGAATCGCAGCACTCGCATTGAGCAGAGCTTGGAATGCTAATCTATTCAAGAAACTTGTAAAACCCAAAGTTATGTGGGGTAGGGAATTCAAAAGCTAATATAAATTAGATATAATTCACTGAGGATAATTTTTTTCTTTTTTGATGAATAGAATGAGAGAATGTTGTTATCAATTGTATTATGGTGAATTAAAGCGGCTTTTCTCACGAAAGGCGAAAGCGAAAGGGCTGAAAAAAAGACTCGAGGCGAGAAAAAAAGGGAGTGAACAATTAATAAAACAAGTTCAAAAAACAAGGTGATCAAAAGGGTGGAAAGATGTTCTGGTGAGAAATACGGAAGAAGAAAGAACAGGGAGTGGGGGAAAAGCAAAAAGTCCGAGGAGATAACAGAATGGAAAGAAACAATGGGAGGCGGTCGGCTGTCTTCAAGAAAAGATGATGTTTTTGAAAGGGTCATAAAACTTAACAATGAGCTCAGTCAAGCATCACCTGAGGTTTTCTTGCTTGTAAAGGAGAAAAGACGCAGAGGAGGTCTTAGCTGGAGATACGTCCTTTTCTCAGAGCCTTACTTTTCTCTCGGAGTTAATGGTAGTTTTATGCAGATATCCCTTTTCGCCCTGGCGGGTCGCAGGGAACGGTGTCTTAAGGCGGTAAAGATGAAAATATCACTTCCAAAGCCTTGCCTAGGGGGGACGGTTTAAGGGCTTTGCTAAGGGGAATACAACCTCCTAAGTCTTTACTAAGGGTCCTCCTTTCGCATATCGTCTTAATTATTATTCATTAAAAGATTCCGGCTCTAAATCTTGAGAGTCGGCCCCCTCTCGACTACAGTTAGTTAGTGGGAGACGGTTTGAAGTGAGATGGAGTACATTTCTGTCGCATTAAAGTCGATCTCTGGGTCGTAAAAGGTTAATGCAAGGTTATGAGCGCCAGGTTTTCGAGAAACAGGAGTCAAATGATGGAATTCCAATAAAGAATAACCAATACAAGTAATCGTGTGATTGGTATATTTTCATATATGACTGTAATATGTGAAAATCACTTGTGCGTATACAGTTCAAAATCGTCTGATGGTTTCTGGGAGCATCCGAGTGGCTTGAAAATGGCGGGAAGGACTTTGCCTTGAGTCGATTGTGAACACAAACGATGGGATACCAATGAAGAATAACCAGTACAGTTAATAGTGTGATTGATATAATTTCATATATAGCTGTAATATGTGAAAATCACTGGTGATTCTGTAGTCCGAAAATCGTAGGATAGTTACTGGCAACATCCGAGTGGCTTGAAAATGGCTGGAAGGACTTTGCCATCAGTCGATTCTGGGCGCTATATGTCAAAGAGTGGCCACTTCCCCTCAAGTTATTTGGAACTGGATTTTTAAAGGCTCACTAGGCTGTAAGTTCGTTTTATTGACGGAAACAAAAACTTTATGAAGAGCGAATCCAATGGAAGAGGACCTAGCTTAGGAACAGAAGTTGCCTTTGTATATCTGCTGCACGCAGAATAACTGAATATTACAGGCTGAAGAACATAATAAGTTTGCTGCTACTAAAAGACAAGTAAGCGAAAACAATCCTGGATGGAACTACAGAGCTTTTGAGGATACGTTATTTGTTGTGCATCTACACTGTTCTTGGAGAGTTCGCAGTTTACTTTGAGTTTGTTGGGGCATATGATCGAGACGAGAGCATATTTTTTTGTTCCTATATTGAAAATCACAGGAGGTATTGGTAATTTATTGTAATCCGATTTATTTTTTTTTCATATAATAGAAACATGTAATTGGTGTCATTCTAATTCGGTAAATTGATCCTAAATCAGGGCTTATGATTTGTTCTATCCATGTTTGAACCTCCGGCGGATGGTTGCATGTACTATCGTTTTTAAATGTATGAGTAACTTGTTTGTATTCTGTATGTACAAAAAAGACAATGTTTCTTCTTCTTCATTTTTTATCAAAGTGTTCTCCTCGCAATATTGAAGACATATGCGTGTCAGGTATAGGAATTTCTAGTACAGTCTCGAAGTCAGGACGTTTCACGCACCGCTAAGACCTATGAAGAAACACAGAAACGGCGGAATGTGGAATAAATGCGATTTAACCCTCTCGGTGCGACTGCGGCGTCGAGACCCTCCCGTGGAAGCTATTCATCACTCGGGTGTCAAATATTGTTATTACGCCTCCTTCCCCCTGCAAAACACAACAACGGATATCACTTTCGGGATAATTACTCGCTCGTCGTGCGGTCCCGAGGATATGATTAATTCAAGTTCAACTCGGGATGCGCAGTTGTTGAATACAAGGGGCGTTTCTTGGCCTTGTTGCTCTTGATCACCCCCCACGTCACCCCATGAGAGTTTTTAATTTTCCATCTTCTTCGTCGACTCGAAATGATCATACGACCCACAATTGAATGTAATAGCAGTTCATTCAATACAAACTAAACTGCATACGAACTGATCTGAATTCCAATAGGACTATGTTGAGGAAGGTTGTTTCAAAGAAGGAACCGAAAGTTGTATATAGAACGTGGTTTATTTCCGCGGAATAAATTATTTAGAATATTAAATAGGGTTTGACGGTTATGTCATCTGTAATTAATTAACAAACAATAACATGTTCATTCAATATTTAGTTATGTTTAACGCTGGCGTTGTGTTTATAAAAAAATAAAACTAGCAGATGAAATATTTATTATTCCGTATTTAATCAATGGGTATTCATAGCTGTGGCAGAAATATAATCTCATTGATTAAGTTATGCAGTATTCATTTGGCAGGAGCAAAAATATCTCTCTGTAAAACGTGAACAACGGAGAACCTGTACGTTTGATTGATTTTGTTAATCAAACACAACAAACACTAGACTTGAGTAACGGAAATTTCATTGAAATTACTGTACACATTAATGGAATGAAGTAGCATCGTCTGCGTATACCAGGTTTTACTAATTACAACTAGAATTACAAATCAACGATTTATTTGGGTAAATGCGATTTCCTAGATAAAATCCATAATTTACATTGATTAGAATTCTTTTAACGGAAATATGCATTAAACTGAAGAAAGTGATACCAATATGTTGCCCATCATAACACAAATGAACTACCTACGTAATATTCAATAAAACACTATATAAATATATTCTCTTGTCAATTGTCCAATGAATATTGTAACGGTGCTTTTCTAGAACAGATAGAATTAAATTTGTGTGCTAGCTAGCACAGCCTTATTTGAATTATGAGGTTGAGGTTATTTTCATCCCTGATCTAACTAGGACGATGAAATTTGGAAAGAACCCTCTACAGGATATGTTGAATGTACAATGTGCGGAACAGCTAATCATTTTAATGTTCAATGTTCAATTGTTCAATCAATCACTGGCTAATTCCTGTTATAGCTGTATAGCAGTACTTATTAGTTGCTTTCATAATGTGTAAATATTTACCCGTAACTATTTTTGGGACAAACAATGAAATGTTTCATTGCCGTTACTTAACTTTTTGGCAGCATTGATAGATAAGATGGATTTTCCTTGTTGACATCAAGGGCTACTAAACTTATTCTTGAATGAGTGGTATACCACCCAGAACTTCTGCTATTCCTTTCATTATATTCAATCGTACCTAATAAACTGCACGCTACATTCCGTCTCTTGAGCACTACTACAAAGAAGACTTCCATTATATTCGAACTGTATAGGAATTGTTTTCCTGGTGTCGGTACGGGGCTTTGGCAATGCGTACAAACCTCATTCAATGCTCTCCCTCCAACAGTTACACAGCGTTGAAGAGGGTTAATCTGCTTGGGAACGACTCGCCGAGTTAAGTTTACCTTGTGACCCCCCACCTTTTGCCCCATATATCTCAACTAACTCGAGGGGTTTCCGAAAGCTTCCCTTCCGATCATTAGAATCAATTTGTTTCTCCGAGCTCTCCCGGTCTGGACTCCCCTCTCTCCGTCCCTCGTCTTTTCTCTCTTGCCCCGAAAAGCCGATTTACGGGAGTTTGATTAGGTTTGCGTTCCCGGGATCCCGTTTCATTGGAGCCCCCCAATGTGTTTCAACTCGGGTCGGAAGACAATAAAATCTAATATCATCAAGGTAGAAAGGAAATCGACTGGAACTGAATTACTATGAAAGGAAATAGATCTGTGAATGTTGTCGTCGCGAAATTCTTTGTTTGCTCCTCCACCGCACGATTTTATTCCAAAATGCTTTCTAATCAGAAGCAGGTAAATTAACGCCGATGTTCTCAGTAATTGAATAATGTCAGCAGATTTCACCAACCAAACACACAGCATGAAACTGGGATCATATGTAATGTAGATTGCAAATCATTCCCACTGTTATATTTCACTTTGTGCGTTCATCGCATATCACGAATATCTAGCAGTTGCGTTTCTCCATCCACCACTGGAGTGCTCTGCATGCCTCATCAATTACTCATCACGTTTTCATAATGAATATTTGACAGAAGTCGTTTTGGGTTTGTCTGATAAATTTGTCAGTTTGAAAATTATTTCTAGGGTCTAACAATTCAAAAATATACAAAGACCGCTCCCGAAGTTACATGTCTAATTCCTGTATAGGTACTAGAGGTTCGATGTATAATACACCCTCCAACAACAGTGGATAATTTCACGACGTTACGTTGTTACCGCATCGGCTAATTATTGCTAACAGATCGCTATTCAGTGGAGTTTCGGCTGAGACCATTCGGATTCTAATGATGAGAACTCAGCTCAAAGGTTTATGCTTTCCTTTATATACAGAGAATTCTTGTAAGAAGCTCAATTACTATTTAATTCATGTCATGCAAGTAGTTTTATGATATGAAAATGAACAACGAACAACAAAAGGTAACATTTACTCTTCAAAACAACTTATAAGTAAGCAAAACCATACATGTATGTCAATAACTTGAGGATTATTAAACGTAAGGTAACACATAAATACAAACTTTCTACGAGTTAAATAAAAATTAGACATCAAAATGGCTCAAGCAATGATTCTCAGACAACAAATAAATGAGGAGGGGGGATAACAAACATTTATGCATAAAGTTGAAATAGCAGCTTTTAGTATATGAGATTACTGATCTTTTTATTAATTTGGGCCTGTTTGACGTTAAGTAACATAAGAGTTAGCTCTAATAAACAGTAACTAAAACTATGTCCGTTACTATCACAGTTACTATCCCATCCATGTATTAATGAGATAGTAAGGCTCGAATCAGGCTTGTAAATGGGATTGATAATCCGGCTTGTACTGATACTGAAGAATTTCAAACTAGAATAGTTTTTGGTTCTTCTTTTCTTGTGTTGAAGTAAATTTGATGTAGGGCTCCACAGAAATAGCTGTCTGCTTTCATGTTCAGTGTTTAACCTTAAATTCCTGTTGATATTTGATGGTGATTTGCGATTACCTTAGTTTTTTGAGGCGTTCCTTCAAACTGAGACCAATCCCTATTTAAAATTGAACTTGGATCCCATTAAATAAGTTTAAAGGACATGAACAAAAATCAGTATAAATTTCAATAAGGCTAAGACCCCATAATAACTCGTTGGTTGTAGATGATATACCTGATACATATCACATTGTTAAATAAGAACAAAAAATTGTTTTCCATCAATACGAAAAGTTGCTTACATGATGGAATTCGACTTACAGGTAAGTGATTCTAAAAACGATGCAAATTCATTCACTGGGGTTTATTAATCAATTGGCTTGCGTTCATGATTTGAATTTCCACTAACATTTGGAGTGTGCGTGTTTCACAGGATAGAGCGATTATTGAATTTCAGGAGGCACACAAAAATGATCAACTGATCAATCCAAATAGGCGTTTTAGTTGAGAACAGATTTACGTGCTCCATGCATATCTCCTGAAATTCAATAATCTCTCTATCCTGTGAAACAAGCACACTCCAAATCTTAGTAGAAATTCAAATCATGAACGCAAGCCAATTAAATAATAAACCCCAGTGAAAGAATTTGCAGCGTTTTGTTATTTAATCTCAATACTCCCCCACAATAAAAACATCCATAATTTATAAAGTCGTATTGAAAACTTCCCCAAATCCAAATTTAAACGATGTAGCCAAAGGTAGACTGATGTAGAGGAGGCACACAAATATTATCAACTGATCAATCCAAATGGTGTTTTGGTTGAGAACCGATTTACGTGGTCTATGCATAAAATTCAATAATCGCTCTATCACCTGTGAAACACGCTCACCCCAAAGCTAAGTAGAAATTCGAATCATGAACGCAAGCTAATTGAATGATAAACCCCAGTGAAAGAATACTTATTTACCCCAGTAATAATATTGAATAAAATCCCAGTAACAATATTGAATAATATTTACCTTTGTATTATCAGCGTTTCATGCAAATCAGAATGCTTCAACCCGTATATCGGCTATAAACTACAAGTATCCACATCGGCTAGCACTCCAGTGTCCACATTCACTGCAACTCGACGCTATCGGCATCACTACGTTAAAAACAATAAAATCCATGAGGTTGGGGAGGGTCTCATTCGATTCCTCATGGTATGTTCTTCAAATAGGTAAATATTTAGGCCTATTCGACTTGTTTTGAGGTTTTTAGGGATTTTATAAAACTTTGACAGCCCTCAAAGGGCACTTTAAATTGAATGAGAGAGCTGGCTCAAGAATTGGGGCGTCGTCGGACCACGATGGATTTTTCCTGAAAATTTCAGATCTTTAGCTCCAGCCGTTTGGGAGATATCGTGCGTACGACGTACGGCGGACGGACGGAAAAATTTTCATTGCAGATTCGGATTCTACACCCTTTGAAACGTAAACCATGAAATTTTCAGAGGGGTTAGAATTTTTTTCCCAGAGCGATTACAATGGTTTATTATTGAATAATAAACCAAAATAAATAAAACCCACAGTTAAAAAACAAAGTATGAACGAAATCGTTATTCTATGAAGAAGATTACAGGTGGGAAGGAGCTCCTTGGAGAAAATGGTATTAAAATAAATTGACTTTACTTGAATGTCCTTTGCGTCGAAATTGGAATATACTAAATGAAATAATGATTGATCCGGCATGACTGTTGGTTGATGCCCACAATGGCTCCTCTTCGGTGGTGATCCGTCACGAGAGGGCCATTTACGCTTATAATGTGACGGTTGCAGCGTTTTGTGACGAGCTGAACCATTCTGAAGACGATTTCCACAATGGAATGACGTACTTATGTTAGAAATACCTGGTACAGAAGAAACCGTGACCTGGGCTGTTTCACTATAGCTGATGAGTGAGCAGTCCAGGATCAGGGATATCGAGCCACTGATTTGGATAGAAAAATCGTTTGATGTCGACATGAAAAATAACAATATTCGCTAAGCGGTTGGCAGGAGAAGGCTGAAATCTTCGTGGCAGAAAGAGTACCAACAAGGAGAGATTCATATAAAAATAACTCCTGGACTTCAAAGATCGTCGGCGAAATATCACGAGGCTGTACCCGAAACAGTGGTAGTTAAAAATCGAAATAGATATGGACATGACCACTGCTATTATTGTATACTTATTTTTTAGTAGCCACATTTTCAGAACACACATTCTAGGAACATTTGTGTCAATGATGTGACCTATGTGAGATGTCAGTATCTTTAGTAGGTCCTGCGTATGTGGTCACTATTCTTAGTTACTCCGTAGTGCTGATTATGATTGAATATTGTATCAAGGATTACATTTATGTCGCGGAAAGTGCGTCGGACAACGTTCCTCTCCGGGTTACACTCCCATTCACCACCAAAACGCTGTCGACATTTTAACGCCCCCTATGAATCCTCACTGGGGACCTTTCTAAGCCGAGGGCTTGACTCGAGTGACATAATAACTCACTATTAAGGCCTGAGAGGTCAAACCTCATCCTCCTGAGACTCGGGGAGATTGAGATAAAACGCCTTCAGAGGAGGCGGACGGCGGACGGGAAAAGAAAAAAGAAATTTTTCGTAGAGAAAACGAGGGAAAGCTAAGTAGTATAAAATGGTACGGGGAGCCCATAACTGGCCATATGAGGGGTTTTCCGGCCTTAAGACGGATCGTGGGGGTCGGCCTCAGGTGAAGTGCCCTCTTGACTCCATCTGTCTTCATCTTTTCGGTTTATTTTTCTTGGTCGTTCCCAGCAGTTAGGTCTGGAGAACGTAATGAGAAAATATGTCGGTGCGGCTTTTCAGTTCCTGACACCCAAGGGAAAAACGCTTGGAGCTTGCAACTCGCATCACCGATTTTTGTCTCAATAGGTTTTCGCCGAATTTAAGATGAAAGAAACCGTCCAAAAATGTTAAAAATAAAGCTTACAATATTTTCTCAAGGAAACCATTTGCGACTCATGCTGAAAATATCGCTGATATTCCACATTTTTTCGCGTCTCCATAATAATGAGGACTACTTTCTACCGTTTTTCTGTCATTACCAGAGAATATTGAGGTTGGGTCGAATGATGCTCTTCTTATCTAGACAACGTTTCTAGAAGGTATTTTGGGTTGTCAACATCAAGTCTATTAAGAATTATAAGCTGTGCCTTTAGAATCATAACTCATTAGTTATTTCATCAACCGAAAATTTAATACGCATTACCTATTAGCAGGCACTATTCAGTAAGTAACTTGATTCATTATGCTTGATTTTGAGTCATCTGGATTCCGAGTTTCCTGACATGTACCTCTGAATTTCACCATTTGTGGTCCTCGATGAGATTCATCTAAGACCTTAACGATCCTTCAGAGTAACGAAAGATGCGCCCTGCTAAATCCTTCCTCAATGAGATGATTGGCCGACGTGAATTAACTCCACCGGCCGGTTCAAGGTGATCATAATGCAATTGTTCTCCTCGCTGAAATAAATATCCTCGTCCCTCGTTCAGGTTCGTGTTCGGAGGCCTCTTTTGGATCCCCTTTTCTCCCACCAACTATCTCCAACATCGTCCATTATGGAAGCGCAAACCAATAATCATTATTGTCCAGGAGTGCCCTGGACCTTTCTGGAAATCAGTGTCAGTTGTGCAGAACAAAGTGATGAGCCACATTTGATTCAATTCATTTTTACTCAACTTTGGTAATACGTCCTGGGAAATTGATTTGTATTTTAAAATATTTGCCGTGTTGAAGCTTCGTATTGGACTTGCCCGTATCAAATAAATAAACAGTAAAGTAGGGAAAAGAGACCAATCAGCATTAGCTTCCATGGAAAGAAGTGTAGCAGAATCCATGTTGTTTTGACCTGTACATTGGTTGTACATGTTGTTGCTTTGAGCATTTTGAATCAGGTTGCATTGTTTTGTGTTGTGGCAGTAGCTTCGTCAAGTACCGTCGTCGTTTTAATATCTGCAACGTGCTAACCCGCACCTAAAGGAATTTAAAGTTGAGAGAGAGCCGCAAGACGGAATGAACCGGGGGAGCCAGGAACAATACCGCTTTAAGGAGGCCGTTAATTCATTTGGGGAACCCCCGGCAGTCAGGGAATCTAAGGACAAGAGGTCTGAGTGAGGGCAGGGGCGAGGAATGAAGTCAGGTCTAAGGGCAGTTCCAAGTACAACTAAGGTCCACCCTTCCGAAGGACACAATAGCCTCAGGAATCGCCATGATAAAGAGGAGACCCGCCGTTTAAATTAATGCCGGAAACTACCGGGACGGAATTCAACGAGGTCAGACCTTAAGGAAAACGGTTTACCTTGCACCGAGGCCTCATTCCGTTTACAGGCCAAATGAGGGAGGTTTAAACCTCGTAATTGTTTCAGTTCCCTTGGAATGCAGTAACACCAGTACAACGATAGATCACCGAACGTTATGTTATTCAGTTTTTCTATTCACATTTCAGCTAACATTCAAGTAGGTACCATTGTTCATCTGTGAGGCGCCACCCGGCTCAACCGTCCTTCTAACCTCTGGAAACGAGTATGATTAGTTGCCGGTTTCACATAACATTTTAAGCGACGTTTACTCAATAAACCGGAGATCTCAGCTATTTTAAACAAGAACGTTCGGTTTCACCGACTGCGGTTCAGATAAATCCACGATGAAACGAGCTAAATCGACGATCAAAACCAAACAATAAAATTTGGGTGGTTAGCCTCCTAAACAACGATTAATACCAGTTGTTTTCCGCATATTTTGTTTCCAATCCGAAATTCGGTTTGCAGCGTTACTGTTCATTGTGCAATTTCTGACAATTTGTGTCATTGCTTTTCTTCAGTTTTATATTTCGTTAGTATTTTTCAACCTATTGGGTTGTAAGTGTTATTGGTTATTTGATCTAATTTCTTGACTAGAGCATTGGTCTTTGAGGACAAGTTTAATGAGGATGATGAAAATTTAACTATTCGCCGAACGCGATGGATTAGAGAAAGAACGGCCGATTTCAAGAATTATTGTTTATTTCAACTATTATTTGAACTATTGTTTGTTTCAAGAACTATTGTTTTGTAGTAGCTCGATCAAATTGAAAGTGTCATCGAATACCCGGATGATATTTAAGAATAAATAAATATGCACGTGAACAACACTATGACCAAAAACAGAAAACAAGAAGTAAAGCAAGCAGTAATCGAACAAAAACGGGAAAACAGCGAAAATATAAGTATAATCACTGTTTTCTCGTTATTGCTCTCATTTTGAGGGGAAATGCCTCCTTCATATCGTCTAAATCAACTTTTAAACTTTAAATCGACGTTTCATGGAAACGGTGTGAATCGATGTTTACTGGTAATAGTGTACCCATTGATTGCATTGGTGTAACCCTTCGTTTCAAGTCAATGTTCAAATCTGGGGTTCCGTAAAACAAGGATCTACTTGAACCACGGTGAGTGATTGTAGGTGAAACCAGTCCCAGTAGTTGTCAAGTGCTTACATACCGACAGTTCCAAGTACCATGGTAAATATTACGCACGTTCCTCTCCAAGTAATTCGGGAATTGGGAGGAAATGTAATCCCAGTTGCTTACAAGACACAACGAGCGAGTTCTCTAGCGAGAACAAGTACAAATATAATTTCGTACTGGTAATAGGAAATATCGGTAATTGTACTTACCAAGTCTACATTCAAGTAAAGTTCTTTTAGTTTTTCTAGATTCCCAAATACGAGTATTGTGCTTGTAAGAAGTAACGACACTATGTTAAAAAACACTTTTTGAATGGTACATCATGATGCTTTTTTGGGGATTGCCCCAGAAAACGGTCAGTACTTGTAGTACCAGTACGAGTACAAGTAGTAAGTGCAGATGGATGTGATTGTACTGGGGATCTCATTATATATTTACTAAGTAAAGGCGGATGGACTTGTACTGGGTTACCTCACAAGCACAATTACTAAATACAGACGGACGTACCTACTTACCTGGGGTTCTTACATGTACAAGACAAGTACATTTGTAAATGTGTACTTATTTTTCCAATACTTGTACTTTGTCTTAGTAATATTTGTCTGAGTTGCATTTACCTAACCTGAAGATTAACTGGTACTTCTTTGATTTTTACGTGTCTTACAACTTGCTATAAACGCTTAAACAGAAGCAATGATTCAACTGACTAAAAATTAGATAATCATTTGGTATAAATCTTTGTCAATATTTTCAATGCCCAATCAACAAATCAAAATCAGCAAATCTTTCGATACTAGTTCATCCAACCAGCCGGAAATTGTTGCCAAAATTGAAAACTTTTGATCTCAGATCGTGAAACTGAGTAATTCTACCTGCCTTAAATAAATGCGTAACAAAGGCAGATCAAAATGCAGTTCAGATTCAATTGTGAACGCTAGAGCTTGATATCCCAGAAACCAGGAAACTCTTGCCCTCACTACTTCCTGAGCTAATATTCGTGGATACCTATGTTTTGGAAGATTCAAGGCCCGAGCCACATAGTCTATCTGTAACTTCCTAAAATAAAACTCAAGTGGCTCAACTTCGCTCTCCGCGTAAAGAATGTAATTCGGGGTGTTTTGGGCCAGCGCGAACATCTTCTTGAGGTAATATCTATTGAATTTTTCCAAGTGTTCAAAACTTTCCCATCCTCAAACCTGTGCAGCATGAGCGAGCGAGCAGTGTCCAGGAAAACTTTATGCTTTACCTCAAAGGATACATTTCTCCGCCTAATTAGCTTGCCCCAAACGCTGTTGAGTCCAAGCTTCGCCTGGTCCACCTTCAGTTTATGGTTCTTTTATAAATCCAAATTTGGTGTCACAATAACTCCCAAATATTTGTATTGGTTGGTTATAGTTAGTGGCTCTCCTTATGAAAAAACCTGTCGATCTTCGCCCGACTACCCCCATGCCCACCACAAATCATGATCATAGATTTTTCTCGTCTCAATACTAAATTCCACGTATCCAGGTGCTCCTCCAACTCTCTTATCATCAATTTCAGTGACGTCGCGCTTTCAGCAACAATAGCTACATTATCCGCGTACAAAAGGGACTTGATTTTGGTCTCGCCCACTCTAACACCCCCACTCAATACATCAGGCAATTTCAATTAATTTTGGTGAACCTTCTACAGTTTAATCTTGATTGGCTTTAAAAATCTGGATTCCATTTATAACCACAAAGTCGCCTTCTATACCCACGTACTGTAATTAGATACGATCTTTGAATTAACCACATAAATTTATCATGTCAATCAATGTACTAATGTGCAACTCTCATTGTGTTAATTTTCCTCTTTTCAGGTAAGTCACGCACACGGCAAGTGAATTGGATTGTGATCTGAATATGGAACCTGAAGTAAGTGTTTAATAGATTTTTCCGCTTCATGTTGACGATTGCTGAGAAATGAAAAATATTTTTTAACGGACGGTTTGTATTGTATTTGTAAATGCATCATGATGGTTTAAAAATTTAGATTTGATGAAAGCATTAAAGACAAACATACCTTAAATAGATAGTTTCGGAACGAAGCCTCATCAATTATTACTAGATTAGTTGTTGTCTCATCTACACTTTTTTTTTTCAAACGCATGAACTCTGGCTGTTGGCATTGCTATGAATGCTGAATATATGAAACAATGTTGATTTTAACAAATATTTGCCTGATAACAGATTCTCTTTAGATTGTATTTATAACCAGTGCCTTTGAGAGTCACCAGAAGCCACAAGTCATGACGGTTACAACTTATACCTATCCCATACCCTATTTTACGGGATAACTAAAGCCTATCTGTGACAACGCAACTCTTGCGCAGATCAAGCTCCGCTCAATAGTTTGGACACCTCGACTTGAAGTTGAAACTTCCCAATTGGTAAGAGGAAGGATTTTATAGGTGGTGCGATTAGGAGTTAACCAATAAAGGGTCGAACAGTTGCGTAACGTCTTTATCTCACTACGAAAGGAAGTCAGATAGGAGACCTTAAGGACAAAGGTGACACTAACGTCACTACTAATTATAATGAAGCGGACGCTGCTCTCCTTAAGGACAATACCATGACTGTGGGAGTCAAGGAAAAGGGTCGAAGGGCCGAGGAAGGGCTGGGCTTATCTTAACGAGGACGGGGCGAACCCAAAGGGCTGATAGACTCGCGGAGTCGGGTCCTCAACAAATCACTTCCGCCTCTCGTTAGCAACACGATAGCCATTAGCGGGAGAAGGAGATAGAGGTGAGAGTTACATATCTCGCCCATCCCTTTTTCAGTGCTTCGAGCTGAAGACCCTCCCTTGCTATGCTTTAGATCGCTATACTTCCCGTTATGGGCGTCCTGCCATATGGAAGCTCGAATGGCCAGGTTCTCAAGGCCCTTCCGAAGGACATGAAGCTGATCTGTGTAGGGGTCGATAGTGTTATAGCTGACTACCTATAGGACACTATAGACGGGCGGATATGGTTTCAACTACCAGGGTTGGGTTTAAAGAAAATACATGTTCTAGAGTGCTACAATACTGACCTGTACACTCACTTTCTCAAACATTTTGGGCTTATATTATATCTGGCTACATTGACTTAATAGATACACCTTCGATTGAACCTATTCAATAAAATTCTATAATACCCGTAAAATAGTTCTCTTGATAAATCATTTATTTCTGTCGAGTTTCCTTCAACGTCCAACTGTTATAAATGCCAGTTTATCTATGTTAAGTTTCTACTAGTCCCCTCGCATTTCAGAGAAATCTGTACCCACTCATAAACTTGAAACTAATTTTTTCTCGTTTTTGGGTAAACGTGACTGACTTGCAAGCATAAATGCGCGATATTGAAGAAAAAACAACAAGAAACTTGAGAGCTCACCATTTTAAGATCCATGATACAGATTTAAGCACTGTTAATGCAATAGAACTTACTGGATGTATTGTATAAACGCTGCAAATTCTTTCACTGGGGTTTGTTATTCAATTTCATTCATTTGGCTTGCATTCATGATTTGAATTTCTACTAAGCTTTGGAGTGTGCTTGTTTCACAGGTGATAGAGCGATTATTGAATTTCAGGAGATATGCATAGAGCACTTAAATCGGTTCTCAACCAAAATACCTATTTGGATTGATCAGTTGATCATATTTGTGTGCCTCCTGAAATTCAATGATAGCTCTATCAACTGTGAAACACGCACACTCGAAAGCTTAGTAGAAATTCAAATCATGAATGCAAGCCAAATGAATGAATAATAAACCCCATTGAAAGAATTGGCAGCGTTTTTTTCAAGAGCGGTCACAATTGAAAAATATTCTATTTGAAAATTTTGAATTTCGTAAGACGGAATTTGCATATCAGAATGCTTTAACCCGTGTATCGGCTATAAACCCTTTTAGGAGTTCAATCCAGTATCCACATTGACTACATCACTAGGTTACTGCGATCAAAACAAGAAAAAAAAACGCTGTTGTTTTTGTTTTGATTGCAGTAACCAAGTGATGTAGTGAATGTGGATGCAAATGTTGGCACCATAAATCGGGCCATACATCGGAAATGGTCTGGTGAAATTTTCAGGGGGGTTAGAATTTTTTTTTTCAAGAGCGATTACAATGGTTCATTATTGAATAATAAACCAAAAACAACAAGAAACTTGAGAGCTCACCATTTTAAGATCCGTGATCCAGATTTAAGCACCGTTATTGCAATAGAACTTACTGGATGATTGTAAAATATCAATGCATGAAGATACAAGTGTCTATGTGATTGTGAAGTTGCCCAAATTGAAACTACGTTGATAAATGACTGAGTTTTTTTCTAATCAACAGGTTTTTTTTTCCATTTCGGGATATGAATATCCACGTCATGAATATCAACGTCTTTCATAAATTTCAATGGTTTTCCGGTTTATTCAAAGCTGTACATATTTAAGCTACAATTAGAGATACTAGAAAAAATAACAAATACCTGATAAAAATGAGCAATTGAAGTACACTCTGAAACGTATGAAATTTACCTTGTGCAAATATAAATTAGGCACCTCGTTGTTGACCCACCTTTCTTCTCCAACGTACCGGTCACAATGACGCTAGGAGGCTGCCGACTCACTACGAACGTGATGCAGTGGTTAGAGAGGCTTGGAATCGTCTGGAATTTTCTCGCTAACATCTCAGTTGCCGTAGTGGATGGAACTGTTGTCAGAGGTGTTCTGCTCAGATGGTGACCTTGTCGATTTTGAGTGTATTTAAACAAAAAATACTCTGGGTCAGCTTGCAGTATGCAGGCAGAATGGAAATTATATGATCGGCGTGTTTATCCACGTACCAGCAGAAATAAAAGTTTCCTCAAGCTTCCTGAAACTAGAAATCTAACCCCATCCTTAGCAAGCCAGAGCCAGTCATCGTTCCGCGGGGTATCCTGATCACACAGTTACATATAGAAAATGAATAATTGCAAATTATTAAAATGAAGAAAATTGTAGTTATGTTTGAAAATACATTTCTCTGGGAAAAATGAAAGGTATATTGTTTCCACAATGCTTTATAATTTATCGGTATTCTATTAGCCCACTTCAACGTTCTGCAAACTATATAGTCTCCTCATATTTAATGTGAGTAGAATGAAGAAGACGCGTGAGTCTTCCACCGCAAAGTGGCCTGTGCTATAGTGCGCGATTATACATAAAATACAATTAATCTAGCTGATGTCATAGTTTATTTACAATAAAATAATATTACGATATCAGTAAAGTACAGTTTTCCAAAGTTTATGAGCTGGTTCATTTAGGGTAGTTCGGGATATTTCCTTATTATTGAAAGCAATTATCTGCAGCTCGCATGAATTCTAAGGCCATACTGTACTGTTAACGCCAAAGTAGTCTATATTCGAGATCTAACTCAATTCAGGTTCGGAGTAGGGGCGACAAATGGGTTAAGTATACAGATGAGGTGCGATATTGCTTTAGAGCGTCCCGCCGACCCCGAACCCGTTAAGGGGCTAACAGGCACAAGTTTAATGAGAGGCCGCATTATCCATACACAAGGAGGGAAGTCTGCGAGGGCCTTCGCGAAGGGGCTGGTCCAAGCTAATTATCAAGCAGGGAGGAGCCCAAAGGGTTAAAGTAAAGATATAGCTAATAGTATAATCCATTAGCCGTGAGTTTAGTCGCGTGTTCGTGCAGGTTTCTCACCCTCCGGAGAGCTTCGGGAGTTTGGGTAAGAGTAATGGAATCTTATGTCGCCCTCCAGAGCCATCAGCTAACTCCTTATCAGCTAAACTCTGCCCTTTGCGACGCCCTCCTCCTCCGGCCTGAGTTTCACGATTTCTGAAGGTCCTGTGTTATAGACATTGGCCGGTTGATAGTGTTTCCATTTCAATCCCAGAGGTGTGTTGATATCATACCCTTTTCACATTGGAGAGTTGATGAATTTGTTTGTTACATGTTGCAAATGCCCAATTACATAAATTTGTACAAAGCGGGAAGGTGTGATAATGGAGTTACTACGTTGAAGACTTCAGTATCTACGTTGACCAAAAGGGTCACTAAAGATGACACTGGACAGATAACCAAGTCAGGTTACTTGGTACAGGGCGACCTGGATGTGGATTCGACAGAAAAATATAGACATTGATGGATACAGTTTGCCGGATCGGACAACTTTTGTATCCATAGTTGAGCCTGGATGTCAAACCTGCTAACTTGCTGATGAACTGGAACTATCCAATGAAAAAAATGAATTGACTATTCATTAGTTCATGGTTTCCTTGCCTAAACGGCAACATCAGAGTATAGATTGAAATCGGACCCCTTGAACTAGAGAAAATAATGCTAGTGAACTTTATGCGTTTGCATGAATGCATGAATAGCATGAATATACTGGTTTGTGATCAATGAAATTCATACAGAACAATCTTAAGCCTAATCAGCACGTTCCCCTAGAATGGCATCAAGATTGGATGAAATGTGGAAACTAAAAACCTAAACATTAATTTTGTTTCGAGAACTTCAGGTTTCAATTACTAATTACAAGGAATTACTTACCAAGAATTGTGGTTACATTTTGTCCTTCTCTAGCTCTAGATTGAAATCGAAAAATCCAATGTTCCTGGACTGCAACAACCTCGGTACCATCTCCCAATAAGTTAGGAACCAGAAAAAAAAAGAATTACAAGCATTAAAAGGCGCTTACTGTGTGCTTAAGAGATGGTATCATGACCGGTTGGGGTCCAACAGCGCGGAACGGCGTCTGCTCTAAAAAGCCCGCAGGAAATGCCCAATTAAAATAATTAAAGCATAAGGTTAGTTAACTCTCTGTTAGTACCCGGAGGGTTGTTCTTATTGTCCTAAGCTCAAGCACCCTCCTAGGGTCGTTTATAGGTGCCAATGAGAAAAGGGTTTTTTCCCCAACATCAACGGCTTCTCTGTCTTTCGCGTCAATGGCCCTCTTGTGTCGTTCTGTTTTCATTTTTTGACAGTCCCCTCCTCGCGTCACTTTTTTTCTTCCTCGGTCTGTTTTCAACGCCCCTTCTCAAAAAGTTATTTTTCTCCCTTTTCTGTAGTTTATATATATGAATTTTTTGTTCATTCGAATTTTTCTCAGCTCGAGTGTCAAATGACAAACGTTTTGCATCAGTGAAACCGAGTTGTAGTCGAAACAGAGAGAAGTGTCTTGAAAGATCTTTTAGCTAATCAACCCCTTGTAGAACCAACAATCCGTGAACAACTTGAACCACGTGTAGTTTTGAAGGAAATTTATGAGCTGCAACACCCCTTTGACATAAAATAACGTGTTCCCGTTACGTTTCTGCTTCATCCAACACAGAACGCTACGTTCAATTATACTCCTAGTGTAATGGATGTAGTCGTGTATTATTTAGATGTTCTAAGCGATCGAGCGGATTATTAAACGGGATGTGCGGCGCATGACCTAAATGTAACTATATCAAAATAGAAACTAAAATTTCCCCAATCAGGTACAAGTGTTTAATGTGTAGAACAAGAAGGACCTGGAAGCTCAAAGGAATGAACCTGGGCAGCAGATACGTTCCGCAAGTACTTCAAGTACTGGACGAAAATGAAAAAATCAACATTTTAGTTAATCAAACTCGAGAATGGGCTTCTTCCAAAGCTTCCAATGGGTTGTAAAGGTGAGAAAAATAGCACAGGTCATGTGAGATATCTACCTACCTACTGATCATGTTGCTACCGGCAGACGATCATGGCATCGAGATGAGGTAACAGTTTAATGTCAATAGAGTCTTCCCTCTTTGGAAAAGGATTATGCTTCGTCAAAACGCTATGGCTACGCCTCTAAGAAGTTTTGCATAATGATTTCTTTCTCTAAATTTTAAGCCAATTTATCAAGTTTAGCTGATAAAACATAACCGTAGACTTCAAAATCCATTTTCGTCGAAAAGCAAATAGTGTTCTTGATTTTGGTCTTGAAATGTTCTTAGAATCCTCCCAAACAGAATGCATTTTTTGCCAAGGCTTGCCTTCAAGACCTTTATTGCGTTTCTCAGAAGCAATTTTTCAATTATCTTTACCTAAGTTTTGGTTTGTTTAACAATAAAGTTGTTGTTTTAATTGTTCACTTATAGAGGATTTCCTTAAATTGATCAAAGTTGATTTCATTCACAGCGTTCCTCCGTTTTTGGTTTTCATATCGGATTTTGGGCAATAATATGGAACAGTTTTGTCAGAAAAATCAGCGTGAAAAATTCACCTAGAATAGGTAGAAATCAGATTTTTGTCCATTCCTACCATTTTGGTTCTCGAACCACTTGACACGGTGGGGGACGGTTATTCTAGGTGTCACACTGTGAAGTTCTAGTATGATTCGTACTACAGAATGATTCCCTACTTGTACTAAATGGTAGGACTTGTAAAACTGAATCCGTGTATCTATTAAAGCTCGATTAAATAGGTCAAGCCCAACAGTTTGCATAACTTCCCTTCTTCTTATCCTTTCGTAGCTATTCACCGTCACCTCTACCTATGCCAGTAGGGAACATTTCTGTTTAGGCTTCTTTTTAAATGATAAAGAACCTTTTAACCGACCAAGAATTTCGTTTATCCCTATAACTACTGGACCCGGTAATGAAACTTGGGTCAACGTCACAAATGGGATCTTCCCTTGATTCAGGCTCCTCGGCGTCAAATTCGACTGATCTTAGTAGAAATAAAAGGCTACCAGCATATTTGTGACAGTTCGTCAATTGTTTGTTCAAAATGTGGAATAGCAGGTTGAAAATTTACTTGTGTGTGTGTATGTGCTGGGGGTTCGTCTACCATCCCCGATAGCCTAAAAATATATTTACACACTAAAAAAGTGTATTCTAAACGAATTTGTCGTCATACAGAGAAATTAAAGTAGTTAGTTGTGTGGGTTAGAATCCCTTTGGTCATCACCGCTCACGTGGGGCACCACACTAGTGCCATGTTCCAAAATAATTCATAATCACCTAATGGATATAAATATTGTTAGATACATGTAGGAAGACATTTATCGAGTTATCAATGAAAACCGCAGTAAAAATGTTTCCCGTCTGGGGCCAATGTCTTGTTTTTGGTCCCGCGTTGAATCAGTTAAGACCTTAATTGTAAACTTGTACTTAATTGTAAAATTATGCAACTCTATCCGTCAAATTCGACTAATCTTAGTAGAAATAAAAGGCTATCAGCATAATTTGTGACTGGCAATACAGATAGCACCCATGTAAATTGATTGAATTGCACGCTGAAATTCGAGGGGATTCGTACCAGATGTTTCGGTTCCAACACGTACGCATTTCAGGGGATGGATCCCTTTCAACCCTGGAGCCATTCACGAAATGACCGAAAAATAACAACCGGTGGGGCGAGTGTAAGGGTCCAGTGAGGAAGAGACCTGAAGAAGGAGTAAGGAAGCAATAAGTTGAATAAACTTGATAGAAGGGTGTGCACAATCAGAGAGAGGGCAAATCGGGTGGAAGCTGTAACAACACTGTAGGTATTGTTGAGCGAAAGTGAGGAGGGTGGAGGGAGCGAGAGGCGGATATGTGAGAAGAGAGAGAGAGAGAGAAGAATTCAAGAGGGTTATGGAAGACGTCGGTAGCGTGGTGGGGTTGAGAAGAAAGGCGGTAAGGTGGAGGCAGAGAAAGGCTATTTGTCTTATGGACCGCTGAGGACTCTGAAGCACTTAGGACAAACAGAGGGGAAGGAGTGGAGGGGACCGTCGGACCTGAGGCTATAGGCGGAAGACCAGGTTCGTTTTAATTTAGTGCCCCGGGCACATCAAGTGGGGCGGAGGGTCACAAATCTGGAGACCCAGCGAGAGAACGGTTTCATGTAAGAGGGATGTGGAACCAAACGTTATACAAAGGGTTTTATATGCACAATTTCTATCTGAATCAAACAAATAACTTTCCTTTTACATTAAAATTGTGGGATTTAGATGTTTTAAATAGTATAATCCTTAACCCTCATACCCAGGGGCAACTCCAGACTGGAGGACAGGCGCATCTGCACCTCCTGGCCAATATGAAAAAGATACCTGATAATAATAATAATAATATGCTATATATGCTGTTTTCCAACTTTCAAATCCTTGGGGTCATGATGGACTCAGCGCTGATGTGGAAAGTGCATGTGTCTTACCTCTACTCCAGACTCCGTAAATTCGTTTACCTATTTTACCACGTGAGATCCATTCTTTCGGCTTAAAACTGGTATATTTATCACTCGTCCAACCGTTGCTCCAGTGTGGCATATTGAAATCGGGAGGAGCTCTTCCAGGCTGTGTGCGTTAAGTATCGGTGCTACAGAGGGCAATCCTAAAGGTCATGCTTGGCAAGCCCAAGCGATATCCTAGCGAGCTAATTTTCTTTTTATTAATTAATTAATAATGGTGAAGTTGTGAGTTTGCTGAGGGGGGGGGGGGTTAGGGGTTTGCTGTCCGGAAGCTGAACCCCGTCTGTGCTTCGAACGGAAGAGGAACACAGCGTTGATTGGATCCGTTTCTGAAGAATGAACCAATTAGAGGGCCCGGAATAAAACGCACCAAATTTCTGAGAGCTTACACAGGAGCACAACAGTTGTTCGCTCACCCACTAGAGTCCGATAGAATCACCAAAACACACTCTTATCTTATTATCATTTGAATGTCTCCAACCGTTGTGTCCGAACAGAATTAACTGTAAATGCGCGGTGTATACAGTAAGTGCTATAAAACGTGAGTTCTCTAAATTGTCGGTGGAGCAATGATTGATGAGCCCTCAATCCTGCTATTGACACGACTGCAACAATCCTCAAAGGCAAGCAGAAATCATTCCATGATTTCATTCATTCGTAAGTTCAACCCTTACGAAAAGTAGATTGGCTCTACGGATGTAACGTGATTATTAAATCTTTCTACTTCCCTTGTCTTCTTCCCTGCAATAATAGGAATGAAGCTTGGGTTAAAGATGGAATTGGGCTTTCACCTCCACGATAGCTTTTGCTGGGCCTATATGAATTTCAACTGTAGCAAAACATAGTTTTCTAAAGTCCAACAATTATTTCAAAATTTTTTTTTCTAAGGTATTTACTTACTTACTACTGAACTTCTTTAAAGGTAGGATTGAGCCGTTTGTATCACGATTCAAAGCCGAGAAAGCGGATAAGTTTGATGTTTTTTCCATATTGGTTGTTGAAATTTGTATTTGGGCGAGAAAAGCTCATTTTTGTCTCGCGTTCCCTTCGTGGTTGTCCGTTACGGTCTTGGTGCAGCTGCCACTGCTTCCTGCATCAACATTCATCTCGAGACTCTGGTTGTAGTTACTCCGAATTAAGGACACGGACTTGTTATTTCATCTATCCGTGCAAATAGGTAACGTTCTTCTTCTTTGAAACAGTTTTATGCGGGCTTATACTCTAATCAGCGATCTCTGTAGTGCAACACCCGCCATTAGACTCCAGAATCCAATCAGGGGAGTCTCTTCACCGTTTCGTTTCGATTCCGGTCTATTCGCTCGGAACGGCCTTTAATTTTCCATACGATATCTCCCATTGAGCTCCGGCTCCCCCCCTGGTCCGAGTCAAATTAAAAGCTCACCCCCAAACGATCCGGAACTGTTTTGTTATCTGATCCCTTCTGAGTCTGTATGAGACGAGTTCCGAAGCGATGACTGCTCAAGTTATCGCCCTTCTTCCGCCTCAGTAGGTGTAACTAAGAATCTCAGCTAATGACTATGAGCAACCCAGTTACTATGTCCACCACCTCAACGTACTAGTAGATGTTACTCAGTTCTAGTATATAAATCCATTTCTGAAACTCGGCGCTCCAGTTTTTGCTAAAAGACTGTGGCACAAAATCCAAGAAATATACTCTTTTTTGTATGGTAATTAGCTACTCCCTTTTTGCTGATTTGTATCTGCTGTTTGAAATTTGCTAATTTTTTTACTGCTATTTAAACGTTTTAAACATGTTTCTCTTGCAGTTATGACGTTGCCAAACTAATTTCTCAAGTGACAACAAGCAGCGCAATATTATTGTTTACTCACCATTTGTAGCATCGCATTATTTGATTAACATCTTGTCAATAAATATAAAACTACGATATAAAAATGCGAGATTATACGGGAGCGTTCCGACGATTGGTGAACGATTTCTGTGCGATGGGCACTGCAGACGTTCCCTGCCAACGGTTGTAAGTGAAAGACCTCGGAAAATTTGTTCGGCAGTTTTTCGTGTACACAAAGAAACGACACTTTTGGTCAGTTATGGTCAAGCAAGTTCCTCGTTAGAATCAACTCTCAAAGATAGGCTGCTCTGCATTTCAACGCGGGACTTGTAAGTTTGATCTCTCACTTCATCTCTCTACATTTCCAGTATTTGCTTCCAATTTCATAAACGTCTAGGAAAATAAAGGAGGCTAGCGTCCAATATTTGGTTTCTTACGATTAATAGGGTACAAGTTCTTCAAATCTGATCTTCACCCCATCATCAAAAGACGTATCAATCATACGATTAATTTGTAGAAAACATTGATATCCCGAAGCTCCAACGGGCTGAAAAAAATCACACAATTTCTTCAAATAATTCCTCCATTAAGAAACTCCTCCATACCATGTGTTTTTGTATCTATTTGAAGTCCAAAATAGTCGGTTGAACGATTGAATTAATCTAGTAATACGTCACTTGGGTAATGAAAATTGTGAACTTGAAGACACCATATCCTGACTGTATAATGATAATCATCCATCAACCTCCTAATTTTTCGAGGTTCTAGTATAGTGAAGGTTATCGATTTTGGTAATCGGAACGACAAGTTTTGTTGATTATTTTGACCATCGTAGGTGTTGCTGAGAGGTGTTCTAATGTCAAGTTTGCGCTAATTGCTTAGTAGGTCTAATTGTGAAACGTTGCACATTATTTCATAAAAGGTCGTAAAAACGTTGTCGAAACGAGAAAATGAAAAAACTAAATTTTACAACTATTTTCTTCAACATTTCCACTCGTAAAATGAGATTTTGTAAGTCAGATGAGGTCGGATTGGTCTGGGACCCATCCCAATCAAATTGCCGTCCAAAAGGGTTCACGTCATATCGGTCGAAGTAAGGGGATTATAGTAAGCTGTTGTTTGGTTTCCTAATGAGCCCCCTCGGATGAAAGGTGTGAGAAATGTGTCAATCAGAGACGTCAAGACCAGTACAGTATCAAGTCAGTGATAATTCTGCAATTCTGTGCTGTTCTTCTCTCATCCGACTGCATACTGACATTCAGATAGACAGTATGATAGCCATGAACACTGTTAGTAAACCGGTTCGCCCACGTGAAAAATACCAAGATAAATTGCATCATATCGACAGTTACACTCAGCAGTAAGAATATAACGGGTCTAATTACTCGGGCGGAATATGTGAAGGAGTGTCATCCCTTAATAAGCTGATGTTCTGATTGATGCTGGAGAACCTACGATGAAGTAGTGGGCATCACATCGGTTTTTATATTAAGGTATGTCCGCTATATGTGGCAGCGGACGAGCTGACCGGATTCCGTCCGAAATTAACTTGAAAATGACATCCCAATTGCCTAGGTTCTTCTCTAAGTTAATAAAAACCTCCCAAAACACGTTTTTGGCATATGGCACATTTACTTGTGAAGTGATCCGTCTGGTTAGAAGTTAATACCAACTAGACCCCAAGGGTTTTTTTTTTTTACATCAAACTAAAGCCTTTTATGGCCTTTTCGGCTTTACAGTTTCTGAATGTAACATGAAGTGCACCTTAAAACGTGAAGTGACAAAGTTTGAGGGGGGTAACAAAAAATTTCATCTTTACGATTACAAAGGCTTATTGTTATTGGAAATATTAAACCAAAAGTGGCTGGCGCTACTTGCTCAAGTCTCATCCACAATAAGAAGGAATACTCTCCGATAACTTTCACACTTTTTTCAGGAAATATCTAATAAGCAGAGTTGAAAGACGTAGAGCCAAGCCGTGATGGCACGGACGGTGGATTCGGTTTGCTGGCGTGAGCAGCAGGGAGGAGGGGGACCCCGTAGGATGCCCCTATTGAATGGAATGACGGGGCGGGAAGGAGACCTGAAAGGTATAATGGTTCAAGATTGAGGAAGACACCTCACGAGTCAATTGACCGCATAAGAGCTCCGTTGATTGGCCCCTTCCTCCTTATCCCATACACCTACATCCGTGCAACTCGACCTCTCTTGGCGACAAACTGAGATACCGACGGGCCCTTTTACCCGGATCACTCTCAAGGCGTCAAGCTTGCGTTGATTTGAACAAACTGGAAAGTCGCCTGATGCTCTGTAGGCAGTAGCTTAGAAACGTTGGAATATTGAGCATTAGCGTTAAAAAGTACTTCAAGACATCGCTGCCATGTATGGTAGAGACAAACCTGCCAATTTCTAGCGTCCTAGGTTATCTATGTAGAATCGGATTAAGTTACGAATGGCCGGTTTGTTTCCTGTTCCCAAACATCATCTTCACATTACGCGTTTTCAAGTCTTGACTGTTCACAGCAATTCCTACAGTAAGCTGAGCTGTTCGGCCCTCGGATTATTCTTAGGGTAGCCTAGGGGTTTCAGAGATCCGAGGGCAGGGTTGCCACAGTTGGTTGACTTGTCAAATCGCTGTTAGGTCATCATCGGTACAAAATAATAAGTGAACTGGAACTCTCGTCTGTCTGAAAATGTCGAACTTGGAGATTTCTGGCGTCCTAGATCATCTGAGCTGAGTTGGATTCAGTTACCGATCCCGCTTTTATTACTTCTCTCATACATTATCTTCAGATTACTGGTATCCTGTTAGCTCGTTTCCAACAGTCTTGACTGTTGACAGCAATTCCTTCAGTCGAGACGAAAAAAAACAAAGAAAAACAGTGAGCTGAGGTGTTCTACCTACAGATTATTCGTAGGGTAGCCTTAGGGTTTAAGGGATCTGAGGACAGGGTTGCCATTGTCGTTTAAGTCGTCAAATCGCGGTTAGGTCATCATCGCTAACAAACATTAGGTGAACTGGAACTGTAGTTTGACTGGTGGTGTCGACCTTGGAGATTTCTGGCGTCGTAGGTTAAGTATTTAAGATGAGTTGGATTCAGTTACCAATTCAGTTACTTTTCCCAAACATTATCATCAGATTAGTAGTATCCTATTAGTGCGTTTTTAATACTCTTGACTGTTGAAAGTTATTCCAACAGTCGAGACAACGAAACAGTAAAGTTCACCAGAGTAATCTACGGACTATTTCGTAGGGCAGCCTTGGGTTTTTAGGGATCCGAGAACAGGGTTGCCACAGTTGCTTAACGCGTCAAATCCCAATTAGATCATTATCGGTAACAAACAATAAGTGAACTGACTGATGTCAATACGGTCCGCTGTCTGCCAGTTTCTGTAGTTTTGATTTCTAGTTCCAAATTATATAAACTTTAGTTAAGCAATTTCAGAGAAAAGCTCTGAACGGTGGACGGACTCAGCTTTTAAATTCAATTTTTCGATAAACTACCAAGTTTTAAGGAGAATGAATGGAGGTTAAAACTATCTTTCTCTTGGTCGATTACAAAACAACATTATTGAAAATTATAAACCAAAAGTTAATCCGAGATAAATATCATTTTAATTCCTATAATGAAAATTCAAAACAACTTTGAAGGCATTTACATGAATTTTATTCACATCGCATTACAATTTTGTATAAGCAAATATCATCTGATACCATTGAATCTCTCTATAGAATTGGGCAATGTCTAATCACAAACTCTTTAATTATATTTGAACATAATATTTGGTACAACTGTCTGTGAAATTATTTTTTGATCACTGTATAACTTACCATGAAAACAGCCAAGAGATTTTATTACGGTTTTAACATGTTTTATTATTGTTAGGTACCTACACCTATGTTAGGTACCGCTTATCAGTAACTTGATTTTCTTTTGGTAATTAATATACTACAGTAAAAAATAAAAGAAGATCACAGTAAAGTACTACTTTGATGAGCTGGTATAAGCTAACATTTCAACAGATATTTTCCGTGACATTTCGTGTAGTTTTTGTCTCTCAAATATTTTGTTAGGTCGTATCTCCAGCAAACACAACAACAATGGACAACTTCGATGTTGAATACAGTAATAGTGATCTGAGGGGTATTATCAGATCCATACCTCGTGCCATGGGTTGTGATGCTACTGGATTCCTGCACCAAATAGATCCTCGAATTATTGATGAGGAGTAGATAATGATCACTAGAGATTCAGGATTATGTGATACTACCATCGTGTGCTTCCGTAATGAGAATCACGTGTCGTACAGCTGGTTTTCTGCTGTTACACTGGCAAAGGTGACTTAAGAGAGCTGTTTCTGCACCGTTTGACCCATTGTGGCCTGGCGATCTAGTTATCCTCGTTCACCCATAACGCTATCCGTGGAAGCCACAACAAAGGTAGCCCCCCTTCTACAGTCGTCCTATTTCTGACTTCTGCCAAGTTATTCATCTCTCAGTCTCGCCTATAATCACAGTTCCCGTGCCAATGCATTTGTTTCTAATAAAGGACGTGTGCACCTCAGAGTCGCCTCAAAGTTTTCTATATTTACGAAGGCAGAAGTTATAACTCGGTCGTGTTTACACTGCGAAGGGGAGGGCGGCTATATTCAATCGAGAGGAAAACTTGACGACTAGAGCAACAATCTTTATTACTATAAAGTAATATTAACTTACTGCTCAATTCAAGTGCACAACGACGATTATGTTAAAATTTATACGTCAACCTCTCTAAAACAATAACTCCTCAAACAACAAACAATACTTTGCGTGGTAATAGAAAAATATTTTAGTGGATGCAGAAATCCAACCAATCAATCATTCCATTAATTCACCATATTACAAAGTCATATTTCATCATGGACTGAACGGACTGAAAAATTGCTTTCAATATTTAGTTAAATTGCTTGGATGAACATCAGCAAGTTCATTCATAGTTATTTGTAATTATTTTGCCCCACTTTACAGAAGCTTTTCAGTTTTCTTTATTCATTTTATGCAATTTATTCAATGTTAATACCCAACCTAAGGTAACACTTATTCTCTGTTTTGGGAAATGGTGTGCTAAGTCGATCGCTTCTGTTTAATGATGACCGATTCTACTAAATATCTATGAAAAAAATTCATAGTATACATGTATCATATAATGTGATTAGCTACTGCTATGGTCAGCTTATCATTCCCTATATCTTAAAACTAAACCAACGAATTATCAGATCTACTTTCGCGCTTAAAATACCAGGTATTGTTTTCAGAATTTTGAATCGGAACTTTTAACAGGAATCTACTACCAAAAATGAGAAATTGTTATTATTTATTGGATTATTATTTTCAATAACAAACCTATGTAGGAGACCAAGAAGAAATTTTAACCCCTCCCTCCCCCCCACACCCATAATTTTTGGTTTTCCGTTTTAAAATGTGTGGAATCCGAAAATTTAATGAATAAGAAATCTGTGCGCAGTCCGGAGCTTTTCTCCGAAACCACCGTACCAAAGTTAATGAAACTTGCATGCAAATTTTCAAATGGGACCAGAATGGTTTTAAAATACCATTATCAATGAATAACTCTACAATTTCTAATAAAAAGGCTAAAATATCCTAGAATCAGAATATCAAAAACTTTCGAAATAACACAAGTATTTTATGTTCGTTATTGTTAAATTCTCTTCAATGAATATCGGATCAGCTTTATGTTATTGTTTGTATCATTCGTTCCCCCTGAGGGCGAGAACTGTGACAGGAAAAAGAACGTAAACATGAATCTGAACTGTTTGAGCTTAGTAACAATTGGCTAGAAAACTGTGACGATCGCATCCGCCGATATTGTTGCTATGTCAATCTCTTTTCAAGAGTTCCTTTTGAAATCGAGTTTATTTTAACTGTTGTTTTATATTTGCAAACTGTTGAATCGTAGGTAGGTGTTTTACTTTATCTCATTCATTTTCAGTACGTAGGTACCAACAGTTCTAAATATCGAACAAAAAATATCAACCGTACGGAAATTGTAAGAAGTGTTTTATGACATAGTTGTATGACCTATAACTTGTTTATAGTAATTTTATTAACTTCAATCACTTCATACCGTCGAAATAGATCCAAAAGTGTATTAATCGTAGCAGACTACATTTCATCCATAGCTGTCATCTTATGTAGGTATTTGGTTAGTATACAAATTTTCCGTGTTCAATTCTTTCGCTTGACAACTTGTCTACATTTGAGCTCGTCCTCTTCTTTTTAATACTTTTATCTTTTACCCTTATGAAATAAAAATCCAATTCATAAAGTATTGAATATGTTTCCCTTTCTTATTAGGGAATTAGCCAAACTAGTGTTTGGTGTTTAGGGTGCAGTAGGCCTCCCTAAAACAGAGGCACATGTTGATCTAATCCCTTTTCCCAGATAACAATAAAACAGATGGTGACCTTCCGTCCGAATTCGCGTTCGCGAGATCACAAACTGGTCGCAAATCATTTCGGGCAAATTATATTAATGAGCCCCTTCCTCCGTCCCAACGCAACAACCATCGGGCAACTTATACTATGTGCCATTATGCTAATCCTCCCACAACGGTCTCCCAAAATATTCTCTCCCCTCCCCACAACTATAGTTCAAATTAGGTTGTAATCCGGCTTTTCCCCGTCCATTCGTTTCCTGTTGGAGGGAAACGAATTTCGCAACGAGCTTCGCGGAGTATTAATAAACTTTGATCCCGTCGTATAAATTAGAACCAGAAACAAACTACGTATTTCAACGAGCACAATATTTTGAAGCATTAAAATGGGATTATGACGATATGTGGGACGGCGTCCGACTAATGAGATATGTACTAGTACAATGTGGAAACTTGTTTTCATCTATAAGGGCCGTCGTCCACTGGAACCGGCTGCACAGCCGGCAGATCGTCCGACGCGCCGGCCGGCACGCCGGACGAAATTTCGTCCGAAAACGCGCGTCCACTGGAGCCGGTTTTTGTCAGTCCAGTTCGTCAGTTGCTAGTGAAATGTTACATGTACTTTTGTGTCTCGTGACAAAGTAAGCAACATTATAATGGATTTTGATGATGTTATATTGTTTGAAAATAGCACAAAGCTATAGACGTTAATCCAGAAGATGCTGACACAATCATTAAATGCATATGTTTGTTGCATAACATTGTTATTGATAAAGAAGGATCTCAGATTTTACCCTCAGATGTTCCTGCGTCAACACAAACATGTGATCGTTTTGCTACCGTTGGTGAAAATAGATGTGTAAATGCAGCCTATTTCGTACGAGAAAAATTTAAGACATTTTTCATCAATAACACAAGTATTTAGTTTTGGTTTTGAGCTTAAAATAAACCTCCTTCATAACTACCAAAAGTATAATAATTATACTAATTATAATTATAATAATTATTATTACCTATTAGCGTATAACTATTAAGATAAGTCTACTTCGCGTGTTTACAATTTTAAAAATTCAATACTGGCCTTGATTTAAAATGAGCCGAATAAAAAATATTAAATTTTGAATAATATAAACGACATGGTGACTCGACTAGGATTAATAATAATAAGCGATCTTTGTCCACAACTTCATTTGAATGTCTCGTCGATGATATCGTTTGTCCGGCATATCCCACAGTGCCACATTATCTTCTACTAAACTAATTAGTCTTTCACAACCCATTTTTAACTTAGGTTCATTATTGAATAATAAACGAAATAAGATATCCGAATAAATAAAAAAGAAAAGGTACTGTGTATACCCAAATGGTAAAAACTATCAAACCAATGTCTTATTTTGTGCAGAAGCAATATCGGTAACCAATTAAGCCTTTTTTTAGCTGTGATATCAGTCCGATATCAAATTCCTGAGGACGTGAAGATATGACCGTTATAGGGGCCAACACATTAAGTAAAACCGTTATTTTCAATCTATTTTTCGAGGGAATTATTACCTATAACAAAAGTAGTGCCTATATTTTCATGAGTAGGACATGGTACTCTGTTTTCAAGATTAATTCAAAGTGTGTTTTGTGAAGTTGCGTCAAAAAGTTCGTGTTCCCGAAGTTTTCGAGCGTCTAAAACTTCGAAAACACGAACTTTCCGGGCACCGCGGCGACCGCCTATCCCTCCGCCGGCCTGCTCGTATCGGAGAGCGGCCGGCTTCGACCAGTCCTTTCCTGTCCGTCTTCGGGCGGGGCGGCCTCGACCAGTCCTTTCCTGTTCGTCTTCGGGCGTCGAGGCCTCGGCCAGTTCTCTCCGGTCGTTCGGGCGTGGCGGTCTCCGGCAGTCTACTTCGTTCCGTGTTCGCGCGAATACCGTTCTATCTTCATTTTCCATTTATTGGGAACATGAATCTTCATGGATTGATACAATGGAATGCCGGAACATGCAAATACACAGGTAAGTACCAAGTATTTTCCTACTAAATCTCTAATAAAAGACCATATAGGCCGAGATTAGGTAGGTGCCGCATGTTTAGGAAGTCCCACGCAGTGATTGATCAATAGATGGATAATGTATTATCATTGGTCTTGGTGTAAGACCAGCTAAGCCCAAGAGCTGTTGGAAGTGACGGAGAGAACCGCGCGATTTGCTACATCGGGCTAGCTCAACCGAATACGTCCGAAAAATCCCAATTTATTCGGATCTAGAAATCCATCGGCCGTGCACGGCCGATGACGGCCGAATAGCTCTGATGCAGTGGACGCGCGTCAACTGGTTCGCTTGTTGTGGGATCATTCGGTCCTATTCGGCCGAAATCGGTGCCAGTGGACGGCCCCACTAAGTTGAAAGAGTGATTATTCATTTTTATTTCCGTTGTAAAGGATTGGTGTTTCTTTTGCAATTCTTCTGAAAATCAACCATATATTAATTTTAATACAGATTTTAAGAAGGGTTTAAACCGTGAAGCATATTAGCAAATACTATTAATAAGGATAAAAAGAGGCTGAAACGTTTACTCTTAGGCTCATTATTTCTGTATTAGATACTTCTCTGGTGATATCACTGATCTATAATTAGTGAACGTGGTGTAGGAAGAATTATCGATCGACAAAGACATAGCCCCTTGCAATGGGGATGGTTGTGATATTGAATAAAATAACAATTAGTAACTCCAAACGTTATAAAACACATATCTACGTATGAAGTACAACAGGGTTTGAATCAATCACGTAAGCACCTACCAAAAGGATGCGTGCAGGGTTCGTGCATAGCGGAGCATAACGGGAGAATGAGAAAATGATTGGGCCAATTTTGCCAGCAAAAGGTTGTAGTTGTGAACGAGGTGAATGTTCATCGAACGAGTGAATTTTCAACACTCTTTTAATGTTTTATGACGTGCAGATTCCGAACTCGAAGCCATATTTTAGTTATCTTCTTCAATTTCTCGAAAAACTTTTGTAAAGTTGGCAAAGAACACACAAAAAAACACTGCTTCATACATTTGTAAATGAAGTTCTAGAAAAAACAACGCACCTACAAAAAGCCGATTCAGCACCACAAATCCTGTAAGAATTGATCTCTCTCGTTTGTCAAATCACAAATGTTACGTGCAACACACTATCAATATACCTACGTTTCAAGTTCCTTCTGAGAGATTTTATTGTCATTATGTAAATGCAGTTCATGAGGCACCTCATACTAGTTAGTTTCAACAAATGAATCATTTACATTGATCAATATTATGCTGAACAAAAATTTTTAATATCTTCCAATCAATTTGAATAAATCAACATTTTCAATTAATAACCGCCAACAAACGTATCAGATGGAGCAGATACAGCCGACACTTTTATGAAATTGGACGAATGAAAGACAGAAATTCATAATGGATTTTTCATGCTGCGTCCGATTTCGGAATCAGATTTTTTCAATCTGCCTCTGTTTTTCAAAAACGACACCCAAGATACAAAAAAAAAAAAAAAAAAAAAAAAACACTGTTTCATACATTTTTCAATAAAACGGTGTTTTTTGTTTGTTTATTGTTTGTACTTCGTTAACTTTCCTGTTTCTTCCCTTGGAATGGAAGATGATGTGCTAAAATTGGTTTCAAAAATTGTTTTATGCACTTCATGAAACATAGAAGGAGTTGTTGAAAGCGCAAATGAAATGATATTCTCAATGTACTATTTTGAACACAAAAAAGTGGCTGGAAAATAGATTTATATAATGCAAATCTCAAAAGCTAGAATGGATAGCGAAAAACGGGTTTCAGATTTGGATTCAGCAAATTGAAAAACCGCAACACCAACCCTTCTCTCCTCTGCACCAAAAAACACCTTTTCTTGTTGGCTATTATTCATTGCAGGTACGCAGAGGAAATTTTGCTGATACGTTTTATTACTTGATGCAATAAATATTATTTCAAAGCACTTAATAATTTCGTTTTGAATGAATGCAGTTGTAATGAAATAAATGAACTGGGAGAAGACTGTTGATTTCAATCCCCGTCATTGGTTAGATAACTCCATTCTCATTGACGCACAGGGTATGTCCGTTCGAGATTTACTGATAACAGGCTGTCCCGTGAACAAATGCGACACTTCTTTAGACTGGATCATTCTCAACTTTTTCTTGGTGAGTTCATCGCTCTGATTGTAACACCGAATGTGACGAAATGGATAACAGGGGGGTTATTGGCTGGAGAGGTGATTTTCTTGAGGAATTATTCAGGGGTTAACGACATTACGTTCCTCGTAAGTCATAGTGAAGGCCTTAACCAAACTTCGTTCGCAAGTATCGGTCAATGACTGTTTATGACGTCAAACGATTAGAAGTCAATGCTCCGTGATTGCGTTCTTTTATGTCCTGGTATAAGTGAGTGGAAAAATGATTGCTCGCTTTCTCTTACGCAGATAAACTCAGCGTGATAAAGGAACTATTTTCAGTTGAATACATCATTGAAGCAACTATCATTTGCGCATTAATGAACTTTCACCACCAAATACACGGTTTCTGGGACACAAAGTGGCTCAAATATCAACAAATATCGTAGAAATGTCAAAAGAATATCCTACAACACCTGTTTTTTTAATTCACTGAGCTTCCTCATTCTCTGAACAACCAATGGGCTTACGGTCTGCACTCCTTCCTCATACCTTTGATAACGTCAAAAAAATTTGGTGAAACTAGAGTAATTGATAACTGATATCGACAGGTATTTAGAAGTTATGGTTGAGAAAAATATCCCTTACGAATCCTAACTGGCTGACTAAAAAAGAAGTTCCAGATGGGTACTATATGTACAAATAGACTCACGAATTTAAACCTCAAACATAGTAGATATTAAAAACATATTTCATACCTTTCATCCTACATTCGGCATATTCAAGTACAACGTATAGAAGTGGAAAAAACGCAAAATAAATCGCTGAAATTGCCAAACGAGCGTTCTAATTATTCTAAGATTGTACCGTTTGGTCTGTAGATGGTATCCCATACATTGCAGTGTTTTTGGATCGAATGAGGTCTCTGCGCTTCCTTAGTTTGGGTGCACAGTCGACAAAACCATGAATACGTGAGCCAGGGAGTGTTGGATCTCTCGATCGAACCAGGGGGCAACCCTACCAACCTCCAGCATCTGATCCATTCTCGCAATTTCCCAGTTTACAGAGCGATACGTTCATTTATCCGAGAAGTAGACTTCAAGATTTGATTCCATCGACTTTGTACTTTTATTCGTTAATTTTATTGTGAAATTTTATAATTAAGTTGTAGGAACCTTTCACGTAGACAGAAGTATGTTAGAGCTTCATGAATAAACAACTTCATGGCTTTGCTTTATAGCTAATGCCTATTGATTGAAGACGAGAAGATAAAATGTCTATGCGCAATTGCAAATGTACAATTCTTTTTGTTTTGAATATTTTCAATCATTCGATATTCTTCATATCGCACATTTTGGGAATACTCTTGTCACTAGGTTGGGAATAAAATATAATAGGTGAAACTATCCTGTCCGTTCCCCCTGGTTACAATCTATTATAAAAATGTTAGATTCCTTCCAATAATGAAGCGATTTATCAGTCATATTGTGGATTCTGGCAGTCAGTTTGTTTTATAGATTTACCATTGCCGAATAGATTGCAACTCTAGTATTTAACGGATTTCAATCGAGAGAGTATATTGAAGTGCTGCGTTTCACTGAACTGATTAATGCCCGCAGATGTGAAAGTTGGAAATACGTGAAAAGAGAATCAGTGGATTAAGTTGAGATGTTAGGGCACAAATAAATCCATGTCAGCGTCCATAAACGTTGGTTGGAAAACTAGTACATCATTCGATTCGAAAGATACGTAGTGTTTGGCAAATAATTTGGAATGCGCACGTCCCAATTGATTTAATGTGACCCCTTGTTGAGTAGTTCTCCCTTTGGAACGGTGTCCGAAGAGCGTTTAAGGGAAACACTAATGAAACAAGTCGTCTTTGATGGAACACATTAGTTTTTCCGAGGGAAATGAACGGAAAAGATAAATTTCCCACGATCGGTGTGGGGAAAAGGGTGGCGTTCGGGTAAGTTTGCGGTGCACACGGTGGGGGAAGGGCGAAGACGCTGTGAAAACACGTAAAAACCCTCACGACCGACGGAATCCGAAGTATATTGGGAGAGAGTAGGTGATTTTTCACTTTCGACCGCGGCCAGGAGGTACGGGTATACATTACAATATTGAGAGTGGTTTAACTCCTCCCACACGACTCGGGAGTTCTTTTTTGGACCTTTCTGGTTATTCCACCCTTCAGAGATAAAGAAAAAAGAGGGAGTCGAATTGTGGAGAGAGGAGGGAAACAGTGGGGAAGACAAATTGTCTGGAACTTGAGAGCAGGTCGTTGGTCAGACTCATGACTTAACGATATACGTGCGATTCAGTGAGTGGTATTGATAAATTATTCCACGTTATTTAAAGCGGGCAATTCATACGAGTTCCATCAACTGGTGTCCGTAATTTGGCATGATTGAATCCTAGTATCGTATATTGGGCGCATAACTGTATTAGGTTTTATCCAAGGACTTTATAAGACATTTGAAGAATGAATTCGCTTCGGCTTCCAAAGTTGTCCAAAGCCACGTCGTCTTGAAGGACGGATGTTCGAACATTGGATAAAATGGAAGAAGAAACAACAAGAGCCGTCGTGTTTCGGACGCTAATCGATTACCGGCAAGTGGCTGCTAAAAGCCCTGACAAGAAACAAGGTTTGTGAGTGAACTGGATCGAAGTATTCCGTGGAACTATTTTCTCCTTTTGCAATCGTTCATACACATTTTGATCATTAATACCATACTTTTAACTCCGCATAACTATCAGCATTCGTTTTTTTACTTCATGGGATCTTAACCTCTCTCCGACCGCGATTGTTTCTTCGATCATCATTGGTTAAGTTCCTTTCACCTGTGTGATGTTGGGTAGTTAAGTCGAACCAACAAAATCGGTTTTGGGATCGATTTCACAATCGGCAGGCCAAAAAATCGATTTTTCAATTTTTGGTCCACTTTGAAACTTTCAAGTTATCTAGATAAAAAAAATGCAATGTCCGTCCGCCGTGTCACGCAAAACTGCCTCAAAAATGGTACAAATAATTTCGAACTTTTGACCAAAATTTCGATTTATTTGCACTATTGATACTGCTCTGGAGCCAATATGGTGCCCGCTAGGTTTTCAACTCGACCGGACAAAAAATGTCGTCGTTTCACCCTAATTTTTTCGTCGAAAACGGTAATCAAGTAAATTTTTCAAAAGTACCGTAAAATTTGAAGTAAAACCTGAAAGTGTGTAAAGGTACAGTTCGGAGATCGTCAAAATCATCTGATAATGGTCGCCTGCGCAGGCGCGAATTTGATATATTTGAAACACCTATAAAATCGATTTAACCCCAAACAATCGATTAATCGTTGACAAAAATCGATAGTCGATTGAAATCGACCCATGAAAATCGGTGGTTAAACATCGATTTTTGTGAAAATCGATTGCCAACCCTAGTGTGATGGATATGGACACCTTCCAGTTTGTTGAACCTTCTGCTTGAAGCCCTTTAGCTTCCTGGCATCCCCTGTGTATTATATTGCAATCATCTCAGTTCATGGTACGATTAACTAGTCCATTCCATAGCATCCTTGTCATATGGTAGCAGAGCGTGATTTCGAACCAGTCATGGCCTCTAATATTGACTACTGACGCTCCTGTTCCTCTCACTAGCCCTTAGGCTAAAAAGATCGATAAATGTAAAAGATTACCAGAAAAATTGACTATTTAGTGCCAGTTTATCTGTTGTTATGGACAGTTCCCCATTCCCGTTTCATGAATATATTGCCTATATGAAACCTTTTAGCTATCAGAGCATCTTCTGGGTATTGCAGAAAAATCCCCATTCTTCCAAATCCTTGTCATATCTGTCTCAAAAGTTACACCTGACGGGTTGTCAATAATGGACTTGATGAATTATTCATCTACATAATAAGTGTTCTTTGTGAAGAATGACGTAATAACTGAATATGTACTATTTACTGAATGTGACTACTTCAGGAATATTGAGTTCTTGTTTCCATAATTTTCACGTTTTTCATAACTTCATGGAATGTTAAGTCAACTGTGATCCAAGTTTTACTAGCAACCATATGCAACTTAAATAGAACACTCGAAGGACATGATTTCAGTCATTATATTTTTATGGAAAGACTGCACTTGTCTCGTCAGTGTTTTCTCTACCTTGGGAAAAATCTCAACCCTCCCATGTGTTTACGAGGTTTTAGTGGACTATAAAAGCGCAAACTACCCCCACAAAAAAAACTCTCCAGTACATCTTCTGTAAATTGGTACATTACGACCGTAATATACGTTAATTGTCTTTTCACCATAAGTGGCCCAAATGTGTCCTCTTTCGACAAGTGCCACGGTTGAAAGAAGCTCGTATAAATCAACCAAGAAAACCCCCCAAGTAAAAGATGTGTAGGAGGGAAAAGGGAACGTTTTTCCCACCGAATGAGCCCTCAAGAATAGGGAGAGTGGTGGCCTCCTCACAGAAAAGACCTTCATCTCATATACAAACGTAATGTCATAAGGCTAAAGTGGCACAAGGTATAACGAAAACCTACCAGATAAGCCTACGCCGTTTTTGGACTCCAGCCAACATGTTAACATTGTTACACCACAGAACTTATTCCTTCGCAATCTCCACAAAAACTCAGATACGAGGGTATTTCCCTCTTTTCCTTTCCACGTTTGAGCCCATAACGGAGAACCTTCATGTTGCCTTTAGACTTTGTTTATGGGATAACCATAACTTTCCTGTTTATATTTTGTTCTGTATCTTCTCACGATGGAAGGGGTACGGAGGGGGGGAGACCCTTTATGTCGCTTATGTTTACATTAGGTGGATGGCTAATTGTGAGAAAGGGCGCCTTAACGGGGTAAAACGACCGCTAAAACGGACGTATGTTGGATGGGATTGAACGTCTATATGTGTAACCTTCACGAACTGCTTTTGAAGCCATAACGGCAAAAGTGGCTCGGCGAGTTTTTATGGCCTTTACAGAAACATCCGACGGGGAAATAAAATAATACACTGGCGATACCTCACTTTGAACGTTTGTTTGCTTGGAGTTAATCGAAACTAAATAGAATAATATTTTGTTCTCATCGATGAAGCTGAAAGTAGAGGAATCCGTTTTATGAGCAGCAGAGATAGTAGGAAACTCGTTTTAACTAAAAAACTGCAAACTATTACGCTAGGCATATTCTTCTGTATTGGGTCGCTCTTCTGGGCAGATCCCTGATTCACAACTATTGAACGTACTCATCAGAAAAAACTATTTATCTCTATATATGTACGAAATCCTATTTTCAATCAAAACACCCGTGTGTGTTGGTAGATTCCCCTTCGACAATGGAGAAAAAAATTCCGAAACTGTGCGACAAGTTTTGTATTCAATATCTAACCTCAATAAACTCCAATAAGGTTCTTCTCAATAACTATATTTGTAAATAGTAGACCCGAAGACGATCGAATGTTTTCGGCCATCTTCTGGCCCATTCGCTTTGTTTTTAATAAGGTCCACTTCTCAAAACTCAATATAATTCCGAATGTGAAAAGAAAAAGAAAGTATGGATCTTAATTCAAAGATTGTCAATTATACAAATAATTACTTACTTACTAAGAGTGAACGAATGTGAGATATTCGGGCTAGAAGTGTCTTCCTATCACGGCCACCCATTCATTAAAGGGACCACTTAATTAATGCGGGAGGTGGGACAATCTCAGTTGAAGGCAAGAATAATAAACGTCATCAATCGGGCCTTACGGGCAAAAGGGTTATATTGCCTTCGCCCATTTACTTTCCAACTAATCCGGCGATATTTCAGGATGTTAGGAAGCGGTCAATGAATTATGCAAGATGTAAACCCACGGTCCCCTGTCCCCATGGGAGAAGCCTTTCCACTTTGTTGAAAACCGTACCAGAAAGACCGTACGACAGAAGAGAGAGAGGAGGAGGAGGAAAACCTTGGTTTTCTCAGAAAGGAAAAAGGAAACCGTTTTCTCTCCCGAAGTCGACGCAGTAATTAGGTTACCCTGCCCCGTTGAATACTAAATCATCAGTGATGGAGAGGCTAGGGCATAATAATGAGAATGGACGGCCACAATTTACACCGGGAAGATAAAATAATTCGCTATCTTATACATCAAGGTTGTGAAGTTCCAATTAAAATATCTCTCGTGAGAAGGGGGTACCGTCTAAAATAATAAACAGGTCGTTTTTCTTACTAATAAACAAGATTCGTCAATTGGAGAAAATAATAATAATAACACTAATAATTGAATAGAAAATAACTTTTAAAAAAGATTGCCAAGTCGGATAGGTGGAACATGTCTTCCTTGTTTCTAACTAGACAATGAGCATATGGTTCTTGATAGGCGTTCCGTTTGCTCATACACAAACGCTATTAGTGGGTCAAGAAATATGATATCATTGAAATGAAATGGAAAAAAATTGTATTTCGCAAATAAGTAAATAAACACGAAATGAAAAATTTCAAACTTACAGAAACTATTCCCCAAAATGGGCGAATTCCCATGTTAAAGAGAAGAGCCATGTAGGCGATATATTCTATTTGCGAATCAAGAAATTAATAATACAAATTTACCTTTTATAACACAATTTGCAATTGCCATCGCAGAAGATTCAAGACAAATATGAAATTTCTTCTTTTCCTTCTATAGATCTTAATCGCTTTTCTTATTTTCTTACTAATTAATTCACTTATTATAGGTTCTGGTTACTAATGAAAAAGGATTCCAACGATTTACTAATTTGAGGAGGATGATCGAAAAATTATCTTTTAAATTTAACGGAAGCAAATTACATATTTGAATCCCCCTATATCTATAGATGTTTAGTGCAGCAGTTGGGCGGTATTGCGGGAGCGAAATGTTCCCCAACAATCGAAAACGAGTAGGAATCGTGTGCTGCTAGAAATTGAAAGAGCCTTCTTTCACGATCTGTTTAATTGAAGCAATTTTAATTAGGTTGTGTAGGCTAACGATGTTCATTTGTTGATAAAGGCAAGGTATGAGGTTGATAGTTGCTTTTGGAAATTATTCTGGTAAGTGCTTTTTTAGTCAAAATTATCGGTTTTAATGTCATGACACAAGCACCTCCCTAAGAAGGCGAAGGTATGAAGAATTATTTACTGAGCAGAGAAAAATAGATCATTCCAAGGATTGATCTGGGAAGCACCGATCCTAATCTGCCAAAAACATAATTAAACTCCCGTAGGTTTTTATTAACGCGTGCCATTTACTTTTGCCATTCCATGGTAGACTTTAAAAATACGCCTAAATATTTAAAATCAGAGCTGTAATCTCATTAGAGATCATTTAAAGCCTTATCCCTGGCGATTTCATCCAAATCGAATCCAACCTGTTAAAAAAAAAACCTAGAAGCCATACTTTTAGTAAGGATTTGAGATTTTCGCAAATGTAGTAGCTAACGCTTCTACAATGGTGATGAAATTGTTATGGGATAATGAATCATCTTTTCCTGACCACTTCCCAAATTTTGCTAAAATTGGACGAGAAATCCGTAAGTAAGTGGTCCTTGATTGATCGATAGTACGTTCGGCCATGCGCAGAATAAAGTATTTAATTTTGACAAATGTCATCTGAATTGTATGGAAACTAGAAATTCGTCTTGTCAGGAGAGTTTGCGGACAATATGATGAATACTCATGCTCATGTAATAATTCAGCATCGTATAGCTTGCACCCTTTGAGTTCTGGTGTCTTCTGATCATCTTCTTAATTGAAGTGAACATAATGTATTATGTACATAATTAAGTAGAAGATTTTATTGATTGAGAAGTTGAAGTTGAATTGGAGAAGTTGCGATTTGGTGATAGAGCTGTACAAGACCTAGCATGTACGTCCAAAAATTAGTACAAGGCTTCTATTGGTTGGCCATCGTTGAAATTGTCAAGGCTTTATGTGTGGTACCCACACCACCTTGAAAATACCCTTCAAATCGTTTGCAAACAAAGTTACCAATGTTGCAAGGATTTCATACAGTATTGGTAAATTACAGTATTTGAAAATTGGTTATCATGGAACATGAAATTACAGTATATTGTAAAAATTATCAAGGTCTCCTTACAAAAATTGAGTTACATTACATTACACAAAATAATAAGCTGAAATCAATATTCAGTGGATGAATAATCGCTCCCTATGCCTGGATACAGTATAGGATTGTGAAGTGAGTACAACTTCATAGATGGTTTCGTTTTTTAATTTCAAATGAAAAAGAAGCATTAATTTTATATCCTTCCATTCAATCTATTGATGTGTTGCATTTTATGCAGGACATACGATGGAACTCACGTGTATCAACCTATTGACGACCTTTTTGTCTTGCATCTCATGGATTCAATGGTTAAAAATCAATCACCGATTGAACAAGCTTAATATAGATATGAGTACGAACGATTCAAAGAATGTCGTTGTAGTCCCAAGTAGGAGAAGAGCGTTCGGAGTTGCAGACTGTATCAGAAGTGTGGAAACAACTTTGAAAGGATAGGAATATGAATACAGTACTAATGCACTCTGTGCGGTCCACTGGATTAGAACGGGGGATCCTGCTGAGTCAGGAAGGGCATTAGAAAGGTTTTTCAGCACTTACGGGAGGAAAAATCAAGGCAACTTTTGTCGATTTGATTAATGGAAAGAACGAGGTCCACCCCATGGAAGCTCGCAACCCCTGAAGTGTAGCCCATAGAAGCCCTAAGAGGTGGATACGGAAGGCAGGGGAAAGGACTCGGAATTAATCATCTTTCCCCGCCTCCGAGAGGCGGAAATGACGAAGCCTCCAGGAAGAGATGCCCTGGGAGTGGGCAGGAAGGAGCTCTTCATTAACCGAGGTATCGCCTTAAAAGTGATGGGCAAAATGGAGCGAAAGCGCTCTCCCGAGAGGTAGAACCTGGAGAGGGGGTAAATGAACAACCGGCAAAAAAAAAGAAAGAAAAGAACATTTTCGCCCCCAAAACTGAACGAATCTACCGGGAAATGAGACGCGGCAAAGTGCTGAACTTCACGGATGGAAACGCCTCCCCAGAAAAAAAGTAACACTTTTCCGCCTTTTCTTGCTTGAAAAATCCTCTTCCGCGGTAGATGCCGTACTCTTTGCTGAAGAAAAAATAAAAATACAAAAAAACGGCATTTTCCTTTCTGGAGAAAGGTAATGCCGCTGCGGCTTATGGTTTGCCGCGATCCAACCTTAAAAAGCTCCAGCCGCGGGTTCGAGGAGAGTCTTTCCCTTCGGATAAGTGAGGGAAGTAACATGCAAATCAGGGCTCCAACGGGGGGGATCTTCCGACACTGATAACACTCAACCCACTCCAGCCCTAATGGCATCCTCGACTTTCATAATCACCTACCTCTTTACTTTTACCCGACTATGTTACTCCTTTACCTTAACTGCCACTTCATTTCGTCCATTAAGGATGCCTCTTACATTTACCGAAAGCCAACCTCCCACCCTCGCTCTCGGGTTTGAGTGTCTTCATTTTCCAGGGGAACGGCGGTTTTTGTCTTGCTTAACCTAAACCCTCTTTCACCCTCTACCGGTTTTTCTGCGTGCGTGCAATTTCTTCTCGTCATCCCCCGAATCAGCCATTAGTGGAATAACGTCTTTTCTTCTCGTTTACTGCTACACAATCTCAAGACAATTATGAGCCAGTCATAGTGTATTAAACGACCATTCGAAATGTTACCCTCTTTGGAGTCAGATGAAGTCGCCATTACAGCATTTGCCCTTCGCCAATTAAAATACGGGAGAGTAAAGTTATTTACACACTTACAATTCTGCAACATACTAGCACATCAAAAATCGCTTCTTATGATTACGGTTTAGAGATTCCTACTGGAAAATAGGGCCAAATAGATCAAGCTGAGACGCTTTGGGTCCTGAGGCGGTATTTCTCTTTAAAAGCCAAGTCTATGAATAAAGGTAAATTATAAATTCAATAACAAATATGGTCATCATAATGGCATTAAAACGGACAGTTTTCGCTAAAAATGAAACTCCTGAGTCGATATCTGCCAGAGCCAAAGGAATTCGTCGCCTTTAGTATTTTGTAAGCCCTGACTTAATAGTAAATAAGGCTTAAATGCACTTCTGCCGTAAAATTCTCCTCACTTACTTAAACTCTGTGAATAGAGAACTAGATTTATTTTTGTTTAGTCACATCTCATTGAATATTGTCTCATAATCCGCGAATTTTAATTTTCAATAACAATTTTTATTCAATGGAAAAGACGTTAATTCTCGTGTTCACAAAGTTCTCGGTCCCTTATACCTCGAAAATTCTCACAATTATATATACGCATAGATATCATTGTTTTGTATGAAACGAATGGCGAATTCAGGAATTTTTATTATTGCTAAGTACTTTTATCTATAAAGTAAACTATCTTAAGAAATTTGGTTTTTATCGATCTGAATATCTTATTTTGTTCTGTTCCAGGTGAGTCCTCTGTTCTAAGCATCGTCAGCGAAGGTTGGTGAGTACTTATCACTTTTCGGCATATCATTTCTGCGGAGGTGCCCCCCAAGCTTCATGACGCACCCCCCCCCCCCCCCCATGTAAGTTGGTACCTCCTCCCCAAAACAAAAATGTGGAAAATACTCGTAAGCACCCCTTATTTTATCTAAAACTAAAAGAAGATTTATATAGGTATTGAAAAATTCGAATCAAGTCGGCAATAGACAAAACGGACGATATTTGAGCACTGTCATTGTCATTTATGCATTTCAGATGGAAAAACAAACCATTTTTGAATTCAGGACCTTAGACGAGATAGGGTGAATCCCGAAATTGGGGTGTTGAGAAATCAAACTTGAAGATTTTCAATGACTTCAAGATAGCAAGGGCGAATCTTGATTCTATCAATTTTTTGCGCAAATCTTGTTGTTATGAGGTCGAATTTTTTAACCCATTTATTTCATTTCAACAGGAGATCCATAACAAGTGAATTAGGTTATCCTTCTCCAACATTTGTCACACCTATGTAACATTATATAAATAATAAAGTTTTGTTTTTTGGGGGAAAAGAGAAGGAAAATTTTGATTGCAAAAAAATAGGTATTTTAATTTCAAAAATACCTTCAAATGTGGTAAAAATTGTGAAAGCTCATTAAATGAAAGCGACAAGAATCATAACTGAGTAAAAAACCTAACTTCACAGAACCAAATATGAAGTACATTGCTTACATCAGTACAAGACAATTTAACCATAGTGAATGTTGTCAACACCATCATTCACTTCAGGAATCTCTGGATTGACACTACACGATTGGAACTGAACTGAATAACAAATTATTGGAGATGAGTAGGCAAGAAGGGGGAGCGGAAGCTTAATGTTCGACCATGTTGAGACATTTCGCAGAAGAGCAAGGGCGAATACCAGTGATTTCTGCAAAAACGAGGGGGGAATGTAGTTTCAGACGTGGAGAAATCAGGCACCTCCAGAGAAATCAGGCAACGAGTTCTTCATAGTTGATGATACCTCTCAATTCAACTTGATTTTGTGGTCAGACTTAGGGCGAAACATGGCCAAACCGGTTGCCTACGTGTAGTTCAAACCTGTCACATGAAGAAAAAAATCAATAACTAAAATCAATTTTTTAGATTCGCCCTTTCTCTTCCAAGGTCCTGAATTGATTACTAGGTTCATTATCATTTACGTTCTAGCTAGTGATGTAATGTATTTTTGAATGTCGTCACGTTAAACACTGTTTCAATTAACTTTGGAAACCCCCCCCCCCCTGTGGGCACCCCTGATTTCAGGCTAATTGCATGGCCTCTTCGAGTGGGTGACTGTTTTTCCATTATATGTTGGTAATCGATATGGTTTGGGAGAATTTTGCTCCTAGTATGCTTCTCTCAGTGCATCAAATAGTTGAATTCAACATATCGTTCGTCATGGAATTTTGAAACGGGTTCATCAAGGCATGATCACTAGAACCATTTACGAAGAGTAGGTTCCTACACTATTTTCGAAAAACTGGAATCTATGGAGGCTTCAAGGTTCAAGAAGTCATCCCTCTTCGTAAAAAATGTACATGCTGTAGGCAAGATTCTCCTAATCAGACCCACACTATATCCCATCCGCTTTCTTTGAAAGTGAGATCACAACCGGCAAGCTTGTTCTAGAACTTGACCAACTAAGCTTTATAGTGTAGAAGAGTAACACTGGTGGAAATTGTGTGGCAGCCCGATACTTGCAAGGAGTGCTGCTTTACGCATTAATCCCTATTGGTTTCTTAACAGTCATTTATATGGATTGACGAAATTCTAGTTTGTGATGAATATGGTTAGTTGGCCCCATTCCATCACCTCACAATTTCAGACCTTCCAGGACGTAGACCACTAGATTCATGAATGTTACACCACAATCACCTAAACGTGTCACGAAGATAAGAATTGACGTTCGCAGGGGTCTGATTGAATAGTGATGAAACTGATATGCTATCTCCTTGTGTACATAACATACTTTCTCTCCACGTATAACCACCTGACATTTGGGAACAAGTGTTTTTGTTGCATGATCTATTTATAGAATTTACCTTTTACTTGAGATTAAAGCGTCAACATAATATTCACATTTGTCATGCAAGAGTACGAGAAAACTAAACAGAGGAAATTTAATCACTACGCGTGAGAGCAACAACCTTGTTATATTTCCTAAATTCCTTCCTCATTGTTATATTTCACTGAAGTTCCATTTACTGGTTTTCTCAATCAGATCTGCATCATTGATTCTGGATGGTCCCAAGTCCCTACCACTAGTCAGTTGTTCGATATTTCTTTCGGTTCATCCATCAGTCATATGTGCATCAACCAGGCATATAACTCTCAACAAGAGTTTTGGGATAGTTTCAGCATTATTGAGCAGGACGACTATAGGGGTGGAAGACGATGTTATTATCATTAATACGTTTAAAGAATACTGTAGGGCATCGTTGAGAATATCAAATATTAGCTGATATATCGCAATAACTCTGCTAATGAATATGAACCAGTATGAGTTCTATGAAAGAGAACAAGAAGTTATTTTCCTAAGGGGCATAGATGAAATTGAACACTGTAGAGGTATTGGATACGTTTCGGTGTACATGATATGTATAACCGTTCACCAATTAAATTGAAGTACCAGCGTAATTGTACTCGCTGCTGCATCAGCAAAGTGAAAAGATGAATAGGATTCGCACCGGCCTGTAAGTCTTTGTCTTGGTCTAGCTCGGACACCTCACTGTAGGCCCCTCTCTTTATAATTTTTTCAATAAAGTAGTCCTTTTTTAAAAAGACATTTTTCTGGCTCCTGATCCTAATTTATATAAGTGGTCTGTGATTACACCTCATTTTGGTATAAGCCTAAAAATAGAGATCCATTCCTTTTTTTGGTTTTCCAGAAGTTCTTCGAATGAACGGATACAATCGGAATTAATATGGTTCTAAAATTTCTGAAACCCAAGAAGAAACTGGAAATTTGATTCAGGGAGACATCTAATTTGTCAAGCTCCTTCACAAATACAAAGCTTTCCTCCACGCTTTACCTTCGATTGTGAGGAAGCGAAAATACCACGAGGGAAAGGTTTTCCGAAAAGACGCCTCCGAGTCGGACAGGGTTAATTATCAGATTAAGGTGACACTGACAAGACGGGGGTCGGACGGTAAATAACGATTATTTACAGACTCCTGACAGAGCTAATAGACTGACAGCCGACTGTTAGCCGGGAGGGACCGCGGATGGAAGGGGTGGGGGTAGCTCGGATAGCGCCGTGTGCTACTGCTCAAAGTAAAAATAACCGTCTATTAAGCCTTTTCCTGTCTTTTACTATTTACAATTCAGCGTCGGATGGGTGTCAGAGCGATCATTAGGAGCTAGTCACCTTAGCTAATAATTAATAGTGTTGAGCTTAGAAGGAATAACTAAACCTTTGCCAGATTTGGTGGATAGTGCAGCTTCCTCTTTCTTACTCCGTTATTGTTTCACGTGGAATGTTCTCATAAACAAAGTAACGCTCTAATTGGCTTTGTATATTGTAGCGTTTCAATTAACTTATTAAACTTCAAATGTCTTATTTATCAAACTTTATACGCCCTGCAATTTGAACAAATATGAGAAAAGTTCGTTATTAGTTGGGTATTTCCACCGGAAAAATAATTTGCGTGATTCGCAGCTCTAGGAAGCGCAGTAGTGTGTTTGAAAATCATTCGGAGCTATTCACCTTAGCTGATAATTTACAAAGAAGTTGATTCTTGTTGACAAAGAAGTTATAACATGGTGAAAGAATGAACATTCGGAGGTAATCACCTTTCCTTGGTTGGATGGGAAGTATTACCTTTTCTTGTCAATAATCATTAACTTGGGAAGTGGTTCCGGAGTTCTTTGAGCAATAGCTTATTCAATCCGTCAAATTTCATGAAGCAGTCTGAAGACAAACAGGACAAGACAGCAAGACTCTAAGAACTAACAAAAGAAAATTTTAGTTTAAATAGCTTATTTTTGCAAAAATAAACAATGTTCATATCCTGTAAGTAGCAGTAAGGTGTCGAAGCAGAAGGAGTTAATCAGCCTAACTAACAATAATTAGTGATGTTGGGTTAGAGTGAATGCCAATTAGATAATATGATTAATTCCAGGTTGAATGGGCAATGTTATCTTCATGTATCCGTATCATTAGTGTGTACACGGAGTATTATGTGTTGCTAGGGCATTAGCTCTGCAATCAGTTTAACATATATTTCGTTCTATGGTTAAACTTCATGTTAGTTTACAATAAATTACAAAACCTTTTCGATAGATGCTGTAATGGAATTGATTCTTGGTTGGCTAGGTTGTGACAAGGCGATGTCGAAACAATAACTTGGCAGGTCGTATTAGATGACGTCGGGATAGTGCATCAGAAAGCTTTCAAAACTCGGCTGTCACCAAGGTGGGTAATCCATCTCTGACATGATTCATCTCGAAAGTTATCTGTCGACTCCACGAGGTTTGAGGAGGTAGGGAGGGGGGCAGGGTATCGAAGAATCTGATCCGAGGAGATGAGGACGTTACAAATGAACAGGATACGCCAGGAAGGGTTAATGCGATATGACGTCATAGCCGAGCGAGAGGAGCGAAACGAAGGATCTTCCCCCATTAGTTATAAGAAACTGGAGGGGGCAAGTGGGGCCCTTTCTCGGGAAAGGCAACACCACCGTCTTGGGCTCGGAACAGAGGTCGCCATTGAAGTTGGTGGTCCGGGTGGGACCTTGAGGCTTTGGAGTGGAGAACACAAGCTACCGTTGTAAAGATGGAAGAACCTGACGGCCTAGTGGAATGACCTGAGATGCCATCGGCGGACGCGGCGTTTTACGGCACATCCTGCCCTCTCCTGGGCCTCCCAACTCCATTACTTCACATTGTCGGTGACCCGAACGAAAGCTTTACGAACCGGAGGCTCTCAAGTACCCCACATATTCAAAACTCCTTTCGTTACCGCTGGATCCTTGACAGAAAAAATCATGCTCGGCAACTCTCTTCAACAGTAAATACTTACATCACCATAGGTTTGGACCCTTTAGTGATGTATGTTGAAACACAACCTATTTGCATGATGAAATTTTATTGAGCATGTAAACATTTTGAGGCACACGTGAACAATGATTTGTGATTGAACAAAGTCAACAAAAGCGTTATATCGTTGAATGCCAGTTTAATAAAACAAACCCCATACCTAGTCCTGTAGACGAAAGGAACCTCAAGGTATAGCATACACATTTTTAGAGAAAATGTAGTGGAATAACCAACTTTGGACAATTAGCTAATGTCCTCCACAATCTGGCCATACGCTGTTGATTTGGAGGAAGCAGGATCCAACTAACATTGAAGAGCAATAGATTTGAAGTACGATTGGACGGATGTCAATATTATGATTGGATGATTTTTGAATTAGTTTGTTACCTATCGAACCAAATATTTCGGTTAAACCTGAATGTTGACTAATGCAGGTAAGCTTGACCTTTTCAACGATCATCTGAAGAAACGAGTGCAGCTGCGTTTAAGTTTACAAGCTAATTAGGCTTATAATATCTCAGCGTCTATGGTTCCTACATTTCGGCTCATTACATTTACACCTAAGTTGGGCCAAATGTTTCGGTAATCTTGATTAGGGGAAATTGGCAACTTATTTAAGTGAAATATTGAAGCGAGATACTTCAGGTGAAGATCCACGGAATTGGCTGCTTTTGGGTGCAGCCAGTTTTACGAGGCAAAACCCGATCAGGTGCGATGCTAGGCATATGGAAGAGTCTTTGGATGACCACAATTATCACCCCTTCAATGGTACCAATCTCCTGAAAACCCCAACAGTCTATTTTTCAGTCTAGAATCGTGCGAATGGCAGCAGTACAAACGGGATTGCGAGCACCTTTGCCAAAACACTTGTTGGCCCAAGACCGTCCACGCTTTTCGTTAGGTTAGTGCCCATATAAACTGAACTATAAAACTGATTTTTTTAATTTGGTTGATCGAGTTAATTATCACAACAGTGGCATTCTTCAAAACAAAAATGTGTCGTTGGTTGAGATTGGATTGCGCCCTGGGCTGGTCCCGGTCTCAGGCTGGTTAATAAAGCTCGAATCAGTCGAGGAGGAGCCTAATTGGTCTCGACGAGCGGAATATAAAACTCCTCTGTCGCGATTCATGCAATCTCGGATCCCCACCCACGCATTTTCCATAGTAAACACGCTGAAACGTAGTCGTCGCGCGAATCTGCATTCGCTACGGTCATTTCGGCCAATCGTGAGAAGGACTGTCATTATTGCGTAAGTGTCGGCGGGCTCGCAGACTATCGACACGTTAGAAAGAACACTGAGTGTGCTGGGCCCTGTACGATTTAAATCATTATCTTAGTTGATCTTGAAATAAATCAAAACCGTGTGTTCTGCATAAATGCTGTAATCGCAATTAGCGATCTTCCAAGACAATTGTACATATATTCAACTTGGGAAACGAACATTAACGACATAATTCTAGTTTCTCAAGCTGGGAGGCGTGCATAAGGAGGACAATTAACTTTCCGATGGAGGTAGTTCTGGCAGCTTCTCCTTAGACTAGATAGGACAGATGTAGAATCTTGGAATGCCAAAAATCAAGAAAAAAGAGGGTTAAACTCAAAGTTAGGAGTCATTCTTTCACTTGGACACATATTTTGAATGGACACTTTGAGTGTTATGTTATAAAACGAGATATGTTATAAACGTGATATCATCAATAGCATCTATAAAAAATTATATAATTATAAAATTAGTTGCCTACTACAAATCTGGAAACCAGGAGTAATCTGAATGAAATTTCGACAAGAGGGAATAAACTCCATGAGTGTGGTCATACAAACTACCAATGTAATGCTGAAACTTGTGCGTACTTGGCCAGACATCTCCAGCAATAGGTACCACTTCTGATTGATATCTATTATCTGACAGTATTGGACGATTTTTTTCAAACAGGTGAACCGATGCATCATTTAATTGATGGAGAGATTCTTACAGACTGGTGTACCGTCTCGAGTTTTGCAACGTATTAGGTGCTCCTTTTCAATGTGGTCAAACTTCACCGTGAACATGACTAATAGATTCAGAGTTTCGGATTAATTTCCAGACTGGCTAATTAAGGGATGATTCAAACAGGATTCGAAATGGATTCGCTCGCCCCCTTTCCCCCATCAAAGGACAGGAATCCACGAGGACACGAGGGAGAATAGGTGGCGAGTTTCGGAGGTAGCCCGGAGGCTACTCGACTAATTACCTCGAGAACCACTTAGTTAACTGAAGGATAGAGGAAGCGGTGGTTAAAAAGCATACACGTCCCCACCCCCCTTGGCAAGTTTTCCCCCGGAGCCATCCCAAGTTTCCCGAGTAAGTGACTTGGGGCGGAGGGGGTAGTTCCAACCCTGTGGGATGGCAGGAGATTTCAGGCTGGAGGTCCACTTGGAGAAACTTGGGTCCGCATCCCGAACTTGCTACCCCGAAACTTGGGTTTAGGTCCCCAGATGCCGGATACAACCAAATTAGATTTAGACCTTCCCCTCCCATCTCTCCTCCATTTCCCCCTCTCCCCCACTCACTCGCTGCCTCTCTCTCGCAACAAGCACCCGTGCCTTCCCTAGCAATCCAAACCCTTTACTTTCATCCTTTCCCTTCATAGACATTAATCACGGAGCTGTCAGATGACCCCTTCATCTAATTGTTGAGTATTAATAAGTTCCTTCGAAGACGCTATTCTTCAAATGAAATATGGCCTCCGAAAAAAAGGAAACGTAATAATCCTGGAAGTGTATTAGGTCTGATATTGGAAAGCTCAATGAATCCATAACATTGGCCCTACCTTTCTGTAATCCATTGAAATAACATATTTCGGATATTGATTGAGATTTTGTTGTTAAAAACGTTCCCTTCGTCTATTTGCACTTCATCTGAATTCAATAACAAAGTTGAGCTGCGTTGCACACGATTGTGGGCAAACTGGTACCAATTGTTTGAATGTGAGTAAGTTGGTCTTCTTACGTGAGCTGTTTCTAGTTAAGTTTAAAGTTACAATGCTAGTAATAAGGCGTCTTCTTTTGGGAACAGCACTAGCTGAGGAATGGGAATTAGACAAGTATTTCAGGTTGAACTTCGTTTACCCCTGCAAAATCCCATTTTTTCATCTCTTGAAGAATGAGTAAATTGCCTTCTTTATTCGTAATTGGATTCTTTCGTTTTTTTTCTTTCAAATTCGTTTTTTATAGTCAAATAGTAGCTTCAGTAGGTGCAATTTAAAAAAATGAAGATAAAATAAACCCTGCCTAAGATACAGTTAACTCTTGAAACATTGTAAAAATAAATACAGCACTTAGAGGAAAACGTTGAGGTGCGCTAAGAGAGAACAAATAGACAAGAAGTTTCCTCCCGACCATAATACGTTGGTTGAGAAAAGTATAATGGCTAAGATATAATTGATTGTTTAAAGTTGTAAAAGAGAAAGAGGGGGAGAAACAGGAACAACAGTGAAGAGAAAATTCTCATCCAGTGGCTTTAACATTAATTACGGTTTGCAGAAATAAATGTACTACTACAGCTTGTACCTTTGTTGGCAAGTTGAGTATAGACAGGAAGCGGCCCAACGACAAAGTGTCTGTGTCAAAATGGGAAAACCTCTCACCTCTAAAACGTGGACATTCGCAAAATCAGCGAGTCGGGCACCCTAAGCCTGCATGATGTGCAATAATGTGACGCATCAAAAGAGGGTCTTTCGCCACGCTTATAGATCGATCACCTTTATGGGTTACTCTCTCTAATCTTACACAGAAGATTTTTGTTTTGGGTACCTCTTTCAAAATTTAGATAGCTTGCATGGTTTTCCAACGGGGTCGAGTTTTTATACAACTCATTTTAAGACGAGGTAACAATCCTGTCTCTGCCTGTATTTGTGTAGTGGCCAGAATAACTGTTTTGAACTGTTTGGATTATCTTGATGTTCGTCTTTTTTGTACATCTGCACAGCTGGATGCCATAAATCCATACAGTACTTAGAGTTTGCTTGTAGATAAGCAATTTTGTATGTATGGATAATTCGGAGTACCTGCCGAGTAACCAATACGTTTTTCTGAACTTGATATTTAATTCATCTTTTGTTTTAATACATGCTCCTTCCATCACAGTTTCACATCTGGAGTCATCCCAAGATAATGTGCTGTATTGGCATAAGGAATTGTTCTTCTATTCAATGTGACTGGAATTGTAGTTGTGTTAGTTCGTAAAATTGATATGAGCAGATTTCTGCTCATTAAGCTTATGTCGGCATTTATTTGTCCATGTACTGACTTTGTTAACAGTATCCTGTAATTTCCTGGTTGCTTCCTCAACTGTATCACCCAATGCTAGTAGGGCAGTATCGTCAGCAAACGTTGCAATTCTAGTAACGTTATCACTGGGTACATCACTATTTATAGAAGATAGAGCAATGGCCGTAGCTCTTACTAAATGCCCTGAAATTTTATTTGGTTGAAATGTCTCATGCAATAGAATAGGTTCAGAGGGTCTCCTCCATGTTTTCGATTTTTCATTCATCTTATTGTTCCCGCTCGTTTGTCTTCGGTGTCGCCCGTCATCCGTCTTTTCAATAGTAGATTTTAACGGTCATTAAATCGTCGATCCTCCCTGCCCACCCGATGCAATGACTCGCCGGAAAATGCTAGTCTTTCTTTCCTTCACGCCGAGATCATCTTTGCCGCTAAGTGCACACTAAATCCCCACAAACGATGATGAAAATTAAACTTTAAAGGGGGGAAAAATTATTCGACTCATCGTTCGAGAATAAAAAATAATAAAATTCGAAAACAGGGGGGTGGAAAAAGTCTGGAGAGGTCTGTTGAGAGTCGTGCGATAGCTCTATCAACCGTTGAAGATGACGTAATCAGCGAGTTCATCACATTACCGGCTCTTTTTTTTACCGCTTCCTCGCCCATCTTCTTGGGTGAAAAATCTACGTTTCTTCGAACACTCAAAGAAAGGAACCCCCTTCCCCACTCGCAACAACTCCATAATCGTCGAGTTTTCGTCGCCACTCTGTTCCTCTCTTTTTTATCGTCATTTTTCCACGTTCTCAAACTACCTTCCGAGCTTCAAATTAAATCTTTTCCCCATCCTCGTGAAAGTCCTTGGGAAATACCGCCGTTCAGGGGGCTTCATTTCACGATATTACAGCGAACGTTTCATTGCGCCATCTTCCTTTATGCTACCTCGTTTTATATTTTCCTGTTTTATTATTTACTTCCCCTTTCTCCGTGTTTCTCTCTGTCTTCCCATTATTTTTACGGCCTGACTTTTCATCATCTTCTATTCCCCCGCGTTAAATCCGAGTGAGACTCTTTTGAGTTGACGACGAACTAATCGGACTCTACTTTATAGGTGCCAACAGAAATGTGCGTTTTCATTTTACACCCTTCACGGACTTGAAATATGCATAATTGATCCTGGAGATATTAATTTTGAAGTACATTATAATTGATTTAAAAGTAATTACGAGTAATTACTTTATTACCACTTTTCATATCCCAAAGGGAAATTTTCATCAATTCTCTTTAGGAACTAGTCACTTAGAAATCTAATCAACAACAACTAGAGAGAAAATACTTAGCAAACCTTTTAGCAAAAACTGCGGCAATATAATTACGGCCTAATTACATAACCTAATTACAAGGTATGAATATCAGAATAGTATCCGAAAAGTTCCAGAACAATTCAAAAAATTGTATTTTCGAATATTTAGAAATTCAGATATGTACAATGCAAGAAAATTTTCTTTTAATTGTAATTCGTACAATTTTGAACCCAGAAGCAAGATTAAAAATGATTTCATGAGCCCTAGTTTTTTTTAACGATTACTTTTTGTGACAATATTAAATTCTAGTCGAGCTGAACATGATAAACACGTAAGATGATGTGGGATTCCTATATAGCGATAGTCCTCGCTATAACATCAATAATTTGGAGGATCCTACTTTGGAGAAATTCGATGAAAACACACGACTATTTTGGGGAAACACCGTACCTCGAAAATGTAGCGTTGGGGAATTAAAAAATGTGCTCAACATGCAGATATATATTCGAACTGTACTCTTTGGCCAGTTATCGGAATGGATTTTCAATGGGGTGTAATTTTGCAACATCGTCATCATTATTCAAATAACACCGCCTACTGTTCCGTCCAGGTAATTCAGCAAGTCTCTGTCCTGTTCATATTGCTGTCTGAGTCCATCAGGGTTGACTTTTTCAGAACATTGATGACTCCTAAAAGGAGGAGATTGGTTTTGAGTAGTAGATGCACGGGACATATTATTTAGACACGTAGATACGTGATCAGTGACGTTTTCCCCAAAATAGACGCAGTCAAAGCGGCCTTACACTGTCTATTTCCCCAAAGTAATCGTCCTCAAGTTATGATGTTCTAGTCTCATCATAACATTAGTAATTAGGTTACTGTTGAAATTAAGTGACTCTGTGCAACTTTCTTTTGAGCTTTCGTGTGGAGCTGGAAGAGTTTCCAGAACGATCGGGAAGAAGATGGGATTCGGGTGCTTGTTGATTCCATCGCAGAAGCGATCGGCTGCTGTCTGTATAAATTCCTTCACAATTGGTATTGCCAGGTCCTTGTAAATGTTGTTATTGCTCACATACCACGGTGCATTGGTAATCAAAATGCATTTTTGGACTGTTTGCACTCTCTCGCTTCGGAGCATAACATTTGAACTAGGTGCGATGTGTGTAAAAGTTTCTTATCGAGTTTTTCTCCAAGGTATTCAACAGTGTCTTCTTCGGTTGTACTGCTTAACATCAACAGTGATCTTTCATTAGTCCACGTGAAAAACCACAGCCTAGATTTACCGACACTCTCCATTTCTTGCACAAGACATATACGTCGCTGTTATACCTTTGTAGTTCTTGCACTGCTTCATTTGAGTCTCATTTTGTTAACGAGTGGTGATGGGTAGTCATATGTGTACAGTAGGTACAGGATGCTTGGATTTGTCGTGAGGGAGAGAGTTCTCCATTGCATTGGACAGAAAACGAGCGGTTTGACAGGTATGACAGAAGAATAAGGTAGATTTAATCAGGCTTAATTATGTTGGGTTTGTAGATTGTGTTCCTATGATGGCATATTTCCATTAGCTAAGCTAAACGAATCATCGCATTATATATTTCCTTTAAGTGTATCAGGGCTTACCGTTTCATTGCTTTGCATTGCGGTTCTACGATTTATTTTTATTATTAGTTGTTTAATTGCTTTCGATGCCATATTCCGTAAGTTGATAGTAATTTAAATTGAGACCGGGGGTTCTATGAACTGCCTAAACCCACCTATGAACTCTTTTCTGCTACCGATGCCAATCATTTGTTCTCTTTTGCATTTCGCTCAAACTTTTAACTCCAAAGCATTCATCAAAATATGTATCATGCTGGATGTTCTTCACTCCGTGCCGACAGTCTTAGCATGTACATTTTCCTGAAATGGTCCATTAGTGTTCAAAGTGTTAAGCACACGTTATATTTACTCTTTGAACAGGAGTTAGTATCAGTTAATAGAAGACAAATCCATTTGTTTACAACAAGCCCTCAGATGAGTTGTTAACACCTGGGGGGGGGGGGGGGGGGAGGCTTCTTATTTCGTCGTTGTATACCACCTTAATTTGCAAAAAATTATTAAAATCCAAAATTTTAGTTTGAATAGTAGAATATTATGTAAAACACGTTTTCTCGCAACCTAATCGATAAATAACGTTTTTCCAATATTGTTCAAATTTTGACTGAATTTAAAATCAATGTAGTACTGTATTTTGAGAAAATCCCCCTAAATGGACATGCTGCATGACTGGGACCTTTTTCTTTTCGCGAGTCCAGAAGTGGTTCCTTTACTATAATGGTTGAGAATTAAAAGACCTGCAGGCTAGACTCAAGATTCTACTACTGTTTTCTAGTCATAGCTGATAAAATTATTAGAACATTGGATGGAATTCTCCTTCAGCAGAAATATTGATGTAGTATCGAGCATCTTGGACTTTTTAATTACAGGGTCTTGGTTGAAAATGAAGGGGAGGCCGCTACCTTGTTTTTAAGAGGGAACAATGTGTTTTCAAATTATAACCCTGCTCTCCCTCCTTCTTGACTACTTAGATTAATGTATTTTATAACGTAGGTTTTTGATGAAGCATCCCGTGTGAGGGTCAAGTGTGGGGTCGGGAAGTACGGAAGAGTGATAGGGGTTGAACAAGAGACGAGAAGAGAGGGTGAGGGGTGTAGCAATTAATAACGTGGAAAGTATGAGAAGACGAGGAAGGAGGTAAAAGGCGAGATTGATTACTTTTATTATGGACAGTGAAGTGGGTAGTTAGGATCGGGAAAAGGGGAAGGAAAGTTGCCCTTAGCGCTGGGCATATCCAGGAGATGTTTTCACGAAGGTTCCCTCTCCCATCCTTTTCGACCAGTAGTGAAACTTGATTCCTGGAGGGTCCGTGAACGTCTTCCCAAGATACATAACTTAAGGTACTCCAAAGTTGGGTTCCTTGCTCCACTTCAAGGATCCGACGAGATAATACAGCGGCGCGGGAGGTTTCAAGAGGATTCCTGGCATTTCTGGAGACTTCGGCCCTCCCCTTTCGCGGCCGTTTTCCTTATATCGTTCTGCCGGGGGTAATCGAAACCACCGATCGGAATTGGGGAGTTTCCACCCCGGCATCCCAAGTATGCAAAACAAATAAACTTTCACCGCACAAGTAATTCATCTTGTGTACTGATCAAAATTGGATGTAAATCCTTCTCTTACCAAGTTTTCGTTACTTCATCAGCTCAAATTCGTTAAATAATTATGAATAACTTCGCCATTCTCTTCCCATGTGGTTACTCTAGGTATTAGAATTGTATTACGTGTTTCATTTCATTTGACGGATTCCAGTGGGTTTCTTTATTATTGAATTAGATGAATTAGGTAGTTGTAGTAGTAACAAAGAATACATATTTATGTTCTAGCAATGAATGAAGCACAGCGGTGCCAAGGCAGCAAAAACTAAATTTTTCAAAAACGCGGAATTTGTGCTTCTTAATTGTGATTCTCTCAAAATGAGCAGAACCACATGCTGGTATGGATTTTGGCAGGAAAACATGTCTTTCGTAAAATTTATTGTTCAAAGTTGGAATTGAACAAATTTCACTTAAGAGAGCAAAGAAAATGTTTCTCCGCTGATAAGAAATTCCCTTCGCTGCTAATAAGATAAATTGGTGGATATACGAATAGATAGAAGTTAATATGGAATTTTAAGCGTTTAATTTGCAAAAATTCAAATTTTGAGAGCTTTCCAGGGGACTTTGCGTTGAAAAAGTACCACCATTACGTATAGTCACATTTGTTTTCATTTTTCCCCATGCTGAAACTCATATTTCTTAGAAAATTCTGATCCCGGAAAATATTTGAATAGCACGGGCTTCACCCAGTGAATTTTTCAGTGGCGTTAGCTAATAATCGAAATTTCTCGCTCATAAGTCTATGTAGAGATCTGGGACCAGTCAGAATCGCCTCAGCTCAAGAATATACTTGATAATTACTATCGACTTGAAAAAAGGCAATTTTGGAAAATTTTTGGACCGTTAAATGGTAAATATAGACCCCTACCATACTGCGGGTGATTGAGAACTCGCGAAAGAACTCACCTAGACGCATGCCGAAAAAGAAATTCGCTAATAAAAACTGCATTCTTGTTCTGAAAATGGTAAACTTTAAGATTGAACTTTAGAGTAAACTTTTCGGTAGGATTTATACTTTATAATGGGTTCTTTGTAGTAGAAAAACAGATTAAAAAGCTGCGGTTCTATCCATTGAAATTATGGTTAATGTTCTCAACAAATTTGGATTGCAATAAGGCAATAAGCGACGTTCATTTCGAATTGTTCGCCTCAAAAAACATTAACGTAACAGGTTTCATCGAAATATTCAAATGAAAAAGGGGTTTTATCGCTTTTAGGATGTTTTGTGAAAACGTGTGGTGCGTTGATGAAAATGGTCGCGTGCAAAAAAAAAAACGTCTTGCGATGCCGGATTTGAACCGGCTATCCATTGGTTAGACTTAACACCATCTAAATCGTTCCACCACGACTCCGCAACAGTCAAGTGTGTACAAAAGTGATTGATAAGTTCAAATGAGGTTTTCGGGCGATAGGTTTTTGAATTTACTCATTGTTAGTTAAAATTTTCTCAAAACCGACAGACCTTGAAGACGTCACCACGGTCATTTAAATGCACAGGCAAAATCGGTGTGTTGTCAAGTCGGAAAGATCAAATTTAGGTATTTCAAAGACAATTTTTCTCGTTCAGGCCATTTGGTTTATTATATCAATAATAAACATTTGCAATCGATCGAGAAAAAAATGTTAACCCCCCCCCCCCCCCCCCCCCCCCCCAGAAAAGTTGTTGGTTTACTTTTCAAGATACGAAGATTTCGAAAATCGAATTAAAAATATCTTTCCGTTCTAATTCTTGTCCCGAACTACTGGTTAATTTGGTTCGAAAATCCTCCACAAAAATCCTTCAGGGATGTCCCAGTAATATTGGCATCTGGATTAATTACCCCTACGGGGTGATATTTAAGGGTTAAACTGTTGGTAAATTGACATTTCAAAAACTTTTGATGTGAGACAATTGTTTTTTTGGTTTGATTAATATAGAAATTAGTTTCATGAATCGAATGAGGCCCCTCGAGTTGTTGTTGTCCATTTGGAACAATCGAGAGGGAAGACGGTACCGAAACATTGTCTTTGATGGTACAGTCGAGTTATGGTAGTCTGGTGACCGGCATAGGGCTTATCTACTGCAGAAGTTAAATACCTTTCTGTAATATTTCGTAGCATTCTACCATCCAAATGTTCAAAATTAACAAACTAGGCACCACAAACATCTACTTATGTTTAGTCGCATTTTATTGGAGTTAGACAAAGAATCGTCATAGGGGCTGCGCCTGCATTCAAACTAGACTGTGCTCATGGTTCAGTTGTTTCGATTATACCTTCGTGAGAGCTGAGGGAGGAAATAACCTTGAAAACCAGAATCCAATATGTGCTTATTTAGGGAGGAAATCCGTGCCTCCCGTTTAAGTAAGAAATAAGGACTAGAGAGAAAGAAGTGGGCAAGGAAGTCTGTTATTAGGTAGGGTTCCTCTTTATTAGGAAGAAAAGCTGAAATCGTATTAGGAAAGGAAAAAACTAAGGTAGGAAGAGGCGGGCATTATCGTGTGAATCGGTACTGTTCTAAACCTTCTCCCAGAGTTTTCCCATGGGAAGCAATTTAGCTGCAAAGTGGGCAAAGGAGGAACAGGCAACAACAAAAAAAGTAAAAGAAGAGAAAGACTCGAGGATACGGAGAGAGGGAAATCACGGAGGAAGCCAAGACAAATGTTTATAAATGAAAAGAGCAGATCGGGGTGAATTGGGACCTTCAGGAAAGAGGGGGTGGACGGATGAAAAGATTGAGTAGGGCTAATAATAACATTCTGATATCGGAATCCGGAGCTCCCGAACCCGGCCGAAGAGATTCGAATGGGGCCCGGTGGGGAGGGAGTTTAATAATGAAATATCTCAAGCTCTCCCGAGTTTTTCTTATACGAGGAAGGAGAGAATCTTGCCGTGAAGAACATGGAAGGGATTTGAGAAAAAGGATGAAGAATATACGAGATATTAGCCAAGGTATTGGGAAAACCAAGAAAGGAGCCTGGCTGAAGAAAAAAAAACGCCTCCCACCTAATCTAACTTTTTCCGTAGAGTGGATTCAAGTTTTTCTCTTGGACTCTACGATTAGTTGGAGCGTTTTCAGGGTCGGAGCCTCCCAGTCGTTTATATGCAATTGGACTTTTTGGGGGCCCAGGGAAATCTGTGGTTGTTTATTGAGGTAAAATTCTCCCTGCTGGGGATAACTCTCGAATTATCCGAGACAGACTTCCTTTCGGTATACATTTTCAATGATGAACCTTTTCTAATCGACGAACAAAGAAAAGAAGTTAACTCTCTCTCCGAATTGATGGGCCAACGTTTCCAGGTGCGTATTCGTAGATTCTGAAGAAAATAATAGAAAATGTAACAATATCAACAAATCCAGTTATGTCACACAGCTAAACCCTAAAGACAAAAGTCTAAAATGCAACTGTTTCTTCACCTCCTTTCGCTGTTCCAAGGCTGTATTGAGAATACGCGCTAAGCGATGAGTGGCCTGAATTTCAAAGCGTTGCAATGCCATGATGTGTTCATATTGCTTGCGATATTAGACCAGTCGAGTGTTTAGGTGTCCCGCTCAAGACGTTATTATTAAATAAAACAGGTTTAGGTACTCCAATTTTTTGTCCTTGAAAAAAATATGCTGAATGAATAAAAATTGAAATTAAGTGCTGAATTTTTTACCACCAACTTCACATTCTCGGGACACTTCATCCCAGCAGCGGCGGACAATGTCCCTGTTTTGGTACGATTTGTGTTTTTGGTCCAACGGCTCTTATCAATTTTCCAATGGCAGAATCAATCTCACAATTGGCAGAAATGAAATCTGCAGAAGAGTTAGTGATCTCATGGGGTATCCAGCAACTATTCTTCCGACTTCTCGACTTCTCTTATTTCCTCGCGGGATGGAAGGAATCAAAATGTGAAGGTAATTTTCCGACTCACCCATTTAAATTTATTTTTCACCTTAATTGCGTTTGAACCGAATCTTATACGTGTTTCTAATAATGTGTTTTTCTAAAGGTTTATCCAATTTCAGTCCAATATATTCAGGGGTTTGGAGTGATTAGAGTCTTCAAGTTCCAAATAAGGAAAAGAAATTATTTTGTCAAACTGCGTTGAACGGCCCTGTGTTTATCTTTACTTCAGACGGAGCTTGACCTCAAATGAACCGAATATACATGATACAATCACTCTCTGAAACATGAAAGGATCTGAAATAACATTAAAAACCCGGTAAAGACCATTCTTTTCTTACTAGCTGTATTTAGCCTCATTCGAAGAAGGAGTTAGCACAATAGAAATACTTGGAGAGGTGTTTATTTTATTGAAATGCCTTATGTATGAATTAGGTCCTAAATGATTTATTCCAAAACAGAAAAACCTTTACAAAAATCGAAACTTCACACGAAAAATGGTTGTGGGAACTCTCAATGATGATATTTTCGTGATCAGCATTAAATTTCCTATCGAAATCCCTAACATACTTTGTCCACTGGACACCTATGACGGCCGCAGTACGCGAACGCCATTCGGAGCTTTTTTCTCAAACCTGGACCAAAATTGGTAAAACATGGATTAAAAAACACGGTTACATCAGAAAATTTGATTTTTACGGTCTTTTGCATCAAGACGCATTTGATTGCCTATCGTTTCGTATCATTTCGGGTCCTACTGACTGCGCCAACTGTTACGGTCCAAAAATATTGACACCTTTGACTGAGTTCGAACTTGTGTCATTGCTAATGAGGAGAAATTTCTTTCTGCTATCAACACTGTTATGGGTTGAGCTAGGAGGCCGATTCAATCAAATATCTTTGACTGCCGGTTATTCTCCTTGAACAGACAAGATTCTCAAAATCGGTTCTTGGTACGAATACTGAGAAGCGATTTCTTTGAGGATAATATCATTATAGAGACATTTAAGTTCATGTAGATATGGCAACCGATAAAAGCAATGCTGGTATGATCAGGGAGCTACTAATGACAAGGAGTTCGATGGGAGTGGGAGATTGTTATTTGAGGGAAAAGGCACATAAGAAACAGCCAACTACCCCTTCCAGGGCAGCCGGGGTGTGGCGAAGGGCGTGTTGACAGAAGGCTTAACCTGCTTGATGGATTACCGGTTCGATTAGGGTTGAAGATCTCCCTAACTCTCCCTTTCTGCTCCTCCCTTCCCAGCGTCCTGGCATCCCTTCGGATCCTTCTCTCCTGCCGAAAGACGGTACACAATGTTTCAATTACACTCCCCGTCCCCGCCAATCAGCTCTAATGGCCGAGTGCACCGGACCAATCGCCTCGAGGAGGCGCAGGGAGGTTGATCTTCAGATTGTAGGACGTCCTAAGTAACAAGTTTCCCGGTTTGGAAACTACACGTCGCCTCACTTATGATTAGGCCTACGGAGCTTTGACACAATGACAGCTCCTGTCGCTTGTCATTGGCTGATTTTGTTACCCTTCATCGGCAGAATGAACGAAGACGTGGTGCTTAGTATCAATACCTCCTGCACCAATCAAACTAATTGTACAGCAATTACATTATCCAAAGTCTTCCCTTTCTGTTGTTTCCGCAACTTTTGATGATCTTTATCAATCAAACATCGAACCAACCCAGCCGTCAGTATACACCTACATATTGTTGAGGTAACCTTACATTGAGCAGCATCTTTGTGCTCTGCTTAAACTGTTTGGACGTCTAGTCGCCCATTTTAGCCAGTCCGTTTCCAGCGTTCGTTTTGTATATTTGCTAATACAGTGTTCGTCTGCAAAATCATTCCAATCAACTGGTTAATCAGTTATTTCCAGTCCTATTTTACTCTACATATTACAGTAAAATGCACTGATAATCCTAATCTTTTGAAAAAATGTAACTTTATTGTCAATGTGGACATAACAGTTGTGGAGTTAGTAAATAAAGCAGAGGGAGTGAATTCCGGTTCAGTCGGCACCAATTATAGATGATCTCACAATTTGTACTTCAGCTTTAATAAATAACTGAAATAAATGAGTACTTAGTGTGGTAACATATACTTGTGGAATAGCTTAGTTGGTTAATGAGTCTAGTGGTAGGTATTTTTCGTGATGGTAGTACCGAATTGTTAGGATTACTGAGAGGTAAAGCTTGGAGATTGGTGACTTAGAAGTGGCTAAAATTGACGTATTGTTACCGACTTTTAATAGGAGTGAGATACTCGATACAGATTTTATGATTTTTATGGTTATGCATGCGCGTTTGTTCGTACCAAAAGCTCTTAAATTCTAATCCGATGCTCTCGCCTCTTTAGCAGGTAAGCAAGGTAGGTCGAAGAGTAGGAATAAAAATGACTATAGGGGTCTCCAACTTGCTCAATAACAGATTTTCCAAAAAATATCCGTTTCAAGTTTCAGTTAGGTGTGTTGCTTAAAAATAAGAAATGAACGTAGCAGATTTTGAAGTTCTGTAAACTTGTCACCAGATAACAGTAATGAAGAATAAGGGAATTGCTAAAAGACTCAGTACTGCGATGCATTTTTGCTAGAAACAGAAGCTACTTCAACAATTTTGAAATGAAAATTTCAAAAAATCCTTCATGGAAATAAGAATTTAAAGGATTCTGAAACTGTTTGTGGGTTCTAACGTTTTTTTTAATATTAACATATACTTGTATGCCATACCAGACAATAACTGTCTTAGAATTGAAATAGGAACTTCTTTCTCCTCCCAAAAAATCATGAGTCCCAAAAGAAGAGTGAGTTTGTTGGAGTGCACATTTTGAGCCCATTGAATGAGTCATTTCCTGAAAATGTACTAAAAAATCAATAAAAATTGCAAAAAATTGTTAAAAATTGAAAATGTATATTGTTTTGCGAAATAATTATCGGAAACAATTATGAAACCTGAACTAGGACATCTAGAAATTTATGTGCAAAATATACTGAAAAATGTACTTAAATCTCATTATAATAAGCTAGAAATTGGTTAAAACACAAAAAATTGTTAAAATTCATTTTTTTCCGGATTAACATTAGCTTTTTCACTAAAGTGCTCAATGTTCATCATAATTTATTATAGATGTACTCGTTGTACAGTTTAGAAAAATTAGCTCATACTGGAAATTTTTACCTTAAATTACGAATCTCTTCAAACATTCCCGTCTATTGAAGCATCAAACAAGTGCAAATGGACTGTCACAACAATCAAAAATTTCCATTCGTATCGGAAAATTGAACAACATTGATTTGATATTGTTTTATCCTGGAAGTTCAGAATCTTTCTTGAAACATTCATAACAGTCAACTTTTTACATTAACAAACAATCCGAAAAAAAAAATATGTACAATTCTGCCTCCATAATAAATAGCCAGCTTGTTATATTCATGTATATTTCCTTTTAATTGAATAGAAAAAACAATCACCACAGTTTTCAGCATAACAATAAACTTTCTATGCCACCCGTATGAATATTCACTTGGTTCCCATTGAGAACAAGCCACGTGTAAAGCCGAACAACACCGAAAAAAAATAAACAGGCGACACTGTTCCGCCGAGCAACACGGACCCTTCTGCCCCAAAAATATTTTTTTTCTCCGGCGTTTTTATTTTAAAAAATATAAAATAAATTGTCGGGAGGAAAGAGAGGAGTTTTTCGCCGTGATATGTCGTATAGTTGAAGAGAGAGAGTGAGGGGGCAAGAGTTCGCGGTTGTGTGTTTTAAATTGCGCCGCAGAGGGTTGTGGGTAGGTTGACGGAATTTATTGTTGGGGGCAAGTGCGTGAGCGTGTGGAGATATACGGGCGAGATTTTAAATAGGGCACGAGGTGGGGCCGGGATGAAACAGAAGCGGAGGTGTTTGCTCTGCGGTTTGGGTAGGGGGGAATTCTTCCGCGGATTCGTCCAGCTTTCTCCTTTTATGGAAAAAAAACACTTCATGAATTCATTAATAGTTTGGTTTAGCAGAAAGTTAGGTTGGTAAGGTGTTTTTGAAGGCTATTAACGTAGAAGGTCCTCCCCCGTCTACTAATGCCTAGTCCTGCCATAAGTTCTGTCACAAGGAAAAATGCATGGAGACATCATTTTGATCTTAAAGCTTAGCTTTAGTTATATCATTTGGAAATTGTAGTATGTTATAATGTGAGAAACGATTAATCACTCAAAATGCCAGCCTTTTACCTTTACACAAGCTTGTAAACTCCTGGGCTAGTCATCGATGGTAGTACGCAGCACTTCCTGATAGGAATTATGAACAGCATTCACCAGAGACGACTTCAAGCTCTCCAAATTACGGTGCCCAAGGGGATTAGAGCTGATTGCCCGGTGGGTTCTTATCCAGGCTTCCTGAGGGTGGCTGGACAATCCGACATGGTGATTGGGGGGAACAGTCGAGCCTTGTGGCCTGAAGCTGAGTTCTGCTCAAAGATCCAGTGTTTCCCTCGAACAGTGTCCCATTCAGGAGCTTCAGAACTGAGCAGTGATTTCTAGCTCCATACCTAAGATAAAAGCTGAGTCCAAAGAAAAAATCAGGACTACTTAATTCTTAAATTACAATAGGTCAAAGTAAGTTGAGAATAACACGGACCGTTCATTACCATTTCCATTTCTTATAAAACGAGGGCTGTTCGCCGTGGCTGACACATTGCAAGAGAGTTCAACTTCTTTCAGGGAGCACTAAAGCACAAGATAAAAGAGCAAGACAATAAAAATAATTGATTTCTAGAAAAAACTGAAAGAACAAAAAAAAGACAATGCTGAGTTATATTGAATCCAACAGCATGAAAATGAGGCTTTCAAATTACAAAAGAGATTAAGAAAAACAGAGAATAATACTAACAAATTGGACAACGTTGGGTCATGTTGACCGAAGCGACATTTTCTCTTTCCTACTGTTTTTGATAATGATGTGGTCAATCAGCCTTAACACTGATTTTCACTTATTGACAACAAGGCGTACATGTTTAACAACTACTGAATGTCAAAAACCCCGCCCAAATCTCCCTTAAGGCTTATGAGGGTTGTCCCTTTCCTCGGGTCATTTTGATCCTCACATTGTCTCCGGAAGGTTAAAGATATTGACTGCATATGTTTTCCCGTATTCCGTGTCTTCTTGATCTTTATCATTTCACTTATGATGTTACCACGTGTGTCTACCCTCATGTTAGCTCACGATTCCTGCCTCAAGTTATTATAAAGAGGACGTGTGAAATGGGAATAGAACTTTTTACATACCTTCTTAGAATAACTGCACTATACATCTCTTATTTTACCAATCTTGATCATGAAATAACGGAAATTACCATGACAGTTTTTGGAATGGTATAGAACACCCGAACGTCACGACTGTACAACCCTAACACCATATTCACCATAGAACTCCCCTATGAATATAGTTGAACTGAGGGGAAAGACAACTTCTCTACGTATATTCCACTAAGCATTTCATGGCTCAAGCCAGCTGCGTCCGCACGTCAACCCCCATCCTTCCGCTTTTCACAAGTTTCTCAGACACATTCCAAAACAACCCTGATCCCGCAGTGTGACCTGCGGCGGGGAATGAACTCCCCATTCGTACAGAATAAAATAAGGAGATAACTCATACATGGCTATGATATCTCGATTTATGAAGTTTCATCGAGGCTTCAGGTATCGAAGATAACTAATACAGTACTTTTATATGCATGCTCGTATTGTACCAAGTGGTTTACTCACAAGGTGATGAAATTTCCTGAAAACTAGACACTTATCAATTTACTGTTGGACAAACTAGGTACCACATCTGTTTACTGCATTCTTCAGATGAATTATTTGGAAAATGGAACATCGGATTCTTTCTCCACCCCTCATGACTTAGGGAGGTTGGGAGGGTTCTGATCGCCTCCGTTTTGATTTTTTCCGTTGTTTTTATGCTATTACGGTGCACATGGTCTCTGATCGTCCATGTACCTTTATAAATAGAGAGAAGGTAGAAACTAATGCCTGTTCTCGATCCATCACATCAGTGTCAACGCATGTTTTGTTCAGTGATGCTTAGAGCTACGACAAAGAAGGTAACCAAATGAAGTAGTTACCTCTACAAAAGGTTGAGACGAGTAGTCCGCAATACCCAGAGGATGCCTGGAAGCTGAAACGTTACTGTTTAAGTGGTAACATTTAATATGTCTATCTGTTTTGACGACCATCCATCCCTGTCATTAAACGAAAAACGCTGCAAATTCTTTCACTGGGGTTTATTATTCAATCTGTTCATGATTTGAATTTCAACCAATGTCTTTATTGAATTTCTATGCATAGAGCAGTAAATCTGTTCTCAACCAATGTCTCTTAGAATCCCACCCCCCACAGCCAATGCCTGGATAGTTGATGGAGGTTGTCACGTCCGACATTTCGTGGTTTCAAGCACTTACCAATCTGTATCAACGAAATGTTCGTACTTTATTATGAAGCAGTTGAAGGTCCTGGCGGATGCAGTTGGCCGAAGCAGGATTGAGGATGTGCGAACATCAAAAAGCCCATCTCTACCTATTATTGAATCAGAGCAATAGACTTGCAAATTTCTTTATGGAAGGCGGACTACCCTTTATGACATTGCCGTTGGATCCTGATGCTAACCTTGCTCTTGCTAAATGACGGAATATACGTCATGTCGAGCACTCCCAGAAGAATACACCCAATAAGCATCTTGGCTGCAGATGAATGCATACTCCATTTCTTCGGAACTTGCATTGTGCGGCGGCAATTCAGGCCGCGTTTCCCAGACGGGAGTGCTCTCAGCGATGACAGAATCGTCCAATATTTAAATTAGAGAGAGCACTGTTTGGGTGTGGCACAATATGCACAGATTGTGGAATTTAACTGGTAGTAAAATTATGATAACACAAACCAAGATAAGGGTCATTGGTACCTACTTTTTAAATATTCATTTACATTCATACATTCAGTAGGTAAATAAAACAATTAGCACTGCATTGGCTTGTATGTATGGGGTGTCAAGTCCAGTACCTCTCGGGCAGACGCGATTAGCGCAACTAATTCGGTACTTTCACATATTTGCCATAGATCATGTTATAATATTACATTATAAATGTTGCATTATAGCTTTATGCACGAATAGTAATGTCTGGGAGAAATATTGGACTTCTTCATTGAGTTGAAGAGCTGATAACAACGTGTACAAAACTTTTTCCAAACTTGCAGTTGGACATTATAATGTCCACTGATGGATTTTGAATGGATTTTTATACCATGTAGTGACAATGAAACAGCATAATTAATTAATCCCACCGTTTCTTGGAAAACACAATAAGGGGCAGAGTAACAAGTTAATGTTTAATGTTGATCGTGAACTAGTTGAAGGAATGGCCGGGGCGGTGGGTGCACTACCCTTGGATTTCTCACTTCGAACAGAGTTTCTCAATTCCCCCTCTTTCACACTCCTAAAGGGTCATTGTGAACAACTTGGTCATTAGTGAGGCATTCAGAATAAAGCTGTTTTGACTAACTTGGTCAAGCCAGGCCCTTTTCCTCCCTTCTAAGCTTAAAGCCTTTCTCCCTGGCGAGGTCCGAGAGTTTCCTCGAGAACCAATAACAGAAAGGGAAGACCTTTCCGTAAGTGCTGCCAGAGGGTTGGTATCCGTGAGAATGGCCAAGGTGGAAGGGGGTAAACTCAAGAATCGACCTTCTGGGTCCAGATTTACATTCATTATAGGAGTTTTGGGGGAGGAGATGGTGGACTCAAAAGTGACCAATCCTTGATAAATCCCTTTCCGCTTTCTGCCAAGGTTGTGCCTTCAATCACGTGAGTGGTAGTTGATGGAGGGATTGTTTACAGAGCTTACAAGTCAAACAATGCACCTCAACGCTGTAATATCCCGTGGGAAATTATTCCTTCATCTGCCCAACGCTTCAAAACCAAGTTCTGGTGTTTGATAATCACAATCCAAATTTTCGTACATGCTCGAACAGGTTACCATCCAATAGCCCTGTGTTCAGTTGAAAAATCTTTTTAGAGATTCTTGATTCTTCGGAGATAATCAGCGTTTTTTTCCTCTGCAATATACTTTGTTATAATGGAGGTCAATCGTCGATACTCCTCGGGAAAAACTTCCACAGAATCCCAGTGTTCAAACGGTATAAGAAAAAAACATTTTCACAGTGTAAGTTGGTTGAGAAAATCTCGTTTGAGTCCTAAAAACGTGGGTTCTTGAGTGAGAATCATCGTTTTTCATCAAAAGCCGACTTGCACCAAAACAATTAGTTCGACATCGCAATGTTTGCACACTTTTTCGCTGAAGCTTTAACCTTAATGTATACTTTCTCACTTTTCTAACAATCGCCAAAATTTGCAACTGGGCTCAATCAGCGAACTGTGCTGTACAATTCATTGGTCTCAATCTACTCAGCACTAATAGAAAGACACTCCGACTTAGAAAAATATACGCCAAAAACCCTAGTTACAATAGTTACTTTCTTAGTGCAGCCTTCAACACCACTCTCGTTTGCCAAGATAGATTTTTAAAGTCAGAAACTAAATTTTTGCTATTTTTACAAAAAGTTATCTTCTAGAAATTTAAAAACGTTTAAATATAGGATTGAGTTCTCAGGCGTCTTATTCGAATTTGTGGTGGTGGCCCCTCAACATCATTCCGGAATTTTCAAAGCAGCCTGAATAGCTTAATTTCCCAAAAACGTTTGCTCATTGACTCAGCTCCTAAAAACAGTAGATTTGATGTGAATATTTTCAACTCCCTCTCTATGCTTTTAGTGCATCCCTCTCCAGATTGTGTTCTGTTATTCGAACGATTCTAAATCGAATCTGCCTCAATGCACGTGGTTTCATCCGAACGGGTTCTTCCCTTCAACGCTTCCCTTCTTAACCCTCGCAGACCAAGCGGGACGGTATATTCAGAAGAGGTACATCCCAGAGTGGGGGTAAACTTTCGACTTTTACTCCCCATTTTTTGTTGGCCCCAATCACTGAAATATTTATAAGTTCAACCCCCCCGCCGTCAGCCGAAAGGGCATCCACGTTGCTGACGTGTGTTTTCTAAACGGATGGATCTCTAGTTCAGGACACGTATCATGACGACATGATGTTCTCCCCCTACTTCCGCACGATATTCCTGCATTTTTCTTTCTTTACGTATTCCCGTACAACCGTCTATCATTCTTGTTATTTTAACATTTCCTTGTCGTACTTTCACCCCTACCGTGCCCGCCCATTTTATAGAATTGTAGGTACTGCATAAAACAGGTGTTCCTACGTATTCTCTATGTTTAACTAAAATGTTTATCCCGACCATAATCAGCAGTGGTCAATTCGTAGCTTGCTTTGACTGAATGTTTTCAATTCCTTGAAATCGCTTTTCTGTGCTTAGTTATTGGATACAAATATTGTAAAATTATCAAAAGTTTACTGGTTACCACTTAATGGGTTTGTGAATTGTATTGTACTAGAAACTAGTTATCCTGTCCCTTTTGTTTTTCTTTAAGACAAAGGCTCCTTGAGTTTCACAAATCTTTGGCAGTGTGGTGCTTTGCTCCCTTCCCAACCTATTCAAGAATTTTGCTAGTTAGCAATGCTGCGCTGACGATTATTGTTGCATGGATGTCCCCACACTTAGATAGGCATTGGATTCATTCCTGAGCGAAGCGTATACACACATTAAGGTCTTCAATCACTGGTTTCATTCCGCTGCTTATAGACATTTGAGGTAGATGAACTCCGGTCTGTGGGAAGGAGAGTGAATAAATCCAATTTTCTGGCATGCTGTACCAATGTTCTGGATTGCTAAATATTCACCAAATCTATGGAGTGTTAACCTTCTCCACTCTATGGCTTACGCTACCTACTTTTGCCCTGGTATAGGATCTGACACGAAACCGATTCGGGTCCAGTTTGATGAGAAAAAAGGCGTTCGAGTATCTTAAATCCTCGAACGTCCACACAATGGTCGCCGGTAGGCGGTTGTGAATCAATTGTTGCTAAAACGCACTCAGAAATCCGTGGTCCACGCAAGTCCAACTTGGTCTTCCACGCGAAATCGTGACAGAAATTTTAGCTTTTGCCGCCCAAATTGATATGCAATCATGCAATATGCAATGCATTCACCCATCACCTCGATCTTCGCCAGCTTTTAAAGGTCACTTTGATCTTATCCAAGACTGAATTAGCAACAGCCTATGTGCATAGAGGTGTCATACATCTAGCTTGCTCATTGGATAGTGGTGGAAATGCTGGCGATTCATTCAAAAACCGAAAAAAAATTGTTTGATGCTTCCATTTTCCTGATCTTTATAATTGAAAGAAGTTGTTCGTAAATCGTGAGTTGTCTATAATGTAAAAACTGACTGCTGAGATATAACATTTAAAAATTATAGATAATTGATAACATCCATTTTTGTAGTAAAAATAAACAATTATACTCATACATTAAACATAAAAATAATAAAAAGAAGCCCATGTGTAGGTAGCAACTCATAAATTAATGACATCACAGGAAAGCGAAAAATAAACAACAAATATGCAATTTAAAAAACCGTTCAGGTAGGCGGTCGGACTGCAGAGCGGGTAGCTGGTGTGACGCGTGGCTGGCGACAGACTAACCTACACGGTTGAAGCTTTTAATTATACCATCTATAACGACTTCTCCCATGCTTCAATTATTTTTTCCTGTATTTTTCATCTCGTTAAATTTCAGTAGGATTTCTACGTGTTTTTCCGTGTGTACCTAGAAAGCTTTATTTCTGGTTGTGCTGCCCAGTTCTGGGATTCACCTAGGATTTTTATCTAATACAAAAACCTTTTTGTAATAATGTGTCGCATTATTGTTTGTTTATGTCTAATTTAGGGTCTCCATTGTCTGGCATGGACATAGATTGGAAAATTTCAGCGAAATCTCGCTTTTTGCTTAAATGCGGTATGGAGTACCTATTGATGTGCTCTAGAGGGTTAAAATAATATCTCGTTGAGTGTTATTTTTTCTCTTTATGCTTATGCAGCTTTAGGAGGTAGAGTGGTGGAACCGGTGTTGAGAAGTGTGAGAGTGCAGACATTATTTGGTTATGGTCTCGGTGACTATTTCCGGATTCCGCCTATAAGCTTCTTCGTAAATCGAGGCGAAAACATCCAAAGCTACCGCCGGGTATTGGAAAATTATTCCACGTACGCCCTAGAAACCGCGAAAACTACCTCGCTCTCGCAACTGTTTGTACGACGGCGGTGGCGGGCAACATATATTCCAGAACCCCCAGACCTGTCAGGGAGGTTTCCCAACTCGCGTTTCGGCTAAGAGACTCGGCGGTTTGGTGAACACAACTTCACCGGAGCGAAGGTTTGTTTTGTCGTCTAAGTGGAGCTCGACTTCGGAAATGAAGGGAGAGCGTCACCTCGGTACGTGGAAAGGAAATGAGACTTCCGCTTCTCTCTGGTGAAATCCATTCGTCCCTTTTAAGCTCGAATATGCGGAGATAGCTATCGTGTTTGTTCGCAATTGTTTCAATTCCTTTTGAAAATTATCGCTTGGTTTAGTACCTTTCTACGCGAATCACTCACCATTATCTGCACGGCGACAGAATACTAACGACTGCCCAAAATTATCTGATATAGAATATCTGATATCCAAGATTATCTGATCTCAACAAACTGAATGAGTTATCATTTGTTGTGGTGGGGTGAAAAACCTTTCTGACACCATGGGGAATCGAACCCTTGCCCTAGTTTCGCCACTGAGACACCTGCACTAACGAACTGTTGAGTCAGGTGACAGATGAACTTATATGGGCTGAGTCGGTCTAGACGTGGGCTAAAACACCTCAGGGCCGGGGTTATGGGCCCCCAGCACAGAAGCATGTTGGCTTATTCCCTATCAACATCCCTAAGAATTTTGCATTTATTCATGGAGATTCAGCCCCTTGGTAAGGGGTTTGAGGCCCTTGATTAGTTGTTTCCTTTGAATAGACCTTATTGGGGTTTGTGCCCCAAGGAATTCAAACTGCAAAACGTTAGTCTCCTTACATAACCTGCATAGGACTGAAATTTGTTTGAAACCAATGCGGTGCAGGTGGAACCTTAGGGGTGCAAAGCCAGTTATGAGACCAACCATTGTTTTTAGTTCCCTACGGTTTTTGCCAAGTAGCGATTAAGAAATTTTGGTGTTTGGTCGATCTACCCCCGTGTTGGAGGAGAGAGGGTAATTCATCTTCTGGCTGTAACATCGAAAGGCAGTTCTCATCCCTTTCTATTTTTACAGTCCAGCTTTAGGCACCGCGACGCCAATTTACCCAGTTATCACACCATGGCAAGGAGTAGTCGCCCTAAACGCTTACCATATTAATGTTCCTCCGGACACCTGTAATGTTTGAACCAATTACCTGAATCTGGTTAGGTTGTATGTGTGCTGTACTGCCGTGGAATAGAGCATTAACTTGGTACTTCCTAATTTTGTCAAAGTTGATATCCGCAAGCGATCTCCTTTCTGAATCCAAAACCAAAGAAACATCAATGGTATATGTTCCTGATGGTGTCATTACTACAAGGTCAGCACGGTATCCATGGTCTTCTACGTTAAAGTAGGGTTCTAACTAAGTGGGCCATCCTTTCTGTCTTACACAACAATCTTAAAAACTCGGGTTAAAAAATGCCGGGATAACAAAGGGCAGAAGGAACCCACCCGAAGGTTAGTTGAAGGAGTGTTGAGCGGGGGGGACTGTCGGGTCGGTCGCTAAGAACTGTATTGCACTCCTGTTAATCATTTAAATGATAAAAAAATGAAATGTAAATCAAGAATTGTACAGAAATTGCACGATTACGAATGAGCAGGGGTTCCACTTACAACAGCTACATCTATGATATTCGTCAACCAGATCTACCATATTGTTTACAATGTAACAAGAACTCAGAACAGAACAAAAACAACTCAAAACATCCTATCCCACCAAACAAAAGACTTTGTTGGATGTGTCACCATCACATTTTTATTTGCTTTGGTGGCGATGTATTTCTGCCTTTCAAATCATTAACGCTCGTTAACTCAGCTAGCGTGACTGCACACAATAAAAATTACGTACAACTCTTTCGGTAGTTCACGCCAGAATTATGTAGATTGGTTTTTATTACGTTTTTACTGCTACGCCCGCTTTTAAGGCCTCTTTTTCGCGTCTCTATTAAGTCTATAAAATCAATTGGTTCCGGTAGACATCGGTGACACAATATTTACACTTGCGTAATTTTTCCAGTCTCACCAAACAAAGCGTTTGTCATGATCGTATGTAATGGAAACTATTTTCTGCCTGGACAATGAAATAGGGATTTTTAATTGAATGTATCTATTTAAATCGATTTGCAAGTGCCCGATCAAATGGGGAATCTGTGAATTCACAGCCCTTGGTATTAAGTTCGACTAAGTATTTGATAGGGTAAATGTACAAGTAGCAGAGATGTTAAGGAACATTTCTCAAATTCCGACGTAAACCTCTTCATTATCTTGATTTTTTCTGGCGAAACAACTTTTCAACTTGATTACTAAATCATTGAACGTTCAAAAATCCGTGAATTTTCTTAGGTTTTTTGAGAATTTTGATCCAGCTTGTTTGTACCTTTAGATCAACTCAGTTCCGTATTTTTTTGGCTTCTGTCTGTGATTAATCCTTGTCGTGCTAAAATCTATATTTGAATTTTGGTTTGGTATCCTTTAAATTTCAATGCCGTGGCTTAGTAGTGACGTACTTCAGGGATATCACGTACGAACTCAGTTTGGCGTTCTTCAATTTAGTTGAGAAGTTCTTTTTCAACATCTTCTGTAATATCCTCACTAAAACCAAATTTTGGTGATTTCGATTATCAAGAATCGGTTTTTACGTCATCTTTGTACCATTGTCGTATTAACCGATTTAAATATTTTCTCGCTAGGTAAAGTTGGAGGATTTTCTGTGTTGGCCACTCTCTGTTGTGTTGGACTACAGCGATTGCTCATAATGACAATTTCTTGAACCGTCAAAACACCAAAACTAGTGGACGGATTTAGGTGAAAATTTCGAGGTATACGCGTCTCAGAGGTTTCAAGTAATAGACGCAATCAAACGCTTCTCATATCTACTAGCAATTTCAACCGATGTCGCTGCTCCTTTTTTTGTTCAATTAGAAATTTTTGATCAAGTTTTGGAACACATTAATTTCATAGCTTCTATGTTTAGTTATACAAGGGAGCCAACGGAAGGGGTAGTAGTGATAAATCGTTACAAATTTACTGTTTTGATGAGAAACTGTAGTCGAGTTGTGCAACAGATGGCGTTAGATTTATAATTTGCTGTGCGGGTTAGGGATGGTTGCTGATCCATTCAAGCGCCGCATAAGCTATAATTCTCTGCTGATTTTCGTTATTCTTTATGTATTCAATTAATAACTTCGTCAAATCTGCTTTTCAAAGGCAGACGCGCATTTTCATGTTACAATTTTTGCACAGTGTCTGGGTTTAAAATTTCTGGCGTCTGCAAATGAGTCAATTTTGGACACCTCGGATGTGTGTTTTTGGGCTTCATCTGTCCTAGCAACCCAGCGACTCTTCAACAGTAGACGTACATTTTTATGTTACATTTTTCTCCTAGTACTATCTTGGTTGAAAATTTTAGTCATCTACCAATGAGTTCCTTTTGGACCCTTTGGATATGAGTTTTTGGACTTCATCTGCCCTAGCAACTTCAGTCAACATCGGGAACTCATTTCAGTTTCAAATTTCATTATCAATGTGCATAGAGGGGGTTATTCCGTGTATTTTTAAACAGATGGACTGTTTGTATGTGTGATCATACACCGGGAATAGGGAGTCCTCTTAATGATTACTTGAAAATATGTATTCATGTTGTTGCTGTGGAGCAAATAATTTCATATGAAAATGTAGAATCTTTTAAAGTATTTTTTCTGGTGAATATTACTTGGTAGAATGATATGTTTACGGATGTTTGGAGACCAACCTGTATGAACCAATACATTTACCGTATTGTGTGTTGGGGAGGAGATACGGTAAAGTGGTCGAAGGAAACGTCATATAGGAGGAAAAGTACAATATAAAAGATGAGGCTAACGTTATCAGGGGGGACGAGGCTATCTTGATGGCCTCATCTTGACGTATGGTAATGCGGTAGGTGGGGTCCGGTGGGGGCGGCGACACGGGTAAAGAAAAAGAGAAAGAAGAGCAAAACATGGAAGAACGAGAAAGTGGGGGAGAGAGAGAGTGACACATGGATGAAGCGGGGAAGGGACCGTTATGTGATGTTGTGCGTGGTATTTCATTAAGATTGGTGGTAAGGGCGGTGAAGGGAGGGGGAAACGAAAAGAGAAAGAGGTGGTTTAAGGACGGAGGTGGAGGAGGGAGCAGCACCTTTAGCCGTGTGCGAGGCGGCACGGAGGGGGCGGCGGCGCCAGGAAGGCGGTCGCCTCGGGGGTGGCACCTCTGCCCCTCGTCCTCATGCAAGCCGACGCTTTTCCACTCTTTTCCAAAAATCGAGCCCTTTAATTCCACCACATAACCACCTTAGTTTCTTCTTTTTTTCGTCCTTCTCCTTGAAAACCCTCTTTTTTTCTTTATTCTTTCTCATCTGCGAAATCCTCTTCAACCCCCTTTCCCTACCACCCTGTAGGGCTGTAACTATTCATGAATCCTTTTTTTCCGACGACTCTCCCGTCTCATTGAAGGATTTTTACGAATGACGTCCCAATTTATGAAGCCAATTCCGTCCCTATCTGTATTGCCTGTCCCTATCTCTATTACCCTGTCCCTATCTTCATCTCCATTACCCTTTCCCTGATCATGACCCGATTTCCCCGTTCCTCACCAACTAGTAAACCTGTGAGTTGCACAGGATGAATGAATCACACTTATAACAGCTACATATTTACAATTATTAATTTCTAATATGCAGTTTCTGCGGAAGTTCGTACGAAGTCGATGCTAAATAGTGCATATGAAAACCCTAGTACCACATTAGTGGTACGAAAACGTTACAAAACTTTGAAAAATAAATCGTTTCATTCGTACAGAAGAACAATGTTAATAGTATGCCTTGTATGCAATAACCAAAATTATCAACTGTGATGTTTACTCTCTCGTTTCATTGAAGGATTTTTACGAATGACGTCCCAATTTGTGGAGGCGATCCCGTCCCTATCTGTATCGTCCTGTCCCCAGCTTCACCTCCATTACCCGTTCCCCGATCATGACCCGATTTCCAAATTTCCCATCAACTGGTATGGCCGTGTATTGCACAGGATGAGTGAATTATTACCAAATCATATTCGCATATTCAAAGAATCGGGCATTTTAACGTGGAATGAGTTCGAAATATCTCCGAGAGAGAGAGAGAGAGAGAGAGAGAGAGAGAGAGAGAGAGAGAGAGAGAGAGAGAGAGAGAGAGAGAGAGAGAGAGAGAGAGAGAGAGAGAGAGAGAGAGAGAGAGAGAGAGAGAGAGAGAGAGAGAGAGAGAGAGAGAGAGAGAGAGAGAGAGAGAGAGAGAGAGAGAGAGAGAGAGAGAGCAGCAGCAGCTTGAAAAGGGCACGTTGTCAAATCGTGGAGATCTCGACTTTCTTCAAACGCTTATGAGTCCCTGTAATGAGGCATGTGAATTTTAGCCTGTAGTGCTAAGAGATGCGCCAAAATCTAGGCTTTCCAGCGATAAAACCAGATTAGAAATTCCGTGGTGTTTTCTGGGAGAAATTCGCTTTTCAACCAAGAAAAACGTGGTTTTTTATTGGATACTCCGGTTTTTAATCCTGCGTTGATTCGTCTGGTAAAAAAAAAGGTTCGAACTCGGATTTTTTTTAAATTAATATTGAAGCATTGTAATAAATTGTACATTTTTACTGTAAATACTGTTTAAAATGCACACCATTCAATCTATGACCCCCTTCTATCAATAAGCGATGCATATTTGTACACGAAGGAATCAGAGTTCGCCGGGCTGTTCCAAAAAAACCTCTGTACCATTGATCTTTTCTAAATTCAGATAAACCGAAACCCGCATTGTAAGTAACAGACAGATACACGACGCAGCATTCACATAAACATCATACTTTAGGTACCTGAGGAAATACGCTTTTAAGGGAATCGCCGCTGATATTCCCTCAGTTTTACGGGCCTTTAGATTTGTGTACCCATACACAAGTATCATGTCAGCGTATTCCACGATGGTGAATGTCACAGGCATTGTACTGATGCGAACAACGAAAAGCAAGTAATTATCAAACAGGTTTTTTTGGAATCTGACTCCTTCGTGAACAAACCTGCGTCGCTCATTGATAGAAGAAGGTCATCGATTGAATGGTGGACATTTTGAACAGTATTTACGGTAACAATGTACAATTTATTACCATGCTTCATTAATAATTTTCTTTAAAACCTAAGCTCAATTTTTTTTTTTTTTTTTTTTTTTTTTTTTTTCACCAGACGAACTAACGCATGATGAAAAACCAGAGCATCCAGTAAAAAAACACGTTTTACTTGAAAACCAATTTTCTCCCAAAAACTACACGGAATTTCTAATCTGGTAATATCGCTGGAAAGCCTAGATTCGGGCGCATCTTTTAGCACTACAGGCTAATATTCACATGCCCTATTACAGGGACTCATAAGCGTTTGAAGAAAGTCGAGATCTCCACGGTTTGACAACGTGTCATTTTCAAGCTGATTTTTTCACCCGTTTCGCTAGCTCAAAAAAGTTGGTTCTCCATTAGGGCAATAGGAAAGTTAACGTTCTTTCCAATAGTGGGTTCAGATTTGAAATAGCACGCCAAATGTGGGTGATATGGCCGTTCTAATGGGGTAAGGTAAAAAAAACTAGAGAAATCTTAAAATTGAAAAAAACCGCATTTCCAAGGGTGTGAAAAAAATTGCTAAGAGGCGTTTCCGATCAGAAATTTTCATTAGAATTTTCTCCTGGCCTATGATCATCACGAAATCTAACACTCTGTATAGTTTTGACACATTAAGTTGAACTTTTGACAAATAAATTTAAACCTTCGACGAATAGATTTCAACTATTGACAGATAAATTTAAACTTTTGACAAATTGACTTCAACTTTGGAGAAATTGATTTAAACTATTTATACATATTAGCGATTTCAGGGCTGCTTTCTTGCTATTCACACAATGCTGATCATGGATAATACTCAAATACATAGGGCAACTGAAGTTCAAGAGTTTCTGCGTTTACCTCGAATGAAAATTACTTTCTTACAACCGTATTCTCCAAAGTTAAACCTATGTGAGAAAGAATTTTCGAAGATCAAGAACAAAGCCAGAGAAATTTTGGGATGTGAAGGGGAACATCAACTGGTGGACGTTAGATTGCTAAGTGTGGCCTCCTTGACTCAAAATTATCGTTCCAATTATCATGGATTTGTTTTTAACGTTACTATCCGCAGCAGCTGGACGTCCACTTCATTGAAATTCGTTTTCAGAACTCGTTAATTTTTTGAATTGGTTAATTTTGTCGTTTCTTTCTTTGTTCCGCTTGAAGTGGAAATCTATTTGTCCAAAATTGAAGTCCATCTGTCAAAAGATTAAATTTATCTGTCAATAGTTGAAATCTATTTGTAGAAAGTTCAAATCTATTTGTCGAAGGTTTAACCTAATGTGTCAGTCCTATATAATATAATAATTCCAACAGGCGTCCCTCTACCTACGAAGCCTTGATTCAGAGGGGCGACCTAAATGACCGTGTCACTTCGTAATATATTTTGTACACTCGAAAATCATTTCAAATCATTGTTTTTTCGGAGGAAAGTAAATGTGATAGGGATCTTCATGCATGTTCGAAATTAGCACAATCACTTGTGAAATTCCCTATTTCTGTTCATTAATCACATAAAAATGCATTTTGCAGCGGTTTGTGAGAATGGACGATGCAAACCAAATTCAAATCATTAAAAATCTGTTCGGAGACGTTTTATTCCTTGAAACTCCGTTCCCACTCTCCCCGATAGATCTCAGCAAAAAAGCTCGGCGGAGGTGCCCGCTTCCACTTTCTCCGAGGTTTACAGTCGTCTCGGAAACTTTATCTATCAAGTTTTCTTCGACAAGCCATCGAACCCCCCTATCCCCTTCTAACGTTTACTTTATAGTCCCTCATCCTCCGATTCTCCCTTCCCACGCTCAAACGTCCCTCTTCACTTTCTCAAATTATCTTCAGTTTTTCCTCTCCCTAATAAAAACACTTAAAAAAAAAACCTCCAGTCATAAACACAATCTAGATCATAAACATCGTAAACCTTTCTCCCAGTTATTTCGAAAATGAATATAAAAAGTACGTTCACGCAATTTTTCTTTACTGCTTCCACCGAAATGAATTAGGGTTTTTTTCTTGAAAATCATCCTATTTCCCTGCTTAGATGGAAATGACAACGAAAGTGCCTGAATTGAGCCCATTTGAGTCTACAAGGTTGTTATTTGAGTGGAAAATACGATAGGACCTAAGTTGTAATTTCATATTCCTATTCAAGATATCTCAATCTCGTCTCGTGGATTGGATTCGTTCCTCCTCCTGATTCAAAAGGCTGTGTTTACTTCTAAAGTTGGAATATCTTTTTCTGTTTCTCGTAAATTCTAGTGGTGAGATTTATACGTTAAATTTTACAAAGAAAATTGGTTATTGGGCATTTGATTTGGTTAAACTTGTTGTTTACGATACTTAATAGCTTGTACGATCATAACGGAATGAGTAGAATGGCTGTTCCGTGAGCTTATACCTTTTTCTTCACCTACAAGTGTCAAACCATTTCATGTGGGGATTACTAATTTTGATGGCAACAGTTACTCTTGGGTTTTGGATCAAACGAAAGTTGTGTGCCGAACGAGATCGGTGTGTGAATCGTTAACTGCAGTTTTCGCAAGACCATGTTTCAAATGTAACAACAATGTCAAACATAAGAACCCCGTTAATACAACGATATCCCGTCAAATTGGCTAAGAATACCTGGGACTAAACTTAAATTCTAAGGACTTGACAAACGAACAAAAGCAATAGCGACCGAGCTGGAACCACTTTCAATGAGTAAAACGAAGTCTATAAGAAACTAATATTAGAATTATTCCATTCTAAACATCAGTCTACCTGGTATCCCAAATTCATTCTGGACGTACCAACCAGCCTCTTTCTTCCTCTTCACCAATGACATCAAGCTTCCTCTTAACTATGATTGTATGAGCTACGCCCTATCATTCGATTTTCAGTTCTTTGTTTGTTCTGATCTCTTTCAACACATTTTTCGAAATCGACTCAACATGGCAACTCCTTCATTTCATGAAAATAGACACTTCTCAAATCAACTCTCAGTTTCTTCAGAGATCACACAATCCTTGTTCATTCATTGCTTCTAGCAGACAAATTGACTTCTGTTTTGACCCTCTGAATCGTTTTGCAGCCCACAACTTCCCAACTTGAATACTACGTCCTGGGAACTCTCAACTTTAAACAATAACCGAAAGCTCTCTTAATAGCTCATAAAAACTTGATGGACTCTTTGGTTTCCCTTATCCGAAATTGGGAGGAGAAGAAGCCGTTTCTGTACAGATGAAGGATAGTGGGAGAGGGAGGTTCGGGCGTTATTTTACAGGCGAGTTGTTTCGTACCTTATTCTGCTTCGGTTCATCTTCAGGACGCACCTGATGAAGATGGAGGAAGGTGGGCGGCGTAATGAGGCGGAAGACGCTCTCTCAGCTGAGCCCTCTTGCATTTAGACTTTCTCATTTCCTCACTTCTCACCCCTTGAATTTGCCTTTTTAACTCTACTGCCTCCCTACATCTCTTTAAAATGCTCTGCCCTGCAAGCTTTAAAATGATTCATGCAGCTTGGCTCAGAATTGGTGTTGATAGTTTAGATAGTAAGGGGAAAGCACCAGTAGTGGACATATTAAGAAAATCTAGTGTGATTGTTTGTGTTACCTCATAAATTTTTAGCTCTCAAAATTTTTTTTGGGTGTCTACACGTTCTTCAGACATTTTTAGTTGAGTTTAATCAAAGGAAACACCAATTTTATAAATGTTTGAAGAAATAAGTCAAATTTTGTGGAATAACAGAAAACACCAGTAGTGGACAGCTAAAATTTTCTAGTGTTGATGTAGTGGACACTTCATGACCCAGTGGTGGACACGTCGTAGATATCAACAAGACGACGTAAAATCTCGTTTAAAATCATGTATATATCTAATCGGTAGTAAAACAAAAAGAGTTCCATTCAACAGGAATAATGAAGTGAGCACCAGTAGAGAACAATTCATGTATAAGTAGAAGATAGCTCATGGACTAGTAGTGGACATCTCTTGCACTAGTAGAGGACACCCCCTGTCCGCCTCTGGTCCGCAACACTATATTCATTTGAAAACCGTACCGAGAGCTTGTTCCAATACAAATGAACAAGTAGAAAATTAAGAAAATAGCCTTTCGTGAAAAGGGAAGTTGCACCAGTAGTGAAAAGGGATGTCCACTACCGGAGCATCCGTCATTTTTGTTGTACTAGAAGTGGACATGCTTTAAAAGCCCACTTTATCAATATTAACGGAGTTAGGCGACTGGAAAATCGTCAATTTAGTTACTGAAGTATATATTCAAACCAATGGGCACAAATATTTGAATATTATATGTGAACATTGCTTAAAACATACTTTCTATTCCTTAGCATTTTGCACTGCGTCCTGCTCAAAATCACTCCACCTACAGACTGGTTGTTTTTAATGTCAAGTTATTATTTTTCATTTTGGCCCTAACGTTTTCTTTTGGTTCATCACGTTTGTTAGGCTATTACTTTAGTTAATCCAAAAAGATTCAAGTGCCCTGCTCAACCCGAATCCTTAATCTACAACTTTTTTTCCGAAGTGTCCACTATTGGTACAGTGTTCACTATTGGTGCTTTTCCCTTACAGCCTCTTAAGTAGCGACCTTAATCTTCACATATTCTAACCAATTGAGGGAGCCTTAGTATCAAAATGGCCCAGTATCAATTTAATTGTGCCCCGGTTGAAGTTACTGTCATTTAAATCCAATAAACACTAAAAAAATATATATTTACTATCTTAAAAGGTACCCATTCATGATCTTTTCATCGTATCTCCAACTTATTCATCTGCATGACAATGTTAATCAAGTATTTTCGGTTTCATATCTGCATGTACCAGCTTTCAAGTTGCCTGTAGTTATATTTCCAGTTTTGTAACGGCTTGCGACATCAATATTCCCCCTTTGCTTTAGATGCACCGTAAATAATATACAATAGGTATTCAATTTAAATATTTACATTTATCATAATCTACTCCATAGTTTGGAAGAGATTTCAATCCTTGTAAAGCATTCGCATGAATTGAAGATTTCGCAAATTGAATTAAACGGTATAAAAATCTGTTGTTTTAGTCAAGGCAAAATATATTATTTCAACAGCACGTCAACAGGTCAGCCGGTCAACTACGCACACCGACCCCCTATTAATAATGAAAAATTATGATAAAAATGTCAACATGACTGAAAAGCCCCGAAGAAAGATGAATATTTATATCCGGATATATGGATATTTATAATTTCCGGTTTATCAGGTTGGCTTTAATTTCATTCAACGCTGAAACGAACCCTCTGAAAATGTTTGAGTTGTTTTACAATAAGAATAATAGGTTACTAGTAATATCAGGAATAAGGTCTAACATACTGGTCAGTAATGCATGAATTACAGGGATTCTCTATGTTCAATTTGTGTGTGATCACACTATAATGGATATTTATAAAAGTCAGATTGAGTTCTTAATCATGACAATTAAAACAAGACAACAAAATGGGTGTGAGGAGAGTTTGAATGAATCGATGAATTTTTTCCTCAGAGATTTGTTTTTTATAAAATCTAGAAGTGCGGCAGGGAATATTGGAGCCACCCTGTTTACGTTTTGTTGAAATAGTACATTTTGTTCGACTGAAATAACATATTCCCTCGGTTCCTTTCAATCTGCGAAAAGTTCCATTCCGTCTGAGAAAAGTTTAATTAATTTGGCTGAAAGTCTAATTTGATCTGCGGAAAGTTTGATTCAGTTCTGGAAAGGTTTAATTCAAACTGTGAATGTATATTATGTACCGAATGCACTTACATTGGCGCAGTCAGTACATATATGTGAATACATTACTTATTATAATGGAATCGACCCCAATAAAACTACGGTTTCTTAAGCAAAATGGGTAAACGCAGTTCCATGCTTTCAAGTTTGCTAACCAAAGTAGTTGGGTATTTCTTCCTTTGGAGTTCAGGGACATCGTTACCCACAGTGAGCTTATTTCTATCAGCAAGTAGTGGTCTATTGCAATATTTGCGCGTTTATGGAGAGGTTTTCGACGTAGATGATGAGATTTCCGACAGTGAGGCTGCGTCTAATGGCTATACCATACCTCCAGGTTCAAATTATGAGCTGGCCAACACGATGATGATTTTCAAGCACATTCTCGATCAACAACAACATTCAGAGTGCAGTGGTTCGGAAGTTTAGTAGGTAGTTACATATCATGGTATAAGTACTTTATTTTTCCATCGCATTTATAGCATTTCCAAATCTAATTCAACATTTTCCAAACCAAATTCAACATTTTACAAAACAAATTCAACATTCATTACTGGTACTGGTGATGGATAATGCGCGAATTCACCGCGCTACCGAAATTCGACAGCTGGTTGATTCAAGCGCATTCGATGGAATAAGTCAAATGTTTCTTCCACCTTATTCCCCCATGTTGAATCCAGCTGAGAGTGCATTTTCAAAAATTAAGACCGTGGTGAGGAATATTCTCAGTGGAGAAGGAGACTATGTCTTACCACGTGCAATTGAGCGGGGAGTAGCGGCTATAGGGCCTAACTCCATGCGACTGCTCGAATTTGCGAACGCTTTGCTTCTTCTGCCAACGGCGGCAGCTTTCTAACCTTTACACAAGAACTAAATTTCGATAAAAATTTAATAAATGTTGAATTTGTTTTGTAAAATGCTGAAAATGTTTGAATTTGGTTTGGAAAATGTTGAATTTGGTTTGTAAAATGTTGAATTAGATTTGGAAATGGTATACACCGTTCCTACCACGCCTTAAATTGTAGATTATTTTATTTTATTGTAATTAATAACAATTCCATTGTAAAGAAAATTGTCTATGTGATCTGCGAAAATATTTTGCTCAGTTTGTCGCGGAAATGTTTTACTACATTGACAGAACTTAATCCTGGTATCGTTTTCATTTCGTAGCTGGATATATTAGTTTCGTGAGGTTTTCTGCTAGGACCGGAACGTAACGTTCTCATAAAGCGATACTCCGATTCCAATTAACGTTGCCGTTTCATTGAAGCAGAGTCGCGGCCGGACCAATAAAATCGCGCCCCCAATTGATCCGCGGCGCAAGATCGACCTATTAATCAACTCGAGTCGGTGCGACCATGGCTTCCTATCATCGACACAAATGGAGATTCCGAGTGAGTCTCCTAGAAAGATTCAAAAATACATTCGTTATTGACCATTTGACTGCAAGGTTACTGCAGTTATTGTACAAGAATGTGGTAGAGGAAAGAGAATTGGGCATTAGGCGAAAAGTGTTGAAGCTTCAAACAACCTAAAGGACCGATCCTCAGGAATCCAAGCAATTTTGAGACTACGAACTCCCAGGCGTTCATCCCACCCCTCTGCCTATTCCTCATTTTTAGACCAAAATACAGAATCTCAAGGTTTTTACAGCCTGTTTTTTAAGCTTGTTAAGTTTTTAGCCTGAGGCGACCTCATGAGACTGTCTGGTTTACCCTAGAGTGGCAATATATAGTGAATTTTACTCTTCCTACGATGTAAAGAGATATTTCAAGTGTTTCGTTGACACCTACCATGCTGCCAATCCAACTATTCATTCTGGATTTGTGACCCGACGATGGTTCAATCCATTTAAAGCGCCCTGTGCGTTTGGTTTCCGAAAGTAATGGGATTGAGAAATACTTCATGTTATCAAAAATAAATTCAAAAGTCAGTTTGATAAAGTCAAATTTACTCTAATTACTCCTGATCCAGGACTTACGTCGTAAAACTGTATTGCTTGGAAATTAGGAATGATAATTAAACAATTTGTTTTGTTGAAAATGTATTCACCACCCTAATTATGAACGAATTGAAAAGTGCTGTACACTTCGCTATTATTGTTCTATTGAACTAATGATTTCAACAGTCAATTACACTGGAAAATTTCTTTCATAACTTGATTTTCATTAATTTTTCATCCATATGAAACAAATTATCAGGCTGGAGTAAAAAATACTCCTTGTTGGCATTTCCCTTTGGTTGAGCATGTTATCAAATTAGCATTTTGGGGTTAAGAAACTTTTTGGCTACTATGAGTGCCACCATTCTTCTCACCTATTTCTGACCTTTGCAGCTCAACTTTCACTAAAGAGGCGAAATCAAGGTTCAACACAGATGTGATTGATTTATTTTTGCCTTCTGGTTCAATATTGGTTCTTTCCATTGTTTACGTATGCATGTCTTTGCCTTTGCACCAAAAACTCAAAACTTCTCGCACAATAAGGGCTAACGCTTATCTTATACAAAGGAGATGCTGCCAAGTGCTTTTTCTAAGATACAAACATACAGAGAAGACATTCGTTTAAAGTTTGAAGCTTGGTTTCCAAGGAATGTTGTTTACTGTTACCACTTCATAATATAAACATATGTTTTATTGCCAGATTTGAACACAGGCATTTCTTTGGTCTATACTCTCATCTTATGAAGCTTCAATCCACCAGTTTTGTTGTTCTTTACATGGTTTTGTCTTTTCTAACCGAAGATTCCAATATTGTCAGGATTTCAATCTCGTCAGGATTTTGAGAAATAGTCTCAATTGTTGGATCCAATTCTTCCGGTTTTTCTAGTGATTATATTTCCTGTTTCTATTCTTGTTTTCTATTTCCTGTTTCCGGTTGTTCTTTATTGTAAGAAACAACGAGCCGACTCCTCAGAACGATGTCTTAAGAAGAGATCCATTTAAATTTTCAACGCCCTGAACCGATTAGGAAAGCAGTTAGTCTGAAGAGTCCTTCAGCTGGTCAATGTCCCAGCTTGTGTATGCCTGAAAGAAGTTTCACTCCATGTTTCAGCAAAATAGATCAATTAAGAAAAAAGCAGACGGTTTCCTAGAAATTTAATTCTAAAGCTCAAAGCACATCCGCAGAAATTATAATGAGCTCAATTTCTCAAAACGAGATTCCATGGCCATTTTCTTACTAAATTCACAACTTTGTACATTGACATTTGTGTTGTCAATCAACAGCGAACATAATAACTACCGATATTTTGAAAGTTTTTGATATTCTGATTTTTCAATATTCCATCCCTTCGATTTCAGACTTAGTGGAAATCAATCCCAAATCATTGGCGAATATTTATGATTTTCAATGTTTCTTTAACATTGGCAGAGTAGTTTTGGTTTGCAGCAGACTCTTTGTATTATTCTACTCTTGGATTCTGCACATCTTAACCTTTCGGAGATAACGTGCGGGTCAACATGTCCCTAGGAAATGGAAAACGCTCATTGGTCGCCAGGTAGCTGTGGGAAGGGCTTGAGGCCTTGAGTAGCTGTCAAACCAGTAAACCTGTGGATGTCAACATGGTCGAAACCGGTTTCAGAGGCAAGTCAAAATTGTCAAGGCTTGTTAAAATTGAAAATGTGGTCTGGATGAAAAAGTCTGATTTGTTAGTACATTAATTTCTGTAGTTGTTAATATTTTTTTCTGTTTTGAAATCATAATTTTCGTGCTGTTGGAATCAATATGACTCACCATTGTGCCATTTTTAGTTTTTTTTCGGATCAATTATTATCATTTTCTTGTTCCTTTTACCTTGTGCTTTGGTGCTTCGTGAAAGAAGTTGAACTCTCTTGCGTTGTTTCAGTCATGGAGAACAGTCCTCATTTACAGCTGATAAAGAGATTAGGCAGGAAGTGGAGGGGGCCATGAACAGTTCATGTTATTCTGAACTTGATTGTGATTTTGACCTCAAGTAATTTGTGTGTAAGCTAGTTTTGATTCTTTCTTCTTTTTTTTTTTTTTTGAAATATATGAGCGATAATTTATTTTGTTTTCCTTGTGATTACGGAGTCTATAAGGTTCTTTGAACTTGTATGTGATTTTGAATAGTAATACGTTGACGGTGAATTAAAAATATTGTTTTATGACAGAAATAGAACTGATTGGTTTCCCAGAATGTTTTGAATGATTCCCATACGTTATTTCGATGTTGGGTCAAAATGACCCCACTTTGTTTCATACGTCCTGAAGGCTCACGTTGTCTCTGGAGGGTTAAAACGTAAATCATCAAGTTTTGAAGGGTTCAACATTTCTTTGTCTTGAATACCGGTTCATTATTAGAAATAAAAAACTCAAATAAAGCCGGAAAATCGGGTAGGATCTTCAACAGTTTCCCTGCCTTCTACCGCCTTGAGAAAGGGTTAACAGGAAAAACCGTCTCGCAGTTAAGGGAAAGCCCAAGTCCTCGGCAGTTAAACCTTTCTTCCCCTTACGGCCCTTAAGGGGCGCCCGAACCGTTCGAGCCAACCAAAAAAAAAAGACCAACCTTCCTCGACGCAAAACCCAGGTCGCGTTCTCCGTAACGTCATTCCCGCCTTGAAGCAATTAACATCAAACAAACCTCTAGGAAAATACCCCCGGTGATTTCGAAAACCCTCCCCCCATTTCGAAAAACGGCCTCAAACCCTTCTTTCGTGGGTTCGTTCTGTAAGAGCAATTTTCCACCCTTCCTCAGGCCTTTTCCCGTTGCTTTTCTAATTATACAAATGAGTTTACAGCTGGTGTAACATTTGTCCCCTTAACTACTACCCGCCACTATTATTGCGGAGTTTCTTACGTCTGCCGTTATACGCACATAATCCTGACAAGATAAACCTCTCTTCTCCTCTAACAATGAGGCGGGGTATCAGAGTTGGTTCTTTTCTGTTATTTTGAGGGGCCACCGCATCAAGATTTATCTCGAGCTTTTTGTGTTCTCAACTTCGGCTGTGTAAAAACCTCCCCGTTTAGTTTCTTCCCGTAATAGCTGAGGGGTTTGAATTAAAATTGTGAGCGACTCCCATCATAATTGAGATGATACACGTTACTCAATAAAAGTTGGAATGGAAATCGTGAGCGCCGTGAACGATGTATACTTCTCAACTCCGCTATCTCACTGCTTTTCACCAAACGACCAGGACTTCCTATTTTTGCATTGAACAAACTATTCAACATTGATGACATTACGATTAATGTGCTCTCATTATCATACATAGAATACGACCAAGTATTGAATGTTATCTGCTCCACAGAAATATGACACGTGAAGTTTTGCGATAGCAGAGAAATGAATGTTGGTTTATTATATTTCAATGCTTTTGTAACACTATAAAATTTGGATTCAAATAATTTAAAATTGAGCGAATTACTTCACCAACGAGAAATATATAGATAGGACACAGATTAAAGCTGCACCTAAAGAAAAAAAGCCACTACCAACTATTGCAAGCGATGCTAGCGCTAATGTGGAAACATATTGAAACAGACAAACAATGGAATCACCGCACCTATTGAGACGAATCGTAGTGGAGTTGTATGATTACTTTGGGAGTGAGGCCTTGTATTTGTGATTTCAACTAATTTCTATACTGATTCAAAAGGAGTGAATAAGAGTTCATTTTTACAGAAGTGTTTCTTTTCATTATGAGCTTGCCCAGAGGGAATGAACATCTTGAGGAAGGGGAGATGGGTGATTCTCAGGGAAAGAGCAATTTCCAAAGCTCATCAGTCAGTGAAACATCTCCAAATTTCTTCCGAAATTCCAAATTTAATCACATCAATCATCAATTCAATGATTTGATGGTGGTAATGAGAAGGGTTGATGGATGGTAGTAAGAATATGGAAGTCGTGGGCCGGCTTTCTCTTAAGAAATCGCAGGTTTCTCAAACACCATGATTCATTTTTAAAAGCCATTTTAAGGTTAACCAAACACATAAATTAAAAACATGCAAACATTTCAATATTGAAAATTGATAGAGTTGTGGTAATGAGACCTACAAATGTACGCAGTTGAATGATAGGTAAGCTCCCTTCGTGCTTGCTGGGAGCTAACTGGAGAGAGGTTAGTTGTGAAGCCTTCCTTACTCTGTGCCACTATTGCCACCCACTTTCGAAACTGTCAGCCACTTCTCTTAGTTTCGGAACAAACATTCAAATGAGTTTCTAGGCATTACATTAACATCAGAAGACGATTGATTCCATTTCTGTCAAGGTTGAACTACTCTTTCAAAGTTTTAAAAGATTTTTCAACAAAAAATGCGTGCTCCACATCCTGAAAGATGATGTAATGAATGGAAATTAGATCGCTACCGATGGTGGCAATGATAAATTAGGCTTTTAACGTCAAATAAAATATGGTTTATGATTAGAAACATACCTTATTGACCATGATTATTGTGCACATTGGTATTTTAAATATTTTGAAAGAAGGAATGCAACACAAGATCTAGTATGTCTGAAGGAATCCTAAAATAACATACCAATCGCAATTTTTTTCAGAATCACCCACATAGAGGAAGAATGGGACAATGGACGCTTGTCGACAAAAAGCCTTTGCAATAGATAATTTTACCTTATCAACTTTTAGTTGGTGAATGGGTTTAATAATGAACATCAGTGATTTTCATAAGGCTATCACATAATAATACACAAATAATGATGCTGTTTGAATAATTTGCAGCTTTTTCTAATTAAAATTAAATTCCACAATTAATTTATGCACCTGAAATACGACCTAGTTTACGACTTTCTTAACGATCTCCCAGTTGTTCCTAAACGATTCTAGAGACTGTCAAACAGACTGTGTTGCACTGAATCACATTCGGAGGAATATGAACGCTAAACAACGAACATTTCGAAAACAGAGGTAGATCGATTTGATAAGATAGATAGATAATAAATAATATTAAAAAGTATAATATTATCGTACTGTTTTCCAAATTTTCCCCGAAAATCCTCATTAAAGAGCAGAAGAGTTTCAAATTCACTCGCCAAACAGAGCGAAGATGGGTGAGAGGGTGGTGGAGTCGTGAGTTTGGTGAGGGGGTTAGGGGTTCACTGTTCGGAAAGGAGGGGGGGGGGAGAAAGTGGTTCTGCACTCGATGGCCGTAAAAAACAACGTTTCTCGCTTTTGATTCGACCCGACTTCAAAGGATGAACCAATGAGAGCGCCCGAAAAAAAAAGCGCGAAATTTCTTGGAGCACGAAAAGTTCACTGCCCCCCTGCTAAGAATGATAGAGTGCGCTAGAATCACCAAAACACACTCTTATCCTATTATCAGTTGATTGTCCTGAACCCTTATGACTGAACTGTATTAGCTATTAATACGCAATGAATACAGTAAGTGCGATAAAACGTGAGATTAAACGTGAGGTAAGCATTCAACATCTCTGCTTCCTTTGTCTCCTTTGCAGCATTAATAGGAATGAAGATAGAGTTGGGCTTTCACCTCCACGATGATTCTTGCTGGGCAGATATGAATTTCAACTGTTGCAAAACACGGTTTTCTGAGCTTCAGTGATGGTGCATCCCTGGCGTTTCAGGGCAGGAACTACCATTCTGAATTTTGAATTAGCCGTCGTTAACGTATTCGTATTAAAGTAACTCCTTCTCAGTTATCCTGGTTTCATGGACCCTTCTTCATACTTCAAATGTAATTTTATATGTCCATGTAACACATGTGAAAAAGCTACATTGCCCACCCAACTTGTCGGAGTGACACCATTGAGATGACTCCGAACCACTCGACAACGGCTCAAACTCGTTGGTTTTATGATAATGTTCCCGGGTAGCCTCTTAACGAGTCCCCAGGCATATATAAATTCATTTATGTTAGTTACGAGAGTAGAACTGATTCGTGTAAGCTCGAAAGGGTCGGCTGGAGGGAACGCGATACATTTGCATCCCCAATCCCGACCTCTTCCATCACTCATCCCCTTCCCCCTTGTGTCATTCTGTGATGCTCACGTGAAATTATTGTAATTCCTCGTGCAATAACTCTCAGGAAGTTTTGATAAGTTTTAATGCAGTGTTTATTTGTTTCAGGTGAGATTCCCGAACACAATTCCTGTGGAAAAGCGTTGAAGATTGGTAATGTTAACTTTTCCTTACATCTAACACACAGAAAATAGAGTTACTTCTCACACAAGCATTAATCTCTCTTGAACACTACTACCTACTAATATGTTGCATGGACATCGATTGTGTGTCAATTAAATGTTCTTAATGCGGAAAGTGAATTAAAAATTGAATAATGACAGTTTATGCAATTGGCTAATAAGAAGTTATGAAAAACATACATGTGCGTCAAATCATATAATCCTATATAAGGGAGGGGGAGGGGGTATCTTATCTTATAATTTAATCATTCAATTTTAATGAATATTTCATTTATGAGTTCATGACACACACACACACACACACACACACACACACACACACACACACACACACACACACACACCCAGTAAGACATACAACATTCATGACGCAATACACAGACACTAAAATTCAACTTTAACTTTAAACTAAAAACCAGTAGCTTACCTTTTAAAACCTTATGATAAAATTGATGATTATGATGATTGATGATTCACTTTTTATGATGGCTCAGAATGTCGCTTGACAGATACATCAAATCTGCGAATGCATACAGAAATATGATACCCAAATATTAAAATTTGATGTTTTTATTTTGAATCCAAAGGTTACAATCTTGCAAACAAGTTACATACACTTATCGTTACTACCTTTAGCGTACAGATATTTTCATGAAACTTGAAGATATGAATGTAGATGATTTGTGGGTCTACATCCTGTATGATCTCCATGTTTAATGGCTTTCTGGGCAATTAAGCAAAGTGATTATAAGTAATGCTGATATAATGAACTGCAAAAGTCATTACATTATAGTTTTAAAGATTAATGTTTATTAAAATGAGGATCTTGTGATTAGAAATCAATAAACATGAAATTTATGGGCCATTATTAGAATGCATTATTACTGGATAAATATGAGTAATGCTGCACGATATCGGAGGCACATGTCAATCGAAGATCATATCTGCCGTTTCACGGAAGAGATAGAATGCCGAAGGAGTGGAATTTACCCAAGCCAACCTTTCTTCAAAGACAAGTCCTTTTCTTCTTTTTTTCGTTTCTTCTGTTTCTGTGCAGGGAAACATTGATCCAGCTGTCTTAATAACAATCTCCTTTCGTACTCTTTGATATTAATAACGAACGGGGATCTTCCGTGCAAACAGAAACTCCGCTATGCAAGTCTCCGGGATGAGGAAAGGATCAAATAAAACGGTGAGGGAAGACGGCGGGATGAAAGAGGAGAGAGGATAAGAAAATGAATTTAAAGGGCGTGGGGGAGCGAGGGAGAGGATGACGTAGGTAATCCGTGCGATGGAACCCACTTTGAGCTGGAACGAGAGAAACAGCTTTCGTGCCTTGAGTGGTTGAGTTTAGGCACCAAATTTTGCATTCCCGAAACAATGCAAGTTATTGCATAAACTGTTCATTATCCCGGTTCCAAATATCTGTTGGTAAATGAGACAATTTTCATATTACATGTCGAAAACGTGCTCCCATTCGTACCCACGTTGACTTCTTTTGTCGTAGTCCTTTGGCTTTATCCTATGTGAGCGACCAAACTGCAGTAAACTGATGTCTGGAGCAAAAGTGTCCCAACAATTACCATTATCGCAATTGGTTCCACGCTGGACAATCCTTCGTCTATGTAAGCGGTGAGTGTGTTCGTGCAGCATCTCTGTCTTAGAAAAGTGTGGCTACTGACCAAGATCCTCAGCAAACTCTTCTATATTGATAGCTGATATCAGAGCCGAAGGTGTATGGAAACGAATCATTACCGCAACTGGTTCCAAGTAGGACATTCCTTCGTCTGTGTAAAAGATGAATGTGCTCGCCCAGCATCTCTGTCTTGGAAAAGTGTGGCTATTTAGCAAGATGCCTCTGCAAACTCTTCTATATTGATAGCTGATCAGCTATCAATATCACAGCCGAAGGTGTACGAAACGTTTCTTGAAACTGCTGCCCCCGAAGTTGTTCTGCTTCATTCTTCAAATTCCATGTTCTTCTCAATTTTGAAACATCTGACCACAAAGTGAATGAGTGTCATTTTTAGTGGAAAGGAGTGGAATCGGAAGGTTACATAAAGAGTTTTCTATCAAACTTTTTGTGATTTTCATTCTGTAAAACACATTTATTTTCTCTCTTACGTTCCAAAAAAGGTTTTCCCGGTTTAAAAAACATATTCGTTAGATTTTTCGGTCGAATCTCCTTAAATTGCATCGTAAATGACATTGACAAAATTATGCTCCACAGATGATTTGTCGACAGAAATTTGTATATGCAAAAAAGCTGTCAATGACTCCAAAGCGGTGGATTTCATTCCGTATTATCTTCAGTTTTTACCTTCCTGAGCATCCTGTGAGTTTTGGATACTAATAGCCTCAACATTTGAAAGGAATACTGCTGGATTCACATGAATACGGAGTGTTACGGAGCAGACAAAAGCGAAAGAATTGTGGGAGATGTGGGAGTGCGGAACATGGGATAAAGTTTTCAGACAGCTGCGGAAACGAATCACAGAAAATAATAAATTGTTTACCACCAAAAACGGGGCCCCGGCGCTGTGCAAAAGGTCCTCACACATAGTAACGGTGCAAAAATATGTATTTCTTCAATATGCCACAGTTCCTTCAAAAGTTAACCTGCGGAAGGACGAGCTTTTCAGCAGAGAGTCAACTGACTTTTGCTGATCAGGTGCTCACTAATCCGCATCTATGTGAATTTTTCCTAACTTTTGCATTCTAACCATAACTCCTTACCATAACTTTCAAAATAAATGTTGAGGCCTCCTCCTATCCAATCCTAGAATTGCGCACAATATTAAACTTACCAGCGCGTAAGAAACAAAATAAAAATAATAGAGTAGCAAAGAAACCCAGTGAATCATTCACCACATCCGCACTTCAGCTTGAAAGTTGAGCATCAATATAAATTGTTTAAATATGACTACTTCTCCGTTAAATTTTAGAAATTGTTCAACTAATCAGGTTTCTACCTAATCATCACCTAACACCTCCCGTGTTATATCTGTCATTAGCAGGACGATTCCAAAATCAACACCAGCAGCTTTTGCACACTCCACTGTAAGGATGCCATTGACTGGATTTTTATCACTATGTCGAAGATTCTTTGTTAAGTTGCCTCATCCAAGCCGTGTGGTGATCATGCCATCGGGACCTCCAAATTGAGTTAAAAATCCACAATTCATGTATCTCACAATCCCATCCGTCAAACTTTAACAAAATACCTGGGTATCGCTCATGTTTTAGTTTCACCATCCTGGAAGTTATTCATTTTCTTCCCTCAAAGTTGGGATCATCATTCGGTGCTCGTAAAAAAAGGGGGTAGCAGAAAAATTCTCGACACGTCTTCGCGGTTGGTCACACCACGGGGAAAACCCCCTCTGCGAAGCTGTAAAGACACAGCGGCCTGACAAAATGCGAAAATTCTCCGACAGAGCTCAGGAGCATCGGATTAAGTAAAGGGTCCAAAGGCCGCCAAATCCTGTGATTTATACCGTAAAAAAAGGAGGGACGGGAAGTATTCCTCAGACGCCCTGGTATCGAACAGCTAGGAGAGAGCAGGGAAAAAACCTTTACTCTCGAAAAAAAAAGAAGTTTTAAGCAAGGTTTTTTAGCCTTTAAAACGCTCGGAAAGGCCCTCCGGAGAATAAAGAGCAAAGGGCTAATTCACTTCTCCTGTCCTTCACACCCGAAGTGACGAGTTTCGACTCGACAATTACCTATTTGCCGAGACCACCTTGTTCCCACCGTGTTCTCCGTCCCGGCTGCGGTGCTGAAAAGGGGGAGAGACTCTCCTTATTTCATTTGCTGATCCCCATAGAACTCGGAGGTGAATACCAATCAATCGGTTGAGTTGGTTTTTTCGCTTTGCACCCCCACACCTCGTCCTTTACCCTGAAAAAAAAAAGTGCGAAATAGAGTGACGTGATGGCGGAAGGAGGAAAGACCTTAAAAAACCATTTGCCTTTTCTTTTACTTTTCCTGGCTGCCTGCTCCGCGTTTCTTCCTTTTTTTCTGGAGGGAAAAATACTCAGGATCGAACGTCATTCTGGGAGTGGTCCTTTTTTTCGGGATCCCCTTATAAGGAATTCAACGAGACCCGAAAACCACTTAAAAGCAAAGTGAATTATTCCTGGAAGGAGGTAGGAAAAGGGGCTTTAGCACGAAATTCAATTCGCATTATGGGTTATTGAATTCTTCTGGGTAAATCCGGCCTTTTCAATAATTGTATGTCAGGAGCATTCTGATCCTAGATCATGTATTTGATACATGATATTAATTTGGCTGAACCAATCACTATTATTTATTTAATATAATGGGAGCAAAACCCAATACAGAAAATTTTCAAGACAGAATAATTGAATAAAAGAAGTAGGCAAAATAATATTAAGTCAGACAAAAAGAAATGAATCAACTGAGTCAGTCCAACATATTACACAAGACAACTCACTGTAGTAATTCACCGCACCTCCTCCTAACAACCACTGGTGAATGTGAGATGTCCAACTCGAGGCATTCGTTGACGACATAATTCACACGCCGAGGCATTCTGCAAAATTGTAGAGGTGGTACCTAGTTTGTCGGCGGGAAGGGAACCAGAAAAAGGGTGCTTGATCGGGTGCTGAGCCCAGGGACAACTAAGCCAACCCTGACCAGGAGGGAGTGTCCAACATTCCTGTCCCCAGTCTGCAGAAGTATGTCACATCGGTCAGGTAGTGCCGGATTTCAGGACTCCGCACGTTGCAAATCCTCTCCAGAGCGCCAAAGTGAACCTCTTCCTGAGGAATCCGGGATTCGTAAGCCACATAGCGCAAGAATCGACGGTTCACCCTCTGCAGCTGTTCTATCTGATATTTGTAGTAGGGGGTCCAGACGACTGAAGCGTACTCCAAGATGGGAACCACCAGAGCCCTGTGAAGTGTCACGATTGCTGACACCTGGCGGTCCTGGTTCCAATTCTATGGAGTTGGAACAGTGAGATCTTCGAACCAGGGGCGGCTGGTGACACAAGAGTGCGCTATAATCACCAGAACACAATGCTATTCTGTTACCAGTTGATTGTACCCAACCCTTGTGACTGAACTTTATTAGCATTAAATACGCGATGAATCCGGTAAGTGCTATAAAACGTGAGTTCGCGAAATTTTCGGTGGATCAAAGAGTGATTATTCGCGATGCGCAATTCCAGTATCGAAAGGACTGGAACGATTCGCAAGTTCAACTCTCATTACTACGAAAAATTAGATTGGCTCTGCGGATGTGAGGTAAGTAATAAACTTTTCTGCCACCTATGTCTTCTTTGCTGCAATAATAGGAATGAAGCTTGGGTGAAAGGTGGAATCGCTTTCACCTGTACAATGATTCTTGCTGGGCAAATATGCATATTGGTAGTTGAAAATTGAATTTTCCTGAGAAAAGCGCATTTTGGTCCCTAGCTCCCTTTGTGGTTGTCCCTTACGGTCTCGGTTCACCCCCGGGGTTTCAGAGTAGGAGCCGCCACTGCTTCGAACCCAGGTGTCCTCTTTTGGTCTTGAAGGTTGTGATGGATATAGTTAGTTGCCCGTTCTGATTCTTGAATCCGCCGCCTAAGGAGATATACCAGACGTCTTCCAGCGTCTGGGATCCTCTGAGTGTTGCGGGCATTATCCACATTCATTGCTTCGAAGGGGCAACTATACCATTCCATCACCTCCCTGTCAAAAGTTTGAGTAACAGTTCCACTGAACAATACCGAAGATTGGTCCGAAACTATTCCTAAATCAAGTTCGATAGATGTCCACTACGCTCTAAGTGCATAAAAGAGCTGTTGCGATTTGCGCTAAACAACTTCCACTTCGTCTTCGACGGATTCAGTAACAATCTACGAGTATTACAACATCTGTACATCATTCAATAACAAACATATTACAACTAGCTGTCACATACGGAGACCTGTTTTTCATAATCCCTAAGCAAATGAAAGTGTTTGCATACCTATACCTACTGTTTTTGATGTAGGGATTATGTATGAAAAGGTCCTGGTGACAAAATCGCTCAACGAGATCTCAGGTATTGGCATAGATGAACACCATCTCACCAACTGGGTGGCATTGAATTCCAATAGTAGTTTGGTGTACTACCTATGGAAGAACTTGTTTCTATGGGTCAACTTCCTAAGGCTAATAGGAAATTAATTTCACCATGATTTTATAATGCTTTTGTGGGTTTAAACCGATGCAGAAACTTATATGGAGGTTGTTAGAGCTCTGCGGTGAACCCACATCGCTGAAGAAGTGAAGGACACGTCAAACCAACCCCTACCCAGCCGGAGAACGAGTGCATAATTTCACGAAAGATTAAACAGGAGCGTGCACGGGGAGAAAACAGAAGAGCAAACTGACAGATGAGCGGAAATAAAGGCGCAAGGACGAGACACATGGGCAGAGAAGATGAATGAACGAGTTGGAAAACACGGGAGAAGGGAGCAATTTGAGACGTGCAAGGGCGCGTTTTAATTCCGCTTTGTTATTATCGTCTGAAAGTTGAAGGGCGGGAGATGAAATGGGGAAACGCTGAGGTTGGTTGGTTTGGCTCGGCTCATTGTCCGACACCTGATGTTCTGTCAGGTCTGGGCGAGGAAGCAATATCTCAAGAGTCTGGACTCTCCCTTCCATCCTCTTGCTTTTGGGCCTTTGTTTTGAATATCTGAGGCGTTCGCCTTTGTTGAATCTCCGCTTCGAACTGGAGAGAGAACCGTTGTCTGTCTTCCACCTTTTGTGTGAAACGTCAGCATAACTACCGTTCAGGTGATGGTCAGGGTCTTGGGATTTTCGCGTCACTGAACTTCTAAGGACTCCAACTTCCTTCGCCATAGAATACTCGAAACTGGTTAGATATTACGTCGCATTGGTGAAATAGGTTCGCAAAGAGAAATTGGTTTGATAAAGTATAAACAGACAATGAACTTCTGTCAAATTTTGTGTACTGCTAACTATGACACCGCTAATTTCCTGAAATGTACGTTAGCAAATTTTTATTGCGGATCTCGATATTATCAGGAATTTTATCTGATTTATATCAAGTGAGTGTCATTACTAAATCGGAAATTCCAGGTTCCATGCCACAGTCGATTGCTTAGCAAGCAACTTTGATGGAGAAATCCAGGCAATGGTGCATGCCCTAGAGATACTCCAATTGAGTTTTCACGAGCGGTGATTCTAAGCGAGTCCTAACATTCAGTCGTTTATTCCCGCACCAACTTGCACGTCGTTTTGGAGGAAAGAAGCCTCCTGATGCAACTACAAATTAATGGATCAGTTATCGCTCGGTAGTAGATCCATTCGCATGTTGGCATCTGAGGAAATGAAAGGGCTGATGCCCTAGCCAATGGGAACTCATAAATGGTATTGCGTAACGTGCCAATTATAATTATTTATGGATAATTATTTAATAAATAATTATTTATGGTGCTGATGATGCATTTTTCAACGCAGCGGTAACATGACATGTTACACTGGGGCATCAATCAGTCAGCTGAAGGCAGCCATTAGGCCTTTCTACTCAACCTGACTGATTAGGAACATAGCTAGTCATGACTTCCAAAAACAACAATCCATCCTATCCATTGAGTAAAACTTCGTCTGCCGTGATAAGTTCATTACCTGTTAGTGACCTTGGTTTGTAATTTTGTGCAGTTAGGCTGAAGGCTGATCGAAGTTGGGAAAATTTCAGTAATTCAAGCTTATGTAGACTGCCAGAGGACCTGTCACGTTTTCTGTCAGTGCGCTTCAAATGACTTCTTTTACTGCAGACATTATTTGAGACTGGTTCAATAATACATCGGGGGATTGGTAAAGTAAGATTGGGTCAGGGGTTGAAGATTCGATCCAAAACATTTGCTCCTAACTGCTCCCCTTCAAATCCCTCCGGATGGAATCAATATTTTCCAAAAAGAAAAGTAACGATCCGAGCTGGATCAAAATAACAATCGCTCTGGCCCTGTTTTCGTTTCTTCTTTGAAACGTCCAAAATCATTTGGGAATCAACTCTGAGGCTCCTTTTAAGTCCTCAATAGAACTCAAGCTGGACAGCCAAATCCATCCATATCATAACCAGAGTAGTTGTTAAATAGGTACCTACTGATACAGTAAACAACCTTAACACTGAATGGTAAACCACACTCACTCACTGAAGCTGTATACGCAAAGTTCACCATGTCAAATTACATACACTAAATTTTATACACCCCCCAATATCATGTTTTGGAGAAGTAATTAAAACAAATAATCATACCTACGCGAAGTAATCAGTAGGTACCCAACTACATTGGTTATGGAGATAGATTGGGCTGTCCACCTTGGGATCTCATAAGGCCTCAGAGACTATTCCCACATGATTTTGGAAGTTACAAATCCAAAAACGAGCAGGAGGAAAAAATTAGGGATCGATTTTTAAAGATCTGGCCCGGATCGGACCCTATTGGGATGGAAAATAACGTTCCGGCTGGTATCGATTCCACTCCAGAGCAAAAATAACCAACCCCGGCGGATTTGTAGTGCCAAAATGATAGTTTCATTCGGAGCAGCTCAAATAGGTATACATCGATTTCAACCCCTGGATTGGGTTGATGACTTGCACGATGGTTCAAAGTCGTGGTGTGTGGTGAACTACGACATCATCGTTATACATCTATCATTTAATATGTAAAATATGCCAACATAATTTTAATTATACTTAATTATTTCTGTTTATTATTGGGTACCTTCGAGTTATCCGTTTTTTAACGAATTAGAACAGCATACATTTTATTTTTTCTGCATGATTAAGGGTGTTTTATATACTGAGTTAATAAATAACATTTAAATAAAGTGGAAAAGCCGATGCTTTTTGAAACTTAGGTGTCCGTTATGACATTATCCATCAAACAAGACCCATCATATCACAAAAGGGGCATGGAATCGTAAAATCTGAATTCTCCCACAAAACGCGTGAATAACAGAAAAAACCAAAGCAGTAAATTACGAGTATGCCCCGTGTAGAGTACAAGAAAAAATTGGTGGCGAACGAAAAAAAAAAAAATTGAGTTGCCGACAGTCTGATGGGGTGTGCGAAAAAAAAACCACAATAGGCCCCACCTTTGTCGGCTTCTGTCAACCGCCTTTGAAACATGTTTTCACGCCGAATAAACCGTCAAAAAAAGGAGAGATTCACCACAGGAGCTATATCTGGTGTCGGAGGGGTGGAAAAAAAGTTTTCCTCCTGAAAACGAGAAGAGAAAAAAAAGCGCAAATTTGACCGCGGCTGTAAATCAGGGTGGAAATCGGGGAGAGGAAACCGTATAAATGGACGGGCAAACAGTCTGACGGACAGTTCAAACACACCGTGGAAAGCTCGGCCCCCTTCCTGCTGGAAATAACAGATAGGGAAAACCAATGATATTTAAGGGTTGTTTACCTGTCAGAGCCCTCCTGGGCAACGCTGGTGCCTCCGCGCCGCCCCCCTTGTAATTTTATATTCCGGTGTTCGGGGCGCGGAAAGCCGTTTGCAATTATGCGAAAACAAAGAGTGACCTCCGGGCTACGCTTGTTCCGCCGGGGGCATAAATCAACTTGGCCCGATTTTCGGGGAGTAACCCTCTCGCCGCTGAGAGGTCTCATTGACGTATCGGAGGGGGAACGGAGCGATTATCTGTTGGTTTTTACAACGTGATTCTTCCCACGATCCGGCTGTTTATTTGATGGGCGTTTCGAGGGTTTTGATTTTTTTACTCATACGTTACCGCTAAACCATAAAATTCAGTTGATTGACGAAATAACTGCCCTCACCAAAAAAAGTTTTGCATCACCCTGATTCAGTCACAAATATGGTCGTGAAAAATTTGGACAAATGGAATGTTGAAAAACAGTATTTTACAATATAAAAACAACAGGAAAACAACAAATTATTTCACCAAGATTTATTATTTTGGACCCCCCCTCATTACAAATTTTCTTGAATGCCAAACAATTGGGATACAAAAAATTTAAATCTTGACCCTTAAAAGGGGATTCCCTAAATTAGAATGGCTCGGAATGGGTTTAGATCCAACTGAATCGTTTCAGGTACCAAAATTAATTGAAAATAACTCTCCACTTGCCTTAGTCGACCACGTTCTTCAGTAGCTTTTGCCCATAGCATCCAAATAGAGTCCATGTGCTAAAGAATGGATTATACGCATCTTGAAACGAAATTTGAGAAAGTTAGAGGAGGCCTTACGAAATTTTTTGCTATAACTGGAATTTTTGGCTCGATATTGAAAACAATGAACCAAAACGTGATCTGGATAAATTTCTTTGTACGAAAAATGTTTTGTTAGAAACCATAAAAAAACTGACTTTTTACTTCACTTTTCTACAAATTGTCAAAAAAAAATAACCGCTGCAAATTATTGCATAAAGATTCGTTACTTTTGTAGCCCCTTATAACCCCACCCCACTGTGAATTAGCAAATACATTACTTTCATAAAATGAATTAATTCGTTATATAGCAAAAGAAGGGGCAAACACCAACATTTTCATTTGATGATAATTATTTTTGTCGTTTGACGACCCCAATATCGGTTTACTTCCGCGACAAACAGAAGAAGTTTTGGGTTTGCTGTCGGGAGCGAGCGGAAAATGGCCGATCCATTTTAGTGCTGCTCACGCTTGAATTTACAGACCATTTTCGTTATTTCTTTTTTGTTCAAATAGATGAGAAATAGGCCTAGTTTTTGAACACGTTTCAGTGTTAAATTTCAACATAGTTAGGACGCCCTTCTGAATCAAGGCTTTGTCAATACAGAGAAGCCTTTTAGATTTTACGGTGTAAATCAAGTTTACATTTGATGAAAATAGTGAGGGAAGGAGCGTTGATACATCCAATAAAAATCTCGAAATTCGATATTCTCACCAAAATCATAGCATAGGTGTTCAACACGTTTTTGCGCTTACGTGGTACGTGCTGCTTTGGGGTAATTGCAAATAAAACGTTTGGGTCAAGAGAAAAATACACTGCCAAGGAGATGGCAAAGCAGCTTCCTCGTTACATCCTTTATCATATGAGTTAAATTGAATCAAAATTGTGAAAGTTATACCTGTTTCAAGAATTTCACGTTAGCACATGCGCAGAGCGTACCGCTGATTATATTGAGATGAAATTGATATCTGACCTCCAGAGACCTTATCCGCATAGTCCCTCAAAATATGAGCTAAATTCATTCAAAATTGTGTGGAAGTTATTGATGTAACAAGGAAATGCGGACAGACAGACCGACAGACACGGAACCAAATTTGTTCAGTGAGCTATGAAACGCAAAATGCGACTGGAAATTTTGAATTCGGACAACAAAAATTGTTTGGCTACCGAAAGTGAACACAAGGCTTCCGCTGCTTCGCAGACTCTGAAGCAAAAGGTCTTTTTGGATGAGATTTTAGAAATACCCGAGATTTTGTTATGGTCAACAACCAACCAGGTTGATCATTATCCTTGGTCTATTCTCACTCAATCGTTCATATCCAAATAGTGAAAGCTATCCGTTCATTTACGGAAATAAACGGAAATTCAATTAAATATACAAACAAAGCGCGCCCGTGGTTGATTCATTTCAAGTTGTTTCTCACAATATGTGGGTAGTTAATCAACTGAGGAGATATAAAACCTCAATACCTCATTCTACACTTCAAGACCGTTACAACTCCCATGATAATCCAGTTTAACGATGAAATTTACTGACACAGTCTTCTTGCCAAAGTTTCTGGTTGCCCTAATTCTCGTTTCTTCCTTCCGACCACGTAAATATCGAATTATCCTTCAAACTCCATTCCCCTTCGTCGAAATGATCGTTTTCTTCCGCTCCAAAAGGAAAAGAAACAAGTTAAAAGGAAAATGAGAAACCTTCTTCTCGGATAACCAAGATTGCTATCGGGACCCTCCCGGGAACCTGATGGGATGATGATCGCGTGGACAGGTTTAAATCTAACCCTTTCCCCTCCGAGCAACGAGTAAGGTGTCCCTGTCTCTCTTCGACCCTGATATTTTTTCCTCTTTCCTATCTCCCGTCTCGCTTTCTCTCACTAACCGACCCTCTGAAATGGAATCTTCAATTCCTGACCTCGCTGACGTCAGCAGGGCCGACGCGGCGGGATTTTTCCGCTGTCTTGCTCCCTGAGTGACGCCTTTACGCTTCAACTGCACCTATCTCTCCCTACGTCCTCTCCCCTGGTCAGAAAAAAAAGTTATTGGCCGCCAATCACAGCCCCCGAATTTTCCGTTTTACCTCTCCAGTGGGCGGAATGGGTTTTTGGATGACGTACCTTTTCAAGGGGATTCTCCGGTTTTTGATTGACCTTTTCTTAATCGTTGCCACTTCAGTACCCGCAAGGTCAATCCATTCAGGAATAAACTGACATTGGAAATACAACTTGGTACGACTGGGTTATCACACAAGACAAACGCAGACGTGTCATTCAAATCTGATCACATGAGTTTGTGAATATAATTTATCAATAGGAAGACTGATGAATTTTAGTTTTAGTTAAATGAATTGAAAACCACTGGGAATATACGAAAAAAGTCCAATTTTTTCTATCTTCCGGTAATTGAAATGAAATTTTTTTGTTCTATTTCCAGTAGTCTTAAGACTTAATTTGAGACAAAATATTAAGAAAAGTATTGAAATATGCTTCAAAATTTAATTTGAGCAAACCAAAATTTGCCAAATTAAGAGCGACATATAGCTTGATCCTGTCGATATCATGAACGTATATGACATTCAAATGTTGTAAATAAACTTAATGTATGTAGAATTTAAGCTTTTTACGTCGATTCACGAAACAGAAATGGCGGGGGTCACGCTCGCGTGGATATCAACCCCTTCATATTGGAGAGTCAACAAGTATTGCGGGTTTGTCACTCTAAGTACAGAAGATACAGTAATGATATCATTGTGTTTACATTTGTGGGGAACTGTCCTTCCCTGAATCCCCCGAAAACTTTAGCCGAATATGAGAAATTTGTTTGGTAGATTTCACGTTTGCGCGTGTGCAGACATGAAGTTTTGATTTTGGAGCAATGAAATTCCTAGGGTACTATCTGTAGCCTAACCCGGATATATGTAGGTACCCTGAAAATGTCAACGAAATTTGTTGAAAACTGCAGAAATAAGGCTTGTTACATGAATTTCACTACCCTTTAAATTCGATACTAGAACCTAGGGCATTGAAGCTTGATGTATTTAATGTTAGAACATGCGCACAGGGATTTTTGACCAATGCATCTTATAGCTGGGCCATTTGCATCTCAGCCCTCAAACTCCCTAAACATTTCATCAAAACCGGATAAAAACTGCAGAAATTAAACTCGTTACAAGAAACAGCCGCCGTATTAACATACAGACATCAAAGAAAAGTTGTTCAGAATGGCCGAAGACGTAAAATGCGGATGTGAATTGTGATTTTGGAGAAAACAAATTTTTGAAAACAAAGCTTCCGCTGCCTACTTGGACACAACAATCTCTAAAATCAGTCGAGTATGCCAAGTCAATCGAGAAGAGTATAGGCGACATTCAATTGGAGGTGTCATTTCTTACGGAAGGCGTAGTTGACGTGGGAGCCGGCAGTAAATACGCGGAAAACATAGCCGTGTTGAGGCTGACTCGAAAACGGATTATTCTGTCTAACACGTGTCGGAAATTCGGAAGGGTCAACCGAAGTCATAACATTGCTCTGGCAAACTGCACAACCATCTGCCCGGTTGTAAAGGTGACTTCCACATCTGGCCGAGACACCGGGGCTCCTGTTAGGAACGTACTACCAGGAAGGCAGGTTTAGGTTGCACGTTCGTAAAACGCATATGTGATGCACATTTGGCGAACCATTGGATGGGTGGTACCTGGTTAACATTTGTCTTCTCAATTCGTGAAAAAAAAAAACAGCCCAAAAAGCATAATCACATTTTTATGAGTGAAAAGTCAATTAAGTTCAAGCAATGCTTTTCCAATTAACATTCACGGCAAATCATTCACTAAAAGCCTAATTAGCAATCTACATTCAGTAAAATCAGCATTTTTTCCAGTCATGGTCATGGACATCGCACAATACAGCGAAGTCTAGTAGTATTGATCCATTTTAGTGAGGGTTAATACATGAGAAAAAACAACAACCGAATACAGATCCGTTCCAAATCATTGTTTGACCGAAGGATTGATCAGTTGATCATATCTGTGTGCCTCCTGAAATTCAATAATCGCTCTATCCTGTGAAGCACGCACACTCCAAAGCTTAGTGGAAATTCAAATCATGTAATAATTCCGAATTCAGAAATCATTTACAAATGTCGATGTCGGAATAATATGAAGTTAAAAATTATTATTTTTATTCCGATTCTCTCTTGCCGTCATTCACCTAAATGGATTTGATCGGAATTTTACATTTATGGCTTTAAAAGTGTTGAGCTCCCTTGAAAACTCCCAATACTCTCTTTAAACGCAGTTTATTTCTTCGTGAACCGAGAGAAAATGATTTTGCGATACGTGACTCTATCATGCAGGTTTAATCCCCCCCTTTCAGAACGATCTGATGATGAGCAGGTATTAATATGATCTTATAGAACCCTCGTTCATTCTCTTTTGGTAGCCAAACATCCACAAACCCATTTCTGAAAGCTGTCAGGGTTAGACTTGGAATACCCGAACTGGGTCTACTAGACATTCCGGCACCTATTTCCCTTCACGATTGCCGCCAACTTGTCTGGTCGGACACGTTTGGACCGGCCGGTCACATCCCTGACATAAAACTGACAATCCCAAAACACCCTTTCGAGTGGCCTAGTCTTTACCTTAGTCCCCCTGAACCCCATCAAGGTGAGCTTAGTTGAAGGCCCTTTCGCGGAATGACATGCCGAACGGATTAGTTGCCGGGCTATAATACCTTTCCGAATGCACCTATTCGTGCACCTCGGAGTTGTGAATGACACTGTTTGCACCTCTGTTGTCGGCTTTTAAGCCGATGGTTATCCTCTCATGATCATTTCAAACACGTATTCGTAACGTCTCACTTTCGAACGCAAAAGCCAACTGCCAGACAGCCTGGCGTCAAAACCCAATGCCAGGTACACCCAAACGTGTAACATCAACTACCGATGTTTTTAACAGACATGAATTGAACAAACAACCATCGATATTTCAATAGGAAACTAGTGTATAAAAATGCAGCTACGCATACATTTAAACCCCAATCTCCATAATATGCATAGTTTCCATACAAAACCGTCACAACCCACATAATTTGCACTAGTTTAAATTATTGAATTATTGAACCTGTATAATCCTGTTTTGAAACATTACTCTAGTTCAAGGGAAAAGGTAAATCTATCGGCGTCTCCTCTATAATTTTTCATTGTCCATGAATAATCAAAGCACTTTCGCCTGTTGACCTCGTCAGTGATTCAAGATATGTACTAGAATAATTTTATCTATTTGTGTTGAGTAGAATGCACCGGGGATCATGTTTATCTTTTATTCCAAATGTAGAATCGGTTCAAGTTTATTAAATTTTGACTGAAAGAACATTTACGGTATTATTAGTTAAGGTGGGACAATTAACGGATGGATTAATAACGACGATAACGTTCTTCTACAAAAAAAATTTAATGCATTCACACAAATTCTTCGTTTGGCCTAGAACACAAACTTGACACCTTCTATACAACTATATACAACTCTATACAACTAGACTTAACACTTATATTTCGTAATATGTTGAATCTTTGACGAGGCCAACAGGAGAAGGTGCTAAGATTATATATTTCTTATTCATTCGTGGACAATAAACAATTATCAGAAGAAATGCCGCTAGATAGTCCTCCCCTCAACCCTAACCTGAGTTCCTGAATGGCAACGACAAATTCACTGTTAAATGACTGTGATGCAGTCAGCTGGGTCAGCTTTAGTTTGGTAATCCCTGATCATAATGAACGTCTCTATTTCAATCTAACGAAGGAGAAAGGAGGTTTATCACATTTTCCAAATGCTTTCCTGAAAAACAGATATGAGAGTAGGACAAATTGATGTAGAGTCCTCTATTGCCTCCATAAAAATGAAGTCATAGTCTGTTTCGTAGACCCGTTTTGTTTCAATGAAATTTTGTGCTACTGCGGTGAGTAAAGCAAGTGGAGGTTTCAAATAACTTTCAGTAGCATTCAACTGTGAAAACTCTTCTGTTGTGGATTCCTTTGTTTGACAAAAGTGGTGGGGATAAATATTTTTGCCCATAATGGAGGAAATCTCCTATGTCCACCTTTATACAAACCAAATACCATATTTGCGCTTAAGGACAAAGCCAACAGAATCACTTTCATCGTGAACCTCTTATGGGCTCTTTGAAGCTTTGATGTACAGTTAAAGATTTGAATCCATACAGTGCAGGACAATACAGGATTAAATCCAAGACTGGTCTAGCCATTTACAAGATCTGGGTGCTTGACAAGCTTATGAAATGAATCATGAGAGATTTTCCACTAGATAGTGGATGTATACTTGTAGGATTAACTGTAATAAAGAGAATATTATAAAACCAATTATACTACTCAAGGTTGGAGACTTTGTATTCTCTGTTGGGTAGTATCAATCTCCAGGTTTAGTTGCGCGTTATCTATAGAGTAGAAGCTACATTTTGCTTTGATCAGTTTCTAACTGTAGGTTTGGAAGTCTTTCTTGGAGCGAGAATGATAGTAAACCATTTCGTCGTAAGTTAGATGTTGTTCGGCTTCAAAACTGCATATTTCAAGCTCTAAATAAGGAGGATGCTGTAAATTGAACGTCTTACTTATCCAACTCGAAACACATTAAGGTAAGGGAAGAAGCGTAACGGGAACGCAAAGGAGATCAAGAAGTGGGGAAAACGCAATTAGGAGGCCTAGCACCTAGACACTGTATAAATATGTAAATGTCCCGTGGTTGGCGCACAAGAGCAGAAGGGTGAGGCGAAAGCAGTTAAGTAGTTTATAAAGGCAGTAAAGAGAGATGCTTCTGAAGAGATAGAGGGCGCCACTTTCCTCTCGAGGGCATAAATATCTCAAGGAGAACCTTAGGTGTTGGTCTGATAAGGGCTTAAACTCCTCCTTAATGCCTCTGGGAAAGGAACTCCTACTCCAGAAAAGATAAATGGGCCGGCGGGAGGAAGTGAGAAGGTCCAAGAATTTAATAATCAGAAAGCGGTACGTGAGGGGTTGAGCGAATGGGTTTGGAAAATCGTTTATGTCCCGGTTTTAAGGTTCTTTTTTTTTAGTCGAGGTGACGGCGGCGCTCTGGCGGCTCCTTATTGCGCGCTTCCTTCGTAATAACGTGATCTACGGGGTTTAATAAATTTTGATATCCCCTCCCACATCTGACGTTCTCAATGCGTGTGTTGAGCAAGGAAATGGAGTTGCAATTCTAACTATTACACATTCAACAGTAAGATGAGGATGATAACTGGCAACAACATATAATACGAGTATATCTTCGATTGGACTGAAGAACGGAATTATACAAATGATGCTGGCTGCATTCCCTTTGAAAGGACCTGTTTTGCCCCTCATTATTCGTAGTAAGTTGCTGTGGCATGACTAATTGTGTTAATTAACAATAATCATCATTGTCTTAATCATTTAAGAAGTTGACTGTATGTTTTGCTTGTGAAATCTGCTGTCACAGATGGAGAAACTGCGCCTGAACGGGTGGCATCCGCTACTAATGGCGATCCATTCTTCCGGGAGTTATGATGTATGAGATCTCTCTAGTCAACATTGCTTCTTGATCCGCTAAGCTCTAGGACAGTTCGAAATCGTGAAGACAATAAGGTTAAAGCAGCAAAGGCAGAAACCTCTTCAGTGGCGGACACTTACATCAAAAAGCCCTGAAAACAAGGCTATTAGCTTACAGTCTTCAAAAATAATCGTGCGTATAGACATATTCAGACTTCCTAGATTCGAGGCTTACAGCTAATTGCGCTTTTAAAATTACAAGTCCCATTGCAGAAGCTGATTTAACAGCTAAGTACGAAGAAACTGGAATAACAAACAGAAAGAACCATCAGTGAGAACTTCTTCCCATCGCGTATCGTATCAAACCGAGTTTGGTCAGGTACGAGTTTAATGTCTGCAGGAAAGATTGCACAGCCAAAACATCCCATTCTTACCAACTTCGAAACACGAAAACATTAACAATTTGTTCGTAACACTGAGGGCTAAAATTACAAAACGATCGCTGCAATGCCCAGAGGTGGTAAATCGATGCAACATTTTTACGTTTACTCAGTGTTGGGTGCCCTTCAATGCTTCTTAGAGCGAGAGCGGAGGTCATGTATAGTTGTGAATATAAAATGTAGCACATTATGACATACAACCTATGATATATACCAAATTTTCGACATTTAGAAAATTCTAACTAAGTCTCAGAACCAAAATTTCGTGGTTAACAATTGCTCCTCGTGAGAGGCGAATATGATTTTTTGTTACCCCCTTCTAGACTCAAAACCTCGTGGACATCAAGTTTTGGGAGGGGCCAGGACAGACTTGCTGTCATTTTCTACTAAATTCTCTATAGAACAAGATCCTCCTGAATTCCAAAGTTGTTAGCAAGCTCTCCAAGTCTGCAGCTTGCAGATTGATATGCTCAAGCACAACGAAATACGAGATGAACTGTTGTCAAGAAAGGTCATAATGCTTAAGCTTGCTTAGACGTCAAATCATCTCCCCCTCCACTTGAAACAGGAACCTTTGCTGCCAAGTGTAAGACCAATAACACAGATGGATATCACGCATAGTACATGGAGAAGTTGCTATTTGCAACTGCATTGAAGTTGCCATTTGAAGTCGCTATCACGCATTGTACAATGAGAAGGAACATACCCTAACTCAACCGGTTTCATCCTACGTTTTTGAAAAACTTGTCTGGACAGTACACATTTTTTTTATAACCGCTGCATATATGTATAAAGCTAATAAGGAAAAACGGAGCTGCATCAGCGAACGAGTGAAGGTAAATGTGCGCTGGCAAGGAAACATAATTTTAAACAGCGCTCGTCGTCTCGCCCTCGACCTTTTGACTAATGAAATTAATTTTTCTAAATAATTCTCGACCCCCGTGAGATTAACCCCTGCTCGGGCGACTGTCGTTAGTGCCAACTCGTCTGGTTGTGACCCTAGAGAGCCCTCCAACTTCTCTTGAGTTCCCCTGACATTTCAACCCCCCTTTAGTAATCATTCTTAAACCTGAGCCTCCTCTCCCTGCGGGGTAGGAAAGCGCTGCCGATTTTCCCGAGACTTCGTTGTTGGTTTTATCGGACAAATGTCTTGAAAAATTATGATAGCTCCCCGTTGCTGTAGTGTTGGATATGGAGTTATCTTGATTCTGAAAACACGGTATGCGGGAAGTTTAAGGACGCTTTCATCTTGAAAGTCATGTGGTATATGAGCGAATTTTCCAAGACCATCATACTACGAGTAAATTTAACTAAAAACTGTGATTGCATTTGAGCATTTTGAAATTTTCCTGAAAATGATCAAATTGAGCAATACTTATTCTTATACGCTTTTACCAGAAAGAACAATCATTATTAGAGGCTCAGCACAATATGATAAATTGAATGTGTGGTCCCTCGTGTGCTGCCTCGTCTCCAATAAACAATCTTATCATTGGTGAAAAAATTCGTCTTCTTCATTTGTTGTGGGTGCTTTCAAGTTAGTTGGACAATGCATCCCGAACAAGTTTAGAGCAGATTCCAGTTTTAAAAGAGAACTAAAGAGATTGTAGATGACCAATCACCAAGTTACTGATAATCAGTTATCAGAACAAGGGGTTAAGCAACATTTTTGAAGAAATGGCCATACTCAGAGCAAGAAAATAACTACCGAAAGTGTCGAGTAATTGTCTGGATACGCCAATTTTGTCTCTTCCCCCCGTGATTTGCTCGGCCATTCAATTATTTTCCTTAACTATCTTCTGTTTTAATCGTTGCCAAGTTCATGCCGATTTTAGTTTAAAACTGCGGGGATCCCCACGTGAATTTAAATTTTTCAGATATTCGTTGATGGGTACACGGATAGTTCAGCGTGCGATCGGGGTTCACCTGTTCCTACGAATCGTGACACTGTGAAACCTCGTGTTAACGAAGCGGTTTTCGAACGTTGGCGGTTGGGGAGGATCTCATTAGGAGCTACGTGACATCGTGGTTCCCGTAATGGACATCCGCGCTGCAGCAGTTGACCTCCCGCTTACTGGCAGCCGCTCTGAGGGTGTACAGTTACCAATTGGTCGAATCCATATCAGCATGAATGACACCTCAATGTTAGTGAGCAAGTAATTAACTGCAAGGTAAAGTTGGCCTTCCCAAAGTTAGGTTCAAATTTATTTTGAAACTTTCTTGTGTAACTAGAATCTGTTTGTATGGGAATGAATACTCTTCTTATTATACGTATTCCAATTTTGATGATCAAACAGGGCTTAACTTGTAGTGTACAATTGATCCAGTTGTTAAGGTGTGACGCTCAATCTGGAACCGTTTTCTGGAACTTAATACGTTGGAACGCCTTGGAATGGTTGACATGCCCTCGGTAACAGTTCGGCCCAACTCCTCCCTAAAAGCAATTGAACCGTGGGTTGAATCCTGAATATCTGAAGTGTTTTGGTCAGATTGACTTCTGTTGGAACCAGTTGGAATTGGACGAATTAGAATATAGTGCATTCATACTGGATTAATACTGGATAATAAACCCGTATTGCCACAGTAAAACGGCTAACTGGAGCCGTTCCGAATTTTTCGTGATACAACATACCTCTACGTAGGCGAAACTCTTATCTTTAATGGAGGAGCTCAGGTAACAGAAATAGGACCATTGCATACATATAGAATACCAATAATGGGTAAAACACATTGCATATACCTTCATCAGACTTATTACATCTTGCCAACTAACTTCAGAAGCAGAAATGGAAACTAAAATATTTTTTACGTCAAGTAGAAGTCAAGTGTTTTTGCTTGTACTCTAAAAAAATCCAAGACTTTATTCGGAAAAGGTCCACTAGTATTATTTGCAGCAGCCATTTTTGCTTATGTGACTTGACCGTTTTCCACCCCCTGAAACAACAACGGTACCAGACAAAGATCCTAATTTCAAACGTTCACTTGACAAACAGGAAATTGGAGGAATCACAAAATATGTTGGCTGTCTCTACCCATAGGTACATCTACGCTAGGTACTGTTCATTTGTCTTGAGAAATGAGCAATTTACACTACAATGGCATTGATCCAAAACTATCAATAGTGTGGTTACAAGATTAGAAGTAATTAGGTTCATGTTGCAGGTCTGTACTTGGTGCAAAAAAGGTTAAAAAATGTAATGCAAAGCCGAAGGAAGTTGAATATCCAAAAATCCTCTTATGGAGCATTTTAGGACTATTTCTGAATTTCAAATGACTTGTTTTCTTGTTGTGCCTTATTTCCTCTGCCAAGGTTTTTCCCCAAGCAAGAGTTGTATCGCTCGTAATATACTGTTGTACTTAGCATGGAATCATAGAGGGGCCTAGTATGTTAAGCGCAACCATGGTGATTATACATACTAACATCGGCTACAATTTACTCTCTGTTTTCTGTATGATTAGCAACTTTTTCCTAGATCTTTAGCCCTGAAGATCAGCAGAACCAAGTACACATGGAAACACGCCAAGAAACCATGGCATTAGAAACAATTGCAAAAGAGTGGAAACAGACCCGCTTCATTGATAGCTCTTCAAAATAGTAGTAAAGGAGCTGGCTGCAATAGAAAATTTTGAACCAGTACGAAGGATATTGTACGTATCATATAATATCTGATTATGTAAGTAACATATTATGTAAGTAAATCTGTTGACACTCTTCGTAATATTACCGGAGAAGCACTTTGCACATCCGCATTCACCATCATAAAGCAAGCATACAGGAATTTCCTGTGCATTACAAGGTGAAAGATGTACTGATTTGCACTGCAAGTACCAGAATGGAACGAGAATCGCTCCTTCGACAATTAAAAAAGAATGAGGAGTATCTAAGGAAGCAAGTTGTAAAATAATCAATCTCACTCGGTTTTGATGTATACATACTGATTAGAAGGAAACAGTGTGAAATTGTCATAGTAGTTGTCTTCTAGTTCATGTTACACGTGTACCCAAGGCGCAAGAAAACGCGCTTTTGGTGTGTCAGTGGATAAAGTTTCTAACTAAAATAAATCCGTCTCCAACCCATTATTAGTTAGAAAAGTGATGATCAGTCACCAGTGACAAGAAGAGGATGTGAGAAATTTGGTTTTCTCGGTACATTAAGGTGAAGTTATGTTATGTTATGAGCCCCAGAGGAAAACAGTTTGCCTGGGATACAGCAGGTTTGCATTTGCATTGAGTTCGCTAATGGAATTTCCCCATGGCGTCTTTACGTCCCACACACTCGAAGTAATATCCGGCCGAGCGACTCACGGTTGATTCATGGTCCAAACTGAACTGATTCATGGTCGGAACATGCTAGAAACACGGCGGGTTCCCGCCACAAGGTAAGGGAACGCATTAAGGAAGTTGTAACGTCGAATGCGGGGCAAAATGGGAAGCAGGGAAGCGAGGAACCTTTATGTATGTCTTACGATGAAGGGAGGGAGTTCATAAGGTGAAACGATCGCGATGCAAATAGGGAGAAAAGGGGGCCCGTCGTGTATCCGTGTTTGTGTGTCGGCAACGTCGGGTCTGTTCGAAGAGATGGATCGTCTGACGCGACCGGTTCAAAAGGAGGGCGGTTATGAGGGCGGAGGAGGCCTCGACTTCATAAATCAAGCCATCTTGATTCGGGGCGACACACGTTACAGGTGTCACCAAACCCCCATTTTTCATTCCTCCTCTCCATCTTCCTGGAGATGGTTTCTCTCTACCCCAAACTCTTGAGATTCCCCCCCGTCATCTCAAGATATCCCCTCTCCCCATCCTTCGTTCCTACATAATATTTTTCCTCCTTTTTTTTATTTTTTCCCTCTCCTTCTCCTTCAAAAGAGAGGAAAATAAGATTTGCCGCTCGATCTCTCGAAGGTATTGCGAGAGGGAAATAGCTTGGCAGAAATCTGACGGTATACACACCACTACGCACCCATTCATGTAGGAAACTCCTTGAAACGCACACATTTACTCATCCATTTGTTGTACACCAACGTAAACATTACATCTCCCTTATATATTGTCATGCCGTACTCTATTAATACAAATTGTTGCAAATATTCGACAATTATTCATATGAACTACCACAAACGATTCATCATTCCCTTCTAGCACGCATCGTTCAATGTATTTCACATCCTGCCCTACCCCTAACCTTTTATTCGTCTCCTGGATAAATGCAAACTAGGAACTATTTTTTTCTGCAGAGCTTTGCTACCGAGTATCTTCAATCCAAATCACCAATCAGGACGTTGTTAACGACATCCAATCATGTGTAGGAAGCCATTAAGACTGCGCATATCTCTGATTCGTCTGCAATACTTGGTAAGTTTGAGTGGTAGGTATCTACCATTAAAGACATTCACACAAATACATTCTTCCAAACAATGAAATCTCGCTTGGGGGTACGCCTCATTAGATGTTTCCCAACATAACACCCGTACTCAGGGGCAGCTTTAGTACTGGACTGGCTTCAGGTGCATTGATGATGGAGACTGTAGATGCTGTATTCTGGGCTGGACTCAAAGACACAGTATCTAAGAATGCCCTTTGTTGAACGTCGGATAAACGAGGTTTATCATAAGGTTGTTTGAATGGTCTGGTTTAAAAGCAGGTTTTCAAGTGTTGCAGTAGTATTCGTCCAAATCCATCGAATTCCATTGTTTTTAGCGCTTTTTTATGGAAAAATCCAATGTCTATTCCACATTCTTGTACTATTCCATATTTTTTAACCTGGCCCAGTTTAGTGCAGGAATATTTCGAAGATTCGAAGAACCAGTGATCTCCGTTCTCCTGATCACACACACACCCCCCCCCCCCCCCTCCACCATCAAAATGGTAACTTAGTGGCTTAGATAGTTGCTCTGATTTTATCAGGAGCCCAAGAACGTATACCAAGTAGAATGGAATGTTATACCTAGTTACTCCTTCAAAGGAATGAGGCAATTAGCCTGCAATACCCACTGGTGCTGAAGAGTAGCTTGATGGCCCAATCTTAGCAATTTCAAGAAACAGAAACGGGGATCTACCCATATCCATCAAACTCCCGGAGCTTCCAAAAATGAGGGCGGGGATGGTCGCAATGGTCTATTCAGGGGCAAATAGTATTTTTAAGAGGTATATTTCAGATTATTGCAATTTATGCTTCTGGAGACAATGAAAGGAAAGGTCAGTACAGGGGGTATGAGTGGTTCATGATCGGGATCTGCTACCATAACAAGAAGGCAATGTAATGGTAGAGGTACCCTTGCTGAGGTAGCCTTTATACCCTTGAGGAGGATACCCTTGAATCTGAAAAGCTTCAGGTTTATGCTCAGGGTGAGCAGTTTCAAGAAACGGAAAGGGGAAACTATTCATATCCATTTCAAACGGTAAATAATAGCCACTACCGGTGTTGTTGGATTTCAAGAATCTTCATTGTTCACCCAATGGCATTTTAATGGTTTTTAACGACGAAATCCGTTCAATTTCTACTCTGTTCTTGAATTGTTTCATATTTTTAATCACAATCGATAAGTTCGGTGAATATTTAGTTGATGGAATCAAAGAAGAAAGAGTGTGTAGCTACACCTCCATCGCCTATCTAGGGGGTCCTGCCCACCACGTGACCCAGATTAGACTATCTCGTCCCTCACCTCCCTCCAACGCACTTCATCTCCTGTATCTCCTGTCCTTTTTTTATCGTAACGAAGGAAAAGAAAAAAAAATTCTGGTCGGTTATCGGGTTTGACACGTCTGTCCCGCCTCGTCTGCAGACAGGAGGCACTTATCTTATTACAGTTTCCGCTCCTATCTCCAACATAATTTGTTCTTAACTGGTCGAGAAAAACACGGAAAACAAGTGTCAGGCCTGCGGGTTGATAAGGGGACATCATCAAGACTCGATACAGCTCGTTTAGTTTCTGATTTCTGATTTGAACACTTATTATTCGGAGTAAGTTGACAATGTATTGCAGAGAAATGAAGTTTGTCGATCCATCGCTCCAACACGTCATTACGAGAATTATTCTCTTTATATTCAAGTTTTCTCCGTTTTTAACTTCCAACAATGTAACCATTCGTACTTTTCCGTTAGGTTTTTCACAGTTTTGATTGTATTAAATGTGCCAAGCGGTTAAAAGTTGGGCAATTCGAGTTCAAAAGTCACTGAATTACATATATTTTTGTAATTCAAAACTGAACAAAAACGAACAGACAAAAATGTATGCAAAAAAAGGCACAAATGCACACATATGTAGTTGATAGATTTGGAACTTGCGCCACTTGCCTAGCTGGATTTTCTAATGGTAGGAGAATGAGCGGGACGGTACCATGTACGCAAACCAATTACTCAATACAAATATTGTTTGCTTGACGGACCACAAGAATAATATTGGATGCAATAAACCAGTATGTGGTAATATTGACTCAATCGCAGTAACTAGGTAATGATGGAAAAGAAGGTAGCTTATATAAGTGGTAAAGATACTCTTATTGGAATTTGTTAAACTTGAAACGTTTACCTACGATGTATGACTATGGAAAAAGATCTAAATGCTGACTGAGGTATCCAAGAAGTGGGGTTATTTTTCATGATGGTGCGAAATCGTAAGAAGCCAGGAACTTCGTGATGATGTAGAAAACTGTTCATCGATATGAACTAGTACTCAGTTGATACCTGCAGTGGAGTGAAGGAACTTGCGGCAGATATTTCGAAATTCGCAATGGTCGATCGTAGTTGTTCCAATTTTCAAAACTTGGTGGTAAAACAAAAGGCACCTGATGAGCGTTTTTCACGGTATAAATCTGCAATTGCTAAATCTGCTTATTTTAGCTTGGAATACAGTCTGCTGTAACTGGTTTAGAGGTTTTCTCTTGGAAAAATAACTAAATCTCCGCGAATTCGTCCGATACAGGTGTAGTTCGATGAATTTCTTTTCGTCGATTGTTGAAGGTATAGGTTCAATAACCCGCTGCAAGGATGAAGTGAGGCCATGATGAAATTTGCTACCAGAGATTGCCTGAAGAGGTGGTGGTTTTCATATTACGCGGTACACAACTGCTGGAGTATCACCTCGCAGACTTGACCGCCTCCATTCAAGAACGGTCAGTTCATTCTTTTCTAGTGTCGACTTTATGCAGGGGTGGTCCCCTCCCCCCAAGCTTCAAGACCCCCCCCCCCCCCCCACTAAGAACCAACCCCCCATGTAAGTTGCTACCCACAAAAATGTAAAAAATACTCGTAAGCACCCCTTATTTTATATATATATATTTTAAATTTATTTATTGTTACAACTGATTTAATATACAAACCATCTAGCAACTTAATTTATAATGAAGTAATATCACTTTTTGTGGTTCAGTAGTTCATTATCTAAGACCACAACAAGTCACAAACACTAATTAGCGTCTGGTCACAACTAGGTCCAGCAACTTGGTCCTCTTGAGTCGCCGTACCTCTTTTCTGTTGTCCAGGGTATACAGGATTTCGAGATTTTGGTGTCTATGCAGCCGAATTTTGTGATCCGCTGCAATTCTTTTTATCGCGTCTCTCACCATTTCCACTTTGAGGTCGCGGTGGAGATCAGTTGTCCTGATATACCAGGGTGCGTTGACAATACTCCTTAAGATTTTATTTTGGAGTGTCTGGATAGTGTTGACATTACTGTTGCTCGTGCAGCCCCATAGTTGGCAGCCATGGGCCCAGACGGGTTTAATCATTTACAACAGCTGATACAACAGCAATTTGTTTATTTTATATAAAACCAAAAAGTAGATTTATATAGGTAATGAAAAAATTCAAACCCAGTCGGGTCATTGCCGGAGTACTGTCATTGCCAATTATAAATTTCAGATAGAAAAACAAACCATATTTACTTCTAGTGATGTAGTTTATTTTTGAATGCCGTCACGTTAAACACTGTTTCAATCAACTTTACCTGCGTCATATGCCCCCCCCCCCCTCCTGTGAGCACCCCTGCTTTATGCAAGAGAAACGTTTACTATCGAAAATAAACTATCAGAACACCAAAAAGCACACACGTATTGAGGTTCATCTACGTGTTTCCCAAATTCCATTTGACAAAAGAGTCAAAAGCTAAATACAAATTTCCCAGATTTTAGGTCGATTTCTGTGTAGTACCACCTTGAGAAAATTATTTCTTAACGTACAGCCTTTTATATAGACTTCTATTCAGCTGATGATACTTCTTTGGGAAAATTCTAGTTGTAAATCATTTAACGGAATAAAGAATTAAATTTTTCATCTCGATTCCATGTTAGATGAGGGGTATCCAAAGATTTATTGCGAAGAGCTTCGCTGCGTTAACTTACGAGTTCGACTCACAGAGTAAAGCAAATCTAGGCAGTTATACCAAACTAGGATCTGTATTACCTTGAAATACGTTTTACAATCATTAGGTTCTGAAATTTTGCGAGTGTTCACCTCAGAACCTCTCTGGTATCGCAAGAAATGTTTTTACCGGGAAGGTGCAGTCAAGGTGGAGTGATTGAATGAAGAATGAGAGACTTTTTTTCGGCTCAGCATGAAATAATAAAACCACGAATTGGGCGGAGTCGGGAGAAATACGGTTGAATCAGCACCCCAGGAAGAGATCTCTGATTGCGGATCCCGAGCTCTTAATCTGGCGTCATTTAGGGACTTCGGTGGATTCTTTTTTGAAAATATAGGTAAGCATTTGTCAGGGGCAGAAAAGGAAAAGAGAGGTATTAAACGAGGTTTCGGGAAGAGGAAAACGTTGTGGCAGGGAGGGGTAAAAAATCACGGTCTGTTTGCGTCGTTAGTGAGTAATTCATTTAGCGGCCGACAGGGGCGGTAGAGGTGGTTTAGGTAATTAGTCAGATCGGGTCCTTTTCCCTTCCTGAAAGAACATTTGCATAAAGTATACCCGGATGCAAATATCGTGGAGGGAAGAAAATTTCACCCTTCTATTAATGGCAACGGCTTTTTCACCACAAATTAAAACGGGGGAAGCGATTCGGGTCGGTACAAATCTTCGTTAGACACAGGAGGTTGAGAGCGTTAATGTACCTGGCAAAATAGGGGAACGAGAGTTGAGGGGTGTTTAAGGGGGATTTGGAGGAGGGGTTTGATCTACTGATCCGATCTACGAATTAACTTTGCGGGAGGGTTCCGTTTTAAAACGCGTTATAAATCAGGGAGGCGATCCGGCCTGTTTTCTGGATAATGGAGAATCGCTAATCCTTTTGAGTGAGTCGTCTGATTGAAGAATTTGTTTCCCCATTGTCGAAGTTGATGTAAAACGGTGTATTCGTGAATAAGGTAAACAATGGGGACCCCGGCTTGATGAAGTTGTCCCTTCTATAGCCTTCTATATGACCGCACGAATGGTTAAGGGTTGTTTTCAACTTTTCGATGACCCCTGGGCAAACATCACCAGTAGGTCCTTCTATCAATTCAAGACCATAAGACTAAACTATTACATTCACGCTATGTTTAAAATACATGCAATCTACTGCAATGCATTCTTTGGAGCTTTTCTTGGTTAAATCACGAATAGGTGTTATCGTTGTAATGAACAGTTGAATTCGACAAAAACACTATTTTCTGATGCTTATTTTGTCTTTCATAAATTCTTGGTTACATGCTGATACGAAGGTGAATCAACATAATTTCCTGATTTGGCAACACATTTTTCCCAGCCTGTAGGTAATTTTCTAATACTCTCCCTATAGAAAGAATCAGGTCTTGTTTGTAGCCAATCGCACTCGTAGGCTTCAGCCTCATCATCGCTGTGGAGCTTATGCCGTCCTAAAGCTTCCTTAAAAGGACCTAACACGTGGAAGTCGGGAGGCAAATCTGGTCAGCAAGGATGGTGGGTGTTCCATTGTCTCCCAACTCAGTTGCACAAATTTTTTTGAGTCGAGGTCGCTGTATGTGGCCGGGCATTCTCGTGGAGAAGAATAATTTTCCTCATTTGATAGGTCTCGTCTTTTGCGGCAATATGCAATTCTGACTTCTCTCAAAATGTCATAGTAATAAGCAGCATTTAGGATATCGAGATGTAGCAAAACTGTTAATTTTGTCCAAAGTAACGCTGGTGCGGGGTTTGCGGTCATGGCTCTCATCTTCAACACGTTCGCGACCTTCCACGAGCTGTTTGTGCCATGCAAACACTCTAGCTCTAGATAACCTCTCTTCCCTGAACTGTGCAAATCTTCTCAAGACTTCGGCTGTAGAACTTTTTTAACTCGTTCTTTAGCTAGAAACTTGATCAGAATACGTTGTACATATAGAGTACCTCCTGCTCAGTCATCGTTACGACAGATCCTGAGAGAGTCGAGAAGGCTAGCTCGCGTGCTTCCCCACTTCCGAAAAACCAACCCAATACTCCACAACATGGGAACGTTCCTCCCCCAATGCTGAGCCCACAGGTCCAAAAGTCTCGTTTCTATTTGATTCACCCTCGTACTTTCTCTATTTATTCTCAAGAGCTTGGGAACCCAACACTGACTCTGGAATTGTAGATTGATATCTGCTGAACCTAAAAGCAAATAGTGACCTCCAGAAAGGATTTCTCTTGCTGCAGTGTTATTTCATGATTTATTATTATTATAATTATTATTTCAATAATTTCACTGTTATCAACATGAAGCGGCTAAGATGATATCCACAGAAATTGTTTCTACCTCCGTCAATGTTTGCTGGAGAGTCGATATGAAAATATTATATTTGTTCTTTAATAACCCCTGGATTGTGGAATTAACATCCATGATCCATCATGATTAATGATTCGAGTATGGGGTGTAGATGCCTAAGTAGATACACGCAACATCATCTTGCAAATAAGTCTTCCTAGTAAATTGAACGTACTGAATATGCGGCATTTGAAAAACGGGAATTTCAGTAGCAGCGACACGTGACAACTTAGCGGTGACTTCCCGACAGTCTGTGTCACTGAAAATCAGAAAAGGCTTCCTCTCTCTCTCTCTCTCTCCTTTCCACCGTTGATAATTGTTTGTTAAGTCTCTTCGCGGGGAAACGATCTTCACGCTGTTTCCCCTCCTGGGTTTTCCGCGGTTGACAACAAAAACAAAGTTCCCTTATGTTGGTTCAAGAGGAGGGCGAAACTTGGGCTGAAGGAATCCTCTTCCTCCGTGGAACCATTCACATGCAAATGTCCGACCTAAACCGTCTTCCCCCGACCACCACCTCTGTTGGAGAGAACAGGGAGGCAACGCCGCTTTCTTCTCTATCCAACACACCGTCTTCCGCCTCTTCAAGATATCTTCGTCTACTCCTTAACCTTCATCCCGCTCGCGACTCTACTAACAACTCTCTTTGAGAAGCAAAAATGGCTTCAAAACTCTATCTTTCTCCTGTCACAAACCCAGGACTACGTCTTGAATTGGTGATTGTTTGAAAATATCCCTACTTCTGAATAGTGTTTTCAAGTCTTTTAGGATTTGTTTGGAGAATGATGAGCGATTATTATTGATGTAGCTATCACAGTCGTCGCCACATTTACGAATGACATCACTGCGATTATTTCAATTCGTACTACGATTCGAACTTGGGGAAGTACATTGAAAATCCACCACTCTAATCACTGTTCTAATAAGCTCATTATAGTTAGCCCTTAGAGTAAAACGTCTTGAGTCACCAATGGAACCGTAGACGACCGAACATTGCCGAGTGCCATTCTCTGCTAGTCCGCTAGTAGCCAGACCGTGTTCACCCAAGGTTAGTTTTGGACTCCTGTGCCCATACCCAGTGTCAGGGAAGTCTACTCAGCTGTCATGGATAAGGGGATAATTCGGGGGATGGAACAGGTCTCAATAGTGGGAAAAGTCCTTCCTTTGGCAGACCGAGTCCGGATTCGTTCATTCCATTCCAGGATTCGGATCCTCGGACACGTTCCTGAGTCCTCAGCAATGGTATTTGATTATTTCAAATCAGGACCCTGTTTTAGAATCAGAAGAACTCTTTCCTTCTTATGAGTCTGATATATGGATAGATAATTTGATTTTATTTCTGTACCGTTATAAAGCTCTGTAAGAAACAACCGTTAAAAAGAGAAGGTGGACCAAAAATGCTATTGTAAAATGGAAGGACGATCCATCTGATATGCCGTGTTCGGAGTTTTTCTTTATGGAGATGGCTGCTACTCTAATAGGTGTAGAAACTTAGTAACTAGTGATGGAAATAAGAGTACTAGAACTAAATAACTAGCCTTCGAATTTTGTCCCACCCCACTCGGAACTCACTGACTCTACTGCATTCCATTCTGTCCCAAAATATTTTGTTATACAACGATCCATGCGGAGCACGATATTTATGGATCGTTACATCCGACGTATATTTTGTGTATCTATATTCCCCTGTGCTGCCCTTGCTGGAGGGAGCTGCTCTACTGTTTGGTCTTTTCTGAATGCGGTCCATGGCTATCGGTTAGAGCGATTCCATCGAAGGTTCTGACGCTATATTGCTGATAAGATGGGGATCCCATCCGACGACATCGATCATGACCTTTTGTTGCAGAAATTCCATCTGTCCACTGAGGAAACTCCGCTGACCTCGTGTTTCTCTACAAGCTTCTGATTAACGCCCTGAACTGCCCCCTGCTGCTCTATAGGATACATTTTGAAACCACCTGTACATCCCCTCGTTCATCTGTGGTGTTCAGTCCACCGTTTTCGGTACAAAATATGATCGACATCGCCCCCTACCCCGCAGTGCAAATCTTTTTCTTTCTAAAAATCCCCAATTTGCTTTTTTTCATAGTCTCCTATCGAAAATAAAATCCTTAATTCCTTAAATTCAGTTAATTGAAATTATTTTTCCAGTTTAAACCCTCCCTGCTGAATATTTTCGTAACCTTCCCCCAGGATTGTACTTTATTAATTTCGTATGAATAAATAAATAAGACTCAATTCCCAATAAGTCTTTGGCAGAATTCGCAAATAACCTAAAGGTTCCCCAGTTTCACCGGGACTTGATCTAACACACTCAATACCCCAAACACCAACATGTCCTGTACTGGAAACCAGTACAGATAACAACTCTTACAACCGGACCAATGTGTGATCCGCATTTGAATCGCTCTGTGTACAATTCTGCTGAGAAGACATCGTGAGGGTCCGAGTTTTAGTTGATTAAAAAACTCCTGTCCCCCTCATCCCTGCAACAAAGTCCTGCGCTTTTTTTCCCCGACCGCATGGAAATAAGGTGTTCATCCAATTCACTTCACCCTCTTGTAAAAACCCCGGCACGCTCTTTGACGAAATCTTCAGTCCTCGCATCGGGAATAGAAAAGGGAGCGTTTGGTATTAGGCGAAACCTTGAATGCAAGGAGGGCGAAAAGGTCAACATAATGGAATTTGTCTTGCAAGGGCCCTTCGTGATGTAAATTGCTGCGAGGGTGTGCGGTCCCTTAACCTCGATTTTCCCTTCGGTCCTCAGAGTCCCGCGGGAGCCTCTCAAACGTGTCGGGGTCACAACTCGGGATCTGTTTCACCATTCGAATATCCTACCAGAAGTTCCCATCCACAAATCACGTCTTCCCAGGTGGCTAACCCTCCCGTTCGCCGAATACGTCTTTACTTCTGCCAAATCTTTACTGCTCCGAACCCCTCAGGAAAAAAGATAGAGCTTTAAATCTGTCGTTGAATCGTCCCTTGGGAAACGTGACCCTTCGTTAGCTACTTCCTGCAGGTTCATAGGATTTATTTGACTTGATAGCTAGTGAATCACATGTTGCACCAATGACCGCTCTTTCGTTCCTTTTTCTTGTTCTTACACATAAAAACTCCATACAGACAGATGGACTTTTGGAAACTTAACCCTCTCACCTCAATCGATGAATATAGTCATCACCTCCACCGGCAAAGGCAGGTCTCTCGCGACGCCTTATCAATCGCATCTCCTCCACTCTATTGGTATTTTACTTAAATAAATAACCCTTTAGGAACTAGTGCCTCACATATCCGTCGGCCTCACTCTACTCTGGTACCCCAACGATGTAAATATCCTTCGCAGGCCGCAAACTGCTCTGAAGGTCTAGGAACGGAAACAAGTCTTTTCAACAAGCATATTCCTTTTTCTCACTTCTCCTGCTTCTATTGGATTTTTGTTCAGCTATCGTGAATAGTTGTATGACCTTCTTATTGCTTTCAAACCACTCCTCTGGCCACCCTTTCCCATTCAGCACTTCTTTTAAACGTTTGCCTTCATTAGCTCAACTACAAACCTTCATCGCCTTTTTATGTTTCATTGCTGACTGTCCAGAACATCATAATAAAAATAGCGATTATTGTGTAGGAATTTGAAAGAAATTGAACGAGGCTTCAAACAACAGCAAGTGCTCTTCACGTCCCGGTTTTGGAGAAATAATCAGGGCGCGGGTGTCGGCCATGCATTCTTAGTCCAACCCATGGACAGCCAACGCGCTTCCCATAAACCCGTCCTTAGAAGGTTGATTGAGAAACAAACTGTTTTATAATCAACTGGTAGACATTACGTGCCAAAAGAACAGAATTCTTAGTCCTTACTTGGTGGAAAGGAAATGCTTAAATGAAGCTCTGATGGGTACTAGGGCTACTTGCGCTATTCATAGTCACTGAATGAGGAAATACTCAAGCAATAGCATGGAAAATAAAGGCAGGTCCGAAGCTACCTTAAGCATTTCCTTAGTCACAATTCTGTACTTTCTCAATTAAGGAAAAATCTTAACTCAAGTCACGACTATGAAATTCGCCCTTAATCTCGTAAAGCACATTTAATTTGACACACTAGGTATCAGTAGGTGATTTGAGGCAAGACATCCACTCCCTCACCCTCACACCTTTTCAATTTACACGTAGAAGAAGAAGAAGAAGATTTTTTTCTTGTCAATCATCACGTTTTTCAAAAAAGTTCGTAGTACATAATATCATTAAGAAAAAATAATATGAATGCAGTACAAAAACTGAAAAGCGAAAGAAGTATTTAAATTTCAACATTCAAATTCATTTAAATTAGACTTATTAGTTATTTTAAATCATTTAAATTCCTCATCAATAATAAAGGCCTTTTCTGGCCTGTTTGCAGAAACCCAACAAGTCTCCTAATGCTTGCAGCATCCTGAAAGAGTTTAGGGATTGGAATATTTCCAGATTAAACTATGGGGTTCTTGAGAAATCTGCTACGCTCTTACTTGAAGCCTGGGCAGGAAGATATAAGGTGGACTAGCTTGTCAGGACTGAACGTATTGCAAACAGAGCAACAGAGCATGGTGGAGAGATCATTTACAAAAGGATGGATTTGTATAACTCATTTGGCACAACAATCTTTTGATGAAAAGAGGAAAGTCTTAGGTGAAATTTGCTCGTGAAGTAGCGAATATTTGTTTGTATTTATCTAACAATGAAATGACGGCTCGTAGCCCCTGGGCACAAGATTATAGAAGGTTGATGTTTGGTATTTGATCGGTTAGCCATAGGATCCAGCTAACTGCATTGGAAGGAATTATTATCGCTGCAGCACAGGCACAATGAAATGATTATTTAATTACGAGCGATACGCGTTGTTTATCTGGCACTCCGTTGAATGAGACATGAGGGGCAGAACATGAATAAAAGTTGATGAGATCGTCAGCAGGGAAAATTGACGAGGAGGTGGAGCCGTTGGGGCTCTCACCTAATTGAGCCCAACGTGACGTCAGGTTCGGGGGCAACGCGGTAATTTAAACGGGGCATGATGAATGGGAGACGGCCTGTTTGCAATTCACGTGGAAAACCCTACGTAGCGGAAAGGGCGCGGAAGAGTTATTTTGTAATATGAATTCAAACAGTAATGATTGAGCATGACAGAGTTTGCATCCCCGAACGAGTTGCAGAGACTTGCAACTCATGCAAGGGGGGACGGCGGTACTAGTAAATCGCGTAAACGCGTGATCCACACGAGGGGATTAACGAATTCACTGTTGCAGGTAACGGGCGCAAAAATGCGGTTTTATGCGAAGCTACAAATCAACCTCGGGGAGCGTTGGGGGAAGGACTGAGTTGTTTGTATCGCCAATTCACAGGGCAATTCCAGCGCATTTATTCTCGTAACGCAGCGAAACTCCACCTATAACAATTGCGAAACGAGATTAGGGAATTTTTGAGAGTTACGTGATCAGAACACACGTTGCATCATTGGAATGACGCACATCATTCATTCTGTCCAGTCGCAGAGCAATGCTAACATTACTTCTGTTATTGTTCTCTCATCTTTCATTCGCGTTGATTTTTTATCAAAGAAATAGGGTATTTGGAATAGATGGATCTTGTTTGATATATCACATACCTTTTGATGCAGTTATATTAATTTTACTTACCATTCAAACTCAGACAAAAATTAGGTGATCGTATTTTGATTCTGCAGCGGAAAAATACTATTGTTCTCGAGGAATGATAAAAAAAATAAAGATCATTTGAAAAAAAAAAAAAAAAAAAAAAAAAAGCTGCATCAATGTATAGTTTGTTAGCAGACAGCGTTTTGTCATTCTAATGACTTTTAACGAATGGCCTGGTTGGTTTCTAACAAGTCGCTTCTAATTCGTTCCTTGGAGTGATTTGTTCAAGTGCAACTTTGTAAATCTTCAATTCAAAACTCCAATTTCTCACTTTCCAATAGTTGAAACTCACTGTATATTTAAACTAGATCTAATTCAAGATAATTACGTATTCAGTTACGGTGGAATAAGATTTCTACGATCTATTGGGCAAGGTTGGAATGCTTGGAATGCTTTTACTATAGATTCTACCGTCTTTATAAGTAGGACACTTGTTGCTGTTGGTGGAAATAATGTCTGCTCCTTGTACGAGTATAAAGAAAAATAAATAATTTGATTTAAGAAAATATTGCTAATAAAATAGTTAAGAACTAGTAAAGGAATGATAATACTTTGTCACGAGCATACTACAACCCTAATTTTGAAGTACCTTTTTAAGTAGTTTATTATTCAATAATAAACCATTGTAATCGCTCTTGAAAAAAAATTTTACTAACCCCCCTGAAAATTTCATGGTTTACGTTTCAAAGGGTGTAGAATCAAAATCTGCAATAAAGATTTTTCCTTCCGTCCGCCGTACGCCGTAAGCACGATTTCTCCCAAACGGCAGGAGCAAAAAATCTGAAATTTTCTGGGAAAATCCATGTTGGTCCGACATCGCCCCAATTCTTTAGCCAGCTCTCTCACTTAGTTTAAAGTGCCTTTTAAGGGTAGCCAAAATTTTGTAAAATGCCTAAAAACCTCAAAAAAATCAAGGCGGCATAAATTTGGACTTTTTTCGAAGAACTTTCCATGAGGAATCGAATGAGCCCCCCCCCCCCCCCAGGTCTGTAGCTCAAACAATTCCCGATGTATGGCATGATCTTATGCTGCCAACATTTGCATCCATATTCACTACATCACTAGGTTGCTGCAATCAAAACAAAAACAACAGCGTATTTTGTTTTGATCGCAGTAACCTAGTGATGTAGTGAATGTGGATACTGGAGTGAACTCCTAAAAGGGTTCATAGCCAATACACGGGTTGAAGCATTTTGATATGCATGAAACGCCGCAAATTGTTTCACCGGGGTTTATTATTCAATTTTATTCAATTGGCTTGCATTCATGGTTTGAATTTCCACTAAGCTTCGGAGTAATCGTGTTTCACAGGTGATAGGGCGATTTTTGAATTTCAGGAGATATGCATAGAGCACGTGAATCTGTTCTCAACCAAAATACCTATTTGGATTGATCAATTGATCATATTTGTGTGCCTCCTGAAATGCAATAATCGCTCTATCACCTGTGAAACACGCACGCTCCAAAGCTTAGTAGAAATTCAAATCGTGAATGCAAGCAAAATGAATAAAATTGAATAATAAACCCCAGTGAAAGAATTACCTGCGTTTTAAGTAGTTTCCGTGTACAGAGCACAGTATAATTACTATTTTACTTGTTATATTTCCCTGTTTTAAATATCTCCACTTTAATCGAAAAAAACTAGAAACACAAATCCGAGACCACTTGGTGATGTTCGATGAAGTTTCCCAATCATCCTTTTCTGATGTTATTTTTCTTGTGGTTCTCTATTCACTTACCTTATAAATAATGTATGGAAAAATCCCCTCTTTCTAAGATAATTCGAAGGACACGTCGCTGTTCATCGATTCCGATAATACGAGTCGGCCAAAACAGGTTGTGACCGTAGGTGCTTTCGCAGCAAAATAGGGAGGAGAAAGTCCTCCCCAACGAGAAAGATATTTAAATGAGGACAATACATAATTTATAAGATATACCTTCAGTTGATTATAGGAACGACCAGGAGAGGACCGCCCTTTCCTTGTACTGATGCAAAATAGGAGGCTCTCCTTTGTTATCCTTAGACAATACCTGGCCAGACGTTGGCTGGGCTCTTTCCATCTATTGTTTTGATGTGGATGTTCACCTTGGGCCGGCCGTATGAGAATGGACCTCGCAAGCTCAGGGTTCTGTATTCAACCTGTGTGCCGATCCCAGCAGCAATCCGTGTTTTTAGCATTGGCCGCCTTGAGCTTCTCGTGATAAAGTCCTGATCTCCAGTTATGATCCAAAAAGTTTTAATCAGTTATCAACAAGTAGTATGAAGCAGCAAACGTTTTTATCTTTCGTTTTTATAGTCCGAACGTAGTGAAGAGAGTTTCTAATCAAACAATAGCAATCTTTAGCCTGGAAGAATTAACTCAGTAAACCTGTCAAAATGTGCATTAGTCATTTTAGGGAAAGGATTGCATGTACGCCGTTTATTACTCTCAAATTATGGAAGATTGGCTTTTATTGCAGATCTGTCGATTGATGAATTATAAGTCCTATTATGTGATACACGTTCAAGGTACGTTTTCCAGATATCACCAGCGCTATCCAATGTTTCCAATAGCTTTATCTAATTCAAAAGTTACGTTTTCCCACCAGCGGATGGGTTGTATGTTGAAGCAATAAGAATCGTGTCCACATTTCGTAACGAAAATTTACGAAAATGTTTTGAAATGTATTCAAGTTAATAAATCAAAGTTAAACCACGTCCGAAGCAAATCAAATTTGAAAATATGGTCGAACTTATAAAACCAAAATTTCATATTTTGTTATTTTATAGAACTTTTCAACAAGCTTTAAAATTGAGCAAGAGCGAACTGTTAGAAGGCAAAGAAATTGCTGTGATAAATTTTATTCATCATTATCTCCCCATTTTTCAAGTTACGTTTTGCGATAGCCGTTAAGCAGTGTAAGCAAGATTTATATTAGAATCCTTATATTAGATATTAGAATCCTTTCGATGTTTACATTAAAACAAATATCTCGCGTAATAAGAACCCCTTACATCTATGACTGTTTCTATTATATTCAATGTGTACCTCATTCTATGATCGCTGTTCCGTGCCTGTATCTTCACTCCATGATGGTTTTCGTTCATTAACATTTTCTAAAGACCTAATCAAACGTCGATCGATTGAAATTAAATAACTTGAAATTATAAAAGAATAGTTATGCACTTTAAAGGCATAGGCGCGTTGTAACTCATCTGAATTGATTGTTTTGGGTGAAATCGGTACAAGAGTGAGCGTCTCCCCATTTTTCTGGTTGGACAGCTTTTCCCTTGATTTTGTTCACGACTCCATTATTGTTCTAGTTGATTCTTCGTCTGTCTATAACAAACCCGTTTTATTCAAATATCCCCGTATATCCGTTCATAAGCGATCTCGAACAGTTAATTGGAAGGGTCTAAACTTTAAAATTTCGTATTGAAGTTAACATTTTATCAAGTGTACAATTTTCATCAGAATAAATAGTTCGTTTGTTCCCACACCTACAGTTTTCTACTTGAGCCTACCAAGTGCGTCCTTCTAGTTTAGTAGGAGGAGTAGCCGGTCCGTTCTTCAAGTACAGTGCTAAACACTTTTTTTATTCTTACTATTTCGTAGATTATGTAAAATAGTTTAATAAATTATCTTGATACAAGTACATTCAAAACCAATTAGACTTATTCTAATAGTTTCGGAGTACTTCAAGAAAGCTGGTAGCTCAATTTTATGTGGATATGGTATCCCGAGATAATCTTGCATCTGGATGCATTGCGCCTACTGGAGCACACCTCTTACTGTGTTGTAATAACGCGAAATAATGGTCTTAGTGATGCCTTTTGTTATTCAATACGAACCCCGATATTATAAAACCGATTCAATGAACTAGTGATAGGTCATTCCCGTCATCCGATTATGAAAGGAAAGTAATAAATTATTGAAGAGCGGGCGGCGGAAGATGGAAGCAGATAAGCCTGTGCGAACCGCCTTCAGGGAGAAGAAACCTTACGGGCCACATAATCCGGCTCGTTTGGACACGCCGATAAATGGGCTGCGGTGAGTTAGAGGGGAGGGGATATTGATATCACGTGCCGGTCGGAAGATAGGAATATCAGGGCTAGAGCTCCGGAGGCGATGCTCCGTCACGTAGCGGCGTTCTCTCGAGCTATTCCGTTGAAGTGACAAGGCCACGTCGGATTGGTTGTCGCGCATCTGCTGTGAATCACACGGGCCCCTCCAGTAGCTGATTGTGGTGGTCCCTGATGGGCCTAAGATTTTCCTGGTTATATGACAAATCGTAATATTGAAATATCAGAAATGGGAAATTGCAATAGCTTGATTCTCTTCAACGACTCATTCAATCTAGGTGAGCGTGACGTTCCAGCTGGAACCGTTCCTTGGAACCTACTCCAGAGGAACTGCATGAAGCTGTTACGTATCGTTCTCGAAACAGTTCTACCTGGAACGGCCTACTAGGCACTCCGTCACTCATGAAATTGTTTCTTTCCGACGTGAAAAAATCTAAAATAAAATATTGTGAGTAATTCCCGGATTATAAATATTACAGCCCGTGATTGCATTGAAGGGTTTTAATTGTTGTTCCTTTTGTTCTTATAAACCCTTTTATAAACTGAATAGTTGAATTTACAACTTTCATATGAAACATGTTATAAATAAAACGTTTTTTTTAACAGAAAAACACAAAATCGTCTTTGTTCATTTTCAAAAAGAAATACGCTCATTATGAAACGACAATTAAAGCCCTTATTCGACGAATCTTTGATGCAATCACGGGCTGTTATATAATCCGAGAACTACTCACAATATACTATAGGGGTGACAAACGGAATCACAAATGTAACCGTTACGACAAAATGATTGGAGAGTGGAACAACATAAACATGACGTGACAAATTATAGGACAGTAATATGAGCTCCAATGGGGGACTGGAACCGTACGTAATTTTTCGTGGAATGTCACACGTTATATTATTATTTTGCTTCATGATTGTTAATATGTTTTTTCTGTATCCAATGAGAGTGACAGTGAAGCTGCCGTTCCTTTTTTTAGTAACAGATCCATCATCACTCCAAACACAGCCTGAAGGGAGGTTAAAAACCCTCGCCCTGCGCTTGACGATCTTCTATGGAACACCAACAGCTTCGTCGTCATTTGAATTCGGGAATGGAAACAACGGCCGTTCCCAAGGAAATCGGGGTGAAAAAACCCCAAGGGATCGGTGATAGGGGTCCACCAGGCACACCTCTTCCTTGTTCGCTGGACACTTGCATATTGAGAAGATGCGGCGGAGTGGCTTACGTTGTCAAACTCAACGTTGGTCTTCGCTTCAAGCGAAAGGGGGTTTTTTGTAGATTTTCAAATAACCCTTGAAGGGGACTGAAGGACATCAGCGGACCGTGATGCCAGGTTTTTATCCTGTTTCTGTGGAGCGCCTTGAAAAACCTATTCTTCCTTAACGCTGATACATAGTAACCCAGGGTTACTCAAGTATGCGACAATATTCAAATTCATTGATAATCACATTCAAAGTTTTTGAATCTCAATCAAGGTCCATTTTTTCCTATTTATTTGAAATTGTAACGCATCAAAACATTGACGTTTAGAAACCCCGTTTTGTTCGTGCCATCATAAATGAAAAACTGCACTGCCAATTCTAACTCATGGGTTTACTTGTTCTTGAAAATGCTTGACTGCTCATGTTATTCTGACGTTGAGGGGGGGGGGGGAGGCTGGGGTTAAAAAATTACGCTATTATTTGATATGGGTGAATTTCTACGGATCAGTTCTTCAGTTGATTTTGCGTCCGAAATTACTAGGAAATGACACCTCCACTTCGCTATGTCAGTAAAAACCTCGAAAAACCACATTTTTTATTTGTTTACCTCATACCAAATATACCAACTAGACCTCAAGAACGGATCAATTCCAAGTTCCTTTATGGCCCTTACGGTTGACAGACAATTGCAGATTTTAAATATACGCACCTTGAAATATAAAAGAACCAAATTTCCTGGGGTTTATAAAACATTTTGCTGTACAGTTGTTGCTGATCAGGCTTTTTATTGAAAATAATAAACCAAAATCTGTCGGTGACAGTGCCACACATAAATTACTATTTTAGATTAGGATTAGCTCCGGTTGAAGCATTTTGCAAATACCTGATAAGCCTTATTCCGTCTTTAATATGAGTTGGTTCGATTTATTTCGAGCTACTTTAACCCATACGCTCGTCCAAGACCAGCACTCTCAGGAAAATAGACCTTAACACATCTAGACTAACTTCGTTCCGAATTTCAGCATCTCAAGTTGAATAAAAGGAAAATTAGCTCCAGAGGTCACTCAACTAATCTGAGTGGTATCCCATGTTATCAAATAATCCACCGTTCGCGGAGAAGCCAAAATTCAGCACTTCATGCTACATAGGAGACAAATGTGAGAATGAAAGTACAACGCATCTCAGGGCGTGCTTATTTTCCCAGGAATCGTTTTTGTTGGATTTTTATTTTTTGTTACATCAAAAAATGTTCCTGCCACAGTAAAATCTGTTCAACCCAAACGAAAGAAATGGTTGTTGTGATGTTTCTTTCTTGGCATAAGATGCTTTCCAGTTGTCTTAGATTTCTCTACTATTAGCATTGTACATGCTTCAACCATGACCTCACTGACTAAAAGAGTCTTGTTTCTATGTTTTGAAAAACTGTCACACAAATTTTCGGAGGAATTTCACGTTCAACCTTGCTGTTGGATGGGAAATGGTACTTCCACAGTGTTCATGTGGAATCCTTCAACATTGGTTGGAAAGCTCCCGAACCATCTCGTATTTTTATGTCGTAGGTTTAAAATCATTTAAAATGGTAAAACCCATTAATGCGATTTTATAAATGGTTAGTAAGCAATGTTACGTTCCTCTTGCCAAATCATTACGCCAACATCGTAACTGGGTCATTTCAAAATTTCGGGTTATTTTGTGTCACATAGCTCCTGTTCTCACTCTGTATGTCGTAAGAGCTCGGGATTTTCTCAGCAATATACAGCAGACTGGTATCTACTTAGCGCCGTGAAATTTACGTCAGTCAGCTCACTAGCTGATCAATTAAAAATCATTAATCATCCGTATTCTCCCTCCCTACAACTGTCACAGACAGTAGGTTGGACTAAGTACCGTTTTTGTTTTGAAACTTCAAAATAGTTTCTAAGCTCTTCCAAATAATCTTTTAATTTGCAAAAAAATCTTATAGGTCCAGTATGTGGTTGGTTATAACAATATATTGAGGAAATGAGGCAACTCCACTTTTTGAGCTAAGTTTCACTGGGCTTTATACCTGTCACAGAGATTTTTTCTCTCTCTCCCTACAATTTTTTTTAATAGCTCGCCCTGACCAGAAATAGGGATATTTGGTCGTAAAAAAAATGGAGGACAACAGTGCTACAACATGACTTTCCTTGTGAGCGTTTTTGTGGCCCTACGGTCCCTTCAGTTTGATGAGTGATGTGATCAAGTGTTGAAGTCTTGTGCGTAGGTAAATTACTTCTCTCTTCCTACAACCTCTTCATCAACGTGGGTAAGTGTTTATTTACATTTCAATGAGCTCCAACCTTGAGTCTTGATGACAAGATGTTGTGCATTACTTCAAACGAATAAGAATATTGATGATGAGCCTTTGGGGAATGGAAAACACCCAAAACGTCTCTTCCTACAACCTCTCTCCCTACAATTTTCGGAAAATGACTGAGTTGTAGGGAGAGAGAATGTATTGGAGGGAGAGAGGATTATGCAGTTAATTAAAATAAAAGAGATTTGTAGGGTGCAGGAGTATTTCTCAACTGACTATGGGGAAAAAGGTGTCCAAAGAAAAGTGGAAAGAGTATGCAAGAAGAAGAAGGCAGAGGATAAAGAGCGATCCAGTGTTAGCGGCGATTGAAAAAGAGAAGGAAAGGAAGAAGTATGAAGCTAAGAAAATGAAAAAAACGCTGCAAATTCTTTCACTGGGGTTTATTATTCAATTGGCTTGCGTTCATGATTTGAATTTCTACTAAGCTTTGGAGTGTCGTCCGTGTTTCACAGGTGATAGAGCGATTATTGAATTTCAGGAGGCACACAAATATGATCAAATGATCAATCCAAATAGGTATTTTGGTTGAGAACAGATTTACGTGCTCTATGCATATCTCCTGAAATTCAATAATCGCTCTATCACCTGTGAAACACGCACACTCCAATGTTTAGTATAAATTCAAATCATGAACGCAAGCCAATTGAATAATAAACCCCAGTGAAAGAATTTGCAGCGTTTGGCAATTTATTACACTTTTGCAATACAATCGGTTCCTGAACCGATTGATATACAATTTAGACTTGTTTTCCTCAGAACAGCGAGAACATTTTGTCTTACAAAAAATTACATTTTTCAACAAAAGCAACTAAAACGTCTTGCGTCAAGAGGGAGAGATTGGAAGGGGCTTTACTGGTGCTAATGAGGGAAAGTCAGCCCAGTTTAAGGGTCCGCTGAGGTGTTGCCACCTGATGGCGGGGAAAGGGTTTTCGTCCCTGAGGTCAGGGGTCGTTCCTATATGGGCAATAGTATAGGTACAGGGCCGCTGGGCGCCTGCGCGCCGCGCATCTTGAGAGAAAACTCGCCTCTAGAGAGAGAAACTGGGGCGCCTGTGTATGTACCTACATGAAGAAGTCGCCAGCCGCAGACGCGTCAGGGTCATATGTGAAAAACGAACGCGAGCGAGCGGGGGCCACCAACGCGATCTGTTCTATAAGCGATCAAACTATGCTGTTCTATGGAATTGTCATACGTAAAAGCGCGGCATCGCTCCCCCCACCCTAGTGCCGCGTGGTGTGACTTTGAAATCGCTTTTTTGCCGCGCAATCGCTTTAAAATCTGTTTACACTTTGTAGGTTAACCTGCTACTTTGTCGATTTCGTCCTTTCGTCGATTTTCAATTTCAATCATGAGAAGCATGCATATTTTGTCTTCCCCTTTCGCTTGTGTATGTTTGTACGATACCTAAATGATTTGTATAAAAATACCTAGTATTTCGTTAAAATGCGATTCATGATTTGTTTAGGTGATTTGTTTGTCTCAGCTTCCTCGAATGTTGTACACCCAATATTTTTCCTGTTTTCTTTTCACGGATCGATGTTTGTTTGAGAAGCAGGTTAGTTACCTATTTTTCATTCATTTATTTCTTTTTTGAGAAGCACATTTGCTCTCAATTACCTTTTGGTCAAATTAGGAATACCCAACGTTTCCTACTCTACAGTTTTTGATGTTACTTGCTTCTGTAAGAAATAGCAAGTATTACCGTCAAAACGATAGTAATAGACACTATTGCCACAATGCAGAACTCTGCTACCACTCACCACCTAAGTGAGAAATAAACTTCACTTTTCTCAAAAAAATGATCTGAAGTCAAAAACAAGGAAACAAAATGATACAAACAACTGAAAGGAAAAGACGTGATACGAAATAATAAAAGAAAACGCCTGTTCTCGAGGGAAAAAGAGAAAAGAAAGAATCGTATGCTAAAGCAGCAAAAGAGTAATATAAATAAAAAGAAAAACAAACCTGAGCGATAGCTGAGAAAAAATGAAAAATCTGAAGAAAAAGAAATAATAAGTTGACAAAAGTCGATTGATAGGGTTTTATAAGAATGGAACTACATTGGTGATTTTCGAAGAATTGAAGCATTAATCAACGAAGGAAATACAAGGTTAATTTAACGAGCTACACAAGGTAAGAACGAGAAAAGAACAGTGAGGTTATTTGATTCTGAATTAATGAAGTTACTAATGTGAAAAGGTTATGGTATGGATATTAAATTGTTGGGTTATTGAATATGGATCAGATTGAGCATAGACTAATGATTAAGTCACGGGGAGCCACGCTAGCGACGCGTAATGATGGCGTGGCCAACGTTACACTTCTTGCCTATTTAGAGATTTTGGTATTAAGAGTAGGTTTTATATTTTATACGTTGTGATAACCTGACTGGATGATGGTTGTGATTAAAAAATAAGTCAAACTAAAGAGTGATTTTCAGTTTTTTAAATAATAATATATCACGTTTATGTTGAAAGTTGCATGCGGATGTCGTTTTCTCTCTCCCTACAACCGTTTTCTCTCTCCCTACAATCTAAAAAATTTTAAAAATTGGTATCTCTTGAACGAGTTAATAAAGTACGCGCCCACTGCAGGGCCTTACTTGTGAACCAATACAGAGTCGAAATATGTCAAGGGAACCGCCTCAACTGGTGTTTAATTTTTCAAAAACAGCTGAGCCCAAAATAACCCGAAATTTTGAAATGACCCAACTATTAATTGTAATTTGATTTAAATTATAAAAAGCGCGTCTAAAGCATGTTCCATGTTTTGAATTGTCGCCACCAGCTCTGAGAAAAAGTATCCGGGGGTCCAGCGGAGCCTTAATTTATGATAGTTTTTTTCACATGATGTAAAAACAAAACGACAGAACAAATTTTTCTAGTTCGTACAAATTCTAAACGACAGCAATCGTAGTTTAAGCTGTCAATTATTCTAGCGATTCTAACCACTAATTGAGATTGCCATCTTGTATTTGACCTGTTTTCAGTTATATTATACAGAATGAACTTAATTTTCCAAATACAGGGTGGATGGGGATCAGTGTGAAATTTTTTTTTTTGGGTAAAACTACATCGAAAATGAAGTAGAATGCCGCCAAAGTGGGGCTCCTATTGCAGTCCATTGAATAGTTATGATTTTTTTAGTGCTTTCACGGTCAACTCCGACCTCACGTCATGAAATCGAGTTTTCTGGAACACTGAAGCTTCCATTTTAATTTTATTATACATTTTCGGATTTAGCATTAAATTTCCTATAAGATAAACATAACTTCAACCTTATAAAATTTCGATAACTCTGTTCATAATCGCAGTGCAAGGGAAAATTTGAAAAATCTGAAATTTTTCGATAAAATTCGAAACAGAGCCGACGTTCCAAAAATAGGCCAAGAAGTTGTCAAATCTCATAAAAACTTCCTCATTTCATGAGCTTTCCAACGGTATACTCAATTTCAGGATTACGACATTTTTTCTTTGAGAAATTAAGTTTCAAATACAAAAAATCCAAGGTGGGGGCGTCAATCTTGGTAGGGAAGGGGGTGCAAGGAGTTGACTCACGTTCTCATTTCTTTCTGTTTCTTTATTCTTATTTTCTGTTAAAAAAAACCTGCAAATTACAACAAACAAAAATGAATTTAGGTTAACATTTGTTCGAACTGACGTCCCCTGTTACGAATGCATAACCTAGCTCGTTTTCGAATAGCTCTCACAGTAACTGAGAGTGTTAACTTCTCCTGAAGTTTTTGAGCTGCTGCTACAATTTTTCCCCTTAACTCTTCTTCTGTGTTCACCTGCGTTTTGTAGACTTTTTGATTCAAAAATCCCCAAACGAAGAAGTCCATGGGGTAGAGATCAGGGGACCTCTAGGTGAGAGCTATTCGAAAACGAGCTAGGTTATGCATTCGTAACAGGGGACGTCAGTTTGAACAAATGTTAACCTAAATTCATTTTTGTTTAATGTAATTTGCAGGTTTTTTTAACAGAAAATAAGAATAAAGAAACAGAAAGAAATGAGAACGTGAGTCAACTCCTTGCACCCCCTTCCCTACCAAGATTGACGCCCCCACCTTGGATTTTTTGTATTTGAAACTTAATTTCTCAAAGAAAAAATGTCGTAATCTTGAAATTGAGTATACCGTTGGAAAGCTCGTAAAATGAGGAAGTTTTTATGAGATTTGACAACTTCTTGGCCTATTTTTGGAACGTCGGCTCTGTTTCGAATTTTATCGAAAAATTTCAATTTTTCAAATTTTTCCTTTCACTGCGATTATGAACAGAGTTATCGAAATTTTATAAGGTTGAAATTATGTTTATCTTATAGGAAATTTAATGCTAAATCCGAAAATGTATAATAAAATTAAAATGGAAGCTTCAGTTTTCCAGAAAACTCGATTTCATGACGTGAGGTCGGAGTTGACCGTGAAAGCACTAAAAAAATCATAACTATTCAATGGACTGAGATAGGAGCCCCACTCTGGCGGCATTCTACTTCATTTTCGATGTAGTTTTACCCAAAAAAAAATTTCACACTGATCCCCATCCACCCTGTATAACTTCGACTACTTCTATTTATCAGTCAATTTCACTATAATCTTCCGTACTATAAGCTATCAATGACAAAAATGAGCCCAGTCATTGGGAAAAAAAAGACTTCGTTTCTCGCCTGTCTTCCTTCCCTCTCAAGGAGCACGGTCCTACCCATTTACCCCCACCTCTCCCCTCAGTGACTTCTCTTACTTAATTGAACTTAATTAAAGAAGTCTCCGAGTCTAATCTTTAGACAAATTAATTGCGCCTGCATAAGTAATTCCCGGGGACCCGTCTCATTTTTACCCCCACCCTTTACCACCCCTCGCCGAGACCTCTGCAGCGTTTTCTCCAGCCACTCTTTTTCCCGGCCATTAACTTATTAGGAGTTCACCGGCCGAAGGGGCGCTGAGGGAAGGACGGAAGTTGAAAAGAGGTGGAGGGTCGGATTTTATATCGTTTCGCTTTAACTTGGCGACTTAAAAGGAGGTCTTGATGTGACCAACTTGTTTAATTATTCCTCCTAAAAGTAAGGAAGCGGTAGGGGGGAAGTAGGCGGAGTTTTCGTGCACCCTTGAAAGGCCTCCTTTTGATCTTTTTAACTCCTTAAGGGAAGGGAAAGCCGAGTCAAGGAAGGATTTCTACCCTTATTTAATTGGATTATGGTTGATATATAGCCGCAAAGATTGTACCCCTGTTTTTCAGGGTAAAGTTTTCCAGGAATAGATTGAATGAGCATAGGTTCGGTTGATGGATTCAGGTTATTAATCCGTAATATTTCCAATAAATCTGCCATTGATCCAATCCATTGTAAGCATCCCTTCTCCATTCCTACTCTTATTTGAAATAAAAATTTGAAATTTCGGCATTCGATATTGAGTTTTGCAGGTTTACGGAAGAAGGAGTTGCAAGGAGTTTAATTTCTTAATAATGAAATTGATAGGGGACTGACCAAGGAATAATCCTCACGTAACCAGAAATCCCATCAAAATTGTGTGAAATAGTGATGATGAATGATGATTTAACATTCGAGCATGCATCACAGCTACTCATCATACGGCTGAGTTGAAATTGATGAGATGATGGTTAAATTGTCTTTTGCCGGCACCCTCAAAATCCAAGCCCGAAATACCGCCAGAAATTTGTATGTAATGGATTTCATGTTTGCTCATACGCATAGTGAAATATTGATTCGTGAACAATGAAACTGATGAGAAACATATCCTAACCTCTTCATATTCCTTGAAAACTTCAAAATCTGATGAGCACTGTTGTTGAACTAGTTACAAGGGTTCGCAGACATTCAAACATTCAAATAGAACAGGAGTTGTTCAAAATGGTTTAAAACCTAAAATGCTAGCGGAAATTGTTATTTTCTTGAAAATTTGTTTCCAACTTCCCCAAAAGTGAAAACAGTGCTTTCGACACCTTTAGTAGCCGCTTTGATATACCAAATATGAGTAATTCCAAACATGATTACTTGCGGTGAGGAAAAAATTGTTCTTACTCCGCAGGGTGTCAAACCCCATCCTCCCGTGACTTAGTCCACTAACCGTATACCGCTCTCATTCATTCGTTTGTCAATATTGTACGGTCTTAATATATGGCGCAGTCCACGTGAAGGGAAGAACTTAATCAATAAAACCTCTTCAACAACGAAGATTGTTCTTCATGTATACCTAGAATTTCAATTCCCTCTGACACCAGGGCCTTTTTTCATACAAGCGTTCAAATTTGACCGTACTAATAACCTATTGAGAATGTTCGGTGGAGATTGAAACACTTAAAAATCTGGTAAAAAAATGTGTATTAAGAGTGAATTTTACGTAAGATGCTCTACTCTTTCTGGTGGTACAGTTAAAATTGTGATAAACATAGTTTTTAAGCAGAAAACCCCAATTTTAAAGTTATTTTTCGAAACTTTTTCAATTTGGACCTTCCTTTAAAAATTGGTTTTTGGCTCAAAATATTTCCATTTACTTGTGTTACGGCCCACTAAAAGTGAATTATGGGATTCCAAGCTGTCTGAACTGTGCAGTCAAAAATAATGATTGCGTACTGACTCTTGAAAAATCTCGTTTTTGGCCACAAAACAATTTTTTGAAGAAATTGCTGTTTCATCCAATTTTCTTTCAGGAAATAATTAGAGCTTTTAACTTTAAAAAATATTAAAATGAATATTAGGGGTTTAGTCGGGGGGTGCAACATGTAAAGAATTGGTAATTTGTGAAGAGGTTTTATTTGTCAAAGAATAAGATGGATAGGAGAAGTACGTCAGGTGATAAAAACCTCGCAAAAGAGCCGGCATGGTATTCCTAGCGTTTTTCATTTTGTTAGGTTGGCTTAATGGGGAACGGCCCCTTGAGGACCCACAGTTTGCGAAGGTCTGATACAGATAACGATAATAGATAGGGTGATTCAAATATCTTTGTTACATCGGAGAATTAGATCAAGATTTACTCTTCGAAATTTCGGTAATACAGGTATATGTAAATGGCGAACGCAATTTTGCCAAAATTATAGTACCATTTTAAAAAAATAGTTAATAACAATATTTGATGAGGATTTAAAAAGGATACTAAATGAGAAACTAGGGAAACGCTTGCTGGACTTGATATCGCACTCAGGAACTGTCAGTTGAAAGGATTGCAACTGATTGAGCATGAAATTGATATATTCGACGATTTCCCTGGAAGCGGTATGGAGTACCGTTTGGCGACTTCTAGTGAGTTAATTTGCAAAACGAATCCCTCTAAAATCAACCAACAAAAATCCAACATGGGGCTTTGGGCTGAACCTGAGGTTGCTCTGGGTACTGGGACTGGTGGTGAGGACTGCAACAGGGAAGCTAATAGCCTCGCTAAAAAGTCATCTAAATCCAACCCAATTGGACCAGAACTTCAACTAGGGGTTACCAACTCACCAAATCTATAAATAGGAGGACAAGACTCGAAGAATACAATGGCAAAATACTCCTAAGTAGAGATAAGTGAATTCTTCGTAACCATCTCAAGAAATTGCGAAAATGTTTTAATATCTCTGAGGAACTTGAAGGTCTCCTAACTGGCCACTCTCTTGGCCACTGGTACCACCTTAACTGAATGGGTGAGGCTAGGACAATCCTATGTGAGGACACGACAATCCTGAATCAGTATCAATAAGATTCTGGCATTTTGGAAAAGGTGCCTTAACTTCCCTGACAGAAGCCAAGAAAGTGACAGAATACAAAATAGATCCTGGTGATCTCAGTGGCCGTTGGTTCCTTCCGTCTCTTATCGGAAAATAATCACACGTCTACACAAAATTATTGAGATTTCTCCCCTTAGATTTAACTCTTTGGTGTTCAGGGGTGGATCCAAGGGGGGGGGGGGGGGTCACAGGGGTCTTGACCCCCCCCCCCAGTTCTTAATTTTATGGTTTATGATAAGCTTATTTTGCAAACACACTTTTTTCTTCCTCTGATAATTATTGTACGGGAAAAAATGTTGAAGATAGACCTAAGTTTTATTGAAAATCTTTAGATAAGGTCTTTAGGTAAGGACTTGGCTTTGGTTTGATAAAAAAATGTATTACATTTTCTAACAATGACCCCCCCCCCCCCCCCCAAATGTAAGCCTAGGACCGCCACTGTTGGGGTTGATTAAACATGTTGCCGAGGTTATGTGCACAACCTTGGCCGATTTGGAGCCAAATTTAAACTTCGGTCCAGTAGTCTTGGAGAAAACCTTGAGTTGTTGAAAAACATCAGAGAGTTAATGTGCAGCGACACCGAAAGAATGGAATCATACAAAACGCATCACTCATGTCATATAGATATGATGGCAATCAATTTAACTATAAATCTGCTCATAAAGAATTAATTGTTAAATCGGAGTGTATCAAGTAATATTCACATTCTTGATGGGGCATTACCATGATTCAAAATTAGTTTATTGGGGAGTTATATTTACATTAGAAAAAATCCTGTTATCAACGAAAAACGTTTCGAATCGACCATGATTTGAATACTATTGAGATGACCTCAATAGGATACGAGGAGAAAAAAAAAAGCTCTCGCTCGTTAAAGATGGGAAAAGAGCCAATAAAATGAAGATAAAAATCATTCGGTTCATTTATTTCGTCCAATCGGCCCCACATAAAAGGTGGTCGTTGAGCGGTGGGAGCGAAGAAATACGGTGGGGGAAAAAGGGACCCAAATAAAGCGAAAAACTGTTGATAACAGGTTGCGAGAGAGAAATGGGCGGTTTGGAGTTTCGCTAATGTTTGCGTTGAGGGGAGACGAAGAGGGAAAAGATCCAAAACCAAAACAACCAATCACGCGGAGGGAGAGAGAAAGAGAGAAACCCCCATAAATACGCGATAAAGTTCACCGTAGCCTCTAATTGAAGGTACTTAGAAAAGAGTTTTCAGATAAGGTCGGGAACATCTATTAAAACTTGTAATCTTTTGCGTTGCCCAGATTAGCGAAAATCTTCAACTTCTTGCGGAGAAAGTTGCAAAAGACGTAGCTTGAAGTTTCAGCGACTGCCCTGTTGGGGTTTTGATCATCCTACTATTTTTCCCTCCTCAAAACAACCTCTGCTTGTAAAAGAGAAGGAACAGAAAAAAATCAAGAACCTTTTCCAAGTTTCTTGTTGAAAGTGCCCTCAATTAGAAGTAAAAATTTGGTTTTCCCCGAGTGTTTCGAGAACAGTGACGATCTTTCCTTAACAGGAGGGAGTGCCACGAAGAGAGAGCAAAAAAAATGTCCCTCTAATTGCTCCGTCTCTTAGTATTTCAGAAGGAAGGTCGGAAACGTCAAAAGGTCTTCAAGGCCCCCTTCTAACTTCCTTATCACTACATATTTCAATTTTTTTTTTCCATTTGGCTGTTTTTTTAAATATTTTTATCACCTCGAAACACCCTTTTTTCTTTTTCCTTTTGAGATAAGGTAATTTTTGTCGTTCGAAAACGTGTTGGTAATGACACCAGTACTCAGATTAGAGTGAGAAATGAGCTAGCAGATCACAACTTGTTGAACATCATATCATATGTGTAGTTTTTATGCAGCCGTTGTACTCAGGTCTATATGCAACTCTGTTCTCTATTCTATAATTTCACGAGTGTTCTACAAATATGTTCATTCTACTACTATTTATTGTTTCTGTCATTGAATGCTCCCATTTGAGTTGTAGCGGTTTGTAGATATAAGTACTTTCTTAACATGTACGCTCAACTTTTGATTGAACAAGCTCTATGAGCCGAATCTTTCCTAAACAACTTTCATTTCGTGTGTATCTGTCTGCAAGGCGGTTCTCATCCGATCTTGGGGAATGTGTAGGTTAGAATGGAATGTATAGGTTAGAAATAAATTTCATCGCTCAAACATACACAGGTACACGAAAAAAATGGTTTTTCAACTGCCTCTATTATTATTACTGATTTTTATGTTTTTTGATGCGCTGATTCCAAATCTGGTAGCCAATTCGTTCCATCTCTTACAGATTTATCGCTATCGTATTGGACTACTCCTAGTCACTGAGTGATAAATAAGGCTCGTTTCACTATGGCAATCACTATAAAAGATTTGTTGCAATATCGTAAATCGAACTCTCGTGTATGGAAACAGGAGAAAACGACGCTGTTCAGATGAAAATTCAAAGAACCTCTTGGTGGGGCGTTACTTCTTCCCTTGGTTGCTCCTCTTGGTGCGTTGCTTGCCTCATTTTTCATCAGGGGTTTCCTGTAGCAGCAATCAGCAGAAATCAGCCATCATATTGGTGTTCCATCTTTCTTGGTACTTTCTCTCCGCGTCCTTGATGTCCTGGTGGAACCGCTCACCCTTCCCTTCACCGTACACCCCCAGGTTTTCGGGAAAGTAGTCGACATGGAATTGCATCAAATGCACTTTCAGGCACATATTAGAGCCTTGTTCTTTGAAGGCAGTGTGCATCCTGGCTAGAATAGGTATTCTTGTAGTTGTCATCCCGCCTGTTCCCCAAGAATTTGAGAACTACATCCTTGAAGCAGTCTCAGGCTTCTTTTTCCTTCTCAGACATTGTTGCAGTAAATGCAACATCTGCGATCGGTTCCCTTATATCAGAACCTGCGAACACTCCCTAATTTAGCTTGGCTTCAAAAAGTCGAGGGTGCACAGATATGGAAAGCATTCTATCTTTTGAAAGGGACTTGTTGAATTGCTTCATGAGGCCCAACTTCGGGGGGCCAGGCGTAGGCATACCGATAGAACATACTCTATCTCTAGTAATGGATTGAACCCCACACCCCTCTCCATTGTCCAGTTAATGTTTAAAATGAATTTTTAAAAAACAAAATATCATGAGAGAGTGTTTCGAGCATTACAACCTTCATTTTGGGCCATGGAAATAAATTGCCATCAGCCAAGAAGAAATTATCTGAACATTCATTATACGGATAAAAAACCAAATTTTGCAAGAAAACGTGACGTGATGTGTGATTTTGGCTATAATTCCTGGATTCAGCGCTCCAAAATCTATAGGAACCAGTTGCAAAACTGAAAATAGTTTTCTGGTCGTGTACCTGTTTGATTATCATGAAGAAAAGAAACATTTAACAAAAGTAGCTGCTGGGTTGTTTGACTGAAACAATAGCTTTATTAAATTATACATTTCTCAAGAAACGTAAAGTAATTTAATTTGTTTTTAGTATGGTGTTGATATGGTTCAATTTACTATATAGTATGTAGAGTTCGGACAATCACCGATCAACTATTCTACATCATTATTTAGTTCTTTCGTCGTATTTTCCAACCAAAAGGACGAGGTACGACTTTATTGGAGGGGAGCGGAGTCCGTGAACTATATGAGGTGGAAAGGAAAAGTGGGGAACTTTCTGATTGGGCGAAAGCCGAGTTGTCCCTGAAACCTTAGACCGAAAAGAAGTCCTACTGTCACAGCTTATTAGCTTCACAATTTGTCTGAAACTGGCTCCCCCAGCTGTTTCTGTGCCTCGTAATAATGAAGTAGGTACTTCGGTTGATCCCACAAGTTTTACTACAAAAATTTTGATTATTCCTTGTAGAAAACATCTCTGATTACCATTATCAAGATCAAAATGTCGTCTACAGTAAAACCATTTATTTAAACTTTCCATTCCCTGAGCATAAAAGCGCCTCCAACATACTGTAACGATTTGTTATCTATTGGGAATATTAACATTTCCTAATCTTATACATTTCTTGATTCAATACGTGCTCTGCAATACACACACTCAATTACTGATCAAAATTGAATCTAATCAAATAAAACATAATTATATGAACTAAATAACAATTTTCGATTCGTTGAGAAAAAAATTATATCATCTGATTTGATCGTAGTAATTTATCAGGGTCTATCAGTATCGTAAATTCAGAGATTCTGCAATTCGGGGGCTGTCCTCTCTGAGTTCCATCGCCACTTGTTAAATGCTCTCTCTATGCATGCAAAACTGTGAATCCTTGTAGAAAGCGTAATTTCTTCAAGTTGAGTCCAACATTGAAAAAAATGTTCATGTTCCGAGTTAACTAGACCGTATCTTAAGGGACCACTCTATCAAAAAAGAGCTAGGTACTCCAGTTATTCCAGACTAAAAGCGGCTACATAACATGATTAACTCTGGATCAATTCTGGAGTTACTGCTGAATCGAAAGTTATTCCAGAGTAAAAGCAGGTACATAACTGGATCAATTGGCGATCATCAGAGATGAAGCGTTGTCAGATTTCATCGCTGTTGAACCATCAGCCACTGCCCCTGGGAAAACATTAAATTTATTTTATCAAGCATAACTTCTTCAATTTTCATCCTATTTTCATTTAATTCTCAAGTAAGCATGTGGGTTGTGTAGGCGTCGAGATGCTCGTTTATGAATTGGATTGTTTTCTGAACTATTTTCAACTCTGCTGTGCAATAGAAACACCAAAAATACTAATAATCCTACATCTTTGCTTCAGCATCCTAGGTAGTTGCTACTAAATTACCTCTATATTCCAGTTTCTTCTGGTTACAATTGTTATATAATTTTAAAAATTACGATTTTCCAATTCAATCCAATGATCATCACAATCGCATTCAAGGAAGCAAGTCCTCAATTCTACTGGGCATACTTGAGAACTTGGAAATACTCCAGGTATTTTGAGAGCGAACCGGAACATTTTGCGGGTGATGGAAATCAGTGCTGGCATGTTTGATCGCAACGATTATCACACATGAAGACTTGTGTTTATGAGCGTTATTTTTTATTCTTTTCTTACTTCCATTCAAGTTTTACCGAGTAAATATCCCGACTTTAGTCGGCAAGGTCGAACGAGTTCGGAGAGGTCCGAATTTCTCAATTGTTCGGAATAGAAGTCCCTTACTGAGACCATCAATATCTCCCTCAAGATTGGTCGCTCTCTTGAAGACAGGGGAGATTAGGCCCTTGGAAAAACGTATTAACTTGTTTCTGGCGGTTCTTAAAATATTGGGGCTCCAACAATCGTGTTTTCCTCTCGTGTAAAGGGTCGAACCTCATTAATTCCCACTAATTGTCCTTAGCCAATAAGGATGTTGTCTTTCTTCGCTACACTCTACACTATCTAGATGACAATTTGCAGCTGAAGGCACTGTATTGTTACCAGGAATTGGGGAAATTTTTTTCTTTCTCTATCTCTTCCTCGGAACTAATAAATTGAACACCCAACCTTTAGAGGCGACTTTGTTGTCCCTTCTCTTGACCCTCAACACAGCACATCGAAATAATACTGTATTTGTTGAACATACGAATCACGAATCCCACAGTTTCATATCCAAGTTCCACCCCTGTTCTTCATCATCCAAGAACTTCGAGAAAAAAAAGCCTTCTTTCTTCGGATGTATCAAGAAGTCTCGAATTTAGTGCTAGTTTTCGAACCTACTAAAACACCAAACCTGCATTTGTATTGGACACAGCCCATTCAGGTATAAAAATCAAAAATTTGTAATTATTATTTCGAGTAGTTAAATAAATTCATTAATTCAGCATAATCTCCTCAAAGTTTGACAATCTTTACGCAATGAGAATTAGTATGGATAGAATGGATGATAGTCGTATTTAGATCCTGGCTTCACATAGTTTTCTTTCAACATTTATCTTACTACTTTGATGTATCTCAGATTAAGAACGGGGCAAAGTATATTTGTATGTTATATCATAGTAAAAAGGAGTCTATCAGATGGTTGCTAGATGTAGAGTTACACTTGGTGTTGTGATTTAGCATAGGAAATTTCATTGATATTGCTTTCTATTATCCAATATACTATAATTTCTGTTAATACTTCCCATAAACTACCAAAAAGTACCTTCTATCCTGAATCTAGTTGTTAACTAAATACTCCGTTGGATTGAATAGGAGAGAAACTACTCTCTGTGTGACTTTATAGTACAGACCCTTATGAATTTTAATGGTTTGATAAATAACGTTGATCGTCTACTTGTAAATTCCATTCCAAGTTATTTGGATTGGATTTTTCGTTTTGAAGTTGAGATTGATTTAAAAATTCTCTACTAAAGGTAAATGTTACGGTTTGAACAAATTATCCGACGTTGCGACTGTTTAAATAACTGTTTTTAAATTTGAAATTTAATAATCCTTCAGTAGTGATGAAATTGATAGTTGATTGGTAGTAGGTTGTTGGGTAAAAATTATGAGCCACGGAGTATCCTCGATCGGCTGTGTGAGGCCTGTGGCTAGTTCCATTCCGGTTCGCTAAAGGTACAGACATTTTAATCGTAGCCTGTATGTTAATTATTTTCATGTACACGAATAAGTGCCAAATTATGGAAATATCAGAGGAAAAGAGAAACTGAATTAACAGGACTTCAGTTGCACTTTTGTGGATGATGGTGAGTATGAACTCCTCGCTTATTTGATAACCCTTACCCGGGCAACACCGGGTACACCAGCTTGTATTGGATAATTCCAAGAGTACTACTCATACACGCAGATGCACTTTTACTGTTATAATCATAAGATGCGAACGGGGGCATTTTGTTTCAAGAACTTTTCGTTCTAGAGTGTGTGTTTGGGCTACCATTCCTTCAGACATCGTGCGTGTGTACAGTATGGTGCAATGTTCACAATCCACATGGAACTGAAATAAGCCGCAAAATATTTAGCTTTTGAAAGGATTTCTAAGGAACCCGGGATCTTGGTTTGCCAATAACTGCCTCATTTACTGTGCTTACCTACCTCTCCAACTCTTTCCGAGGCCCTCGTTCGTGCCAACATCCTCTTTTCGCCGGCTAGTTCATTTCCACTGATGAGCCTCTCCAGAAACTCGGCAGTTGAGAGCTGAAATGTGATTAGTTTACGACTCCGCTTCCCCGACAAACACCCAGCTCGGAAAGTATCGGTCGGTAAACACGGCACATTTGTTTACACGGGCGCCTTCAGTTACTCGAGGAATCTGCTGAGCTAAGTCGCCCGCGTCACTATTGTCGAGAAATTGACTCCCCCGCGTACGAGTCTATTTCTGGGAGGTAACGACTTTCGGCTGATCTTGTGCGACACGCGAAAACCATTTCGTTTCAAGCTCACAAACCTGTGTAGTGTATAGAGTACTCTCTCGATGTCTAAACGCTCACTCAACATGTTACGAGATCGAGTCCTTAATGTGATGGATCTATCAAGACACGAAGAGATTACTCTCAATCTTCATGCATTCAGATTCAGATTCTTTAATGTCGAAATCAAAAGTCATTCATACCTACTACATCTTATTCTGTAGATTCTGCACATTATCCACGTTTGGTAAACTTATTCCCTAATACGTTTCCAACAATTTTTCACCCTAACTAGTCCTACTTCACACATCTACTGAAATTAATTATTTGAACATTTGGATAGTTTTAATTATGTAGATTGGTATTGAACCGTATTGACGAACGATTTTGACAGATACTCGATCATGGCTGTCAACATTTTGGTTGACATCCCACGTTAATCCTAAATGTGTAACAGATTATGTGGATGCAATTCATATTTTCGGAAAACATTATTATCTTTTAGAAATCAAAAGATGATTCATGATTCAAATCTAAAGGAAGTTATCATAATGAAAAAAAAAAAAATCAAAATAATGGAATTGATAGGTACATAATTTGAATAATTCCTTTTTATTGAACTCACGTCATAGTTATTTGATATGAAGTTTTACGAAACTAAGTTGTAAGGACCCTCATTGCTGCTACAAATTATCACAAAAATGTTTATTATTTCCCTATTGATGTTTATTATTTGTCCTCTATGCTGATCACCGGATTACCAAAACGTAACTGTACAACCAGAGATATGGCTTCCTTTCTATACTCAGAAGTGAAACCCACGAAAAGAAACTTAAAGAGGAAAATAGAAATACCTTGTGATTGGCTTCTAGATCGACTTTGTCTTAATTGTAACTCCCTGAACACCGAACTTTGCTAGTTCCTTTGTGCAGAACAAAAGCTGATATCAAAATACCTATGATGTAAATTAAAATACCTATCCGACCTTCAGTTTTTCGCAAAAATATTTATTTAGATGTGAAAAAGTCGATCGGAGACATCGATGTGGCTAGTATATTCTTGTAATATCCCTCTTGCAATGGGTTTGTCACCATTTTTTACAGCCTTCAATTTTTTTGTGTCCTGATAGATCAGTGATTCGTGAGCGACTATCAGATTGATTTGTCAGGATTTCTGGCGCACATCGGATCGACGTAGGATTTTTGAGCCAAATTTCGTAAACATTGGTTCAATAGATTCGAAGAAAAGCTTCGGACGGAGTACTTTTTCAATTCCAGTTTTGAAATCTCCGCATCTTGAAACGTGAACCAACAATTTTTGAGGTTAATCGGAAAGAAGGGCTCTGGTATTCCCCAAAACTGTGAGCCACACTTGAGCTGGGTATTCAGGTATACTCCATTGGTATCTGTGGTCAGGCAACCACCGATTACGGTTTTGGTCATTGACTGAAAGGAAAAACTGAAGGCATTATCTTGCTTGTACAGTATTCTATAATACAATCGATATTATTGTGACACACCGGAGCCTGCCATAAATCTCTCAATAACGCAATGTTTCTACGTTTACGTGCAATATTGGCAGTTGAAAAAGTTTTGAAAAACAAAATGTTTAAATATATTGCCAAATATGAGTTAACAATCAAAATAAGACATTATTTGAATAAAAAACGAGATAACGGATACATTTTAAGAGGCCTAAGGTCATGAAATTGGTCAAAAATTGCTTCTTGAAACCCATGCATATTAGGGAGGAAAAATATGCAAAATGGCCGAATCCAAACTCTAGTTATTAATTTGCTTGCTTGACCAGGAGTGTAAAAAAGTCACCTATCATGCGTCTAAGGACTCAGGCATTCTCCGTCATCGTGCGGTTGCCAAGCAGATAGGAGGTGCAAATGTGGAGAGAGAGAGACTGTCCCATATGCCAAGTGACCAGGGCAAGGAGCCAGATATCGTTGCCACTAAGCCCGATGGGTCTGCCAATAATCCTGGATGTTCAAGTTGTCTGTGGCAGCGTGGACATGGAGCAGACCTGGAGGGCTAAGATAAGTAAGTAAGATAGGAACGACCTGCGGCAAGCGGTATCTGAGCTAAAAGGAGTGGCGCCTAACAACATCAAGGTTATGGCTGCAACCGTGTCATGGCGCGTAGTGTCGTGCGGGAAAAGTGCCACGGTGTTACTTGAGCTGGGCATCTCGTCAAGAAAACTTCGTGGTATCACCACCCGCGTCATCCGAGGCTCGTACTTAAATTGGTGGTCATTTTATAGGGGCGCTTCATTTCATCCCTCCCTCCCTCCTCCATCATCCTTGACTACCCAAATCCCAAGAGCCGTCGTCGGGTAAACCTGTGCGTCCTCTACATTTTTATTTTCTTTAGTTTTTTGGTTTTTATTTAATGGTGTGCCCCCTCCGCCTTTGAGGAGATCTTTTAAAAAAAAATTGGGTAAAGTAGTTTCTTTGAGTGTTTTCCATTGATAAGTTGAATTGGTCATAATCAAATAGTTTTTTATTGCTCTTGATTCTAGTTCATTCCCCTATTAGAAAATGTTTTGTATGGTTCAGGATGTTTGGTGGATTATGGCGGTGTGATTGTCTTTTTTTAACAGTTCGGAGATTTGAGTGGAATGTGTAAGCGTCGTAGCGAGTAGGAAGGGTGAGGATGCTCTAAAGGAAATGACCTTCATCGCATTCAAGGGAGATTGTTCATGGCTCCGACAAGGTGCCCAAGGAAAAGAGATAAGAACTACGGTCGGAGGAGGAGGAGAGGGAGAGTTTGATACGCGTGAAGTGGAAAAAGGGAAGAAGATGAAGAAGGAGCCAGGATGAAGAGGAAGGGTGAGATTGATGCGGAAGGTAACAATCCTGAGATCGGCCCCTAGACGGCAAGCTAACCCCCAAGAGGCCCCCCGGGGGCGGCTATCTGGAGCCAGCTACCAAAGACAGATCCTGAGCAGATGAGAACTACGGGCCTTCACTTCCTTCCGGTATCCAAGGCAACTCTGGAAAGATTATCAAGGGAAAAGCCAGAGGTTTTAGAGCCCAAAGTCTTTTTCGTGCTCCCCCTTTCTTTTTGACATCTGAAGTGTTGGGAAAAGGGAAGGGCTAAATAAAAAGTGGCGCAGTGGGATATTCCCACCGAAAAAATCACCTCTGGCCCCGGGACATCTGACCTATCTTTTAACTTTCGAGTTTTATTGTTCAGTTGCGCATCAACAAATTTTGATACTCTGCGAGACCTTTTCCCTGAGGAAGTTCGAAAAATTCTTACCTAACCAAAAAGCCGTTGTTCTTCTTGCATCAAAACACCAAATTCATCATTTCATTGTTTCATTCTTTTAAAGTTACTTAATTTAACATCCCAAGAGACGTACCGGCCCAATCCGGCAGCAGTTCGTTTAATATTCAACTAGAGGTTATGCTTCAACACAATCATGTTTCACTTCCACCAAAAAAGTTAATGTTAACGTGGGCAATTTAAACGATTATCTTCGATTCAAATCAGCTGTAAGAAGCCACCACCTGCTTCTGAAAATGGCTTGCCAGTCAGTGACTGTAAAGACGGTCTTATTTATTCTAAATTCAAGTTCTGTAGATGAAGCTGAATGTGGGTCCACTGAACTATTTTCTAAAGAAATTGATCGTTGAGTTGATTGAATTGATAGCTGTTCATTTTGACAGATTGATATCTTGATAAGGATGACAGATTGAGTTTAGAATAAAGTGAATCCATCGATTCAGCATCCCAAGACTCAACAAAAACTTCAATAAAGAGTTATTATTTTTATGCTGACGCACAGTGAGCTACAACGGACATTTGCCGCGAACAAATTCAAAACATCTTCTGAATCGGATCATTAGGCGGTTGCTGAATCGAATGCAACTATTCATGGGATACCAAAATCTCTCGCCATTGAGAAATACTCAAGTTTAAGTAAAACATTGTGAGAAAAACGGATTCCATGAACGATTTTCAACTAGGAAAAAGTTGAGTCAATGAAGTTTGCCGTATTTGCAAAAACATCAATCGCTTTGGGTGAATTTCTGGATGTTGATGTCATTCACAGGTAACAATATTAAGGCAGGGAGTTCATGTAAATATCTCCTGTCATAATTTCCTGCCATTGAGTCTTCATCCAAATTTCCTGTACATTTTCCGTAACAACCTAATGTCTGTCAACAAGAGATCGTTTTCTTTGTTTTTTGCAAACCGTTTTCTTTTGCACACTCTACCTATATATGTAAATCACGTTTCTAAATGAAAGAAGAAGTGCATTTACCTGCATTATTATTACTACTATTTGAATAACAATTTTTGGCTATTTTCCTACCAGAAAAACAAGCAAAAAAATTATTCAAATAGCAATACATAATATTGGCTTATCTAGTAACCTTCGGAAGGGGATTTCGCACAGCCTGGAAGCCTCAGCATTCGAACTTGTGATGAGGTGAAAAATTTGAAAAACAAGTGATAATGAGAATTCACGTCTCATGATGGACCCCAGGATTAGAGCTTGCTCTTTCGAGGTCTAGTCCTTTAACAATCTGTTTATGTCGGTATAGAAACCACTGGCAACCGACTTTCAAATCTTGAATTTTTTCGCACTAAATATCCATTCTAGCCCACTGTTTGACGTTGGATCGTAAATGTTCGCTCTGAACGTCATCTCTATCTCTTAAAACGCCAAAAAAACAAAAATATTTCTTTAGCAATTTTGAAGATTAACATAAACCTTTAAGGAGTGTTAAAATTTGAAAATTCTTTCATATTTTAGAATGTTCATTCAGACCAAATTGCCAAGATACAAATTAGATTCCTTATTCAATTAAAATGATTTAGTACAAAACCGAAACAAGTCCCAAGTTTTAGTTGTAAGGAAAGGTATTCTCTGAGGTTGGAATCCATCTACTTTCCTCAATAAGATTGTCTAGTTAACTATAGAAAATGTCGGTTGTATTCCTGAATCACGGGCCGCTTCACGCACGTTGTCGTGATAGCTATTCCAACTTTTACTGGCTCCATGAAAATACTCTGATGCAGTTTGATGACTCGTAAACAGGGCGTAGGAAAAGTAAGGACGAATCGCGACGGATTGGTCTCGCAAAAAGCTTGGAATCGAAGCCCTGCCCCCTCCTCAATTAGGCTTAGTGTCCTTTTAGGCTTCATTACCGATATACTCCGGGAAACGGTCGTCCTTGCCCATAAATCAGGGGAGTTATGGGGTAATAATCAGCCCAATACCTTCGAGATATTAATCAGAGCGAGTGTTCCCAAGGGGTCATCCCTTTTATGGGTTTATTGTCTCTAAGTTACTCGGAGCCATTACTTATATTTCCGAAGGGAAAGTTTTCCCTTGGATGTAGGTGTAGTTATGGTTTGGGTGAGGAGGGGCCCCGATCGCTTATACTTCAGTTGTCTATAGAGGGATGTTTATGATGACAATACCGCTCCCTACTGTCTATTTTCGGAACGATACAGACAAATGTGGATATGCGAGAAGGAAGCGCTAATGTACTCACCAAAGAAATTGGTCTTATGCATCATCCATTGCAAATTGTTGATTTTAAATCAGCTACATTCCTTACTCCAATTCCTGCTTTAGTATTTTAGTGAAGAATAGTGATGCTAAAACCTTTTACTCCTCAACAAACTGCTAATTCATGGTGTGCTTAGAATGATACTGAGAGGTAATTGGTTAATGATGAACAAACACCTTATTCTACATTTCATTTATTAATTACGTTAGATGGAGTTCTCACCAGCATATGGTTCGCTCGTTCAGTAGACAATGGAAACTTTTTTATCTCAACGTTTCACAACATTTACCCGGTGTATTTCAGACACTGTGCAGCATCCATCTCGAATTATCTACTTACAGCTGCATTTCGGTCCACTAGTAATAAATCTTAGATAATTGAATTAAGCATTTAGTCAAAAATTTTATAGTAATTGTGACAAGATCGATAAAGTAACCAAACCACGGAAGGTTTTATCAACCTCAATTGTTTTCATCTGTAATTTTGTTTTTACCATGTGTACGCAGCACATTATGCTTGTTTGCTAAATATTCACCATCAATTTGGACATTTTAAATTCAACTATAATTGGAAAATAAAGTTGAAAGATTTGTTTTCACGTTCGAATCCACTCTCGGGGGTTTTTAGCCCTCTCCCGAATGATCGTTGTTGAAAGAACTGACGTTATCCATATTATCCGTGTTATGACATCACATGGCAGTAAACTCATACTGTCCATGTGAACTGTTACATCTACGCAAATTAAGTTCAAGTTCCTCATCGAGCGTCAAAGAGCTTTTTATTCTGAAATTGAACGAAACCTTTTACGCGTCTGATGCCGATTTAACTTCTTCACTCAAATATATATTTCAATATATTGGGTTTCATCCTCATTAACAGCACCGAAAGGTAAATGTTTGCGAAAGGGGATCCCTGTCCATTTTTTATGTTTGTGGTGAAGGAAACTTGATGATGGAAATGGCTGAGAGAATAGGGTTATCATCTATCAACTGATAGTCCGCAATTTATTCTACTCGTTCTTTAAAAAAATCCATAGGACGTTTCCGTTTGAGTGCGATTTCGTTGGTGGGGTCCGAACTTGAGAAGCTCGAGGTAGAGCGCAGCACGTAAATAAAGACCTTACCTCAGTGGATGATAGTGTGGTTGTCTACCCACTACCCACTTAATCCAAAAACTCTGTATTGGAAGGCTTATATTCTTTTCACTCATAAGTCTCTTGATGATCCCCAGAATTTCTCGTCCGTATAGTCAGATAGGTCTCAGCCGTTTTAGGCGAAGGGGGTTTATGGAGGGCGTTTGTAGGAGAATGTTCGAATTGCTTTAGCCGATTGTAACAAGGAAGCTGACCCAAAAATGTTTACAACTGTCCAAACCTTATTGATGCCCGAGTACTTTTATGGGAAGTTTCCATGATTCTCTTGAAAGAAGTATTGGATTTAAAAATTAATTTATTCAAATCTCTGTTCATATAATATCTATCCCCATTGTATAACATATGAGTCAAAGGATTCATTCAAAATTCAAACTCAGAACCTTTTTAAATCGCAAATTACCAAATATTGTTACGCCCAAGCTTTGCCATGATTGCATTTTATTTCGTCAATTACTCATGTGTATTTTGATAACTTGGGATTATTGCAAAGTGCTGTCATAGCATAATTTTTGTTTCAACCACCGAGGAAAGTTTCGGTACAGAAGTTCCCAAGTAAACCAGGTATTCCATTTCATTGAAACAACTCCATTCCCATCTTCGTTCCTCCAATTCATTCCAGAAATAAACTTCAAACCAACAGAAGGAACTCGTAATAAACTCCCTCCCACCGCGCATTAATATTAATACAATATCGAAAAATTAAATATTCTTCCATTACGGGAATTGGACAACTCGGCTTTTCTCTCAAGGCTTATGTAAATCCGGGAAGGAACCTCCTTTCGGAATAAATGTTTAAGGAATCGTTTTTGCAGTCGGTCGGTCGGAGAGGAACAGAACGGAATAAAACGCTTGTAAAAGACTAATAATGAAATCACAAAAGTTCAGCAGGTTTTTGAAGGTTGTCTCTATTCTCTTTCTTGGTTTCATTCCTTTTGCCCTCCTCCCTTCTTTCTCAAACAGGACGTGCTTGCGATGTTTTTCTTCGGGCGATATTATTTCCCATTCATAAGATTTCCACCCTCCGCAACCAATGGAAAAGGGTTGGGCGCGACGAACATCCCTGATTCACCCCCAAAACTCACCCCTAGTCTTACCTTAACAAACAAGATGAAGTTATTGAGGTTGTAAACTTCCTTTCCCCCTTTTGCCAATTCACTTCAACGTTGTCGTTGTTTTAACGTCTTCATGAACGTGACTACTAACAAAGATCATTGTTTTTGTTTCAGGTGAGTCACTTGGGGAGAATGACTGGTTGCCCTTCGCTTGTGTCGTTCAGATAACTCCAGGCAAGTTTTAATGGATTACAAATTACTCCTTGGTATGTTCGCCGCTCTAATATTCGCTCATTTGAAATGTTCCTTAAAATCAAACATGCTTGAATCTGTTCTGTTTATACTCGTATGTCACAGTCAATGTGTGCAGGCATTCTAGACAGGGCTTTAACCTGAGGAACATGCCAAAGGCTAAGAATTGATTCTACAACTCACTCCTGACAAAAAGTGCCTCTTAGAAAACTGTTTTTAGGGGCTTCGTTTTCGATTTATTTAAATTTTAAGATTTTTAAAATGTTTTCGATCTTAATTCCCTGAAAAGGCCTTAACTCCCTAGGTACCTAAGAAAATTCAATTAAGGTTATACCATCGGAATGACCGCTAAGTTCCTAGTGTACCAATCAAATATTGTAGATTGTTCAATTTTTGACAAATCGATCGTAAAAGTGGAATTTTTCAAATCTTCAAAAATACCACTTTTTTCATACTCTAATAATTGTTCATAGGTATAATAAAATTCTACCCTTCAAATTTAGACTGTAGTCCTAAAAATTGTAATATGAGCCAGAATCTCAGCTTTTCAACGGCAAACTAAAAATTGCTCGTACCGGTAGAATTTAATGGAGAACATTTCGTTTGAATACTGAAAAACGTGGCTTTTCGTATAAAAATCGTTGTTTTTAACGAAAAATGACCTTTTAACGAAAAATGTATTGTTTTGCGCTAAATCGAATAAGTGGTACCTTCAGACCTCCTCGGCAGTCAAGATGCAAGGGTGGATGTCTGAACACCTTTTTGTTTCATCACTACTTCTTGTAGTGCAATTTGTGTTAAATTAACTGGCATTAGACCTACAGAGGATGAAAAAAGTGGTCATTCTGAAGATTTGACAAAATTCACTTTTCCGATTGATTTTTCACCAATTGAACCAAAGTACAATATTTTTATGATACACTAGGGAGATAGAAAGTTTAGCGCTCTTTCCAACGGTATAATCAAAATTTGGAAAAGGGAATAGAATATTTGGATTGTTCAATTATATATATAAATGTAAATGTAGTAATTGTGACTGTGATAGCGTTAAGATGGTTGGAATTCTTATTGGGAAAAAGGACCATTGCTTATTGATTTTATGAATGCCTGATTTAAAAGCATTTATTCTCTCTCTCTTTCTCTCTAATCAAAATTGAATGTTCTTGAAGTACACAAGGGAGTTATAGTCGTTTTGATGAATTAAGATCGAAAATACGAAAATAAATCTAAAAATTGAAATACTTAACTTGAAAATTGAGCCTCTAAGAAAACATTTCTATGAGGCACTTGTTTTCAGAAATGAGTTACAGAATCTATTCCTGGCCTGTGGTAGGTTTCTCTGGTTAACACCCTGTATAATGACGTTGTATAATGATGTTTTAGTCGATGTATAACTTCTGGCGCACATTGACTAGCCATTAAGTATAATGGCCAGGCAGCATGTATGATTGACCACGGGGTCTTGGACAATGTATGAAATAGATTCTAACGAACTAACCATTTCTTCAATTATGTTATTGAAAAGAACTAGGTAAACTTCTTGATCCAACATTTCCCAGTCGATTTCTTAATATTGGATTGGGTGGGACAGGAACTGAAGAGCGCTGAATGAAAGTATTTTACACATTGCTTAAGAGGCCAGAGGCATTATAGAGAATGACTTGTCATTGTGTGAAATGGGTAGCATTTCGAACATTGACAAGCCGTTTTATTCATTCAACAGAATCACTAGGGATTACATATAATGACGAAATACACACATTGACTACAAAATATACATCAATTTGATGAAATCCATACCGATAAGTAGATTAGGGTTGCATTGGTTTCCATTGTAGACTTTCAATACATTTTGGTTTATTATTCAATAATAAACCATTGTAATCGCTCTGGAAAAAAAAATTCTAATCCCCCCTGAAAATTTCATGGTTTACGTTTCAAAGGGTGTAGAATCCGAATTTGCAATAAAAAATTTTCCGTCCGTCCGCCGTACGCCGATTGCACGATATCTCCGAAACGGCTGGAGCAAAAGATCTTTAATTTTCAGGAAAAATCCATCTTGGTCCGACGACGCCCCAATTCTTGAGCCAGCTATCTCACTCAATTTTAAGTGCCCTTTAAGGGCTGTAAAAGTTTTGTAAAATCTCTAAAAACCTCAAAACAAGTCGAATCGGCCTAAATATTTACCTATTTGAAGAACATACCAGGAGGAATCGAATGAGCCCTTCCCCAAGCTTCAGGAAGGATTTTTCCTGAAAATGGGGTTTATTTTTTTCTGTGATTTCATTATTGCAACTGAAAAATTTATATACATTTTCATCTAGCAATATTTTTCATAGTATAGTAGACAAAGCAGTAGGTTAGGTTTTCAATAAAACCTTCCCTTCAGATAGTATACATAATAATAATATTGTAATAAATCAGTTTATTGCACTATGCACAACTAAGTCAAATGGTTTTCCCCTCTTGAGGGGCCGAAGTTCATCCGTTTAAACTTTCAATACATAAACGTACATTCATAAAAGTAAGTCTCAACATGAACAACGGTTTTGGGCAAAACCCATGATGTTTTCTCGGTCAAATACAATATTTCATCATTGAGAATAATAAACCAAAAAACATTTATGGACCATTCTATTTGAGCCATTTTCTTCCTAACAGTTTGGAACAGCATCAGAACTAGTCCAGGAACTTCAACAGTTCTGGATTATTCCTAAAACACCCAGTCCAGTACACGCACACCTGACCCACCTCCGTTATCAGTTCTTCTAAATGTTGCCATTTCAAATTTCTACGTTTTCTTACTCTAGTTATCAGGTTCTATTAATTATTTCAAGTTTTCAATTTTTATCTTGGGTTACATCAAATGCTCCCATGATGATTTATTGTTTTGCGGTCAAATACTGTTTTAAAAAAACTGCTAGACCACTCGTCCGATCGCTTTCCAACTGCGGGTGGACCGGCAAAATTCTGGAATCAATCATAGACAGTTCTACCTTGTACCTTCAAGAACTCAGTTCTGTGAGAAATTAGTCCCTGCATGTCTGTCATAGAATACCTTAGCTGTTCAAAAAGGTGCTAAACAAATCATTTTCAAAGTAAGTTTCAGGTCTGATGGCGTTTCAGTGGTGATTTAGGATAGTCCTTGGCTGTGTTGTGTCCATGGTGGTCTGCTATGATTGTCCTTCCGCCCATTTTCAAGTCGTTAGAGAGTTCTGCAGGACCTTAAAAGTGTGCTGCAAGTGGTTTGCTGTTGGTTGGTTTCACGTGAACTATTATGTGATAGACCGTTCCAAGTCACTTGTGACTGAAAAGGGTAGTGCGGATAGAACACATCGATCGTAAATCAGGTACCCGATCTACCACTTTCGGTGTCTTTATTTCCCCATTCAAGAGCGAGACAAGACGAGGAGTCTGGTGAACTTCAGGGGGATGAAGACGAAGCATTTACATGTCTCCTGCCACGTCAAGGGAGGAAAAGCACTGCGAGAAGGGAAGTTTGAGAGTATGGAGGTGATGGGTGGGGGTGAGGGGACACAACTTTGCTCCCGCCTCAAAGGAGAACGGGAAGGACAGTTCGTCCCGAAGTTAGAAGACACGGGAAAAGAGCAGGACAAAAAGGGGAAAACTACCGTGAAAAGGGGTAGGAGGAGGTACACAGTGGAAGAGCGATGGGAGAGGGGGTGAAAAGAAAAACAGGAGTAAAGAGGGAGGTGGGGGTGGAGTAAGAATACAAACTTGTGGAGGCGAATCTTCTTCCCGGGCCTTTATTCGCTTTTTCCCTTCAACTTCTCCTTTCATCGGTGACAAAAGGTGGGGTAACTGAAATTGAGGGAAGAACACGGGAGTCGGGGAGGCTGTGGGGGCCTGAACATCTGTGTCAACACGTCGTACCTTCCCGCCCCTCGTTGCCACCCCTAGGAAAATTCCCTTCTTTGAGTTTTCCACGCAAGTCACACGGCGTCACGATTGAGTTTCGTTTCCGTGTTTACCTGATTTGCACCCGCGGGTTTTGCGATTTTCTCTTTTCTCCCCCACTTTCCTTTTATTCCCGCTCGGAAGGAAAGTGGTTTCTCCCAGCGCAAACAAGATCGCGAGGAAGGAACGCGGAGCGTTCTCCGTTTGATTGTTTGGCACAGTTTGCTCAGAGCTCCAGGCCCAGCGTGTTACCGCATGTTCATCAAAGATTCACAAATAGTCATCTTGACGAATGAACATGTACCTAAGAGCAAATGTTGGTTAGCATTCAAGTTGGGAGTGACACATATCCGCAACATGAATGTATAGACCACAGAAGATTTCATCCAAATCGGGATCATAAAACAGAACGAGAATAAGAACGACTCAACTAAAACCATTGTTGAACAATCAAAACCTTTCAGTGTCCCATTTGGACTTATCTACCTGTCTATATTGGATACCTGCTCGGATTCCCAATATAGACGTCTCGAGGGTCAGTAGTACACTATACTTTGAAGAAACGTCATTCACACCCCTCTATTCGTTCGAAACACAACGATCTACAAGGATTTCGAAATGGAATCGCCGACAGAACTCCGTCTATCCTGTATGAAAAAATTCCGCGACACCTACTTCAATCACTTCAACCCCTCGTTACAAACAGCTTTGTACAATTTGTTGACAGAAGGCTTATCAGAACACACCATATCCTAGATTTCTGACCCAGTGGATTAATGAACATTTCAAATTCTACAGAAATTGTGGAAACCATATCTATTACAAGGATCTGAGTTTTGTAGGGGCGCAACAGCTAATGTACGGTTCTGTTTAAATTCATTTGGGGTTATTAACTCGTCCTTTCCTGACTATCTCTGCATATTTTAGGGAGATCTTCGGACAGCTAGAAATCGAAAGAAATACGTTTGGTGGGTTTTACGATGAAATGTAGATTTGAGAGGCAAGGAACACCCATAATCTATCCCTTCCGTTCCCTAATAATTTCATCGAAATCAAATGGAAACTGTTAAAATTCAGCATTAACATTAACATGCGGACACACTAACTTTGTAGTTGGTATTCGGCGGAACATGATGTGTACGGAGTACAAAAAAATTAATCCTTTAGCACACGTTCTGCCTGGAAAAGTTAACTTGAGATACAGATGGTTTCCGCATTGAGCCCTGCAAGTATAACCCCAAATGAAAGAAAAACACCATTAGCCTTCCGTCACTCCCCCCAAGCCTGTCAAAAGAACCTCTCGATCTAATTTTCATTAAGGCCCTAAGGTGTCTGAAGGTGTTTTCTCCCGTGCAGCCCCTCAGTGGGAAATTGATGAGAGGAGACGCAAATTATCATAATAACGGGGGTTTTCTTTCAAGTTTAGGCGTTTCCACCTCCGCCCGGGGCAATCGAAAAGCGCCTCCGGCGTCGTTTTGAGGAAACTTCTCTTTCCATTGTGCGACTGAGAAGTCGCGAGGTTTTCGACGAAACCCTTTTCACCGGTTGAAATTGAAAGTCAACAGAAAGTATTGAGATCGTTCAAGAACAAACAGCTGGAACCACGGGGTTCCAGAAAATGAGCAGCCGACTGTGCAGGGGCGATTGTGCAGGTAGTTTATTCATAACTGGCCTGAAGCTATAATTAGGTATAGGAATAATTGTGATTAATCCATCTGATTCCTATTCCACAATAATATGCAAGGTATCCATTCCACGCAATGCCTAATTTTTTCTCCTATAACAGTAACCAGAGGGTACTACCATACAGATTCTTTATGTTGCAGTAATTTAGCATTTTGATGCAAATTTAATTCATCTAATTATGTACAATATCACTTAAAAAATTATAATTGGTCGTTGCTACTTTTTCCGAGCTCATACTTTTTGTCATTCATTCTCTTCGCCCCACTATTCTCCAAGATGCAATTTCTGTCGAATAACCATGGGTTCTGCTCCGCATCTCCATTAGACGTAAACAGGGGCAGCGATCCTCCCTGGGACCAAAAGTCTTCTTGCTGACCTGAAGACTGAAGTGCTGAGGTTCAGGGAGCAGGTATGAGAATTCTTACCTGTAGGATCTGCCGTGCAGGGCAGTCGACTGGCTTGGAAGCGGATCTTCCCATAAGTCAAGGAAGCGACCGCGACCTGGTACCAAGAGGAATACCTTCAATCTTGATGCTCCGGCGATATTTCTGAGGAGCTACGCAGGCAAGGAGGCAGAAATACCAGATTGTGGGGGAATCATTTGGCTCGTGCTGCTCGGGGATATTAAAAGCAGAAGGTGATGAACAAGTTTGGGCCCCTCTATAAGAGTTTTTGGAATATTAGGAGCCTACCATGAGTGCTGCTCCACAGCTCTGGAGATGCGATGGTAGTCACCAGAGATTTCTTGCTCAGCACCAAGTGCACACCGATGTTTCATGACAAGGTACATAAATACTGTCTCTAAAATTCCACTTTTGCTCAACCCAATCCGCCGATGCTGGGATAAAGCCCCAAAGACTGGATCCCACTGGAAGCACGATGGACACGAATTCCTTGGAAAATTCCTCAGCTTTCCGTGAAGAGCAACAAATTCACTAGGTTTACCAAGCAAAACGCGATTTGACATTCGAAAACGTTTGTGAACAGGGATCTTAAACTCTGCTTGGCACGGGTGATAGTTCACAACGCACCGGGTATTTTGCTGATGACCCTTTGAAAACAATTTTTGCAAATAATGGTCGTTCGCTGTAAAAAGGCCACTCGTAAATAACTTTTAAAACAAACCAAAAACTGAACAGTATTGGAGTAAGTGGTTAGAACACACTAATAACGAAATGGTGACATAAAGCTATGCTTGGGCCGAACTAAGCTAAAAGCAAACGAATTGTGCAAAGTGCTCCTTGTTACGTTATCTCGAGCTCCCTGATTGCTCAATCGCATATGTCCGCTTCAGTTCAAATTGAAAATGCCTCAAAATTCTGCCTCATATCCTCCTATATTGTGTGATCTTGGATCAAGTGCTTACATCCTTCTGATTGGTAGGGTGCCTCCTACGAACTGCATTTCAAGCAGAGCCCTGGGAGGTATGTCACCCCATGATTCTAATACAGTAAAGCCAGACTTGTTTTACAACCTTCAATGGAGCGATTCCATCTAACGTTTTGGTTTATTGGTGTGGAGGTGCAAATGCTCGTATACTCCTACCAATAGCCCCCACTTATTTAGTGTCAACATTTCTAAGGGCTCACGGTGTTGGAATTATAAAGGCAAAACTAAAAAACTCCTAAATTATATAGATATTCCACCAGTTTAACGTGGCGGACAAATATCTTACAAAATCTTGAAATGTACTTCATTTTCAAACTGTAACCTGAAATATTTTCTATTTATTAGCCTATCTTTCATTTGTGGGCTCGCATCCCTAGAAGGAGAATTCATACTACAGCATACTGTACCATATTTCCGGTAATTGTGTCCATTCCATTACTGTTGTATTGCCTTAAATCTTCGCTTCTTGCGTGGCAGCGTGCGAATATGCCAGTACAGCAGGCATCTGTCAATGAACCGAATTCTTCGTCGATTCTGTTTCACCAAGCTTCCTTCACTCCTGCACGATCAAAAGCTACTTTTTTTTCTTTTTTTTTTCAGAAATCGCGAAAGCTCCGCAGCTGTTCTGTGGCAAGATAACTCCATTAGAACTTAAACAACACACCGCGACACGTATGAAAACTTGGTGTCGTACACGTCCTTACCACACGCGTGTAATATTATTATTCTATTGTGTTTACGTTTCACGTTAAAAAAAATGTATGCGTGGTTTCAGCACGTTTTCTCTCCCCTTCTTGTCGTATATATATATTCCGCGTTTCATTTTTTTTTTTTTTTATTCAGGACGCTAAATAAAACCCGTGAAAGGCCCGAAAGAGGTAGAACACCCCTTTCTATTGCATTACCTTGCTACGTGCTCTTCAAAGGCACACAAAAAAGCGGGAATCTCAAATCAACCTCTTTTTTTCAAACCCGAAATCAACCCTCCTCGCACCCATTCGTAGTAGCGTCACAGATACGTCGCTATAATTTATATCCACGAGAAAAAAAAATCTCTCACGTAAAATGGAGAATTATTGTGATGAAGTGGGCTAACCCCTCACGTGTTCCTCTCCACGTGCATGATTGGATAATTTTTTTATAGGCCTAAAAAAAAAAGAAAGAAACGAAAACGTCGTTCTTTCACGTAGAAATTACGACCCTTTTTGCGTTTTTCCAGCCCGTATTTTCTCCTCCTCCGAGCGGCTGTCGATGAATAACAGATTCCATCTCTTCAACAGGTGAGCCATAAGGGTGTCACGGAAAATATCAATACCAATCAGGGAAAACACGCATTTTTAGGGCTCTTTCTCACGTTAGGGCGCAGTCGGAAAGCTTTTTTTTTTTTTTACAAACCGGATGCCGTTCTTCTTCCCCTTTTTTTAACCTATAACTTTTGTTTGAGGCGGTTTTTCTTTTATTAGTGACCGGTGGGGCTAACGAAAAAAGGGGTGGTTCCGATTAATGTGGGAGTGAACTAATGGTTACAGATGAAGTGTGGTTGGGGTCGTCAAGGTATTTGGTATGGTGTTTTTTTATGTTTCAGTTGAATGAAACCAGTGAGGGCTTTTACAAAGATAATGTATATCGGCTATCTAAAAAGTAAGATGGTTCGCTAAGAAATTTTTAGGATCTTAAGGTGAAATCGGATCTCTTAAAAATCCAGAAGGGACCGCATTTCGGGTTATGTGGAATTCAAACGCAGTAAAACCTCACCTTCCTCCTCCTACGTTGGAACTCGGACTGGAACTGTTCAACATATTACTTCAGGCCAAGACGTTGGGGTGTATTTAGTCCTCTTGGTCCATAGATAGCCTTCCCTGTCTCTCCAATTCTTTGGTGATCTTCCTGAGTAGGATGCCTTCGTCATAGACAACTACACAGGTCCGATACTCCTCTGTTTCAACCATTTCGGCAACTTTATTCTCCGGTGTCATGTCCTGAAATGACATTCCCAGGTCATTCTGCAGCCATGTTCTTTGTGTTTCCCACTGCTTACACACGAAGGATGTGAGAAACACATCATCATTTCATCCATCATAGTTCGTACGAGTTAGATCGTCTACTTTCCCCGTTCTATGAAGGTAGTCCGTATCCTGAGAGAAACTGTGTTAAGAAAAAGTTCTCTCCATGCTTTCTCTCTAACCACTTTTTGACATGTGGTGTCAAGCGCGCTGTCCATCTCCCTCTTCTCCGATACGTTCACATGTCTTCCCCTCTTGCCATGTGTGTTCCCTTCCCAAAAAAAGATATTCAGAGAGATAAGTCCAAAAATATTAGGCCAACCTCATCTGCGTAGATAGCCTATGTTTCTCGGGAAGTAGCTGTTCCACTATTGAGCAGTGGACTGAATGGATGCATCTTTCAATGCAGTCCTAACCACCATCAAGGAGGTGGAGGTGCTGAAACAGATGTGATTCTCAAGAATAGGAAAGATCACTTTGAGCGATCGCTCTTGCCCTGCGGCACAACACCGCTAGGAATAGGGTTCAGCTCTGCAGATCTCATCTTCAAAAGAAACATGTCGTCGATGCTCTTACTCGTTAAGAAGGAACGATACCGAGTTAGCCACTAGAAACAGTACGATGGAAGACATAAACTACTGATCTGAGGCTCTTCAAGTGGAGGGATGGAGTGAGAACAGATTTAATGTCACGATAATGTTGTCAGGAAATTGAATCCTCTTATTTGGTCGAGACCGAGAAGTGGACAATCAGGCGCAACTCTGTTCTTCTTACAATGAACCGAGTCCTGCATACGAGCCAATCCTTATTGAGCAACTCTCACTACAGAAGTTGGAGAACCTCAAGGCCTAGTCACCCCGCCACAAACCTCAGAAACGTCAAGGTTGAACAGCAAAACAGATCTACCTGTAGAACGCGATGGAGAAGGCAAATAAAAAACACAACCGCTGCCAAGTCTTATGAGTTATATTCCATCTTGAGGGAGAATGTTGTAGATGGCTTTTCTGTAGGTACATTATTTTAATGTCACCTGTGCTGTTGCTATACGAGGCCTTGTGGATTATTTCTAAAAATCCTAAACTAGTAAAGTGTAAACTTCTGAAATACAGTTACCGTGAGTTCAGTTGTGTCGAGTATTCAAACAGTTGCAATGTAAAACAGGCACTTACCTCAGCCTCACGAACACATACGAGTTTAATGAAATTTCGACATGAAGAAATGTTACGCAGCCACATGAAACTTTCAAACGTGTAGGACTTCTTCACGAAATTGATCACGTTTTTGTACACATCCTCAAATTCGGCATCATCAACAGCAGAGAGGCGAGACGGCTGTATGTGCTTTCAATGGTGCATTCATTATTAGCCGCTATCGAAGATTTCCTTTTTCTAATGTCCCCCAATCACCGCGTAGAATGAACGCAAAAGGGAAACTCCAGTAGCGAACTACTCAGGAACGAACTAGTGGGAATTCAGTTCCAACTGTCGTCAAATCGTTAGTCTTCAGTAAATCGAGGAAGAACCCTATAAAATGCGTTTTTTCATCTTATATGATTTTTCTCACCATTTTCTTCAGATATTATACCAACAAGCCGATATTGTGTAATGTCTCATCGTTGTTGATAGACACTAAATCCTGGAACAGGATTCTTCTGCAGTCAAAATTTTAAATCATTTCAATTGAAAGCTGTCAACCAGACAGATTTACATTTCCATGAATCAATGGTAAACATTTTAATACTAATGTTTGTATATGTATGCATAGATATTTCTGCATCATTCCATATTTCAAGAAAAATGAAAATGTTTAGCTAACATATTAATGTACTAATTCTCCTTCGTTCTTCGCGATGTTGGTAATCAAACCTGTTGAGGGATAATTTTGTAGATAGGTAGTTGCGGTTTCAGTTCTCCCATCCGACTCATTAGGATTGAATTAAGTTACTACGTATTGATGACCTCTCTGTGGGGTCGGCTATTGTCACACCAGCCTCAGAAGCCTCTTGTCAAATGTGAAGACTCCCCCAGAGGAGGTAACGGCGGAGGGTCAAAAGTCTGGAGGGCAGGACCCTTCAGGAAGTCGACCCCCGAAGGGCGGCCCTTTTGTTACGGCAGATCCGGCGCGGAGAACCAGTAAGTGAGTCAGAGAACGCGGTTCAGGAAAAGGGAGGACGTTTCCAATCCTTCCGTGGAAAAGGTCCGAGGGATTGAATTTGAAACTCTGAGAGGAAACACGTCCGAGCTGGCTGCCATGTGTCATTTTGTGGACACGTGCCTTTAATAATGGTCTGAAGTCAACTGTTCCAACTCTTGGAATTTTTGAATCGTGGAAGGTCCGGGTTTTGAAAAGAATCGTATATCTCCATCCAGAATCCATATCTTAGATATTTATATCGAACCCCCGTTTATCCTTGCGATCCAATCATACTGGCATATTCACGAAGGTGTTGACAAAAATTAGACCAAACCACTGTCACAAATTACTGCTTGAGGCGGGACAAAAATTGAAAAGGATGTCATTCGAGACGACTCGGTATAAAAGGAAGTCGGTAGAACGTAAGGTACCTATCTCCAAACGACATTTCAACCCACCGGAACCATGAAGAAACTAGGACTAGAGAGAAAAACTACAAGAGACTATAAAAGACAAACAGAAGAAATATAAATCAGCATATTTCCCGAACATCACGATCCCTCACTTAAACTATCAAATTTATAGTTTCTTAATTGGTTATTCATTTATGTAACGAATCACAATACCAATATTTTTTATAACCGTCAACCAATCCGTTTGTATGATTCCTTTGTTCAGGTAAAATGTATACTTTTGATGTATTATTTTTAATAATGAGCATTTGTAATCGACTGAAAGAAAAAATCATCCCCTCCACACAAAAAAGTTAAGAAATACGGATTTATTACTACTACCTCCTCCATCCACCCCCTTCCATTATGGAAATTGAATGAGCGGAAATATTTTAAGATGCTGTTCCAAAATCCTGACTGATCAAAAACAGAATGCAATCAATTGACCAATCGCTCGAACAGGGATTTAAAGGATTGCCTATTACACCCTCCGTTACTCCTCAAAGTTTTTTTTACACAGGTTGACTATGATTAAGATCGAACAAAAAATCGGTTGAGAATTATAACCTGAGTAGTGTCGACAAAATTTGTCGAAAAAGCACGTTTTTTCGGGATTAACTCTCCCGAATCTTCTCTTCCCGCGTGAAATTCGAAATTTATAAATTTTATTGCATCATGAAAATCGGCCAAGATTTGCAGGCTGGCCAGCGTCAAAAAAATATATCACACACACACACAAGTATGTCATACTTATGTAAAAACCTCCACCGTAAAATTTCCATAGGTAGCTTGCTGCTTATAGAACCTTGGAAACTAGTAAACATGAGAACAAATTAATAAAAATACTATTCTCGGCTTAGCGTTGGAACGAATAGTTCTATTTCTCTTGTAGAAATAAAACTTGTTGTAATACAAAATTACAACATACCTATATACATACTCACACACACAAACAACATACACCTATTTTTTCACGAATTCTATCTGAAACGGATTCGCATTCAGTTTTTTCCGCATGTTTTGGTCGTCCTATACTCCCCTGGATCAGTTTTAATAGGCTTCCCTCTGTTAACAAAGCCTTGCTTCATAGGATCTAACCAATAGCAAACTTCCGTTACTCGTAAGCATGTTGGTTTTGTTTATTGGTATTGCGTTACAGTTTTTCAGGCTGAAAAAGATCACACAATTTTTCCAAATACTCTAAGCTAGAAGACATATTCATTTCAAAATCGTTAAAATCATGGAGACAGGACAGGAGAAGCCAGAAGCTTATTACTGTCGATTCACTTTGATTTTCTAGTTCCCCTTGTGTACGTATGACATCACGCACTGACACGTATATAGTGTCGTCTATTCTTCTTTATACGACTGTACGATACTTCAAGGCATACGCGAAGACTTACACACAGATGTCGCTTGATTCCAAGAAATGGAACTTCATTTACTTAATATAAATATTACTATTAATATTTTTTTCATGTTTGGGTTGTGATGTGGGTATAACTTCATGTATGACTATTACCAGAAATAGAATATGAATGTTTGTTATTGTCACTGATTAAGTGAAGACAAGAAACGTTTCACGAACTGAGTGACTGTTACCGAAAAGGCATAAAGGAAGAAAGGGTTAAGGCTGGAAAACAAAAGATTTGACGAGGAATGACATCATGTACATACAAGGTCGAAGCAGAAAACGCTTTCCTCGATTGATAACTGGCAATCTGAATCCCCAAACCGGTAGGGCTGAGTCAACTCGAGACACCAAGAGGCCCGTTATTGAATTGTAAAAAAAAGAGAGTTAACCAACAGTGGGCTCCTTGTTAACTAACATTGGACCGGCCGAAACGTAATATTCCAGCGCCACGAGCTGTAACGCAGAAGGCGAAGGAAACTGGACGCCGCCAATCGCCCGGCCGATAAGGTCGTTGGGCACCACGCGCTCCGCAAGTAGGTCCTCCCGTGACCTTGAACTGGTTTTTCTCTCCGGTTAATCACGGGCGGGATTCGTCATTTTTCATTATCCCACTTTTGGTGGAAAGAATGATGTCAGCGCTGAGAGGTGAATAATCGTGTTACGTCAACAATGGCGAATATTGCGAATGTGAGGTGTCCACTTTCCGGACCCTTTCACGGTGGTTCCAAATCTCGATTTTCCCGTCAAAACTCAAGCATTTCCGAAGATCTTCCTGACCTTTACCTCTATTCTCTGTTGTAATATCCAGGTTGAGTTTCTCACTTGGCGATCTAAATGCCACTCTTCATTCCTTGTAGAAACAAGAGGTCTTCACACTCTCAATGTTTCAGAAAAAAGTGCAGCAGAGGATACCTGAAATGAAATGAAATGAAAAAGAATATATTTCTTACAATGTACAAAGGACAAATAATAGAACTCAAAATAGAAAATTTTCCCGTAGTGGGTACCATCCCGTGTTAGGGAGACCAGTAGCATCTCATTCGCGCTCCAGATAGGCTCCTATACCATTCCTCCATCAACAAAACAAGTTTACTAATAGAGTTCCTACTGATTGATTTTTAAAACAAATAGTAATGCTTACCAATTTTCTAGGAATAAAAGTACAGAAACCAAAACTTCCTTACTGAATTAAAAAATAATAATAATAATAATAAGCACGTATCGCACAGTTAAACGACACTTACGTCATGCATCGATAGGATGTTTCTTTAGAACATAATTAATTTCTTTTAGGATTGTTAAGTAGTTGGAATTTAACCATACTTAGGAGAATATTAAATTGTTTGATAGCAACATATCTACAGTGATTTTGTGTTGCAGTAGCCTTTAAAAAGCGGAATTTCCATAAATCCCTGCTTTTGCAAACGGGTCGCGCATATTTTTTTCATGAGCTTTTTTTGTCATTCTGGTGAAAATATATACTGATTTTTCTTTTAATAAACTCAACCACAAAACACGAGATTTTAACGCATGTAAATGTTATCAATTGCCATTTGATCACTTTTACTGTGTACCTTTAAATAGGTATATCATTGTTATTAGATGCTTGGCAACACGATAAATTAACGAAAAAACTATTCAATCCCAAATTGACCAAATGAGTAAAGCTTGAAAGATCCAGGCAGGTAAAAATGATCAAATAGTTTTCTTTGAAATAACGGATAAAGGGGTGTGTTCCAAGAATCTACTGTTTCTGATTACGCGTATCAATACTTTTTGAGCCACAATTAATGGTGCTAATGACGTCGCGTAGGCAGATCCCCAAGCGGGCAGTCCATATAACAATACCGACTGGCACAAAGCGTGACTAACACTTCTTAAAAGCTTGGGAGACAATGTTCTTCTCAATCCAGAACAAACAGATATTAGTTTTCTAATCCTCTTTTTTACATTCAATATCTGGCGCTTCCATTTCAAAGTAGAGTCAAAAACCTGCCCTAGAATAGGAGCTAAAAAGCTTGTGGCGTTGTTGAAGCTTAGAATATGTCATTGTAGAGGAATCTACTCGAGTATTTGAGCACAGGTACATCGTGTTATCATCATCAGCCTCGCATGGATCATCATGTGTGAGATCTTGGGTTCCTCTTGATAGATTTTGACAATACGTAATTGAATAACGTTTGGGTTATTTTTGTGGCTTTTAAGGAAGAATTGGATCCGCTTTCATTTATTTATATAGCATGCTCATTTGAGTGATAGGTTGGAACAGATTACTGGCGCATTATACCCGACTAACAAATACCCTCAAGTTTCTTTTTACACCATTGCAGCCAAATCAATTCCTTCAACGGTCTTGATGAGATTTTGATCAAAGCTTCGATACTTTTGCAAGTTCTAAATTTATTTCTTGCTTTTTGTTTAGTTTGGTAGGGAAGATATGTTGAACACTGTGGAATTGGTTTGGTTGAAAAAACGGTGGGTTAAAGAAAAAATTCATATTTCGTGGTTTGCTAGTGAATTGGACTACAGGCTTGGGAGATATGATTGGTTACGATAAATATTGAAGGAATTTTTAAAAAGATTTAGAGCCATTTTCGAAATATGTATAACTTTTTCACTTCTGAGGGGATGTGCGTATAGAAAATGTTATTCTGGTTCGAGATATTTACCTCTTCTTACTTCCTAGATGAAAAACTTCACTAATCATCCCCACGAATCAAGTTTTTGGATTATTAGTTTCTATCTATTATTAGTTTCGATTGCAAACCTTTGCAATCAACCAAGGTAAAAAAAATGTTAAACCCCCCCTTAAACGTTGTCGGTTTACATTTCAATATTCGTAGATTTTAAAAAACGAATTTTTAAAAATCCAATCGTCCGGCGCATATCTTCAAAACTACTGACCGAATTTCAAAAAAGTTGGCTAAAAATTTCAACATTAACCTGAGATGTTCCATCAATCTCGGCAACTACATCAATCTACCCTAATTGATTATAATTTAAGATGAAACTATTCAAAAACGAGGAATCTTCTACACTTTTGATGTAAGGAGGTACTTAGTTTTTGTTCGATTTAGATAGAAATTAGTTTCGTGAATCCGATGGGACCTCTCGAGTTGCTGTACGATGATCCATTTGCTCATCATTTGGAAAATATTATTTTCGTGTAATCGAAATCGGTCAGGTAGACGGTCAAGCCGAAGAGCCTGGCTGCATAACCCGTTCAATGGAAGGTCAGAGCAAGACCGCGTAGCTCGCCACAACCCAAGTATTTTCTCCTTCAACTCAATTGCAAGATATTAAGGGGGCGAGGTGTCGATTGTAGATGAAATACCACAAACTGCTTCATGTATTGTACATAGATCTATAGATCCATCTATCTATGGGTAGGCTAGATTGCTCAGAATGGCTGCCTAATGCAGAAATAATAAATCTCTGTCATAATCCTTCATAAATAATCATTTTTTCACTGTATTTTTTAAATGTTACCCTTCTAATGTCACGCCAAGGTGGAAGGCCAAGGTGGAAATTCTTTGAATTTTTGATACGAAAAATGTTAAGGCTCTTGCAATCCGCTAACAAAATCAATACATTAATCTGCGCATGCTCAAACTCATTTTTGCAACGATTTCGGAGGTTTTAGTTGTGAAGTTATACAAAAAAGGCGGAACGATTCCAATTAGCCGTTCCACCGGTCCTAATCGTTCCAGCAGTGTTGCCCAAATAGCCGACTTTCATCGCACACAATTAAATAACTAGAAACCTCCAGATGCAAATTTCCAATATAATTACATTAAATTCTAAAACTTCGAAAAAATGAAAAGTCTGTGAAATTACTCTAGTCCTCAATACGGACTGGTATGTAAGTAGGTAGGTCTATTCCATTTATATTCAATGCCTACCAATCCGTTCCTGTCCGCTTTATCTCTAATCATTTTGTCGTATCGGTTACAATCATAGTTCTATTTAGTTCCATATGGTTATTCCTTTTGAAATTTACGTTTATTTTCAGTCAGTTACTGTTCTGTTATAGTTAATTTCCGTTTCAATTCGCCAATATTTCAGTTCCAAGAATTCGGAAGGTTGGTCACAATAAAATTGTATTTGAGATTAACCTTTCCAGGTGGGACTAGTATAGTGGATTCAAATCAGATTCAAAATATTTTTATTGAAAAACGTGAACGTAATTAAGGCACCTCTCTACCATTAGCAACATGAACACCATTTTTTCCACGGAACAGTTCCAGCTGCGGAAAGTCACACCTATAGCAGTTCCAAGAAACTCAAAAGGAAAACTATCGATATCCATCAAACTGTTCACTACACCCGATTTACCTCCATAAGTGTTCTGTCACATGTGATATAAGACGGCCCAAGGAGCGCAACCCACAATAGCCCAGCCATTCCACTCTAACTTCTTCGATCTCATATCAACGTACATTATTTATCTGGCGTAAACAAGGTCCACGGGAAACCGTATCAAGGTTTCTCCGAAAAGGTAAGCAAACAAAAGGGGGTTCATGTTTGCGGTGCACGGCTGGACGGGCGCCAAGTGACAAAAATACATTTTATTCCGACGAAAGTGCGCGTAAATCCTTCAGTTGACAAAGGTGATCCATCAACGGGGCTAATACAAAGTTTTAAAGTGGAACGCGGGTCGCGGCGTTTAGCGGGGCGGGGGACGGGCGAGTTGGTTTCAAAATAGATGTAAATCATCCGTGTTTATTGGTCTGACTCGAAGAGAATGATGGAGGGGAATGAGGAAAGCCTGTTTGTACTGACGTGCGAGATAGTTGATCCTTCTGAAAGTTATAATTCAAATGTGAGAATTCATTGCGCCACCTCCGGAAGCGGGGCAAACGGTCATATAATTTGCTTGTCCCTTATTAAATTAGTATATATTAGTTGGTTCAATCAATCTCAATCGGTTGTCTATATTTCGGGTGTGTACGATTACCTGGAAATGAAAGAATGTGCACCGAGCATTGCTTATTTTCCTTCCGCTTTCGGCGCCATTATCGAGCTCATCACTTTTTATTGTGCATAATTGTTTCTCATTTCGGATTTTTTTAGACATTGGAAAAAGTCTGACGTATAGAGGTTGGTGATGGTTGAGGAAGGTCCAGGTTATCATCTCTACCTCAATACCTTTCTCATCTGTAACTAATCCAAGAAAACATTCACTGCTCCCGATCCTAAAGGCCTACCGATTCAGTTTAGGTGCAAGTGTTTCTATTTGCAATAACCCCCTCCAGCAAATTGTCATCATTTATCATACCTGATGGCCCTCACTCTTGATGCTAACTACCTGTGAGCTAATTAGCGAAACAAAAACGGCCAATTGTTCAAAAACGGATCCACAACAGACCACTGAACTTATTAAACCAATAATATCGCTGAAGCCGAAGAAAAGTGAACAATGGTTGGACAGATTGCGAATTTTTTACTGTAATTTTGGAGTTACCAAGTTCTATTGCATCGAATCTAAAACTAATTGCAGACTAGCAATTGAAAGTATTCAGGCTGCAGGAAGATTGATTAACCAGGATTACGGCTCCCAAAGTGATGAGGAGACGTACTGGCTGGGCTGAGGTCTGGGAGGGTATGTTTGAAAGATTTCCAGTGGTGGCTTGTTCAGATCCTTTTGAATCACTGTGCTTTAGTGCTAAGGCGAAGGCGGTTTTGGAGGGCCAGAAGTTAGGCTTTGCAAATTTAATGAGGGAAAGTGCTAACAACACCCAGTTCGACCTACTATACTGCCACCTTGATTGGGAGGTGGACTACAGTACGACCCTGTCCTTATTTGAAGCTTTAGAGGTGATGGAATGCCGAGGGGAACTTTTGAATGTAAATTTTGCAGCCTTGGATTTGGAACAGGATGCATCTTTGTTTGCTGTGCAATCTCCATGGTGATGAGACTGTGCAGCACTCCCTGGCTGAGTGCCCCATCCTTAGCCATGCTCGACTTTGAAGTTTTGGGAATACTGCCTTGAGCAGAGAAAAAGTGCTGTTGATCCTGAATGGCCCGGATTGGACAGCACTATGTTCATATTTTCGTGAGGCTTGGAGCTATATAAAATTCCTGACATCAGAATTCAGTTATAAGTGGTCGGGTTCAGTGTTCAATCCCTAGCCTCTCCAATCCCCTAATTTTGTTATTCTGCTCGATTGTTTGTTAATTTTGTATGCTCCTAAGTGTCCTCTTGTTCCTCCCTCATGTTTATGTTAAAATTAATATTCATATCTAGTTGCCACTAAATTTATAATTGTGTTCCTCTTCCATTTATATTTAAACATTCATTCACCCAGCATATTTCATTATTTGTTCTCTATTTTAAAAATGGCCTTGTTGTGCACGATCGAATAATCGAAAAGTTAACAGAATAGATGGTATTGTTGACCAAAGCGTTTCATGTGTGTTCCGTTTACAAGTGTGGTTCTTCATACCTTATTTGTCAATAAAGATGTTCTTCATTCACTCATTCAAGTTCTGACAAACTGGGATTGGCGATGTGTTTAAGATATCAAATTTGACTGGCGGAAGCCAAAATTCTAAATCGTCCATTCCTGAATTGTATTGCGCTTTTAATATTTTCCCGATTGTTAAGAAACAGAAGGAAAGGCACCGAATTTTCCTGTTGAACCACATTGAAAACGTTTTATTTGAAGTTATAATAAGGAACAGTTACTGTTCTTCCTCAACAATCATTAAACTTTCTCGACACCCAAACTCGGAGCAGCTGATGAAGGTAGTATCATCTTTTAATATTCATAAGGGCGGCCGAGTTCGTTTTGGCGTCCCGGGAAAATTGCAATAAATGATGAGCAACGGAAGGGAAAACTGGAAAATTCGTAATTAGAAAAGTTGAGAAAGGAACCGAAGGGCAAAAGGGTTGTTCCGAAAAGGGCGGTTCCAACGGAGGGGCCCGTTCCCAAATTGAACGCCTGTTCTAACGAGGCGTATAAATTACACGTGGGTGGAATAGAATGCTATCGTAACATCTTATCCCAATAAGGTTCAAGAAGGCCCCGCACATTCTCATTAGCCTTTGTTCCGTCTAAACAAACACAAGGTGCCTTCTGCCGGGAGAAATTGCCTTTCTATCTGCTTACGTTCACAGTCTTGGGAACCCCTTTCGTTTCCATATTAAATGCTAATTTATTAAGTCGGAGATATTTGGAGATGGTTCCTGAACGTTTTACATTTATATGAAGGAGAGGAGGAAGCCCCGTGTTCAGGTTATTTACCTAATCATCGTCAGTCGCTTGTTGAGCGGTGCTTCTGTCTTGAAGTTAGCACTAATTCAATGGAGTTGATGGGGTTGACTTTCGCTGAAAACGTTCCGATTTTATTGAAGAATCAAATGATATAATTTTATTATGTTGAAATACGTTTATGGCGTAATGAATATAAGGAAATAAGTTTTACAGCCAACACATGACCAGCTCTGGTATACGACCATCAGCAGTTATGCAAAACAGTTCAACATATAACTCGCTCGGCCAGAAAACCAGTCAGAAAACTCGCAACACGTACAGACCCTCGTCCACTGTTTGTTTAATATTTCATTATTTGCAGTTCAATGCATGCGCAATTGAGATTCCATATCGTTCCGATCAATTTCAGTTTTTAGTACGGTTTTTAGACTTCGTCAGGAGGAAGCCTATGATACATAACTGAATACAAAATCTGTGCAGACCATTCTAGTACCATGTTCTTACCATTCATGTGTAAGTAGGTGTGTGTGACAAATTTCGTCCAAGCCTGAAATTCTCAACCAATTTTCACGATATTTTTTTGTTCGATCCCAATTTCAGTCTAATTGATCGTCAAACCCCGGAAAGTTGGCTTTTGATGACGGGAGGGAGAATGAAGAGGGTTATAGCCAATTCTTTCTGTCACTGCTCTGGCTAAGAATTCTCGACCGATTCATGTAATATTTTTCTTCAATTAAGATTTTGGTTCAGCATTTTATAATATTTCAGCTCTTTGAATTTGTATTATGAAATAAGGAGAGCGGAGGAGGTGAGGTAGTAGTGATGAATAGTTATTTCTTCAGTATTGTCGTTTGACTTTATTGAGTACCTATTTCAAATATCATTTTTTTCGACTATAATTTCAGTCTGATTGCGCAAAAAAACGGACATTTTGGATTTTCTGTCAATCTGTTCAAGAAATGCTTATCTTATACTGTCGAGATTTTCTTGCAGCTTATTTGTTCGATTAAAACCTTTGTTCTAGTTTTGAAAAAAAATCAGAACACTTAAATTTAATTATATAAAGAGGTGAATTTTGATTAATCGTTTTATATCCACTATTTCCATCCTTTTTTTAAATCCCAAATCACAATTTTTGTGCGATAAACCTTGGAAATTTCGAATTTCATCTCTGGAATATGGATGAAGGAGGTAATGGCCGATCCATTCAAGCCGTGCTCATTCCTCCTACGATTTTGAACCGATTCAAGTGGTATTTTTTTCGATTAAGAATTTATCTTGTTTTCAAAAACATTTATGAATATCAATATTTTTTATTTCTGTAATTATAGTCATGTTTGTACATTTGATCATATAAATACTGGAAAGCATTACTTACCGACATGTTTAAAAAATACTGCTTATCATTCAAATTACTTTATACCATTATTTCAAAAAATATAAGACATTCATTAGTTGTTGAGAAAATACAAAAGTCATTCATTTAAGTTGTTGCCGTGAAGGTTATAGATTTTAGACTATCTTGGGAACCGTTAGGCTAAATACAGTTACGAACTGAGCCCATCCCATCTAATAAGATGCTTCTGGCTTTAGATTAATTGTAATTAAATGAAATAGGTACCCTCTGAGAAGGGTATTCAATTATTGAGAAGTCCCGGTTTTACCGAAGTCGGTAAGGGGTTCTACCGATCGTATTCGTACCAAGAACCATTATCGTACCGTTTGAGCAACCCTTTAAAAGAAATAGTAATTGTGAGTTTGTAATACAAAACTCGCTGTTTAGGCAAAATGGAAACTTTCTCATATTGTGATACACACTATTCTATTTAAATGTGGATGAGTCCTATAAATTTGAACCGTAAAGATTTCGTGTGCTATGGGACTTTCTAATCAAGAAAATTGTGTTGTTCCATCGCACGTGTAGCCCACATAAGAACGCAGTTCGCGAGGTGAACGAAAAGAGGTCATTTGTAATTCATGGTGACCTCCCGCCAATGATTCGCAACGAATTCATGAATGTCATTTTCCTCGGGTGAGGAAGGTTTCCCAACCCTCGCGTGCTGGGCATTATCATACGCGGAGTGAAATAGGGTAGCGCGTAGGTGCCTGCTCACACCGCAATTACACGAATCTCCTTTCGAGGGTGCCCATAATTTTTAGAAGGATAAGTGGGTACGTGCGCTTTACCACTTATGTATATAGTTTTGTGCATTATTGCCATTGATCAGCAATGAATAATAATTATTATAGCAATTAAAATTGTTACATGTTCAAAGCAATACGCCTGAGACACATACTTTTAATTCTAAACTTGAGAGGATGAACATTGCTAAATTTATGGGCACTTTAGAGAGGGTTCAGAGAGGGTTCATGCGAATGATGTACTTCAGATGCGGCCTTGACTCTTGGTTCCCTTCTGAGGATTATGTCTTACCCTACAACGATTTGTCAGCCTATCTCAGTCTTCCAACGCTAACTTCAAGAAGAATACTGAGCGACTTGAATGTCTTAGGATGAACATCGCTCTTGCCATGCCGCACAACTCGTTGTGGAGACCTCTCAGCATACTTTAACTCCCCCACTCCCCGGAAAATGAGGTTGACAAATATATACCTCCGAGATATTGATATCTTTAATGTTTCTCGGGCTAAATTAATTAAGGACGTAATGAACATTATCAGTGGAGAGTTTTGATATCATTGACCTACGAATGACTGTACGTGCGAATATCTTCATCTTTTTGTTATAATTATGGTGATTGGGCATTGGGCAATGCGATTTTATAAAATAAAATATAAAAAAAATTAGCATCTTCATAGATTTTATGCGTATTCTTCGCCGATCAGTTTTAGAGTTGATGGAGTGCTTTCTGATACTTTCCATGATGGTGACTTTCTGACTTTTCACTTGGTGATTGGACTTTCTATGATTCTTCAAAGATTCTGGTAGTAGGTGCCGCCATAACACGAGGGGAGGGGTTGGATGTGAAAGGATTGCGATCGTAGCCTTTTGAAAGAAACGTTGGAAAATCACAGAAAACAGCAGCATGAATGAAAACACGATTGATTTTGAAATCGTGAGAATTTGACTTCCATTAAACAGAATAAGTATACCTGCCATGAGTTGCGAGCATTGGACTATCTCAGATGAAATAATACTGATTTTACAGACATTTCGGAATTCCTGATTACCTTATACTGCACGTCAGTCAGGACAATGATGGATATGATTGGATCACATGGTCGCCGCACACCCACATAGGTACAGTTGGAAAAGGTAAATAGAGATTCATAATCCATAGAGTTTGTTCGTTTTTTTTTCCTCGCTCTTTCCATGATATTTTCAAGATTTCTGAAACCTATTTGAAAATCACTTGAAAATGGCTTAAAATCAGTAGAAAAAACCTCTATAGAGCGGAGTCATGACTCAAATGGTCTCTCCGAACGATGAAATGACTTAAAAGTTATAAGTGAGTTTTATGACAATGCAAACAAACCTCAAATGGTCGCCGGGAACAGAGTAGGCCTACTCAAAATTATGAAGACACAGTGGGTAAATTGCGGTAGGATACCTTCTATAGATATGGTGGTATCATATAAAACCCAATATTCTTAATTTAAAACTCAAAATAAGCCGATGAACCAATACGAGTAGAGTCGGATTGAAGGACAAAACCACTCATCCCGAATCGCCGCACTAACAGCGTTAATTGAATCTTCAACTCATTTCCATTCTCCAACCCTGAGGGTGAACTCTATTACCTGCCCCGTTCGCCATCAAGTTGGTCTCGAAGGACCTTCCTCCCTGAAACCTGTTTGTAATTCGAACCTAAGACTCTTCCGACGTAAAAAATCACGGACACTTGCCATCCCCCTCGATGTGTACAGAGCTGATTGTCTCATTGTCTCAGGTTCTCCGGTCAATATTTAGACGCTTGCGTTTCTTTTTATCAGAGGTTTTTTCGTGCATTTTTTCCTTCCTGGAGGGATACTTCAATTTAACGCACACACCCAACAATCGTTCTTTCAAGGTGGTTCAAATCACCAAAACCGATTTTTTTTTCATCGAACTTTTAATGCACCGATTATATTCGGTGATTGCATTGGGCTTAGTGCATCCAAGTTGTTGACAAATTACGCGGAATTTCCATTTCCACAAATGAAAACCGCTCCTCAAAATCTACTTTTAATGTACGTTTAAGAACAAAGTCGTTTGCTGGCAAACGTTTTCGATTGAATCATTTTAAATGTGAATCTCTTGTTGTCTTCAAGATTTCAATTTAATTTCTTTCTCTGATGAAAAGAAGAAACTATGTTTAGGTACATCTACATTGCATAGTACATCGAAATGGTCCGTGGTAGATATCATTGATGGAGAATTCAATTTTTATGAAGCATTCTTTATTCTTCCGATTGAGGTGTCGGTAATTCACAGCTTAGCTGAAGTACCTACTTTGTTTTTACTTTATGGAGACGAACATTTTTTACTAAGAAATCAAAATTTCCACTCGCATTTTTAGTTTTTGACCATTCTGAACAACTCACGTCAAGTGTGTGTGCGTCTGTCTGTCTGTGGGTGTTTCCGCAAATCATCATCCGTAACAAGCTTAATCGCTACAGTTTCCACTCGATTTTGAAGAGAAATTCCACAGATTGTGTGGGGTAGCGGTAGATGGTCCCCCATGCTTTTCATCTATCAAGAATCAATACATTACTCAACGCTTCTGCAAAAGTGAAATCTGCTCAGCATCGTTTTCTCACGTTATAGCGGTCCGATCACGTTCAGATTTTGAGGATTGTCGGGAAAGATCGGGTTCGATAGTCTCGTGTCCATTTCAACACGTTAGTCTCATAAGTCACTGCTGCAAATGGACATCTTTGAAATGCTTGAAGCCTAATTTGTACAGTTTTCACCCAATTTAGATATTTTTTGGGATGTGTGCGGATTAGAATATAGATATCCTGATGTTGCATTACTAGAAGTCAATATGTTACTCTGCTCATGCGCAAATGCTAAGTCCGTCAATCACAATTTCATCCCTTTCCAACCTCGTGGTTTTGCTCAAATTTGAATTTAGTTGAGGAAACCCGGTTTAATTATCTCATATCGATTCCGACTCGATAATATCATTACCTGTTCTATCCGCCATAATATCGCGCGACAGACCTTCAATACTTGTCGGCTCACCTTTTGAAGGCGTTTTTGTCTACGGGTACATGTCTCCCTTCATTTTGTCGCTTTAATCAGATTTAGCAAGAATTCCAAAAGAAGGAAGCAGTATACAGGATGATTTCTCAATATTATTTAGGTCTTTTTTGTCTAACCAATATGAGGAAGGAATGTGCCGCGCCCAACATGGGAGAGCTTTTTGTTTATCCATATAGCGAGATTATATTCTAAGTGTATCTTTTATGATTTCGAATATTTCAATATTATTTAGGTCATTTTAATTGTCAACTCACTTTTTCAACCAATATGAGGAAGGAATGTGCCGCGCCCAACATGGTAGGGTTTTTTTCTTGGTATATTCGTGTCATCCTATCGGTTGAGTCTGATTAATTTACCAATAACCTTCATACTCCGTTTTGATCGAAGTGGTCACAATCAGATAATTTTAGGTGCATCGTGAATTCGTACACGCCGAAAACAACGTTTGCCGAACACGTAACGATGCGTCATCTCTGTCGTCAACATTAAAACAATCACATTTACATAATTAAGGCGAGTTATATGCGGGAGATACCGTTGAACGAGAACATTTGTTTAATTTGGGATGTTCGACGGCATTGGGTAGCGCGATGTTTCCCCTCGTGGCATTCCTACTAGAACGTGACTGTGAGAACCGAAGTTGTACATTCCGAATTAATTTTACATTGCTGCGAGCCGACTATTATTAGTTACACAAATCGTGAAAATATCCTAACATTGAATATTGACGGGTAAGGCGTATTAAGAATCAAAGAAATCATTATGTTGGGACATGTTGTTTATGGTGAATTCCGAACTTTGCAACGTACTGTATCTTGATGTTCTTGGTCTTAATATGTAAAAAATTACAACGGATCGTAACAATTAATATATCCGTACAGTCAATTCAAACGTCCAATACCTTACTTGTTGAGTTTGTACATCAGAACAAAGTTAAATTCACCTTTTATATGGGGCTTTAATAAGCTATTTGTAAGATTCACGGTCATGAGGGTTCAGAGCATATAAAATATCGAATTAGCAACTATAAAAGTTATGGTGTTCCCTTGGAATTACCTCATTCACTCCTTCCCCCTAATTTGTAACGTAATCCTCCAAATAAGTCCGGGGATGTCTAGAAAGAACTGGTCTTGGAAAATGCGGAGTTTAAATTGAAGCTCCAACATTATATCTGTTCAAGTTGTGGTGCTCTAGTTTGGGAGTGTTCGTTTCAATTTCTTCAGCAATACCCACGTTGGGTTTTATCTGTGCAGATGACCAGGGCCGCGGTGCTAGAGATCGGATGGGTACTGTTGTCTCCCTTCCATCACACTGACGAACATGCTCCTACTCCGGGTTGGATTAAATCAGCACCACTTCTTCCACAACTGTATCGTACTTCCTGTTGCAAATTCGTTTCTTCATCAGTTCTGCTTCAATTAGCTACGATGGCGTTGAAACTCCATAACTATTTCTCCGTGGATTTGTGAAAGTTCATTCATGCGGTGTGATATTATTCGCTGTGCATAGTAACGAACGAACAGAGTGAAGATCAAGCAAGATCAAGTATATCCTCTCAAGCTTCAGTCTTCATGCCTCTTGATTTTAGAACCTGAATAATGGTCTTCCATATGATTCCGTAAAAACGTTCGGCTTAAGTAAGCCTGGTAGCAGTACTCTAACAGGTGTAGAAATGTTCAAGTTCAGTAGACATGAAAGACGATCTCATACCTGTATGAATATACCTGTAAGCAGGAGTGATAATATGAGAGGTGAGTCAAATGTTTAATAAATAGTAGCTGTAGAAAGTCACAGCAAGGGAAAGCTAAAGGAAACCTCGAATTTTCGTCCACCACAGTCAAAATGTACTGATAGCAAGATTTAGACGAAATAGGTCCTTTGAAGTCACAAACGCAATCCGCAGGTTTAATATTAGCCAACACGTGTAGGTTAAACTGCAATCACAAACTATTCCATTGTTTTTTCAACATTCTAACTGGGTTATTCAACTGTGTTGCACATTTCCAAGAAGTTCTGAAGACTTTCAGTTGGACAGCAACCTAGCGACAAGTTTCTTTGCGTTGAGCGTGGTCCTTCCCTCTCCCTCTGAGGTAGGTGTCAGGGATTCCCTTTAAGAAAAACTGGAGTTTCGATCACTTTCAATGATTCAACATCCTTTTGGGAAGCTCTCGTCGGGATCACCCACCTGATGACATGAAATAGCATAGGAACGTTGCGGATCTTACTGCTGTTCATCGATACAACTTAACCCGATGTAATCGATGATCAGCTGGTGATGTGGGCCCGTCCTCTCCACTTGGGTCAATAGTGACACACAAGCACAACAATTTAGGTGCGGAAATTCAGAATACAATGAACAACCGTTGTTTCTGGTATTATAAGAGATCCTGAGAAATATTTCCGCAAAGAATATTGACTTCTTACACAAATTGCTCTTCTTGAGGTAAATAATTATAATGTAAAATCGTAATCCTCCCTTTCTCACTACGAGAGTCGTTGAAGCTCCCAAATCTCAATTTTACAAAATAAATACTTGTTCCTGAGAATTGAAAGTTGATTTTCAATAGATTGAGGGCACAAGTGTTCACCTAATTACCGTTGGTGAAAGGCTGATGAGTGATCATTCGTCAAGGACTCTATCAAACTTTTAATCATCATTTCGGATAACAGCTTCTCATTATCTCCTTCACCACACAATATTATCGTGAAAACTAACGTGGGTTTATCTTGAACCTGAGGGTTTTGTATGAACACGAAAACGACTTTTAACCTCTCGTCTCACTAACAATCATCTTTCTGCAAACACATTCACTCGACGTCTCTGAGTCGTCAAACAATCGGGGTGTGGATATTTTCCGAATAAACAGCGTATTGGCCACTGCTAGAACCCCGATGACCTAAATAATTTAAACTCTTCGTTCTTCTGACGTCTAACGTTGCCGATGTATCCGTCTATATGAATTACTTGCAGGTAACTCGTGTTTCACACGGAACGTTTTAGTTTTTGCTTTCTGTTTTCGTTGTATGTGATTCCTTGGCTCCCTTGTCTAATTTTGTATCTATTGGCCCGTGTAATAAAAGTAAAATAAATAAATAAATATCGCGTTCATGTCTTCAGTTGTCACGATTTTCATAAACGACTATTAGCAACCAAATTAAAAACCAACCACCAACAATTTGTCTACTTTCATCCTCTAAGAACGTATGCTTATTGGCTACCTATTTCACCTGAGCTGATAAATTTAATGTGTAAACAAAACTTTGATCATTTTAAGACCGCTCTCGTCGAAATTGATTTGACATTTTATCCGTTTGTTGGAACATACGTACGTACATAATAGAGAAAATAAATAAAATATCGCGTTTTTATATATAAGGATTATTACGATTTTATAAATTAGATTATTATATATAACGAATTCCAACCATCAACAATTTGTCTATTGGAATTGACGGAGAAATTTTCATCCAGAAAACGTGTGGTTCGTTTTAACTAAGAACGATATCATGATTTTTCTCAATTTCAACTTTTCCGGCTTCAACCACTAAAATTTCCTGTAAGAAGTTCACCTGTTTTTTCCATGATTGAAATTTAATGTGATCTAAACAAAACATTGATCATATTTCGAGAAAAGTTTCTGTGGCCCAATCTACGTCAAAATTGATAAAACGAACCACACGTTTTCTGGCATTCGAACATGTCAATATCCGTTTGTTCTTTCTACGAAAAAAATTATCGTACGTACAAATAGATAGAGATAAATTTTGAATTTTTATATATAAGGATATTTTCCCATATTAGTACCATGGTATATAAAATTAGATTATCTATATATAACGAATTCCATCATCAATTTAATATTGCACTTGGGTATTGACCGACAGTCATTATTCAACGAACCAAAATGAAAATCGGTTCTACAGTTGAAGCGGAAAACGAGAGTCGGAATAGAAAAATAAACTTTCAGGTCTTTCTACTGTTAAGTTAGACTTTGATAGTGATATTGGTTTGATAACTGGCATTTGATGTGATTAAATCTGTATTTCTTCATATTTTCTATAGTTTCTGTCAACAGTCTTCAACAAGATTGACGTATGTGCACTCCGGTACTATAAATGTACTTCTTCTCCTTATTTTTCCATAATTTAAAATTTTAATCTTTTTTCTTCCGAAAATTAATTTTTTGTAGATTGTGGAAATTTTTTCGAAATGTACGTTGTCCTAGTATCTTTGATATTAAAGAGGACAAATACTAATTTCGTCTATGTACAATGATTTGAATTGATCACTGAATCTTAATGTCATTCAGCTCAAGAAGTCCACCCTGTTGGTAGCTGAGGTGTTTCACCTTTCCCTTCGATACTATATATATAAGTCAGCAGTAAAACTAATTGTTAAAAATACATAGTTGGGATATTTATAAAGATATACTTCCCAATATATCGCGATCTTGATCTTGATTTGCAATCTTGTAAATCAATTTCCTTTAAATCAGCAATACTTCTATCAAATCTCAGAATCGTAACAAGCGTAAACTTAAAGATAAACCTTCAAATCAGACCAGGACTCTTTGTAATGACAGTTATGCCTTTGACACACTTCGGGAAATTTCCGTTTACCTTAATCATTGCTATCTAGGCAAAGATTTGGGACCGTTAGGTTGAACAATGTTGACTTTGAACTCGTACTATAATTAGATGGATTCGTGAGTTCCGAATTCCAAAGAGGCATGCTTTTATTACAGCAGTAGGTATAATATATTATCTACTTCCTAATCGGCATGGTCGAACGATTCTCAATAATCAATCAACAGTTAAATTTGATTTGAAAGAAGAAGAAGGACAAATTAATACTATATTTATCCCAAAACTATTAGGAAGCGAAACTGATCTTTAGAAAAGGTTTTTCTGCGTACGGGACACATTAGGTGAGCAAACCCCGGTCCCTCAGCGCTAGCAACTGATTCCACAGAACCCTTTGACGTGGTGATCCATGCTATTCGAAGTAGAATTCCTGCGTACACAAATGAACATATTGAAAAACTGACGCAAAAGCAGAAACAAGTTTCAACAGATTTGAAACATTTATAAAGATAACAGAGAAGGGACAACAGAGGAAGAGACAGGGAACTTGTTGAATATGGATGTAAAACAACTTTAACATGAACAGAATTTCAGAGATAACCAAGAATAACGTCAAATTAGTTAGAAAAGAAAATAATAAATCTTTGAAGAGTTTTGTTGAATTTTTCTAAGGAATTGCTGTTGGGTTGCATTACCTTCAATACTACGACCCTGGAGGTCGTATATATTCAAAACATTCGTTTAAGCTTTCTCTGGCTGTTATGTGATGTGATTGTAGCCTTATTACTGTATTATTTTAGTGAGCTGGAATTAAAAAACAAATCTGTCCGTCCACCGTGCAGAGCGTTTCTCCGAAACTATTGAATCAAAGTTAATGGAACTTGTGCCAAAATCACATATGGATCTACAAAATCCTCCTGCATCGAGCAGCAGGTTTCGATTCGGGTTAGTAGCATATCAAGAAGAACAAAACGATGCATTATTTTTGCCAATATTTTTATTTTATATCGTTAGAATTTAGTTGTTGTGTTCCGGGTTTAATTTCTTAAAGTGCCTTGGAAGCATTGTGTCAAGCTGTATAATCCACTTCTGGTAGTCAGGTGATCCGCGTAGGAGGGATAAATCCAGAAATAATAATCGTATGATAATTTACTGCTGTTTACAATGGAAAGGCAATCATCCTAACTTGAAAGTCAACAACCACCTATCATCCGTGGCTAGGGCTGTTGAGGACCTACCTGAAATAAACGTAGTCCTTTAGAAGCCGGTGTTATCTTATACTCACTAACAACTACGGTGACTCACCTCCGATGAACCGTAACCCTTTGTGACGTGATTCGAAATGCAGAAAGCCACTCGTACTTTGGAGATGAGATAAGAGTATGAGTCACGGCTCTTTTTCGGACTATCGGATGGATATTTGGCAACGTACCTTGCAGCAGGTACAAACGTGAAGGATTGTAGAACAATCAAACACCGAAACCCTAAGGCGCTCGTGATCCTACTGCAATACAATGTGGTTATTTGAGTGACGGGCATTATCTGCAATTGCAACACCCAATTGTCTGCTAATTGTTTCCTTCTTTAAGTTTGGTGAATTTATTATCAGAAATAATTAAATATTGCGATTGGGAAATGTAGATAAAATCATAATAATAAAGTGTTTTTTTTTTCTTTTAGTAAGTTAATTAATCGTACGACCGCACTTAGAGCCAGCTACATTTCCGTGCCTAATATTACTCAAAGACATACAGTAACCAAGCAAACCATAATATGCTTTGAGGAATCGGGAGATTGCATGTAACCTGAAAGTTACTTCCCATTCATTTGAAACGGTAATTGGAAAGACCCCAAATCGAACAACCGACCGTAAACCCTGATGGCTGCATCTATTACACCGTGAAGTGAGCGGAGCTTTTGTGGTCCTTCATCGTTGTAATGTACTCGTAGAATTTGACGATTCATCTCTGCCACATAACAGCAGCCATAACAGTAAATGGTCGGCGTAGTCCTCGCATAATATGTTCAAAGAGGATGACCATCCACCCCCAGTTAGCAATTGTTGTTCTACTCTTCGCTCAAGATGGTCTCAATTCCGTTATTGATATTAAACAAAGTGAACACCGCTCCAGATAGAAAATTGATCGTAATTAAGCGTGGGAGAAGCCGTGCGACGTGATTCACAACTCCCCAAGGGCACTTGAGATACCGCGCGGCGGAAGAAAGAAAATTATTCACAACACATACAAAAGAACGGGTGTAGAGAGTGGAAGCCTCTTCAAGTCCACCTAAACCCGATTTGCCTCTAGAGACGCACGGCGGCGGTCCGATAGGGCCAAGCGCGTGGGCAAGGTCAGAAGGGAATTACGCCGTACATCTGCTTTTCTATTGTGCAAATAAACAAAGGAGAAAAAAGATCATTTTCGCCAAACAAATACTGAGGTTGTTATTCATATAGTGTGAAATATAAATCCACCCTATAGGAGAAAATATAAACTTCAGTACAAAGCCTAACATTTTCTCGGAAAATGAATGCTTTGTGCCTCATTCAAATTACTTTGGGCAGGAAAACTTCTTCGCCAATCCCCTTTAATGTAAATTTTATGGAAAAATTGATAAAATTGTACTTCAACAACCGACGATTAGAAGGTATTTCTCCTACGAATACATGCGAATTTCGTTGTAGAAACACATGTATCAATGGAAAAGATCGGAACTGTCAGCTATCTACCTATTTAATAAAAAGATACAATATAGGTTCAGCAAACAGAAAATTAGAATTTGTTTTCAGGAAAAATTGTTGTTGATAATGAAAATAATTCCCTGAAGCAGCTGAAAGACAAAACATAACATACCCAACCTGAAACCACCTGTTAACGGATGAATCCTTTGCGTATTCCATTATTGTAACCTTCTTGCTCATTAGCATTATTAATATCTGAAGAAGGCGAATCATCTGTAATCGGTCACCTCATCTGGCTGTACGAATAGACATTCAGGTATATAATGACGTACAATCGAACGGACAGGCGCACAGTGGTACAGAATCGCCAAAAAGCGCTTAAAACTCCGATTTTCCATGTTTTATGCAGATTTGCTGGCTACAAATATGTTTTTGTTACCTTCTGGTATACTATCTGTTGAGTTTCAAAGTGCCAACTTCGCTTCAAGGCCCGAATGCAATAACTGGGATATGAAGAATTGCAAATTTTCGCTGCCAAAAAATGAAGGAACTCTCTTGCAGTTTCTTCCTTTGACTCGACAATCACAAATATGTAAATTTGGGGGAAAATACAGACTGTTAGGTACGTAAACACCTAATGAAAGTTTGAATTTAAACCAATATTAACTTCGATTTGTCCTATAACTTTTGTGACTCTTTGAGAGTCTTCAATTCAAAGCTTAGATGTTTTGTTAACATCTCTAGAAAGATCTCTAATCATAATTAGCTGCCATTGTCCGCCCCCTTTGAATAATACAGGTAAATGAACTGGGAAAACATGAATTTACCTGCCTATTGTTCTCGCTCTCACGTTAACATCGAAATGAAGGTGTTATTGCCAATCTTGATTTCCGACCCCATGTTTATCATCTCCGATCGGCATAAGATTCTTCTTTTCGAGGATTCGAGTCAGTTTTGTCAGAACAAGTATCGGATCAAAATGTTCATCGTAAGAAATCGCGAACTCAAGGGTGTTTCACTATATTCTGGTGTCAAAGACGTCGATGCTGTTGTGAAGTACATTACCAGCCGGATTTCCGTTTCTGATGGGAATTCGGGCGAGCTTAGGTCGTAGAACCGTCCAATTCTTCAGGTGTTATATCATTTAGCTATTTCTTGTTGTTGTTTTTTTGTATTTTAGCAAACTCAATAATCGTTTGAATTTTGACGAAAACTGTTTTTTTTCGATACTACCTTAATTCTATTCATTAGACTTGCGAATCTTATATACTTAAGTTTCCATCTTCAGTAATACAATATCTATTGAGTTTTGTGCGCTTCTCGTCGATCCTCGATCACTATGAGGCTTTTTGATCCTGCCTTAGTACAGCTGATGTAAACAGCCAGTTTAATTTGCACTATTGTGACCGTAACAAATCACCAAACATGCCTAGGGGGAATGAATTGATGTGTTTGTGCTTCAATTCAAATGTAGCAACAAGATTTCTTCATCAAAAGTAAATGATTTCCAGATAATGGAGAAAGCAATACTGTACTTGCATAGAACAGCTGAACAATTCTTTTTACGCTTTTTCCGATTAAAGAGGTAAACGGAAAGAGCGTACCCACATCTGGTGGTGAAACCACGATCCTTGCACAAATCCTTGTTAAACAAGGAATCTACTTCAAATTGTTTCTGAAGGGCGTCTTTGAAAAGACTTGCAACGGATCACGGTAACTTACTTTCCGGATCAATAACTGGATTTTGATGTTTCGAACTGTTTAGCTCGGAGCTATTGTGCGGACATGCGGGTGTGGTTGCACAATGAAGGGGAGGAATGGAGGAAGCGTAGCGGAAAGAAAAGACCCAGATGGGTACCTGCGGGGACCCTCGGCAGGTCTGCAGAGCACAAACCCCCCTCCAGTGAGTCACCTAATTCGAAATAATCGATTGAGGGGCCCGCTCGCACGGAAAAACCTGGCCGATCGATACTTAAGTACATTTAAATTGCACGTGCTGTCTTCTCTCCCCTCGGTCCTTTTCACGTCCATCATCTGGCGTTAGGGCGGTTTTACAGAAGGGTTAGGGACGAAAGGTGGGGCCGCTAATCGGGTTTCTTATCCTGGCAAATAGGATTGTTCCCATTCATCTTCACAATAGATTTCGATCAATCTAAAAATAACATTGCCCCCACACAATAGAAGTCCCGTGTCTCTCGAGTTTTCAATAGAATACCTCTGTGTCAGTAAGCATAGTCGATTAGTTATCAGTCATTTGTAGAAACGTAACTACTATTGCTGGATGGAATGACCAAGTAAAACAATTTGCATTGTTCTACTTATTCAAACCAGTTTTAATTTAGCAATAAAATATTGAGTGTGTGATTTTACAATTACTTATTGTTACTTAGCCGTAGCAAACAAACGGGCTTGTTTTGAATAACCTTTTTTTTAGATTAGATTTAAGTACTTTGAAGAACGTAGGTCCTCATTATGAAATTACTGAAAAGTAGCATGTTTTGAGCGGGAAACATCTGTTACTCTGCATCTTGTGTCGATTTACAGTTATTTTCGTATGGAAACGTTGTTGGCATTCCGTACAACTAGGGAGTGTAATAAAAAGGAGACTAGATTTTCCAGAACACAGCAAGTTCTAGAAGCCATGTGGTGCACATTCTAGATAAATACAAATTGTACGAATTATCTGAAACTGTTCCTTATCGTTCTAATCCACGTGGAATCGCTGTTAAAGTCTGTGATGGATATGGTTAGTTGGCCCCTTCCCGATATCAGAATCTGTCGCCTTGGGAGATATGATGAATCCCTACAAATGAGTGGAGGACGGATGAGGTCTGTTCACTATAAGACAAGTTCCTCTTTCGACCTGAATGGAAAATTCAGGTTAATTATGATTCTGCTCTAGAATGTTTACAATATTTCTTGCAGTTGAACTTTCATCATATTCTCGTGTTACCAAAGTATTTGAAGAATCCAGTAGCTGAGCTCGTAGTTCATCTGCGTTTCCTTCATCGAACCTTTCGATATCTGTAAATACTAGAACTACGTCTCTTGTGTTTTCTCAGTTTTCCAGAATGGTGGGTTTGAACTACTAATTTCCATTGCGGTGGCCAAGTATGGAAAGGAATCCCTGGAGGTGGAAGGAGGTACATGGCGGTTGGTGGACATAGAATTCACTGTTAAAGTCTTACGCCTACATAATTTTATTGCTGATTCCATTTTGAACTTTGAACTCTGCGAAGGCATAAAACTGGAATTGCTTCAAGACCCATTGAATCCAAAAGAACAGGCAGTACTTTGCCCATGATCAAATTTCATCTGCCAACCAAATCTCTGCAGTTTCAGGTTGTACAATCAAATCACCGTACCTACAATCCAAGTTGTACAAATTTTACATTGCAATCAAAAATAGAATACAAGAAAGTATTCATTCCTACAATACGCGAGAAGCAGATGCTGTTCACTCACTCAGTAGTCGTGATGCTGTGGTGGTTACGTTTGCGCGACCACATTTTTTGCTCGTACATATCTTACTGCACATTGATGTTTGGAATCTACGAGAGAAGATCATTCATGGGTCATGGGTACGAAAAAAAAGTTCACCGTTCAAATCAATCCTTCCAGTTTGATGGGTAAAATGGGTCAGTTTTCTACTAAAGATCAATCAAAAAAGATTTTACTAGGGCAGATATTCAACTCTGTGTTATAAGTCGTTGAGATGGCTATGACAAAAAACAGGAAATGCTTGCGAGTGCAGGAGAACAGAATGTCTGCATAACTGTTCACTGTCCAGGATCAAATGTCACTTGCCGCACCTACTCGATAAAACTTCCGGACTATGCAAGGCTGGAACCAAACCTCCGTAGTTTCCGGGCCGTGATTATTTGGCAATAACTCTGTCGGTCTCCGGGATCGATTCCCGGCTTCCTGGTTCCTCCTGCGGTAACCTCTAAATCAGACTGTGGTGACTACAGGTGCCGGTGACTTCCCGCCGGAGCCGTCCACGCATTAATCTATCCCCAAGCGGCATCTCTCCCCACTCGGCTCCTAATCGATTTTTGTCTTTGAACACATGTCCACCTCGGAAAGGCTCACATCTGTAGGTCTGCTCTCCCCCTTTCTGATTTACACTCGCATTAATATGTCTCCCTGAGGGCAGCGGAAGGACGAGACCCCCCCAAACCTTCCTCCTGGCAATGGACGACCTTTTCATTAGGCGGCGATCAATTTCCCTTCATCCTCTGGACCCTTTAACCTTTCTGCAGTTCTTTCGGTTCTTCACCGTCCCATCTGGTCCCGTCCCATGAAAACCAGGCCCCGTGATTTTGAAGATCCTACGTTGAAACTGGTTTGAGCCTTACGGTTGGAAAGCATTTGGATGTTTACCTGTTCATCAACGTAATATTTTTTCCATCCGTCTTCGAGTCGTTCATCTCCCCTGTTTTCCCAACGCTTACAATTGTTGCTTGGTTATGTAAAAATTGTGAAAAACATGAAATTCAACATCTCTGAATTTGCACTGCACGTATTCTTATTAACTGCGATGTTTAGGTTGAGTGGTGTAGACTTCAGACATAAAGCAAAACGTCAACAGTTTCTGCTGTGTCTTGTACATACAAAAGCCCAAGTTTATTGAAGTAAACTATAATTTCGTTGTATAATATACTAGGATGTCTATCATATTACATGTTGAGCATATTCCTAAAACATAATGGATACTAGATCATCCAAACAGCCGACGTTTTTACGCTTTATTTTCACTCAGTAAAGCCTTTCTTGTAGTGTTTTAAGTTGAAGAAATGTTCGCACCCTACGTTTGAACTGAGAAAGCAGTACTTGAAGCATACATGTGCCACTTGAATTCTCATTCCACAGAAAATCGAGATAGTTAGAGGTAGCTTAAACTATAATCTATGCAATAGACGGCCAAAAATCCTAGTTATAACTAACAAAAGAAGATCCTGAGGGAACAAAACGGGGATTTTAGAGGAAGTTCTTGTTTTGGTGGTAGCAGTGACTCACAAGCAAGAGGTAGGAGGTGTGTTTTCTGATCGAGCGAGAACATGTGATAACAGGTTAGTAGGTAAGTATGTTTATTCAATGTCATTTCAATGGCCCTAGTTGCTCACCTATGATGTTTGATCCCAAAATTGTCTTTCTACCCACTTAATCTCGTATCACGTTGAAATTTTGAAACCCACAAAGAGTCCAGTAGTATTGGAAGAATCTCTGTTGAAAGTCCGCATTGTCATTGTTATGTAGGTGAAAACATACCAATTGTCATTGTCATGACCGAAACCGCCACGCCATTGTTACGACTTCAAATTTGAATTTCGCGGAGAATAACGTGATGTCTTGAATGACTGGTCCTGAGAAAGACATCCAGGGAGGGCAATTAAGTGATAAACATCCAAAAACCTTTTAAAGAAACACTTAAGTTTTTAAAATGTCAGGACCCGAAAAATTGCCCGTAGTTTGAGAATCACCCATAGAACGGTGCTATGAGGTTACGGAGGCTGACCGTTTATAAAATTATCTCACAAAACAACCTTATCAACACGGAATCAAATTAATTTAAATTTTTATATTTACAGCCCGCTCTGATAAATATACTAATCAGCGTTTCCGTCAGGTCGCGCCGACGTTCAGGATTGTTTTCCTTTCCAACGTTATCGCGGGAAAAACTCGCGAATAGTGAATCATCGCTTCGATATTAGAACAAAAATGTTTATATGTGAGTCATTTTTTTTGTCTTATTCCGTCGATGATTTTCGATATTCCACCTTCTTTTTCGATCGGGTATATTGTTGTTGTTCATTATCGCCTCCTTTATTGACCCGTTATCGGGTTTCGGTCGTGAATGGATTTGAAAGAACGGCACCTATAATGTGGAGGATCAGAGATACGAGTTCCAGCCTCAACAACGAAAAAATCGACTCCCGATTTCTTATAAGTGAGTCACTATTTCTACTATTGGTCATTATTGGGGTCTACCTTCTGACCTTATCCCCTCTACGCTCCTCAGATATCTTCCTTTATTATGTTAGAAAATCCTTTCAGTCGCCTCCCTTCCGTGATACGGGGCATTTCGTTCATTCACTCTCGGCAGTTATTGTTTACTGTTATGGCAGTGGAGGGGGTAAAGTTCTCTTATCTGCCCGAAGAAAAACACCGTTTTCACTTCTCCGTGACCGCAGTTTTTCCGTCTTAATTGGCACAGCTGGGTCCACCTCTTCAAGGTGTAGAGCGTTCTTGCTGTTATAGTTTTCTTTTTTTGCGTCAAACGTGCGTCGTATCGGAGCAGATGTGTGCCTTGTGACCGTTCTAACCCAGTTCCGCCTAGCAGTTAGCTGTTATAATAGTGGCAAACAGTCGGCCGTCTGTAGCGGTGGTTTCTTATCACCTTTTCGCACGCCCTCTCCTGGCTGAGCTCTCAAGTTTTCTCGCTCGCGCTCACAATAACTTCAAACGTCTTGTCGTGATGTTCCCACTACATCTGCCTTTCTTCTATCAGTTCCGTAAGTACCCACTCGACTTCTACTATACCGTGTAACTTTTCTTTCAATTCTGTTTAATTAATATTCAAATTATTAGCAATATTAATATTGTGTGTAGCATTCTTGTACTACTTGTGAGTGTAAATTCTAATCAAATTACGCCTTCATCATGCCCTAGTAGATTAACAAAACATTAATACAGCTTAGTATTTGACACAAGCTGAATTTTAACCGAGGATCTTCACCTGAATTCAAGCCAATCTCAATTAGTTACAACTCTGTGAATGATCAAGAAACTAAAAAAGCAATTCAACAACTATTTCTAATAATATTCTTCTTTTAACTAAAAATATTCTATATTCATGTCAATAGTGTTAAGTTACGTATACATCGTGTACGAAAGTACCAACTGTGACCATATAAAATACAGAGTATAGGTATCATTGAAAGAATATTTTCGTATAAAATTCAGTTCTGTCCAAGATACATAATTACGCAATAAAACGGGGAACACGTGATTGTTTTTCCTTTTTTTTTTTTATCACTTCGACATAAACAATAAAATTCTTTCTCTTCGAAGCACAACATGTATTTTGAAACCTAGCTAAACCAACACATTTTGAGGGAGGTTAACACTTTTCTCTTGGTCTATTACAAATTCATTACTGAAGAAAAGCTTCAAACTCTACGTATCTTCGAACTTGAAACTTCGTGGGGGTATGTGAATATTTTATTTTTGGTCAATTACATAGGAATTTCCCTTAAATGTTATTTGATAAACAAAATTTTTGGGACAGCTTCGGATGGCGTTGAACGGGAGGACGGATTTTTGTTTTTATTTCATTAATTTATTGTTTTATTACTTTTTTTTTAAATTTTAAAAATAGATATCTGGAAACGATATCCAACAAATTTTGAGGGAGTTTTTCGCGATTACAATAGTTTATCATTGGAAAGATCAAACCAAAATCATTTTTTCTGATTAATATTCCCGTGATTTACTATGATCAGCGTTTCTAATAAATAAAAACTGATGTTACTGGTCAAATTATTCGTCTTTTCGCACTTTCTTCCAAACGATGAACGTTTTCGGAGAATATCTGTATGAAAGGGTTTTCATCATCAATTTTTCTGGCCCTTGTAGAAAGAGAAGCAAATAAACCTACAGTGAAATTAGTAGCCTCATTAGAATCAATTAGAAGTATGTTCTACCAAAATGTCCTCGAGATGATGACTTTTCAAGTGCCAACCCTTTTTAAGATATTTCTTCTGCCTTTATACTATAATTTTCGAAGTGAATTTCATGAAAAAGTATGCGGGATTTGGGAAAGATGATTTTAGCGTTGAATACGCTTTAGCCATGGACTTACTAGCCGAAAAATGTCACGCGGGAGTGAAACGAAAAAGGGTATGGTATCCAGGAACGAAAACGGTGACGCGAGACCAATAAACATAAGAATATTTACATCCATGTGTAGTAGTTGCGACAAACCCGTACGAAAAAGGGTATGGTATCCAGGCAAATGTAAACCGTTTTTACATTCTTAACATACCTTTATTTTTATTCCTTATTCTCGGAGAAATACACTTGCTTAAATCCTTTCGTAGATTCAGTTACTTTGAAAAACAAGTTTTCCTTCAAATTTAAGCCATTCATCGAAGTTTCGTCCATTTTTGCATATCGGACTGGCAAGAAACAGCTAAAATCATCGCTGATCACCATTAGTCGTTTGCCATATTTGGTAGTAACTCTCTTGAGTGTATCCATTCTATACCATTTATTCTGCTCTACTTCATCTACCTTCAGCAGAGGTGTTTCTGGACAATCTGCCAGAGCATTAATTGCATCCAAAGAATTCATTATTTTCTCTCACACAGCAACCTTTTCATATATAATGTGAAATGTTGCGCTCATCAACGTCAATTCACGTTCCACGAGCGCCAATGAACGATCCTTAAACGTTAATGAACGTTTCTCTAACGATAATCAACAATACTAAAACATTAATGAACGATCCTTAAACGACAATGAACGTTCGATGATCATCGTTGAACGTTCAGCGTTCAATCGAGGCTAAAGCGTATTCTACGTTCCTATACTTGTGGCAGTAGTCTCTAAATAAAAGCAAAAGGGGGTCCAGGGGGCTTGCCCTGGAGTTTTTTTTAATCCATTCACGTTGAAGGAGATCAACAAATTTTGAGATTGTTATTGATTATTTTCTTTTTCAATATCAAGTTTCCATTGTCGGGAAAATGGTTTTCCAGTACTATCCCTGAACACTTAATCAGAATCAGGTTATTACCCCATGTAAATATATAACAAATACTTAGGATACTATCTCAAAATGTCATTTGTCCAAATTTTAATGGAAACGGACAAATGACAATGATGTTATCATCATGACAAATCGCTGATTACAGAACGTCACGTTTGGCATTGCGCACACGCTACTGTTCATCCGACGGCTATAAAATTTACAGGGTACTTTTCTGGATGACAAACCACACAACGCTTGAAAATTCCAACTAAATCTGTTCATCATTTTAGGAGTTTTGTCTATATCAGCCAATTCAGAAACGTATATCCAACAATTCACAGAGTTTGATACAAATTAATCTGAAGTGCAACTACTGTTGATCCTACTGCAAGCACATTTGTAGGAGACCCCCAGAATCCTGAAAATGGCGTTGAATTCGGACAAAACTTCGGATTAAAGCACAGACAGATACGGAACAGAAATTGAACAAGCTCTGAACTGTAAAAAGCAAATGAATATATTGATTTTGGATGGAAAAATGATTTTATATTCTTTCATGAACATGAAACCATTCAAACCCTAAGGTAACGATGAAGGAAAACAATGGATTTCATACTTCCTCATATACTTGCTCTATAAGGACTTCGAAATGTCATTTCGATACACCCGTACACCCGTAGCATTCCATCTAATTCATATCAGGAGAATTATATGAAGCCTCGCTCCAGTTGTTATTACCAGTAGGTTCACCCGTAATGGTTAAGTAGTGTAGATACCGACCGAAAGTCATTTGAAAACGATTCATCGAAACTCCGAAACGATAAGGTAGAAAATCCTATCGCAAAGCCGTCGTTGCGCGAAGGGATGAAAGCTCAAGGGGGTTCCAATGAGATATGACTCATTGGGTCTACCCTCCTCATGGGGCTTCACCCATGGTAACCTTTTTTCTTTCCCCTCGTCGTGACTACATTGTGTAACTGACCCTCCCTCCCGTAACCCCTTTACCCACCTTCTGATATCGATTGGTTCCCTTGTTGGATGCACCAAACCGCGTCGGTGCGATCTTCCCTAGGCCTTTTGCTCCCCCCGCTGATCCTATCAAGTGGTTTTTAAAGGTTGCTTTGGTGACTTTTAAACCATTGTTACAGTACTGGCCGATAAACAATGAGAAGGCGACATCCATATGGGTCAACCGAATGTTGGTAAACAAAGCCGATCCATTTCACCTAGTTTCCTCGCATAAACTCTATTCCATACGAATATACTCCTTTATTGAGATGGAATATACCGGACCTTTAAGTAAGAACCATTTGAATTTGGCTAGATGATTGGTATCGTTTCTTTAGAGAATACAGCTAAACTGAAAAGTGACATATCAAATATCACCCGTACGAATTTGTTTCGACAAGAAATTATCAATGGTATCATCGATCTTCAACGGAATTTCAAGTATTGTAAAATTGTGACATCGAATAAAAGTAGAATATCATAGGTATTATAAACGTTGCCGGTTCTAACACATGTGTTTGTTATTTTTTGACTACTGCGTGATTGTTCGTGCCATTGTGAGTTTTGTGGAGTCACTTTTAGGTTCAGAAATTAGGATTATTTGCTACAGTTGAATTTCCACGAATCTGAAACGTCCCAGATCGAATCCCAGTTGATTTTTCTCCCAAATTGCTAGGATATGACTTCCTTCCCAATGTCAGTAAAACATAGGAAGAGGATATCAGGCTGGCTAGAAGTTATTACCAACTACACTCCGAATTGAGCCAATCAGCGTAAAAACGGATTTTTATTCCAAGGAATTCTATGACCTTTATGGCGTACACCCGACGGACATCGCAGATTTTGAAATTACGCACCTTCAAACGTGAAGTGAAAAAATCTGAACTCACTTCAAGAAGTCAAATTTTAGCATGGAAGGTGACCTAACTACCCAAAAGCGTTACGAAACGTGCCACAAACAAGTTTCACAACATTTTGTACTCAGCACAGAAATCGTTCACCGTTCGTTCGAAAGCTTCCGAATTATTGGGGGGTTTTTATAACTTGGAATCTTATAATAGCTTTAAGATTGTAGGTTTGAAGAACACCAAACTATGCTAGTGACAAACGGTTTGAATTACTTAAACCGACTTATGGCAATTGCAGCACCAGAGTAAGCTGGCAACCGTGGCTAGTGGTTACCCAACCTGCAGTATACCCAGGGAAACCCCTGTATGCAGGATCTGAGAGCTATATCTTATGTGTCCATCCGCTACGAATAAACAATATTTAGATTTTCTTAATTCGGAAAACGTTTAGAGTTTGTTTATATTTTCACAGCCATTAGCAAGACTCACCTGACACTAAGCTATCGAGCGCTGGGTTGCTTACATGGGGTGTAGAAACTGTTTTTATCCTATTTTTGTTGGTTGTATTTGGTGCAATCACTAGAATAGGCAGAAAATTGATGGAGCTGGGAAAATAAAACTGTAGTAAAAATTACATTTTCCGTTAATACAACAGGTTGACTTTTTTCTTCTTTTTTTTAATCTTATTGTGAAACTGTAAGTGAAACACTGAAAAAGGGGGTCATAAGGGGAAAAGACGAACGAACCCCCTCCCCAAGGAAGACAGCGAGCGCTAGAGGTTAAAAGTCAAAACTCCCAGGGGGGTCGGAGGTAAGGGTGGGAGGATGACCAACCTGGGAGTGGGGGGTGCGCCAAGGGGGTCCAGGATTGGTCGGCACCCTTCGGCTATGTTCGGATCTGTCCGCCTCGTCACCGAACCGGGGGGGTTGTAGTGCGTGGGAGGTAGCACCGAAGCCGCGACCGCTTCAGTCTGCCATGGTCTCCAGTGGTGGCGATATGTATCCTTCTGCTTGCTTTGACTCATACTCGTATAGATTGTGGTCCCTCGCTAACATCTGGACTTGCCAACGTAAGTACCTGAATTTTTTTCGTCCTCTAAAATCCGATAAAACTCCTGGAAATTCATATTTTTTTCCGAAAATTTCAATCGTGCCAATATCCTGCCCGGGTCCACGCAACAGGTGTTACAAAAAAACACCTGTTTCAGGTGAACAATCCCCCTTCAACAGCAGGTACACTTACTTATCTATCCTTGCTGATAAAAACATTTCTACCCTTCTATAAACGCAGCAGTGATTCACGTGGATTAGTCACCAAACAAACAATAGGGACTGACGCAACGATAAGGGTGGCTGCGATCTTTTGTTGAAAAAGCTCCGCTCGAACTTCGCGATTACGTCCGTTATGAACGGTAACCAACAACACACCTGCGTATCCGGCGCACCTGATGCAGGTAACTCGCCATCATTACGGCTCGGTCGTGCGGGTACTGTATAACTCCGACGCCGTGATTGTTCTCCTCTACCAGTTTTTCACCCTTACCAATCAAACCCGTATCGTGTCACTCATTTTCAATAAGGACCTCCTTCGCCAGTTTAACGCGGTGACGTAAGGATGCACGTGTGTACAAAACATCTTGTAGATTGGTGTCAACAAAACAGACCTTTGGAGCAATTGACCTTTTCCATTGACCCGGAGAAACTCTGGGAAACAAGTCCCCCTTCCACCCCTCCGACTCTCCCAGCTTGAAGTACAGCCTCTAAACGAGCTCAATATGTATTTATTCGAAAAGGTTCCTTCTTCGTTTGACCCCTTCGTTTCAATAAACATTACTTTTCATTCCTCCCTTTTCAACTTGCGCCTCGGACTGATTGGTTTGATACGATAAACAGACTTTCATTCTCATCTTTAAAATCACTGAACCACTTCATTCACTCGTTTGATCGTTGACCGATTGCAAAGAACAACTGGGCGCTGGGAAAAAATTGTGGAGCAAAAAATGATCAGTAATTATTCTTAAACGGTCATTTACGTTATTTATTACATTCATATTTCTGTTCATTTTAATGAATTGAAATATCAACATTTGATTTGCTTTATAGGTAGACTCAAAATAAATGTTTCCTTGTGCCAAACGTTCTGTGATGTTTGAATCTACTGCATGACATTTATGCTTCCCTGTGGTAGGGAAATATGTTCGGGAAGTCAAGACAGCAAAACAATGATGACTACATTATAGGTGCACTACTACAGAATTACTTCATTAGCTAGAAATGGAGTCTATAGCAGAACTAATTTGCTCCGTACAGTTTGTGGTTCCATATACGTGACCTTTGATGATAATGCACTTCCCATATTATGGCATTATTGCATAAATCTGTAGCTCCAAAAAATTTGGAAGGGAGAGTCTAATTTGGGGCAGAAGGTAGATAATGCATCAGATTGATTCATCTCTACGGTTAATCTCTAAATTTACAATTTGGGGTCATATCTTGTCATTCAATCGCGTTGAAATGTTTAGACGGGATCATAAATAACTCTCCTATAGGCGGCTAGTGTTATGTTTTTGATGATGTTTGAAAGATATGACGTTATTTCTTGTGGATGAACGTATTATTGAATTTCATGACTACTGTGATTTGAAGTGTGTTTATACCTAGTAGCAATCAAATACTGTTTTTAACCATTTGGCCTTTCCTTCAACTATGGCTATCACTGAAAAATGATGGATTAGGGATGATGATGATTTTTAGAATAAAATCCAAGATCATTTGCATTAGGACGTTCAGGTACCCATTCTATTTTTGTCGTAAAAATTGATTGTTCCGTATTTTTAGATCAACTATGTTTGTTTACCGTCAGACGTAAACTTTTGTGTTTTTGAATTTAATTGTAAAGTGTTACCAGTTCTACAGTAACTGATAATTTATCTTCTTGATAGCGCTTCTAGTGGCTAAAACTAATGATGTCTTACTAAATTAACATACGGTGGTTGTCTTTGTCTGAATACTTTAACCTAATGTGTCTATAACGTGATTTTGTGTGCATAACTGTAGTGAAATGAGAAGTATGAAATGAGGATAGTGGCTGGTAGAATACCACGAATACCACATCCAGGTAGTGTGAGGTTTTCTATCTAATAATTCTTGAATAACAATCATTTGATGTTGGTGATTGCAATGCGCCTATATTTAGTAATAGAAATTATTCAGCCCGCGGACGAAACCTATTCAGTTGGAACTTGGTACAGATGAAAGCGCCTTTTAATAACGCTCACCAAATTAACATCAGTTTGCCATACCTATTTGTGGCAATCCTTGACTGTGTATCGTCATTTCGCAGGAGGTGAAATATATTGGTGAAATGTATTCCTCTTAGCGTAGAGGGAAAGGGTTGAAGGTGGGGCTACGTGTAGGTGGAGTCACGGAGGTAGGTGGGAGGCAGGTGAGAAGCCCACCTGCGCCTGCCAGGTGAGCCGCGTGGGCGTGGCCCCCTCACAAAATGGCGACTTCGCTTTCAACTCCGCCTCTGGCTCGCAAACTTCGTCGTTTCTTTTTATCCAACCGTTACGTTTCGATATTCCGGATCCCGCTCGAAAATATGAAGTTTTTGTACAGAAAAAATCATAATTCACTGAGCTTTTGATTAAATTGACTCTTTTTAAACGTGTAAATGAGAGTTTGCAATTTCTTAGCTACGTGGAAATGGGCATACAAATAATCACGTACGGTACAAAATGTCATCTACGAGTTGACCCTTTGTTTCTACACTCTATTGCAGCCTAGTTGTGTATACATCGTTCCAGCATTTTGTTTATAATCGCTCAATTCTCTTGGTTGATTACTTAGCAAAGTTCATCAGAGGGTACATCAATAAATGCTAAGTAAATACCTAATAGGTTAACCTACAGAAAAAAATCGCATGGGTTGAGATAAGACGATCGTAAAAGCCACTCAACAACCTCACTCAGCGAAATTAATAGTCTAGGAAAATTCTTTCCAAGAAATGCGAATCCGGCTCCACAGCAAGTAATCGCAAGGAAATGGCAACTCACTACAATCACTTATAGTTTCGAAAACATTTGTTCTCTCGTTCGTTGAGTTGAATGCATTCTAAAAACCCCATAAGGCAACGTCGAGACGAGGAAGGGTGGAAATAGACGCGAAGAGATATTAAAACACTGAAAGAAAGGTTTACCAATACAACCACAAAACAAATTATTATGTATTTACCCACTATTTATTTACTACTCTCAACTCTTCCTTACATTTTATAAATTCACCAAAAAAGGAAGTAGAGTTGGTCCCAAAAATGTTTTGGAATTAACAAAAGAAAAGCATTGCCATGCACATTAATTATGTTTTGATCTGAATTACTTACTGAAGGCTTGGAAAAAGATCCTCTTGTTGAATCCTGAAAGTTGTTTTTGGTTATAACCATTACAATTACATAAATGTAATTATTTGTCTGTTTGGCCTAAGCAATTTTTTTTTCAGGAGTTATTTTACTTTTTCCGAGGATGGAAGCGATCTTGTCTTTTAACTTAAAGTAGGTACCTATAGGTACTACTGAACTTCGGGAGGGGGGTTGTAGAGAGATTCAACGATTTTCATAATACCACGTATTACTTGCCCCTATTAGTTTTTCATGATTTACCTCTATTTAGTACCTTGAAATGAAAGAAGTTTCCAGTTTCGTCAATTTCATAAATTATTTGTGTTGAAACTCCAGCCTATTGTGCATTTGATTCTTTAGAACTGATGAATTATTATCAAACTACCGAGGAAAGCGATAAATTAATTAAAATTATAATCACTAAGTTTAGCAATTCTTCACGCAATACTACGGATTCAAATTTCCTGATTGTCGATGGTTTATCATGCCGAAAACTGTAAAATTGATCTTGAGGAACCGTTTAAAGCTTGATCAATTTGATTAGATATCATGAGAGAAAAAACATTTATTGATCATTTATATGGGGTGGAATGTTGGGTTAGTTGGGATTTGTGAAAAGTATAAATTGATATGCCGAAAGCTCGAAGTGGTATGCCAGAAGTTGAATTGAGTCGTCGAAAGTTTAAATTCAGATGCCAAAAATATTAAAATTAATTTGTGCCAAAGGTTCAAATTAATTTGCCAAAATTTTCAATTTGATTAGATATAAATCAACATCTACCCACCTAAATTACCACAGATGCACCTGTTAACAACTTATTTGAAGTAGGTTGAGAAACAATTATAAAAACAATGTTTTATCTAGAGTGTTTAAATTGATTTTTATCCGTTGAATAGCTAAGAATTCTGAAATGGGTTTTAGTCAGTGGTAAAAAGGAAGTCGTCACTGAAATTATTTGGAACTATGACTAGTTGACGGATTTCAACCGCAGTGACCATCCAAAAGATAGCGTCAACCTCAAAGTTGATTATTTGTAGCTAGGTGAATTTCCACATTACATACTGCAACTAAATAGAGCATTTCTCTGTGATAATGCATAGGAAATTATTGCATAACTATGTCTTGAGAGTGTAACATAGCTTTACTAATCTATAAGAAACTTGTCTGCAATTTAGAGTTGTTATATGTGATTGGGCGTACACTTCGTGAATGTTCAAGGATTATCTTAAATCTCTCATCGAGAAATGAGTATCAAAACATCCAAACAGTAATCGGTATTTGATGTCAGTTAACAACGAGTTCAACATTCTTTCGAATTGAAAACAAGATTCAATTCTTAGATTCTTGCCTCTAACCCCAATTTCTTAAACGTAAGAAGTTGGTTTTGTAAGTTTTTCCGACGTCCCAAACGGTACGGGGTCCTGCATAGACTAGATGGGTACTTGAAACTCATACATAAATACTTAACCACGATCAAAAAAATGGTAAAAATATAATTTTATGAAAAAACCTATTTATTAATCCATGTAGCCAATTATTTACAGTTTTACTCTGCAAAAAAAAAACAAAAAAAAAACAATAGCTCATAAATACGAGTATACACATGTTGGGAAACTATTTTGAACAAATGTGGTCATTATTTTATGTATTCAACTCGCAAAAATGGATTGTTTCGGTACCTTTTGCAAAAAATGGTAAGAATCTTCACCATTTTCATGCTGTCCCTCAAAGAGTCAAGTATGAATACATTTCCTAATTCGTGTAGATGTTAGGCAGAATCTAAATCCCAAGAAGTAAACTTTCATTTGGAATTTTCTGACTAATGGTTTTTGGTAGTGCGTTACATTTTTTGTTACCAATAGATATTTCATGCAAAAAGCTGATACAATTAGCTACTAACGCAAATCGCATCGACCGCAAATATTTCACATAGTCTTACGAACAATACCGCCCTAGGTAGCACTATCGGGTCAACAATCTTTCTTTTCCTCTCGGCACTCTTTAGTTCTATATTTTATTTTATAAAACTAATGTAAGCAAACATCCTGTTTACCCCACATTTCCTTATCCGCCCGGCGTTTCACCATAAACGAGCAAATTTTTTGACATCTTCACCTATTAATGTTTCATTGTTCAGAAAAATCGAGCCTTAAATTAGTTGCATTTCGTTCTTATTTAACAATAAGTGGATCGAATAGATTTGGGATCACTACAATTATGATTCGGGATATCAACTGTAAAAATTATAGTATGAGCTATCATTGTTTTGAGGTTTAGAAAGGAATGTGACATATAATTCTTATTGTTGGGTAACTTGTACGTCTTTATGTGTGTCTCGTATGCTTTGGATATTTCAACTGACACAATATAAACTTCTTGCATGCTTACTGGCAACAAATGGGGGTTCAGTTTTACGAAGAGGGAGAAATAACAGATCATTTCTTCAGGAAAGCCAGATCCAAATCACAAAAATGATTTCTCTAAAAAGGGATTGGAATATAAGGAACAAGGTTTATTGTGAGAATTTAAGTGTTTTCAAATGACGGAAGAGATGCAAGAGATACCAGTTTAGATCAATTTTACTCCGTAGTTTCGTGTTATATATTTTTATCTGTCGAAATAGTGTCAACCTATATTCAATAATATTATAATATACAATAATATAATTGTTGTACATGATTGATGCACTTGATTGGCAATTTTATAGCGATATAAATCATTGAGTAATAGAATAATTTTGTAATTTTTCTCGGTTATTAGGGTACTGCATAACATGACCCTTGCTGCGTATATAGTGAAGTACCAACATTTTTTTGATTGACCATCCTATCATAAAATTAAGGTGATAGTTAAGGCTTGCTGATTGGTGGATGCAATTGTGACGTCACTGGTTGTGACAAATGTGGCGTGACTGGTTGTTAAACCTCGTTCAGAGAGCATGCGGTTCACGGGGAGCTCAAAACCGTTGAGTTTCAAATATTCAAGGAAAAAAGCTACCCCTCCGAGAGTGTCAGGTATTGCGGAAGGGCGCGCGGCGCGCTCCGATGAATGCGGTGAATTGTTTGAAAAGAGTCGCGTGATGCTAGGTATATATATACATATATATATCTATATATATATATAACGACATGGAGAGGGGGAAGGGAGAGAGAAAAAAAGACAGTCTCTATTTACCATAACAATGGACCGCCGAGGCCACTCCCTGCCATATGGGCTTCCTAGGCCTTGTTGGTGGCGGGGGAGACGCCTTTTATGAAGTTAGGTAAGCTGCCCGTGCGGGACGTTGCCTCTACCTTCTCTCATGGAGGACCTTCCTATATTACGAGTATCGAGGGAGCCGATGGAACGAGGGGTCGGCTATGATTCACTGCCCTCTTCCCTTAAACCCCCGAACTCTCGAGTTTCGATTCATTATATCTCTATTATATTGCTTTCTGTAAGGAACGGATTTTCGCGGGGAGAAAACCCACAGTAGCGTGACCTTATCAGAAAATTCTAGAATGGAACGTGCTTTAGTCATGTTCTGCCTGAAAAGCCAACGTTGCAAAATTAGGACACATATTTCGGTTGGTCTACATGTACGAGCACAGCAACCCTTAATAAAAAGCGAAACCGGTTCAGTCATCACCCCTTTGAGAGCTTCTCAACTAATTTAAAAGCCCTATATTAACCTTTTTGTGTATTTTTTTACACAAAATGTATTTTTATTTTTTTTAATTATCACCTCTTCAAAATGTGTTGTTATACGTTTCGAAATCCATAAAACTCCCAAAACCTTGATTCCGATCATAGAATTCTACTGTGGAACATTCAACACAATGCGGGACAACCATTAATTCTGGGACATTCTAATAATAAGGTATATTTTCACTCTAAAATTAAAAAACGACCTCCAAAACAAAGAATTATTGTTTTCAAATGGTAAAAGATAAACCTTACTACTTAGCCGTCGATTTTCAATTTATTTTTTTCATGTTTTACTAAAATACTAGTTTTGCCTCCGAATCTTCCTATTGTTGGTGGAATCAGTGGTTTCACATTTGAGCGATAAAAAATCATTTTTCGCCAAAGTCGAAATTCCTACTCGAATTTTACTTTTTAGGTTATTTTGAACAACGTTTTTATTAGCTTGTGTCTGACCGTGTGGCCACAGATCATTTTTACTAGCTTAAATTACACTATTTTCCACCAATTTTGATGGAATTCTCTGGGAATGTGCGGTTTAGGCTGTGTTCTAATGACTCTCACCGTTCAGAAATCAACATTTGACTTCGAACATGCGTAAATTGTGTGTCAGCGAGAAAACCAGCTAATAGTTGGATTCCTTTTACTGAATTCTTGAAAAGAACAGCTGTTTGAGGTTCAAATTTTGGTTTTTTAAGATAATAACGGTCAATCATACACTACGCCGATTTAAGGAGAACCTTTCAATGCTTTGAAGGTATATTTTAATCAAAATGTCTAATTGTATTATGTATTAGATTATCCTTTCATCAAATTTATTTCATCCGATCAATCTCTATGAATCACCCACCCCCTAGTTAGGGGGGGATCTTCGAGTCTTAAGCCGTGCAACACTACCCCCTGCTTCCTTCTGCGTTCACCACCTCCCTCATTTTTACCGCGCTTATTAACCCAACTAATAGCGTAAGTCTGCCAGACTCGAAATTAAAAAGGATTTATAGAATGGCGGTCATAAATTCATTGTCTTGGCATCGCCAGGCTTAAAGCGTCATTAAGATAACAAGGTGTTGAGTTTCCCCGAGGCCGCCTCTCTCCTGTTTCGTTGGAGGGAGAAAAAGAAATCCGTCTTTTCCCCAGTAAATTATCCGTCTTGTTACGGAGGACTGGTCCCCGCGGTGCGTAATGAACGCCGCTGGGTTTATTGGGAGGTGATGACATTGAATTTGATCGTGATTGAAATTTCAAACTTCAGTAAATTTCAAAGCCTACACAGAATATAACTTATAATAAACTTACTAACACCGACAAAAATTTAATTTCAATACAACAGTTTATGAAACGAGGCAAGCAGTACGAACAATTTTGTAGGTACTGCTTTGGTTCTGGAATCAAAATTTACTCGTGACAGATCACAGATATTTTAGCGCGTACGAAATCCAAAATTGAAAGAACAGTTTCAAACGTCATGGTGGGTTGGTTCGGGCCGACCAAGCAAGGAGACCATTTCTATGCGTCCTTTCTCGAAATCAGTTACACAGACTCTTTGATACCACGACCATTTACAAAATCAACGATATTTCAAAAACAGAAGACACATTGCCTTTATACCTCCGGATTCGAAGCAATAACAATTTAGGGAGGATTCACAATCCCCATACTCGCTTATGGTGCTGCTACGTGTTCTTAATGTAAGGATCTTGAACATTTCAAAAAACTACACATTGTTTTACCATTGCAACAGGTAATAATCACTTACCAATCTGCTTAAGCACAGATCTCAGATCTGTGAATGGAGTTTCCGCTTACTTTAACGACGTGACGTAATTGATTTTAAAGCACTAGATTTTATGGTAATTCTTCATTTTTAGCGAAGGTTGAAATAATTTGCATCTAGATTCTAAATTCAATATTCCCTTCAAGATTGTCAACTGTCGCAAGATTGGGAATATCTCTTTCTGTTAAGCAAACTTTAAACCTATTAACTCTCCTCATTTCACCTCTTTCACTTGCTTAGCAGTGCTAAGTTAGCACAACTCTCTATGATACATGCCACATCCTAACATCCCTGATCCCTGGTTTCATACATTACTGTAAAGATTTTTCTTCCTTGCATCCAGATAGTTCCATAATCCGTAAAATGTACGGAATGCATCATGATTCGCTCCCAGGCATTCAGACCTATTGGAACATTTATTTTTATTCAACTTCATTTTTATTTATCGTTTGAAGCCAGCCGTCAAACAATTGGTGTTCTAGAAACGATTGTGTTAAAAGAAGTCACTTTTCCTTGTTTCCTGCCCTACCATGCTTGAATTTGTGATATCAACGCCTCCCTCTTTGCTCACCCCTATTATCATTATCTCTACTTTGGAAATGGGTACCCCATTTGCTTATCCTGAAATAAAATCAAATTCACTCGAAGACTGCAGTGTGTGGATGTTTTGTTAGAGTTACAAGTGTTCAGGTTGTGTGATGGAATCAAGGTCCCCAAAACTTGTACGTTCCTACGTGGAAATACCTTTGAAAAAAGTTCCCCAATCGATTCCTCTTCTCACGAAAATTTTACTTCTTGTTTCATTGAGTTATTTTGCTGCATTTTTTGCCAATTGACGCGAATTTTCCCTTCGAGAAGTAGGATGTTTGTGATATTCACAACGGGTTATTGGTTGTCTAGTTGGGCATTAGGTTTACAGAAACCCTGTGGAAATTTCCTGTGTATACTTAGCCATAGGTATTCTATAGTGGAAACACAATTATTTTTTATCTTTCCTCACCATAATCTGAGATAACCTTTGTTAACAAAGATTCCCGCTATCTCCCTTTTCCACGAAATGCTTTCATCAATCTCTTGTGTACAGCGTCCTTAACTTTTCACACCCATGTAAACTCTTCGTTGACAAATGACAATTTATCGATAGCCGACCATTTATCGAGACTCGGTGACTGTTTGCCGTTCACCGCTCTGTGGCGGCAACTCGTTATAACCAGCTTTATGTTATTAACTTGGACAGATCTCTCGCTCTGCGTCCTATTTATAGATGATCACTTGAACGAGTTATCACATCATTTACATTAGTTAGGTTCCGATAGCCAACATCTCCTTGGGTATGAGTCACCAGCGTTACCTAACGTTTGAACATTTCTAGGAACTATCACACTAATTTCTGTATCATAGTAAGTGACATAGTTCAGAATTGTTAAGAGACGTAACGCCATTTATTATCAATATACTCACATATATTAACTCCATCAATATTTTAACACTGCTCGCGTTGTTCGTTCATCCGAGCGCTCAGTTTGGTAAACACGATATAAATAAATCGAAGAAGTTCACAATATTCCCTGTTTACGACACTCCTATTCTGTGACACCATTCTGTCACACCTGTGACTACTGGCATGAATATTAAATATTAGTAATGTCTGCATTATACTAATGCTTCAATGGGGACAAAACAAGATCTTCCAGGCTCCATTCCGTTTGATTCGTATAAACTTAATCAGTTGATTCTTGCTATTTTAAATGTTTATTTATACAATTGCGATAAAATGCTTGGAGCCTTCTTTCAACTACACTCAATATGGTGCGAATTCTGATGATTCGATCTTGAAATCGTTTCTTAGACATGTGCAATCCAATTACCCGGATGTGCTTGAAATTATAGGACACCTCGTAGTGTCCAACCCGCACAATCCGTATAAATAGAATAAATTCAATATGGAATCAACATTATTGTACATACTGGTACAGTAATTAACAATATAATGACGTATGATTTCCAATCAATAGCCAGGCAAACCAACGATCTTGGACAAAGGTGGTACCCCGACAGTAGATCTATACTCTTCAATAGAACAACTGAAATATCGATGCACTTGATGTAGCTCAACATCTACCCCTAGCCAACCCGATCGCTTTAATGATTCGTAGAAGCGCGATTTGTACTGACATATGCAAGAGGGGAATCATTTCTAATCATTTTGGAATAAAAAGCTACTGGGATGGATCCAATACCAGATCGAGCTCATTTGACATTAAATATTCGTTTTAATGGTGAAAAGGTTGAAAACTAGTGTAAATTTCAATTTTTTAAATCCTAATTTTTTCATTTTTTCGTTTTAACTACTTGGCAGTTAGGAAATGTGGTGGTGGTGGTGGGGTGGGGGAGTCAAAAATAATAAACGTCTAAACCTTTGTGAAATAATTTTTCGATATAAATAGTTTTTATATTTATTACACTCAGCATGACCGAAAAACAATAACCTTAAAATTATTAACACGTTCAGTGCTGCAACTAATTTTCTTCACATCACTTCAGTGCGATGCGAGTCTTCTTGACCTCGTATTCCTGGACCAAGTTTTTCGGGTTTATTTCCCCGAAAACCTATTATTTCCTGAAATTCTAGTTATTGCCCCAGATTTTATACCTAGCACAATGTATGGCAGCCGCAGGCCATGAATCAATGAATTATTTACCATTTTCCAGAGCCAAGTACAGACTATACCCAAAAGATTGAACTCGAGGGTTATTTCTCAGTTGTGTCCAATTTTCTCCACATATAGCTCAAGACGTCGACAGTGAAAATAGCGAAAAATATATTATTTATGATAATAAAAATATCGTTGTGCTCATGGAACACGTGATTTCATTTTTATTGAGTTCTCAGCACGCGACGTCATAACTCTACGAGTATGATTTATGACTTTTAGTTTCAGATGGACAAATTTCAAATAAAATGTACTTGTTAGGTATAAGATATCTATTTTTATTATTGAAAAAATGCATTTCTTCAGTAAATGGTCTGAAAACCGTATCTATCAGAGGTGACTCAGATGCACGTTAAACATCCTATTTCGCATTCATAAAAGTGAAGCCACCAATTCCCACAAAGGTTCTCTCAGGACGGTTCGGGGTCATTCAGTCTCGTGCATAGTTATGTTGGAGACGAGTAGGGCACAACGCCCTCAACTCATGACTACTTGGGTTTCTATCACTAATGCTTTAGTTTTGAAACCCACCGCATTCCTAGCAAAACTACTAAAAGACGTTCCGTCCTGAATGAAAGCAGCAGTGCGATGTCAAAAAGTCTCGTCTCGCACTGAACGTGTTAATGACCACCCAAACATCGACCAGACCGTATGTCACACCAAGAGGTCTTCGCTGAATTTGCGAGCTTCAACTTGGCCGATTATCATTTTATGTTTATCTATTTTCCATTTGTTTCACAACAAAATGATCTATATTTCTCTCTCCAATGATTTACATGTAGATTGATTAGTTATTTCTTATTTGTTTCTTTTCCAGTGCCTTTGAGTGGCGGTGTGAAGGAGGAGGAGAGCGGGCGTGTGGAAGGCGGCGCTCCCCAGTTCTCCTGCATTCACTGCGCTGCTCCTTTCTCAACCAGGGACCAGTTGGACAAACACGAATTGCTACATTCCCCAAACGCACAAGTGGTGAGTGCAATATCCATCACTGCTACAATATCTTCATAAAAACCCAGTAATCTGGTCTGCAGGCTGTACCCAGAAATGGTTCTTAGAAAATTTGGTCATCCCACATGGTAAATGACCTGAAACGGTCGGTTGTTTGGATAAGTATTCGAAACTCAAAAGTTTTTAACAATTATTTCAGACATTTTCTATTAACGTTCATTCAAATAAGCCCATCCTCCAATACCAGTGCTCTACAGTTTCAAAACCAGCTATTTAGGAAGAATCAACGATCCCACATCTAGAAGACGGTTGATATTCGTTTAAGGAATCCTCTCCTTCATGGGGGCGCAAACTGTCTTAGAACAGTCGAAAAGTAGGTATAAAGCTTGGAGCGACCTTACACAATCCAGATACTCTTGAAACAACGTTCTTCCCCTTTGCTAAACTTTCTGACAATCCTAGTGTTGGTTTAACTGTGTTCAGTGCTATCCTGATTTGGATATCATTCTTGTTGAACTTAGGATGTTGAAAATCCAAATGGAGCATCTACTGTGTCTGCTGCTTCACAGTTACGAAAGGTCCTCCTCAAGACTGTCCTGGTCAGTCGAATGGGATTAGGAGCCAACGCGCTTCTCTTTTTGCATTGCTTAGGTAAAAACTCAAGTTTCGGTTTATTGTGGTACTGAGAGAATAGAGAAGAAATCGGAGATGAGAAACCCATAGCTAAAGTCCCTTTTACCAAGCGATCTCCCTCTACAATTTCAGAAGAAGTTTAATGAATATCAGCGAATCTCTATGTCATTGAAGACAACCGGGTTGAAGGATCGTGGCTGGTTTCCCTCGCCAGCAGCTTTTTGCAGCTGGTTCGTGCAGAACAACCATACAGCCATAACTTTTACCAAAAGAACCTTTATCCAAATTTATCTCTGCTGTATTTTATCTAATATTTCTCTAAATGGCGACCCCTACCGCTAGCTCTATATTTTCTATTACGTTTGTAAATGGTGAAAACCTTCAAATTAGTGTATGCTCCTTACTCGACAAAGACGGAACAGATACATATAGCCCGGCCACTGTAGCTTGTATGCGATTCTTTTACTCACATCTTACATTCCTTCGGATCCCGGTTGCTTCCTCTACCAGGTACCGATAAATGTAGAATCTACTTTCATCTCGACGTTTGATACCCCCGATTGAAACTGATTTGTCCAAAACTTCAGGGTTCTAATGTATATTTCCAATCGAGAAATTCAGATACCTAAAGTATACATTAGTACATTCCAAGACTAGCGAAACCCAACTAAAAATGCATGTGTTATAATTATAATTCCTCTACGCTGAACTTGTACAAACAGACTACCAGGCTCAAGATGTTGAATTTATGGTTGAGCGTTCGAAGTAACTTGGTTGGATTTTCCTTACATCGGCATGCTGTAAACACGAATAAATGCAGACAGATTAAATGCTAATTGTATGTTGGAGAATGACGGTGATGGATAGGACAGTGGGCTTCCCCCTAGATCACGAATTCCAAAGCGATTACGGACCGCAGCTTCCAAAACGAGAAGGACAGCTTGTAATTGTTGAACTGGTGTGGGAAAACAATTGACCCCTCCCGCGGAGTTCACGACTAAACTGCTTGGGTACGCGAAACCGTTGCTGAGAAAGTGTGTGCTCGTGTGTGACTCTGATCGTGTGTATGAGCGGATTGTGGGAGCAAGCGTCGAGTCTGTAGGGGAAAGAATTAGAGTCGGGTTCCGACCTATTAGAGATGGTTGAGAGGCGGGCTGGTGTGTGAATTACGTGAGCCAATCAGGAATAAGGAGGCTGGACCGAGAAGGAGAATAATGTTAATAGTTTTCAACCGTAGAGGAACCACGCACCATCATTAACGGAATTCATCTACAAAACCGTATTATACTATGAACCATTCTAAACTTCACTCTTTCGAAATAATCAGTTTACTTACGGAGAGATACATTTTAATAAAGTGGAAACTGAAGGTACAGACACGTAACTTGGTTATTTAATCATTCTACCTGTTAAAGTCAAGGAGCATGTTGTTTAGCGCTGAAACTAATAAATATGGAATAAAAAATGTTTAATTTTATTTGGGGAATCGAAATTAATTAATGGTATTCTGGAGAACATCCAGTATGTGTTTTCTTCAACAACCTTTGCAGTCATACCGACCATTTCTCATGGAACTAACTAAAGCATAACTAACTAAACTATTAGAGTATATTTTTCTTGAATCTTCGTTCATACCACACACTGCTCTGCTACCATATGATGATTTTTGAAGGAACCGGTAGGGCCCGCAGTATCATACTCGACATCAGAGATAGTAGAGGAGTTGTGACAGTTCCGATAAAATACTGCGTTATTTGCAGCTATCAAGAATTCCCTACCTCGGTTATTCCAGATTGTCGTATCCCATTTACCTCTTTAAAGGTGCAGGATCGAGCGCGTTCAAGTTCCTTTTCAGACCGTGGGGTGGAGGGGAAGTGGTTAGTCGCTAAATGAGAATACCCCTCAAATACACGAATTCTATCATTGATATCCGCTGCCTTACGTTTGCTTCTTCTTTTGACATGCCCTGTCCACCTTTCACTTTGTTTGCACGTACATTGATTGTACAGCTCACACTTCAAGCTCTCATTAAAATATGACCAAAAATCTGTGTCCTTCATATTGTATATTCAGTTTGTTTTTGATTACGAATCAATTGTCAAAATCGAACTAAAATTGTAACTTTTTATTCCCTGGATATGTACGTTCTTTCTTACTTCCGTTATCTTGATTAAAACGAATTTCCACACCTTTGTTGCGAATGGTTTAGACTGCAATACATGAGGAACCTCATGCACATGCACATGTATTCACCTGTGAATGGATTAATGAAGATAGTGGTTTTCAGTCTCAAACAACCCCATCATCTTCTGTTGCAGAACAGGTTTGCTTATTTAGGGTGCCATGTTCAAAAGAAATTCGGAAAGGTAGTGAATGGAATCACAGAGGCCAAACTCTCAAATCACATTTTCTTGAATCCCCTTATTTGATCTTAGTACAGATGTCAAGTTCACCTAGTGGTGTTTTCGCTTTGTAGTATGTTACGTGAACTCGGTATCAAAAAACCCAACATCTTCTATTGCGTAACAGCTTTGCTTACTTAGAGTACTATGTTCAAAGTATGTTCAAGAAGATAGTGCATTGAATCACAAAGGACAAACTCCCAGATCACATTTTCTGGAATCATCTTATTTGCTCTTAGTCCAGGCGTCAAGTTCACCTATTGGAGTGTTTGCTCAGTGTCAAACAAAACCATAATCTTCTATTGCAGAGCAGCTTTCGTTATTTAGGGTGCTACGTTCAAAATAAATTCAAGAAGATAGTGCGTTGATTCAGAGTACAAAACTCTCAGGTCACACTTTCTGGAATCGTCTTATTCGTTTCAAGTCCAGATGTCATGTTAAATGTTGGAACACCAAGCCCTTCGGTCTGAAAAAAAAACACCATGAATGATAAACGAATAGGTAGATGTAGTTGATGTACGAGGTTCATTTTCTTCACGCCCCTCCTATTACGGTTACACTGCTTCTTAGACCTGAAGGTTTTTTTACCCAACCATACACCACCAGCCCCGTGAGAAGCGACAAAGGGCCAATGAAAAATCCCCTCCAGCTTTTTACTACCTCTTAAATCTCTGCCGATAACTCTTTCAAAACCTTTCCAACTCTGAAAGGAAAGAAGAAAAAACTTCAAGGAACCAATGAGATTTATGTCGTTTCTAGAGACAAAAAAAAGGTTTTTTTTTCCTCTTTCGTAGACCAATGATCGGGATCTTAACTTTTCCGCTTGGACTACCTAATTTTCGTTGTTTAGAAAAGTTGAGATTGTGAAAAAAAGAACGAACACGAAAAATAGGTCTGGAAAGTTTAGTTGTCAACATTTTTTCTCGAGTGGGAGGTGAGATTATTGGCTGAGACGTAATTTTTTGGTCGGTAACTTTTGATGTTTTTTTCTTTTTAATGAAAGAGAGGGTTTTTAGGTTTTCCCGTTGTATTTTCAGAGTTATCATTGAGGCATTTTCCTTTTATTTTCTGTTTTCTTTCTTTTTTCCAACAGTTTTCTTTTGGTTGGTTCAGATTTCCTCGGTCGGGACTCGGTTTGTGTTGAGGGGCCTTGGAGCCTATTCCCTTTATGAACTCTCGTCTGAAGGGGTTTTTATTGGCTGCAGGCGCCAGAGTATCTTAATGACTCCTGGCTATAAAGGACCTTCCCTTTCCCCCTCTCTTCTGTCCAACTCATCATATTATCCTACTTTTCTTCAAACTTTCTCTCGGTGTTACCCTAATTCCGATATCATTCGGGCCGATTATCGGTGATAACAAAACTAGTGGTTCTCTCACCAACCCTTTTGTACAGAAAGCTTTGTTAGTCTTAAAGGTAGGTGATTGCATTGATCGATCGAATAGTCTTCGATGACACTCCAATATTTTCCGTGTTTATCCAATCTGTTCTTCACAACCAAAAACCTGTTGAAAAGTAGAAAACCTAACTCAATAACTTCAATACTCAAGTCTTTGGGATTTTAAAGATTGTTAAGCATACTAGCAAAACACTCTTTCTAATGGCTACTATATCATTTGAAATATGAATTGAGAATTCACGAGACAAATCCTTGCCATGATTTTTTCCGTGTAAGCGTTAATAATTTGTTGTATAGTTTAATTACGACGTTTCGTTGCCAAACAGGTCTTCTTGTAATTTACATCATTCATTTAGGTTCAGACAATTTGTTCTCCTGAACTTCATTTCATCACTTTGTTTTAGCCTCTCTCAGCTAGAACTCAACACGTTTAATCACTGCAGTCCAGTTGACTGAATAGAAATCATACCATCTCTGATTCCCCCTACCTTCCATGTTAATTTGAGATACCCGATACACCTAAAACAGGTCAGAAGTATTGCATGGGAATGAGTAATAAGCGACGCAAACTCACTCTAGTCGCAATTATGGGAACCAAACAGTATCATTTATCTAGCAGCTTATATTGGAACCACACAGTTCAGTTGGCTGAGTAAACACAAATTAAATAACTACAATGCCTACAATCTTTATGACTTCTTTTTCATATTAGTGCAATAAACCCGATTCCGTTCATAAACGCATCGGTATTCTCATTCCTCAAAACCTTTAACGCATTAAACAGCCCCGGAGCGAGTAATTTATAAGCCTTCCACGGGTGCTTCAAGTTAATGAAGAAGGGAGATGAAAAAACAGGTCGGCGTGGGTCTCCCGGGTTCCATTTTTCCCCACGTCAATAATTAAAGGAGCTGACGTCATTCGGACGAAGGTTGGAGTTGCACATGGTCCTTGGAAGGCACTGGCGAGTGAAGCACTTGGGGGCCCCTTCAACCACTCGTCTCAGAGGTGAGCGAGCGTTGCATTCCTTTCCCAGGGCCATCGCGTTAGACCGACTTGTCGAGAGTGTTTCTATACCTCGCATTCAAACTCGTCATAGAAAATGGAATTTTCTTCCTCGAAGAAGGAGTGAGCAGGTCCAGAAATCATTGTTTCATAGGAACAATGGCCAGGAAGGGCCAGCAAGCCTTTGATTTTATGGAAGCTGATTTGTACAACTCTCTTACTGAGGAAATCCGAACATCCACGTCCCTGAAGAAATTTAATAGTAGGCTTAACACTCACTATTCAATTTAAGTGTCCAGTTAAGAATGTCAAGGGAGGAAAAACTTGTCGGTTTGTAAAAAAAAACCGAACAATTTATCTTTTCTCCTGCCTTCAATAGGTCATTATCGCATGGAGATGCAGATGCATTTTTAGTATTTTGATTATTCTGGCAATAACACTAATATAAGGTAATTATTATAAATTACTCCTCCCCACAGCACAGGTTTCACATACAAAGGGAAGAAGCATTTGGTATCATAAAAGTGTTTATTAGATATATTTATATCCTTTTTTGAATGAATACATTTGTTTTTTGTAAACCTTGAGGTGTAGCCGTTGGGTCTTTACAGGGAATAGAACCCTTTAGGCTGATCATTTCTAGGCATTTTAATCATTATTGGCTTTAAAATTATGGTTTTATTGCCTCCCGTCCAAAAAATTCACAAAACGCTATCATAAAATTAGTGCAGAGGTTGATGCCATATTTATGCATGATATCCCCTCAATTTTTCCATACGTATTTCCATCATAATCGACCTAGAAAACACTGCTGTCTCGATCTCCCGGGCATGGCCACAAACTTCTTGACACAGCAAAACAAAATAAAGATCCTTCACGGTAACAACTCTCACGTTATCAGAGCACCGTTAATAGAGCAGAAATGACAAGCATCGCTTTAACTTATAAATGCATTTTTCACATAGTTGTAACATAGACAACTTTCACTATGACAATCAACTTTTTGTCACAGAGCGTATGAAATTCCTTTCGTGCCGCTTAATAAGGCAAGCATCACTTTCAAAAGTTCGTGATGGTTCCCTTCCCAGTTTCTATCCTATTTAACTTAGCATCAGAAATATGAAGTGGTTTTTGGGGCTATTTTTTTACAATATAAACCTGAATGAGTAAAACCACATAAGGCATAATCGGTTGATGATTTCAATGCTTTAAGTAGATAAAATCCGGTTGAATAATTGTTTTGTTAATGTTTATTTTCTTTCCTCACTCCGGTTTTAAATCAGCCGTGTTGATTTAATATTCACTTTACAACATTAATTTTTATTGATATTTCGTATTCCTCTCGTACTTATTTTTTATGCTGGGATTTCAGCCTTTCAACTTCCGGCAATAACAATGTCAGACCATGAACATTGAAATTGCATATACAAGAGCATATACAATGTCGATTAGACATAGTACAATTTGTACACGCAAGGAACATTATTGTTTAGTTCTTGACGTAAGGAAGTTGAAATAGATCGACACATTTGCAAACTAATCGAGGTTAGATTACTTTCTTGTTGTACTGGACTAATTAACTTCCTTAACTTCTTTCAATTAGTAAGTTTTGCTTCTTTTGGCGCGTTTAATATTTAAGTTTAATACACCGTGAGTGCTCATTGAACTCACACTTTGGTTCTCGATTTTCCAAGTTAGTTACGCTCGTGCATTTCGGTGATTCCTCACCCGTCAAGATCTCTGGAAACTTTTGCCCAACTCTAGGTGTTATCCCAGCTATCCATCTCCATCCAAGAAATTAAACTGTCCCCCTTTCAACCTCCGGTAACGTCTAGGAGTTTTTTTTTCTGCCTCCTTTCTATACCGTCTTTCAGGAAATATAATTAAAACGTGGTGGAAGTTCGAGAAAAACGGCGAGGCAAGTCGAACCACCGGTTATTTACGCGGAAAACGACGTTAATCTTGGCAGGTCCCAACAAGGTAATGAGCTTTTCTATTCTCGGTATATAACTAACGTCCCTTCCATCTGACTTGACTGACACTTACCAACCTAATCCCTACCTTGCCAGTTATTTTCAGATCGAATATCACTTTTCAGTAGCGAGGTGTTTCTTTCTAACGGGAACCCACTGTCGGCGATTAATTTTTTCTTCTTTCTTTCTGTAGGAGGAGAATCACAGCTGTTTCCATTAACTCAAATTTTACTGCCGGAGTCGGGAAGTTTTAAGTAACTCATTCCGTTGAAACGAGGGCCCCCGTGCAAGTGTTTATTGAGTCTTTCACTTCTAGAAGAAGCACTGACGTCAGGACGTGCAGTATTAGGAGTGCGAAAAGACTATCAATCGGGTTTATTTTGATACCGACTCTAAAATCTTTGTTTATTTTCTTTGGTTTGGTTTTGCATAAAAATCCTCCGAGAAATGAAAAATGGATAAAAGTTTTGAGGAAACATTAGTATTTCCTGCCGACGACACTTCTTAATTATCAACAATCTTGTTTTTGGCCTGTTCCTTTATCTTTTGTTGCGATTTGGGTACTGAAACTCAAGTTAAATTCTACATATATCTATGACTTATAACGTATCGTTTGAGGGCGCCTAAGTGACAATTTAAAAGTGCAATCCAATGGAAGCTCTGCATGTTTTGGTATTTTTGTGGTTCCCCCAAAGCGGTTTTATTTACCGTTTACCCACTGGACAGAGATTGGTTATAATTTTGCAAATATTCAACAGTAAATATTACTTCTCTGATGTGGTTCTCTTCAAGCTGACAATTTGTATTGGATTCACGTTCAACGCAACAGCATCCCCTGATGAAACCAAACGGAGGCACGATAATATTCCTATTTTATAGAAACCGTGACAAACATAATTTTGACATTCTCCCAGTCTGGTATAATTACCGGTGGTAATGACCCGTTATATCTGGTCTTGTTGGGGGTGGGGAAGATGGTGCTCTATATTCCATGGATTCCTGGAGATTGTATAGTTGTACAGTTTGCTGCTCCAGCTCAACTACATCTATTCTTCAGAAACGTGGTGAATAACACCTTCCTATCACCAGAATACCGCCGAATTCACTAGTATTTTCAATATAGTAACCAAAATATCATGGACCGCTCAGGCTAAACTCAGCTGAATGGCTCAATACATTACGATCTCCCAATCACGGTCAATGTAATGTTGAAATTTAATTTTTTTTTAAATACATTTTCATGGTTGTGCTCGGTATTGGTTTTGTTAGATCATTCGTCATTCATCTTTCTGGTGGTGAAGATATTGCAGTATGTAGTTTTGAGGATTTCATGGTGGTTTTGTAGTTGTTCAGTCTGGTAACACTGCTTATTTACATCTAATCTTCAGAAATGTGGAGAATTAGCACATAGTGCCTCCGACAGAATACCCAAAATATCATCGATCGCTCGAGCTAAACTCAGTCGAGTGACTCGAAGCAATACGGTCACCCTACTATCGTGCGATGACTTGGCACGATTTTCAGCCTCATCTCCTGCACCGTAGAAAGCAAACGAAATCCTTTTGGCAGACCTCAAGGAAGGTAACTAACGAGAAGTTGACTGACTGGTGATTCAGATGAGGGAGAAAACCACGTTTCTGGCAGGCGGATTGGGACGGTTGCCCGGTAGGTGATGAGCCGCCGTCGCCGCTGTAGGTCTTCCCGGGAAAAAAGGAGGCTTATTAATTGGTCGGCCGGGAGCATCTGTGCCTTGCGTCACCAATTATACGGTGAGGCTGTGTGCGTTGGTTCTGGGCTGCAATCACTCGGACGGTTCTGCGTGTGAGAGACCGCCTCTCTACGGTGGGAATGATGAGTGCATCGGGCCCCATCACTCCCGCCAAATTACCGGCTCGTCATTGAATTATACTCGACTGGGTTCCTCATATTTATGTAGATCCACGAGCAAAGAGATGACACAACTTCTAGATCTGGAGCTATAACAGTTTATATTAATTAGAGTCCTTCCTCTATTCATCATGTGACTGGACCTTCATTGCCTCTGTTTTATCAGTGTCAGCTTCACGATACAACAAAAAATAAAATAAAAATGAAAAAACTTAATTTTTTATATTTTGAAATTATTTTAAATTTATAAAAATTGTGATTAAAAACTTGATTATTTGAAATTCACTCCAAATTTCATAATTTGTCCTATTCAAAAACTTGGAAACTCCTCAAAAACTATTATTTACTCCTGTATTACACCAGCGCGACCGTTTTTTAATTGTTTTGGTACCACAAGTTCTGGATAACCCCGAATGTTCATAAAGAGTGGGGTGAATATGAACATTGTTTTCGATGTGCAATCAGATGTTCACTGAGCGAGCTTCATGGAACAATTATCTGCTACACCTTGCAGAATACAATATGCATAATTAACCCGAGAGCAAGTTAAAATATCCGCAAATTAAGCCCATTGAAGGGAACAACAATTGAACCAACCTTTAAATACTAAGCAGTACTGTTGTGGTTGTGATTTGTCTTTGGTTATATAACCTACTGAGCCCTACAGTTTTTGTTACTTATTGTCCAATAGTTTGCTTTTCCAAGTTTTTGACTTCAACTGTTCTATAAATACACAGGCACTTCATTACATGAATTTTCTTCATAATGATATTGTTCAAGGTGGACTGCTATCAAATGAGAGTTACAGTTACAGTATTTGTTCAAGCTGTCAAAGCAAGCAGCTTTCTATCCGCTTTGTATATATCATGAATCTCTTATCTCGTCTCATTGTTTTCATCGATATACTTAATTGCCATTAGTGATATTCCAAGGAAAGAATAAGGTTAGGTTTTTTTTATATATTTAATTTCAGACGTTCACCGATAGGATAACTCCCAGTTACTCCTTCGTTGTATTGAATCATGAATCGGTATATTCCAGAAAAACCCTTTTTAAAAAGCTATTGTTCTGGAAAGTTTATCTTCCCTGTTTCCGATTTCACACGATTTAAACGGCTGCAGTTCAATCGGTAATAGTGACAAATTTCTGAGCTAAACCAAACTTAAAACCACAATCATTGATTGCAAAATTGAAATTTCAACTTCAAATTGAAAATTTCATGAGTTACAAATGTGCTCTGTAACTATAAACATGAAATGTCTCACATTTTCTGGTAAAAATCGATGTTTTTTCCCTTCAAACGGATTGGACAAAAAATGTATGCATCGAACTTGACAAGCAATACAACTTCCATGCTCTTTTCTCACATTAAAGGCTCTGAGTAAGTAAATTTGGAATGATCGCATTTTGAAATAGGACTGGATTATGATTGATGGCCTAGGAATAGAGTTAAGAAATGTAAACGAGGGAGTTATTTCTAAAATAGATACCAAGGTATAGGTAGGATAAATGCTGGGAAGGTTACAGTTGGTTCTGAACTTAGTAGAACTCCTCAGGTTAGTTCTACAGTAGATATCTCAACTGATATTGACTCGATCCTGCAATCCGAGGTTATGCATCCGTGGTGGATGAAGTGACGTGAATTGCACTCAAGCTCTAAACCACCTGTCACCAGCGTATATTGGCTCTTCATCTTCATTCTCCACCTCTTCGTGGAAAATAAAGCCAGTGCTCAGGTGACCTTCGAACGACCACCTGAGCGCTCCTTTTAAATTTTAAGCAGCTCCGGCTGTTTTCCCCTTTCCACGCACGAATGATGGCCTCTACGTGGCACGGCGCTCCTCTTCCTTTTTTTCACCCTACACTTCTGGCAATAAGGAAAGACGCCTTCTGCCCTCTAAACCTTGCAATGGGACATTCATTCTTCCTGAAACAACTCTGATATAAAGTCTCGTTAGGCATTCTCAGCCTATAAAATATGTAGACTTCTCTAAAGTTGACACAAACAAAGGGTGGAGGTGAACGGAAAGGTTTTTTCTTTCTTTTTAATAAATATTTAGGCGTTAACAATAAATTATTGCACTAGCGGGATCGTCAGGTGATCTATATCTGCACTTTGTACCTTCTCCCAAGCTATTGACTTCACTTATTCAAAACTTGACTTATTGCTTTTCTGGAAGAATTCATAACTGCAAAACTCATCTGCTGATTTGAAAGGGCAATCCTCCATATTGGCATGAACGTATAGACTTATCAAATCTCATGAAAGTCTTTCATAAAGTGGACCAATCACATACCCGGTACCGTTGCTCCATGTTTGAAATTCAAAACAGGCCCAATTTTGTGGAGTTATGCACATTGGTGATAATTGTGCAATTACTGGAACTGTCGCTTTAACATAAAATTATTACCACTAATAGCTTCCACAGTTGCTGAAAGATATTGAATTTTTCAATGCGTTTACGAAATCGGACTAGGTATATATTAGCAAAATGTTGCTGTTGACCCTGGACTAGGTTGTTGATTTCGAACAACCAAATTGAAAACAGAATTGTTTTCCACAAAGTCACTTGTTGGGAAGTTTTGTAAACCCATTTCATTGATCGAAACAGAAATTATAACTCCTCTATTTCCACGAAATTGAATTTCATCATTGAATTGTGATGGGTTTTTTTTCCAAAGGTTTACTTATTTGAAGTTCTTGAAAAGATATCAAGTTTTCTCCAGTTTTGATGCTCAGGAAGAAATAATACACCTATCGTATCTAGGTCTCAATAATAGTACACCTGATTGTTTCACGCTAAAATTGATCTTATGGCATTTAATGAACATCAGGTTGTCGAAGTTTATTGCCTCATTCATAAAACTGATGTTGTTCAGGAGGTTTCGGACCTATAGAAACGAATGGAATATTGGTTTATGAGGATATAGAGTTTAGAATTTTTTTAATGAAAACACGGGGGTATAAACATTTGTGTGTACCCCATACCATTTTATATGTATATATATAAAGAAGGTAAGGTTTTCTATATTTCCGGTGGATAATCAAGTTGCAATATGTATTGTAAGGCACCATTAGGATCTATGACGCATTCATAGCAGATTCATGATGCAAAAAATGATGGAGCTGATGTTTAAAAGTACCCAACAGCCTATTAATCAACCCTGGTCTCACGAGGAATCAAATGGAGAATTGATTGTGAAAATATCAAGTGCCCCTCCCCGTAAAGGGTTATCAAAGCATTATCGCGTTTCGGTGAGAGGAGGTCTGGTTAGTTTATCGGAACACCAGCTAGGATGGGAGGCTTTGGGAATGAGGTTCCCCTCTCCCGCCCGTCCATCTGCACATCTGTGAGAACCAACGGCAAAAACTCGGCGTTCTTTCACCTCCACGTGGAGGAACGGCCTCAGCCAATGATACATGAGCCCAACCTTTACCATCTCACCTTTTTCATCCGCCTTCCAAAGATCTTTTCAACTCTTTCTCAAGAGGGCCTTCCCATCTTGCCGTGTTCCTTTTTTTCCAAGGGAGCCATCTCCTGGGGCCTTCGGCGATTGAGTCATTGCCGTCTTTGGAAGTCAACATGTGGTCTTTCCAAGTCGTCTTCACATATTCTCAGGAGTTCAGTTCTAATTCACACCGACGCTTTCATCAGTCCCACCTTTTGATTTTCAGTTGTGAGGTGAATAAGACGTTCATGCCAAACTTTGTCAAATGCCTGATTCACATCAAGGAAGATGGCGGAGCAGATGTTCTTCTCCTCTAGCGCTCTCTCAATAATACTAGTTATTCTACGGACTTGGTCTATAGTAGAATGGTGCTTCCTAAAACCGAACTGATGCTTAGGAATTAGGTTCCGTTCCTTCCTCTATAATACAGAACAGTCTCTTTTGGAGGGCTCTTTTGGACAGAACTGGCAGGAGTGAGATAGGCCTGTAAGACGTCAACTCATTAGCAGTTTTTCCGGGATTGGGAATCATGATTATCTCTGCGACTTTCCATAGCTGGGGTACATGGCATAGTTTGAAGGCACTATTTATGATCTTTGTTATTTTTACAATAACTTTTCTGGGCAGGTGCTTCAAGACTTGTCCTGTAATTAAGTCGTAACCTGGCGCTTTTTTTATTAATCTCCCTCTGAATTGTTCTTTGCACTTCTTTGACGGTGACCATTTTGATATTGAAATCTGGGTCCTGATTGAAGTACATTATTCTTATCTTAGAATATGTATAAATATACTATATTATAATGTCTCGCGTCACCCATCCCGCGTTCCACTTCCGCGTGACATTTTTAGTTATTTTGTCCAAGGCTAAAGCATGTTCCATGCTAATATACACAGACAGTTGTAGACCGGTTTCGGTAGTTACACCATCATCTGAAATTGAAATTGGGAGTGAAATTCTGTAATGACCTGATGATGGTGTAACAGCCAAAACCAGTCTACAAGTGTCAGTGTACATTTTTGTGGAAATGTACTTTCTCGTCGATTTTGTCTTTTTATTTAACTTCCACCTTTGTGAAAAGTATATGCCAACGGCATATGCACGTGAAAACAATACATATTGTCAAAATAATTCCGAAACCTCTCTCAAAATTCAATGTAGCATCAAATATGTACAAAACTTCCGCGCCTCGCCAGGGGCAAGCCCCCTGGACCCCCTTTTGCTTTTATTTAGAGACTACTGCCACAAGTATAGGAACGTAGAATACGCTTTAGCGAAGACCGAAAGACGATTCGCGAACGACTGAAACTCCGATTTACATAAATAAAATGACTCATTCAAACGTGTAAATATTCTTATTTATTGGTCTCGTGTCATATTGTCAAAATAATTTTTCGTAAACCTCTCTCAAAATTCAATGTAGCATCAAATATGTTAACAAAAAATTCACTACTTCAACACAAATTCACGGGGAAATGCTATGGTAAATGTTAGCCCAAATTCTATTAGTATTCGATCGTTATCTGCAAACAAGTTCCTTTGCTACGGTGTGTAGAAACCTTCGTTCACAGTAATGACTCCGACGGAAGTTGATAAGGTCATTATAATCTGACATCCTTTTTCTACCGAGGGAAAGATAAAATCCTGAAATAAACAACTCTTATTCACTACAACGTTTCATCTAGCAGGTTGTCACCCTTAACTGACAGCTATTCTAAATATTCAAAATTAAAGATACCTGAACGGTGGTGACAATGAGTATCGCACTCCTTTTTGAAGTGGTTAAAAAGTAAACTGTTGGTTTCAGGATGAAAGAACAATAATTGATAACAATCTTAGAAAGAAGAAAAACTCATAATAAAGAAGTTTACAAATGGGAAAGGATTGCAACATGAAGGATGGTGGTATTTGACGCAATTCTTAACAATAATAATCCATCTCATCAATAATTGATTTCAGTAAATCTGGTTAGCAAAACCGTGTCATTTTCTGTCAAAATTACCGAAATATGAATTGAATGACGACAAAGGAGTGGATCGGAAGGATGCATATTAGGAATTACGTTCTGGTTTTAACCATAGATTCTTTTCGTCCTTCGACCTGTATCAGGTAATCATCGTCCAGCGAATTTGTCGAATTCCAAAAAGGCACCTTTGAAGACTGCCAAGTTGGAAATAGCAGCTCCTGTTCTCAAAGCGAGTTTTCATCTATTGGTGTTTCGAGCCGTGCATCGACACGGGTATGAGCACCTATTTCTGGTGGAACAAATGCACCATCTCCAAACATTCTCGGAGATGAAATGTAAACCGTCTGGAGAGAGGGGGGAAAGGGGTGGAAATACACCGTGCCAACGAGTCCGTATTTATAACCTATACCTAAAGGTATACCGGGTTGATACGAAATAAATGGGTTCTCGTTTTCTTTTTTGTTAACGCATAAGAGACCCTGAATGGGTCGCACATTCATCATTAGAACGGCTTCGGAGAAATGCATCAATTTTCGAGAGAGCGAGGATTCGTTTTGAAAAATCGGTCTTGACGTGTTTAATAAACCAGTGGCGAGAGGTTTTGATCGTCCTATTTCGTGGGTTCGATGGTTATACCACCTGTTTACGCATCATACCATCTCAGAGTGTAGATTATTTATGACCATATTTTGTGGCCACTTATCAAACACCCCTGAACTATGCGCCCTTCAGGCAGTTTCGTTGTGATATTTGAAAATATTGACTTTTATTTATTCAGCAGCGTATTTTGGTGTGATTCTCGCAAAAATACGGTGTAGTTTGCAGTGGTATAGTGAAATAGATATGGTAAATCGTTAGACTAATACTGGATTCCTTGAGTGATCTTGTTTGACTTGCGCTACACAGGTTTTTCCTGCCGAACTCCAATCTTATAGACATGCAAACAAGAGCTCAACATCAAAATCTGCTTAACATTAAGCACCCCAAATTCTCTATACAAAGCTGTAATGGAGGACCTAGAATGTTGTATTGTATTGTGGACGTGGGGAACTAGTTATCTTGGTTCATCTACTAATTTTACTTTCTTTTCTGAAGGAAGATAGTGGTTTTTTGGCAAAGTCCTGGTTAGTGGATCAGTTGGAGTTGGCAAGGAGCATTTAGGAAGTTTCCATAGAGTGTGCCGATGATTCGAGACGGCAGTACGTCTGCAGCATTAGGCTCAAACTGACAGAAAGGATGGATGTTAACTTGAAGGTGAAGGTGTTTCCGCGTACACCAGTCACTCTAACTTGGAATAGGATGGATATTGATCAGAGAAAGTCGATGATTCCAGACCCATGTCTGCAGCAACAGACTTCGTATCTCAGAGGTGAAGAGAGGAGGTTGAGCAGGGGACTCGAAGTTTCCAGAATGCAACTATTGCGGACATCAGAGGTCTTACACGAGGGTGAGGCTAAAAGGTGTACCTACTGTAACCGTCTCGCAAGAGGTGTAACTTGGTCCCTGCACTACAATTCCAGTTATTGGAATAATTATGTGTCTCCCGAGTAAGTTCCCTTACAGTGGACAACTTGTGGCCCCCCACGCCAACCCACCATATTTTACTAGTGAATATTATTCATGTTCGCTGTTGGAATAAATTCAAACCTAGATACTTGTTACAGTGAAAAAAGATGCTACCTAGATTGTTTTCTTCTTAAAATTTCTCTCTCCCCTTTTCGAAATGATTAGAAGTTGCATTTGATACGTAGGCACTATATAAGGACAATCAGGAATTAACCAACTCTTATCCCAAAAACGACAAAACTGAAATGTTCACTATCAAGTTTACTTCGATCAAGTCTCGCTGATTGTTCGCTTCTACGTATGGCAGTTTACGATTGTCACGAAATACGGTTTTGTTGAACTTTCATCTCCGTTCGCATTATGAAAATCTTCTAAAAATAAAAGGCCAAGGACCTTTCGATTTATCTTTCTTCTTCGAGACATTTGAAACTCTTTCAAGAATCCACATTCAGGACGTTCCCAATACCGTTATGGAAAAAGCTCACCTTCGTCAGACGTGAGGTTCCATTTAAACTACCGTTTTAAACCTCGAAACGATTTTGTTGATCGAACGTTATCTTTACCGTTATACCTTTTTGTCTTCGTATCTTATCCGTGTTGATCCTTCGGGCACGCTCAAAAATGTCGAAAAACTCTTACAAACAGAGGTGTTAGAATAAAAATAATGGTGTTCAGTAATCTTAAACCAACATTTGTACTTTCAATGCCTGTACTGTTATAGGGACTAATAATACTTTAAGACTTATCAGACGCGTTCTGGTTTATCGTGTTATACTCAGAAGCCAGCTGTCCAGCCCTTGCTGTGATTATAATTAATCACCCGATTGTCAAATCAAATCAATCAAACATACACTTTCTTGTTCTTCATGTTGCTTGGCTTAGCAAAGTTGCAGCACTAAACATATCTTGAAACACGCTCATAACTATTGCTCTCTCTTTGTTTCAGTCATGCAAAGTCTGCAACAAGACATTTGCAAATGTATACCGTCTTCAGAGGCATATGATTAGCCACGACGAAAGCGCCGTTCTACGCAAGTTCAAATGCCCCGAATGTGATAAAGCTTTCAAATTCAAACATCATTTGAAAGTAAGTCCATAAACATCGACGACTCTGTCGTATGAAACAGATTATAATAATGGATGGTAGATACTAAATAAATGAAATATAGGGACATCATCATCTTGGATTTGTTGAGGTTTAATAGATACTTGTCACCTTTCAAGTTTTTTATGTTAGCTAATCGTGTAATTCCGTTTGTTTCAGGAGCATATAAGAATTCACAGTGGCGAAAAGCCCTTCGAATGCGGGAATTGTGGCAAACGATTTTCCCATTCCGGCTCATATTCGAGTCACATGACGTCCAAGAAGTGTCTGGTGATGAATCTCAAAGTGTCTCAGAGGCAAGCCAGCCCACGAGCCATGGATCTCAAACAAAGCCAGCCCTTTAGAGGCCAACCCATGAAGATGCCGCGTGTCAACAATAACAACAACTTCCCTCCCATACTCCCTAAACATAATGAGACCGCGTTTCTCCCGAATTTGAACTTCAATGGCCCCAACGGTCCAATGCCGCCGTTTTACATGAACCCCAATTTCATGAACCCATCGTACGGCCTGGGTCATCTTTTGGAGCAACTCCAACACTCCCAGACGAATCCAGAACCTAAAAGGTCGGATTCAGAGGAGGAGCCGAAAAACAGCCCTCCAGCAACACCTGTCAAACAGGAAACTGAAGAAGAGACTAAGAGACCTGAAGGGTCTCCTGCTCCTGATTCGAACAACACAGGAGCATTTGAAGGAGTCAAGCGAATCTTGGAAGCAGTGAGTGCTACAGTCTCCAAACAGCTATTGGCAGCAAATGTTCATTTTCAGCAATCGAATTCTTGTAGTTCAGGGTGCCCTAGTGTTGGCAGCGGAGAGGCACCATCACCACCAGCACCAGACGTCAGTGATATGCTTCAGTGCAAATACTGTAAAAAACCATTTTCTACCCCGTTGGAACTGTACCAACATGAAACGTACCTATGTACAGACGAGAAAAGTGAAGGATTGGCTGCTAAACTGGAGGACGTTGTCAGTGTGAAACAAGAAGATACAAACGGAAACATCTGTAGTACGAGTGAAGACGAAACCAGAGGTTCCAACATGTACACTGATGAAGAAGGCGAAGCCGATCAGGATGGGAGGAAAACTAGAGTAAGATCGCAGATCGGAGAAGAACATCTACAAATATTGAAAACCCACTACGCGATGAATCCTCGACCCAAACGAGAAGAATTGACGAGGATCGCGGACCGATTGGGATTTCCCATGAGAGTCGTGCAGGTGTGGTTCCAGAATAACAGAGCCAGGGATAGGAGAGAAGGCCGATTAGTTCATGTACCCTACATGCCAGTCTTCCCGAGTATGTTCCCCTGCCCTACGTCTCCACAAAGCTCAGAGCAGCCACTCGACCTGTCGACGAAGAAATTCCAAAACTATTCGCCCGCGAGTTCACCGCCCAGGTCGGACTCCGAAGATGGAGCGGTGAACCTCAGCAGAAGGCCCCAGCTGGACTCGAGGCTCGCCAGGATTTTGACGCAGTCGAACGGCAGTTCGTTCTACACTCCTGAGCACTTGACCTCCTCTTCGCCTATCCCTGGTATCGCTGTGCCCAATGGCAGCATGAGTCCTTCTTCAGACAAGCGTGCTTGGAAACATGTAAGTTACCATTCTATTCAGTTCACTAAGCCCAAAAAACCTTTCACTTGTATACACTGACACAAATATCAAAAATGACTGAACCAAGGACGTGATATTTGTGCTTCCAATAAATTAAATATTCTATCATTTATCTAAAATTGATTCTAACCAGCATTATCAAAATCATGTTTAATGAAACACTGTTAAGAAGATTAAAAAATTGCACTGCAATTTGGCGAATATCAAGTGACAACAATTTCATAAAACCTGTGAATCTTAGTTTTTTACAACTGTGTATTATCCAACTCGGGATTTGAAACTCACGAAAAGACTTTATTTCTGTGTCTCACAACAATACGTTATAACTTGGTTAATTTTGAAACTTTAAACCCGACTAAGAATTAGTTTTTGCTATTGCTAGGGTTCATAACAATAGGGAACGTTAAAACATTATAACTTTTGAACTTCCAAATACAAGATCTCCATTTTGATGTTCTGACCATTTCATTTTAGGAAGACTATGAAGGGAGCGACTGGGGATACGAAGGAGATGGAACGGAAAGCGAGGACCCAACCAACCTCAGCAAAAGAGTACGGATGGACTCAGAACCCGATGGTCAGTTCAACTGCGACCAGTGTGACAAGACTTTTGCTAAACACTCCTCACTTGCACGTCACAAATATGAACACTCAGGTACCGCACCCAACAACACCGAAGACAACATGTTCTTTGTTTCGTTTTTTTTCCTGATTTTTTTGTGTTATTTCCAAATGTTTCTTTATTTTGCTAGTCTTAACAGTCGCTCTTCTCTTCTAATGATATCTTCGATTCGAATTCATGACTCCACAGTCAGAATCGCTACTGAAACAAAACATTGGTTTCATGTATTCAATCCAATGACAACTTACTTCAAACGAAACCCTTTTCATTCCGAAATATCCAAACCATTTCTACAACTCACCATCCACTATTCACATTTTGAGCGGCTGATAAGCGTAGCCTATTTTTGTTACAAATTCACTTCATTTCAGTTATTCCAACCTATTTTGATTAGTGGACCTCCAAAAATCTTCCTTAACTTTCGTATAATTAATTCTTATTCCTTAAATCCAATCGAGTTTTATGATTAAAATATACTCGAGAAAATAATTATTATCTTAAGCTGTTTGTATCTTCTTTCTGCTGGCATAATTTTCTATCATTCAGCTTTCGAGCTTTCCTGGCGCTTTGCTTCTTCGAGTTACCTTATTAAATACGTATCCACATACTTCCAGCTAACAAAAATCAGCCATATTCTCTGGACTTGAATTGTTAACTATAATTAATTTGATGTTTTAGATTACAATGCAATAACTGATTTGATCTTAAAGCCCTGGGGCCCCAAGCGATGCCTATATATAAAAACTTAGTTCTAATTTAATGACAAACGTCTTCAAGTTTTATGAGCTTACCTCTGAAACTGGGCCAGGTTCCTTAGAAAGTTTCATCTTCTTTTCAGTTGATTTCTTCTTTCGTTTCCTTTATGATTCTTTTAATTTCAAATTTATTTTCTTATTGTTTGTTACCACACAGACACAAACACATTCTCTCACAAAATACAGAACACTTCACTTTTTGACTAAAATGGAACTTTGAAAGTTCTTCGTAGATTTATTTATATCCAAAACAGGCGGTGGTATCTGAATGTACACGAATTCTCTATTCATTCCTATGCATGATTTTATAGTTTTTGAAGACTGTCTTCCTCTATTCCTGCATTTCCTCTTAAATCCACATTATAAAACAAAAACTGAATGATTATGAGAAGTATTTTGTTATCCGAAATCATTCATACATTACTTAGTGCATAGCAAACGTTTTGGTTCAAGTGATTAGTTATGACGTACCCACGTTTTTGCATGGTCTGAAAGGAGAACATGGAATTACCTTATCTCATCGGTGAGTAGGCTTCGAGTTGGATGGAGTAGTGTGTAACATCTTCTTGATACAAACCATATCTTCTAGATATGTTGAAATCTTCCACATCCAATAGAATTTGGGCCTCACTATAACTACTTTCAAAGTGCCGTTCTTAAAAACTCATCACAACTTCCTCAACTAAGTAGTGTATTGATGTAACTATATAAATCATAGATTGATTGGGTATTAGTATCTACTTTCAAATACGTTTTGAGCAATTAGAACAAGTTGGATAGGTTTCAATTGCCGTATCAACTTAGAGATGAAATATTCTGGTCTGATATGAAATTGGAAAATAGCTTGTAAAGTGCAAAATATGTAGTTGGCAAAATATTAACATCAGCAAAAAAGTACCAAAATCTCCTTTTAGATTCCTGGCCCTCTATTGTACAAATATTTTTTTCGTTATTAGTTTAGTTTCTCGGCCTAGAGCTAGATAATGTTTGTGATTATCCTATGCATAGTGTGTATTTTAAAGCTCTTTTTAAAAATTTGCTTTGCTGATTTTATGAATTTTGTTGAGTTCGAAAAAGTTATGGACATTTAGGGTTCGTTGCTTTGTGGAGGGCAAAAGAAGAGTGAATTCATAAAATGGAGTTCTCCCTGGAATCTTATGAACTAATGCTACATTGCAATGATCCATTGGTGTATCTGGTTGTCCAATACAAATTGATTTGTTTCTATATTTTAGTTTATTTTGTTTCAGGACAGAGGCCGCACAAATGCGATATCTGCCCGAAGGCCTTCAAGCATAAGCATCACCTCACCGAACACAAGAGGCTCCACAGCGGGGAGAAGCCATTTCAATGCACCAAATGCCTCAAGCGCTTCTCCCATTCCGGCTCCTACAGCCAGCACATGAACCACCGATTCTCTTACTGCAAACCTTACAGAGATTGAGTTTCCCAGCAGGCGGAGATGCAGGTCCCCGGCTGGTCTCATCTCTCCCAAAGGCAATCCGATCCCCTCAAGTCATATTTTTCTTCGATGTAAAAGTGGAAACGAACATACAAAACAGTCTTAGGAAACAAAAACATGAAATAGATCGGTCTAGTCCCTTGTTCAAGAAATAAGATCATTGCTCCAAAGCTGATCATACAACCACAACAAGTATACCTATTAGTTAAGAATTTACTGTTAATCAGGTGCGGCTTTAAAGGGTTGAGCAATGAGCACAATTAAGCCCAAAACTCATTGTCCAATGGGGAACTTGCAAGAAACTGGAATTATTTTTTTGACTACCCATTTCTACGTATTTGGGGTCAGAACTATGGATAACATGAAACCACTCTACATGATCTTTGAATGGGAAAAATCTGATTCAAAATTTTGGAGATTTGAGAAAGAGTCAAATAACAAAGCTTAAAAGTTAAGAGAGCATATAAGCTGACTAGTCTGTTTACTGCCAAAAATTGTAGCATAGTTGAAACATCCAGATCAGAATGTATGCAATTATTGGTGAATTGAAAACAGATATTGGTCGTATCAAAAAACGCCATAACATCTCATTTTACAAGTGATTTTGTTTCTCTGAAACAATGTTTTGCCATCTTGTTTGCCATTATTACAAAATCTCAGTTACTTTTCCAGTATTAAAGTTATTTAGGGCTGACCTAACAATCATCCTACTATTCATCATCATCTTGATTTTGGACTAGGGTTCCTTCTCGATCCCTTGCATACAATGAGAATACTAACGCCATTATTTATCATTTGAGACCATTTTTCTTCAGAAAAATACTTTTCAACCCTTGCAAGTTACCCATTACGGTCGCAATTATAATTGAAGTTTGCAGTTTTGCATCAATGCAGCCACCCCTGAAGCCTCTCTTGTGATTATGTTTAATTTTAAGTTATTAGTTCGTAATTCTATTTAGGAAATGTTGAAAACATCAACAAAGTGCTAGGATGCAAACTTTCAACACACGAGTGTTCCTTTCTATTTTACTGCAATCTTATTATAGGGCAGAGAAATATTGTTTAGGTACTTGTAATCAGAAACTTGTGCAATCAATCTGGTTCAGACGCCCATTGTCTAGCCCACCTAATTGCTTAAATTATTGCAATATCCTGCAGGCACCTTTACCGCAATATTGGTCTATTTTATATGGGTTTTTCACTTGAAACATCAAATCTTTAATTTTTTTAAATATATGCAAACAGCACATTGTCATACCGTTTTCACCATTTCCCACGTATATATTTTATTTTTTTAACTTTGGTTTTTAACTTTAAACTTAATAGATAACAGAGAACTATGTCTAGTCGTGTTTCAAAAACCAAAAGTACATACAGCTAAGTACGTTACTATTGGTTTCTTGTAGTAATTCCATCAATATTGTACTTGTTTGAGGATGTATGGGCAGCTTTTTCAAGCAATCCCTTTTTTCTCTCCTTATCCGTTTTTTTCAGAAGTCAAAGCGCATGGCGAACTGCAGTACCTGTCCTGAATTCGAAACAATTTAATAATAGTAACAATACATCAAATTGAACAAAAAACTAATTAAATTTTATACATTTGTGATCGTCAACGTAGAACTGAAAAGTCTAAAAAAAAATTCCCTTCCTTCAAATTTAAGGAATAGTTTTTCTAATATTTTTCTGAAACCTGCTCGATTGTCGAGAAATTGATTCTCAGGGTATTTAATGCCAAACATAGGTAAGTACTTACTTTTTTATGGTAAACCTAGAATTCTTTTGCGAGGTTTTACGGTATTTCGACTTTTTTTTTTTTCAATTGAAACCGTTCACTATCATAATTTTCACCAGATCGTCTTCCATAAATTTGTCACACCACTTATTCCGATCCCAAAAACGCATCCATTCATCTGAGAAAATCTACCATCAAATCATGTAAATATACACACATACCTACCGCATGTATATAAAAAAAGGTATCACTATAAAAAAAAAATTATCTTTCAATAAAATAGCTACTGCTCTTCAAATTAGGTGTTCAAAGCCTGTAGATCTGATCACTTTTTCTAGTCTTCGCTTGGTGCATATTTGACTGAACTTAAAACACCCCAAAATAGCTCCTATGGTAAATTTGTTCGTCATTTTTCGTTCAACGATCGATTTCTGCCTATTTCATTCGTAAATACGTATCCAATTCCCGAAACATCATTAATCAAACATTTTTACCAAATAATTTCACAATAAAAAACAGTGTTGAGTTCTTTTTTTAAATAGGAACAATCTAGTCATTATTTTTTACCCCGACAGGGAGCCTCTTTATTATTTTTTATTTCAAAAAACCCATTATAATAATTAAGATGTTACAATCTGTTATATTTTATCGTCCGTTGTTCTGTAAATCACTTTATGAAGAAAAGAAAACTTAAGAATTAAAAATACAGTTTTTAAATACTCGTTGCCATTCCAGGTGGTTTAGTTTTAACGATGTAGTTTACAAAGAAGCATTTTTAAAATTATATTTAGGTAGTTGAGAGTGCATGTGTAAAAAAAAATAATATATATTTATTATTATTATGCAACTGTGTTTTACAATGACAATAACGAGAATATTTGAAAAAATATGTAAGTAATTTTATTTTCCTTGCAGAAATATCTTTTTGATCGGTCTCATTTCATAACAGTATCGTGTACCCGATGTTATGTAACTCATTGAAACGTTGTATTTTAAATTCAAAACTGTACAAATGCCACATAGCCAATTTTCAGTTTGTTTTAAATTTTAAATAACCTCCTTCATTTTCATATAATTTAAAGGTAGTTGGTAATTTTTCCGGACTGATTAAATCCCCTGAATGACTTAGAAAGATTAGAAAGAAGAAGAGGAAAACATCTGTTTTGTTTACTCCTTGGTTCTTTGCATATTCCACATATAATGTAAAATATTTTTTTTTTTTTTTTTTTTTTTTTTTTTTTTTTTTTTTTTTTTTGAAAAATCGTTCTTGTTTTTCGAAAAAGTTACCAACTATGTACTCTTAAAAATTGCGTGAATGAGTTGCAAAATTTCGGATACACTCTACTAAAGGGACAGATTCACTATGACCGGAATCTTTTGAAATAAACCCGCATTTAAATCTTCAAGTACCTAAACCCGTTTGTTGAAAAAAAAAAACAATTATATAAACGTATAAATACCACTATAAAAACTACAAAAAAAGAAAGTTGTATGAAGCATAGGGTGTAAATACAGACACTATTATTACCTTGTAACGTGTAAATAGAATTTTTAAACAATTTTCCATTCCTCTTGATTATACGATGGAGTAATGTAAGTTTTCAATCTATTTCGGTTCGTTTTATGATTTTTTTTTTTTGTGATTGAAAAATTAATTATCTATAATTTGAAAATTTGTATGTTTTAGAATAATGCAAAAAAACCGAGCTGTTTACAGCTCTTATGTGAATTCATGTGCCAATTTTAAAATTAAGGATACCGCCAGTTGTTTGAAAGCGCTTCCGAAAGAAAAAAAAATATTATGAAAAGTATATTGGAAAAAAAATCCTTCCCTCCTTTTTTATTATAAATTAAAAAAAATTAGATATATTGATTTCTATGATGTGTTGATTATTATATTGTATATTCTATCATAAAAAAGCCTAATTTGATTGCTATATGTGTATGTAATAATATTATACGATTTAAAAAAAATAGGTTTACTACAACGAATTGGAATAAAAATATTATACTTAGCATGTGTACAAAAAAAGTAAAATAAAGAAAAATTATTTAAAATGCCTATTAAAGAAATTTGTTGACTTTTTTGTATGATTTAAAAGGATAGTTATCTGAATAGTTTAAACATTGTAAAGAATTTTATATAAAACGCCAAAACACTCTTTTTTTATGTAATTTTCTTTTATCTGTATTTTTATCATACGGGAAGTTTCCGAAAGTGTAAGAAAAATATTATTGATCTTTCAAAAATATTTAAAAACACATTTTCACATAGCTAGAGCAGCCAAAGATTGTGTATATAAACTTCTGTAATTTTATTTTTTAATCGAATCATATTTTCTTTTTCGTTTGTGCAATAACAAATTGCAATTTTTTTCCTCTAATTACGTGAACGTATGATTTCAATTTGTTCTTTGAATTGCTATATTTTTTTAATCGTGTAGGACGAAAATTTGTGAATCATCGCTGGTACAATTCTCTGGAAAACAAAGACTCTTTTGAGAGTTATGAGGGGTTTGCTTCGATTTTTAATATGTATGCTTTACCAAAAGAAATAATATCGTTGCTTCAGAAAATCGGAGAAAAAAAGATTTATGATGGTACGTTCTGAATGATCATTCTTTTCATTTGTATATTTGAATAATTTAACCACATAAGAAATAAAAGTTTATGAACATACTAAGAGACGTTGTTGATTACTGTTTTTCTCCTTCTTCCTCCTAATTAATCTTAATCATGCTGAATACTCAACACCTGGGTCGATTGAGCGAATTTGGTACATACCTAAAGTTCGATAAAGGTGAAATTTGTACAAAAGGACATTGACATACGGTCGAAAAAAGCACGGACTTTGTAGTGCTTTTGATATTGGTCGTACCGACTGCCAATCTCTTCAACATTATTTTCAAATACTCGTTTTTGTGGTGCTAAAAATAATTTTCGTTATAATTTAGCCGTACAAAATTTTCTTGCACTCATTTCCAAAGAAGTTAAGCAGCATTTTCAGTTTCAAACGCTTAGGCGGTATTAGGAGGCCAGAATCGGGCAAGAGCTCTCCTCACCCTCATTTCCATGAAGTTCGGCAGTATTTTCAGTTTCAAACGATTAGGAGGGCAGAATCGGACAAGAGCCCACATTTCCAAGAAGTTGGTCCGTATTTGCAGTTTCAAACGCTTAGGCTGTATTAGGAGGGCAGAATTGGACAAGAGCTCTCCTTACCCTCATTTCCATGAAGTTCGGCAGTATTTTCAGTTTCAAACGATTAGGAGGGCAGAATCAGACAAGAGCTCTCCTTACCCTCATTTCCATGAAGTTCGGCAGTATTTTCAGTTTCAAACGATTAGGAGGGCAGAATCGGACAAGAGCTCTCCTCACCCTCATTTCCATGAAGTTCAGCAGTATTTTCAGTTTCAAAGGATTAGGAGGGCAGAATCGGACAAGAGCCCACATTTCCAAGAAGTTGGGCCGTATTTTCAGTTTCAAACGCTTGGGCGGTATTAGGAGGGCAGAATTGGACAAGAGCTATCCTCACCGTCATTTCCAAGAAGTTCGGCAGTATTTTCAGTTTCAAACGATTAGGAGGGCAGAATCGGACAAGAGCTCTCCTCTTCTCATCTCCAAAACGTTGGACAGTATTTTACGTTTCAAACCCTTACAGGGTATTAGGAGGCTTGAATTGGACAAGAGCTCTCCTCGGATCGACAGAAAACATCGATGTTCAAGATCATCGATGTTTTGGGGATATCTATTAGAAAAATGCTTGCCTATACGTACTAGATTAAAATAATAATTATTTTTTATTAAAAATCACTTTCAGTCACTAGGTTAAATACTTCCCTATTCATATTTTGTGGCATAGGTAATAATTATGCTGTTACACTCGTAATAAATTGGGTAAAGGAAGGAACTAAAATTACGAAATGAAAACGAACCTTGTTTATTCAAACAAACAACTTATACAATTGTACAAATTTCATAACAAATTTATACAAACTCGCCCCAATACTTCTTGTTCACTGATCGAATAAAAAGGATTTTTCAACCTTCTCCCCTCTCGGCCGACTCCTCTTGCTTGTGACGATTTCACCTGAATCAGAAAACAATCTGTCAGATGGCGCTGAGTTGGCGAGAACTCAGGTATTTTTTGGTCAGTTTGGATAAAGTGGAGTAGCGGTGTTGACTCTTATTCCAAATCTCAAAGGTTCTCCAGCTCCGTTGCGTTTCGAATATGCAATGATCCAGCAAGAGTCTTGAGTTTTGGATGAATAACTGAAAAGAAAAGAGAGTTACATTATTATATCTCAAGTAATAGAAATACATATCTACGGCATACTGATCAAGTCAAAGCAGCTGACGTCGAGCTGGTGGAAGAGGAGGCTGAAATCAAGGACGAAGCGTAAGAGTTATCAAAAAGTCCACGGATAAAGAAAAAAAACGATGTAGTTTTCTCTATGCATATCTTCTGAAATTCAATAATCGGTCTATCACTTGTGAAACACGGACACTCCAAAGCTTAGTAGAAATTCAAATCATGAACGCAAGCCAATTGAATAATAAACCCCAGTGAAAGAATTTGCAGCGTTTCATGCATATCAGAATGCTTCAACCCGTATATCGGCAACAAAGGCTTTTAGGAGTTCACTCCAGTATCCACATCACTACATCACTACGTCACTAGGTTACTGATATCAAAACAAAAACAATAATAAACCAAAATAACGCAAATGTTGGCAGCATAAATCGGGCCATACATCGGGAATGGTTTGAGCTACGGACCTGGGGAGGGGCTCATTCGATTCCTTATGGAAAGTTCTTCAAATAAAAGTCCAAATTTAGGCCGTCTTGACTTTTTTTGAGGTTTTTAGGGATTTTACAAAACTTCGACAACCCTTAAAGGGCACTTTAAATTAAGTGTGAGTGCTGGCTAAAGAATTGGGGCGTTGTCGGACCAATATTGATTTTACGGCGGACAGCCGGAAAAATTTGTATTGCAGATTCGGATTCTACACCCTTTGAAACGTAAACCATGAAATTTTCAGGGGGAGGGGGGTTAGAATTTTTTTTTTCAAGAGCGATTACAATGGTTTATTATTGAATAATAAACCAAAATCGAACAGAACCCTTTGGGGTTTTGGAAGGCGATGCGTTCAACATACCCTATAATATCCGAGGTGGTTTTTAAAAAGATTCCAATCGTAGCGACGACAGTTCCTTCTGAGAGGCTATTCTCTCAAGCACACTCATTTTTAAGCTCCTTAAGAAATTGCATTTCAGAGGAACTGGCGTCAAAATTGTTATTTCTGCACAAGACAGAAAAGCGTTTAGGAAATAAGAAATGTGAAGTTAAGTAATAATAAAGTTAAGTAATAAGTAAAGCAGTTTAATTTTTTTTAATTCCTATTCCATTTTGTCTTTATTTTCATTCAAGATTACTTTATTTTGAAGTATTATTATTCAATTTTTTGAATAAACTGCTTTTTTAAAGCGAATGTCAGAGAAAAAAAATTGGCTACTTTTCTCCAAACCATCGATGTTTTTTAGACATCAATGTTTCTTGCGGAAAAAACATCGATGTTCGCACATCGATGTTTTGTTCATCGATACCCATCCCTAGATATAACACTTTATAATGAATCAGATCAGTCGTTGCAACCAACAGTTCACTTTGATTCCACCACAGAAAGTGTGCGCCTCCGGTCATTCTATCACTTGTCCAGCCATAACCTTCCGAGCTGATGAGAAATGCAGCCTCTAATTAAAATGAAGGAGGCCTTTAGATTAACGATGTACCAAGCAGATGAACAAAAAAAAAAAAAAAAAAAAGGGCAGGATCCAAGATTAAAGGAGAGGAGGAGGCGTCCGAGCGGGGAACCTAAACGAATCGGGTTTTTCAGTCTCAATGGTGTCACCCCGGTGGGCGATATGGCTGCTGTTGGCGGCTCCCGCTCTCAGCAGAGCGCCCAGGAAACCTCAGGCGCAACAGGCTGAAGGTGCCGATTACCCGAGTCCAGACTACAACACAGACTACTACGAAGAGTACGAGGAACGGAACAATGGTAGGTGACAAAGAGTCCATGCTGGGCCTTAGTTTCATACCAAAATATGATGCGAGGAAGGAATAACGGGCCCATTAGTTTATTTTGTATGCATTTAAGTCAGTACATCACGCAACATGTTTCGTCATCAGGCCTTATCAGCGGTGTTACTAAATATTACATTCCATTTTTTTATACTTATAAACCATGTTTATGATGACAGTTGTCATCCAACTAAGATCCTTTCATATTCTGAGTGAAACTCGTCAGTTGATTACGATTTTCTTCATTTTTAAGTAGAATTTTTCTTTATTAATCTTATGAAAAACAAGACATATTAAATTATAATAAGAAAAGAAAGAACAGAAACTCACAGGGCAGTTTCTGATCTCCATATTTTAGGAAAGTTGTCAGGACATCAGGCGATTAGATAACATCTCCGAATAGAAAATATTAACAGCAAACAGATTGCAAATTTAAAAGTAATTCTCTTGAATAAAAATTGTAAAGGCTAGTCTTAAATTTTGAAAAAAGATTGAATTGCTCGAAGGTTAGTGGGAGCTCGTTGAACAATCGAGGAGCTGGAAACGTGTACTGCCTTTTGAAAAAAATCATTTTTCTGAATGGAACAACGGTACCAAAACGATAGCGAGTCACACTAAGTAATGAATTCGCACTGAGTAATTAAAGGGAGATGATTTTTATCAAAATAATGGAGGTTCCTAGCGAAAATGTGATTTTGGGAGGCAGAACAGCTAATTTCAGGAACAAAGTCTTTGTGTGGCTAAAGCAACCTGATCAAAATATCAGTCGAATATTAGATTCAATAGAAAGTTCAAGTTTATTAAAATGTACGGTAATCTCCACCCCACAAAGGGACACAATAAATAATAAGGTAACAAAAGCGAAAAACACAATTTTGAAGGATCTTAAAAGGTAAACTTTTTTCAAAGAAAGATGAAATAAACGAAGATGTTCTTTCGATTCTTTGACTCATCCCATTAACTAAGAACATAAAAACGTGTTACTTATTTTTAAATCTTTCGGATATTTAACACTATAACTTTGCAGGCCTTTAGGATTAACAGTGATGCCTAGTTTTCAGATTTTGACCAAGTTTCATTAAGTTTGGGCCAGAGGTTTTAAAAAAAAACTGCAAACGGAGGACGGATTTTCTATTTTTCGATTTTTGGATTCTACGCATCTTGAAACGTATTTATTTTCTTGGTCGATTGCAAAAGCTCTTATTGAAAACAATTAAAAGAAATTTAATAATTAATTTATTGTTCAACATGATTCATGAGATAGATGGCGACTGTCAGGTGACTAAAAGCCCCAGAAAAATGTTCAATAACATTTTCTAGAGTTTACTGAATGTTTCAAAGTCTTTAAAGTCCTGACGATTGATAATAAATTATTGGAGATCGGTAAAACCGTTTTCCTCAACGACTGGTTCTCAATAAACATCAACCTGTAATATACGACCTTATAATCTTGCAAAAGGTCTTGCCTAGCCGTTAAAGAAATCAACAGTTTCGAAAAACTTCAGAGATACAACTGTGGTTCCCTGCATGCTTGTCTGTCAGTGGCCAACTCCCTGTCAGATCCGAAATTTCAGACATCGTATGAGTTGCTTCTTTTTAATTCTGGTTCCACCAAACCAATAGTCTCTTGTACGTTGAATTTCTTAAATTGAAGTCTGAAATCTCAAGAGATAAGCACTCAAAATTACCGAGCGGTCCGACACTGGGCAAGTGATTGTAGAATTGAACTATAATATGGGTTCAGGAATCACCGCTAAGCCTGCACTAACTTAATACTTTTTTCGAAGGAAGTAAAACCTACTGCAATTTAGTGGAATTCCACAGATAGAACCAATACTGCTCAGAAATTATTGAGTTAAGAAAGCCTGCTACAGCAAGAAGTTGATCCTTTTTTGTCTTATCTTCCGTCATTTAAACTTCTAATCCCGTTTTGTTCCAAAAGATATTTAAACAAATTGAGTTTTGAATGTGTCTATCAGTGAATGAATCAATGTACCTACCAGTAAAACTACATCAACTACCGGTCAATAATAAAAATCGCTAGAAGACCTAGACTATGAGGTTCTTTTCCAACACTTTTCAGCAAATTTTTAAGCATTTTTCAGTAACTGAGTGAGCATAAAAAAAGTCGTATGGAGGTTTAGTTTCGTGGATTACCTTCAGTATTACCTTAGTATCCTTATGTATGTATGTACTGCTTACCAGGACAGTATCTCGTGTGTAACATCAAATTAAATTCAATACCTACATAGTTTTATCATCTAATCATTATCTATCATCTTTTATCAATTAATAGATTACCACCAATTACGTACGAGTTGCAATAACTTGGAATACCTAATTACTATTCTGCTTATCCAACTATTCTCTGTCTCCCCTACCATTCGTACCCACATCCACAAACCAATTCTTATGTGTTACTGCGATATTCCACGACATAATCGACAGATCTCTGATTCAATTTTATCATTAACAGTAACCGATCAGTCGAAAGCTACCACAACGCCTGAACCGAAGGAAGTGACAACATCCGAACGCTCCAACATAGGTGAGTACTTATGGCTTCAGATTGCCTCAGCACCTACCAACTTCACCTCATTTGAACCCTGAATGATGAAAAATCGAAGACTTCCAAATTTAGTTCTCCAAATCGGAAGGGCTACGTTGGGCACCCGGACCTTCGGAAATGCGGAGCCCAACGTTCGGCACCCGGGCCCTAAAACCGTAACTCTTGGCACCCGCCCCGTTCAAAATCGAGTTTTACTTTCGGCACCCCGTTACGTTGGGCACCTGCTTCGCGTTGAACATCTAAATTTGCCTTCACACTTTTACAGGACTGTCTCCAGTACTGTAGAGGTGTGGTTAAAAATTTGGTTTCCTTCCAAGAGGAAGCCGTCAATCGAATAATACTAAGAAAAAATAGATAAAAAACTATCAACACAAACAATAAAAAACAAAAACATGAAACACTCAACTTGCAGGGTCTTCAAAATGGGGCCTGAGTTTGGCTGATATCTTCTTGGCACACTTGTAAGGAGAAATTTCACCATTTCACTCCTTATCAATACACTTTTGAACTGAATTCTGCCTCTTAATCAGCCGAGGACTCGGTTGGTTCGTGTCACCTGCGGCAACGGAATTAATCTTGGGGTACACTTCCGCCTAAAGTTCTAAAAGTTCTTCCACAAAATGGTAAATGTTCGGATGCCGGTGATGAAAAGTCCCTATTGAAACGCGGATGGAAAGATTCTACAGCGTTTGTCGTCCTGGTGAGGATTGCTGACTGGTTCGCCCATGTGAGCGGGGGAACTTGGAGTCGTCAGCAACGTAATTATCGTGCAAATAGTTGGCAAATTCTACAGTGTTGTGAAATTTGACCTCTCCGGGAGCCACTCGCAAAACACATGTCAAACCATCCATCACTTCCTCCGGCTGCGAAAACGGAGCAGTGGAAATGTCTTCACATCGCTTTCCGCTCAACTGCCGCCCTCAGCATAACGTCCGCGAAGTGTGCTCGTCGTGAGCGAAAACGACCTTCCCATCCAACGTTCTCAAATAGCACTTGCATTTAAACTTCCTTCGTACCGGGCAAATCCAGCGTGTTTCGTCTGATTTCAGTGTTTTTTGGTAGGTAAAACGGAATTGTTTGTTAAAAAAAAAAAAACTAAAACATCGTGGCTGCTCCTAGAGCCCCCCGCAATGCACACGTCACCTGTCCCGTTCATCACTCGGGCAAAACTGACGAACTCTTTGAATCATATTGATAAGAACAGCTGTTTACGTTCCCGGGTGCCGAAGAAAACGGGTCCACTCGCGGACCTCACTCATTTTCATCTCTGCCGGGTGCCCAGAGTAAACACAGCGGAGGCGCTCCCCACTTCCACCTCTCATTTCCGAAGGTCCGAGTGCCCAACGTAGGCCTTACGAAGCAGGTGCCCAACGTAACGGGGTGCCGAACAGTCTGTTTCTATTGCAGCTGGGTGCCCATCGTAACTTGGGTGCCGAAAGTAAAACTCGATTTTGAACGAGACGTTTGCCGAGAGTAACGGTTTTTAGGGCCCGGGTGCCGAACGTAGTGCTCCGCTTGAAATCGCTACTAGGTTCAAATTCAGATATATCCTACTTACGCTTTTCTTTTGAACGCATTCCAGAATTTATAACTTGTGAAAGCCAATCTTTTAGTTACAGAGATAGAATACAACATTGTATTCATTTTTTCGAATCTAGCTTATACTCAGAGACAACAAACATACTTACGTAATCGCTATTAGGTACCTACTAATTACAATACTTCAATTAGCAATAAAACATTTTAAATGAATTAATTTCTTTATAAATTCATGCATGTTACATCAATACCTTGTTGATCTCCGCCAGCCATCACATCGAAACCTCTTCCATCCGCTACAGACTTTAATGGACTGGAATCAAATCCAGGTAATAAAACCTATATAGATTATAGCAATCTACTTGTGTGTTTTAACAAGCAAACAAATATTCTATAATAATAATGATATTGTTATTTCTCACTAATTTAAACGCGTGGTTAACGCGCCTCCTCCTACAGCTCTCAAACGTGGACATCAGTTTCCCAAAATGCTGCCTATACAAAGCATAGAAAATGTGACAGGGCAGCCGAGGACATGAGAGGCTCGTTTACGCCCTTAGTGATATCCTGCGAGGGCTCCCTTCACAAAGAGTACGATTGCTTCTTAAAAAGAGTAGCAATTGTCCTGTCCAACAAATGGTCGAAACCTCTGTCGCAAGTGACCCAGTCGGTGAGAGTGAAGACCCAGGTGGCCATAATACGGGTGGTTTCACTGCAGATTCGAGAGCCAAGGAGGAATGTCCTTGGGCTTTCCTTAGGCTTGAAGATGAAGCCTTGATGCCACTCAACTAGAGAGATGAGCCTCAACCCACTTCCTTTCTTTTGGATAATAAAAATTACGGGAAACCCTCAAGAGCCCAACAACCCATTTAGAGCAGATCTTCAAAAAACAATAAACAATTTTTTTTAAAAAACCAACCGAACCATCATTAATTTGATCATGAATCTTAGAAATCATCTTCCCTTCACCCCATCTTTTCTTGACAGTGAAACAGGTAGACCGCTATACAGTTGGTAGTTCTGTGTCCATCTGAATTGCTTTCAAGTTCCTTATGCAGCGCCGCATTTAATTCCGGAACTTTCTGAACGAATTTGATAATACGTTGATATCAACATTGCCTTCTCAAAATTACTAGTTCCAACACTTTCCTGTTAGTTACCGTAAGAGCTTTGACAACAAACTAATTTGTAGGGGAACCGATCGAGGGAGTCAAGAACCAGGACTGCTGGTATCAAGGAATTGTCTACCACGACGGAGAATCTTGGGAACCTGACTACTGCACTGTATGCACTTGCGGAAAAGGAAAAACAAGCTGCTTAAAAAGGCCCAACTGCAATACAGGTTTAATATATAACACATAGTTATCATTGCAAATGTTTTCCCCATGAACTCTATTCTTACGCATCTATATTGCCAAACAGTCTGTGTTTAAAAATTACTCCAGTCATTTAAATAATTCGTAATAATGACAGGAGGGAATAGTTCCAAAAGTGTTTTTGCAAGTCAGATTATTCTTAATTTCTGGTTTCAGTGGATGGGGTAGAGCTACCAAGCGAGTATGAGGTGAGATAAAGCTATTATTTGAAACGCTATGGATACTTTTGTCTATGTTTTGGAAACCAGTACTGTTGATGGTCATCAATGTAACCTATCTGATGTTATATTGTTCTGTCATCAGCCAGGTATACACAACGGCGGTAGGAATAAAACGTCAGCACCATCTGCATCATCTAAGGTAAGTAATCAGTTAAAATGCTGCATATAAAACATAGGTACCTATAGTTCGTCGTAAACGGGAGAGAAGCATATGTTCAAAACTGTATATTTTTCGCCATGAAATTTTATGGATACCCGGTAGGAACAAAAATGCTGATCAGCTGCGTTGGTTAGGACAATTTAGCCCAAACAGCTGATTAAAGGGGAAAATAGGAGAAACCATCCTTGCACTCTCTTAAGAGGGCCAAAATATAATTATGACAACAAATAGTGGAATTTCTAACCACTTTCAAGATGTGAAGATGACAATTTTACAAAATTGATCATTTTAAGGAAAATTGCAAAGAGTCAACAATGTTGAGACAATAGTTAGTTTATCTTTTGGAAAACAAATCGATAGAACGATTGCAATTTTTGGACTAATTAGATATTCTTAAATATTAAGATTCGAGGAAACTTTCATGAGTCTAAACAGTACTTATACTGTCAGGGTGATTGCAGGCAAATTTGGATTTAATTCCTTCACTCCATATTTTTTCAGTAGTCTGGGAAATAATCAAATTAAACTTCCTCAACAGCATCCATTGTAGAGATAAGAATTGAATTCAAGCATGGAAAAAGCTTGCTAGTACAATACAAGGTAGGTGCATGCCAAAAAAAATAGCATGCAAGACGATTACTTGGGGTTAATCACTTGTTTTCATCGTGAATGAGAAGAGTATGAAATAGGAGTATATCGCGAATTCGCGATGTACCAACATAACATTGGATCATACAAGACAAATCAGAATCGAGTTTTAGAATTATGCTCCTCTACTTTGTATAGTTAATTACTATTATTAACAATCTCGTTAATTTCTAAACACTTAAACTTGATTTGAGTTACGTTTTTAGGGTGAATCCGGACGTCCAGGAGAAGAAGGAAGACCAGGGATACCTGGTGAACCAGGCGCGCCAGGTACTCCTGGAGTGCCAGGAAATCCTGGGCCCCCAGGTTCACCGGCTGATGTAAGTGAAGATCAAATCCTAATTTCTTGCTACAAATATTGACTATAAGTAACTAAATAAGCTAATGGACCAGACAATTTTACTTGATTTTCTCTCTGTTTTAATCAATGAAGGTGTCGACTTACTACCAACAACTAGCAGCTGCGAATGCGGGTAATGAAAAAGGGCCAGGGGGCTACCCTCCAGAGCCGTTTCATTATTTACAAGCCCAAGTGGGGCCAACAGGACCACGCGGAACACCAGGTTGGTTGTCAAAATTCTTCACAATTCTATAGAGGTAGGTAATGTTACACTGGACAGTGGTTGGTACTTAATCCTGTCATATGCAACCTCCGCGGTCAAATAGATCAGATTACTCTGTTAACCTCTGTAAAACAGTATGAATTCTACCGATTCAATCAACATTTGACCATCTTGTTCCATGGTGCAGTCTAATGGTCACGATCTCCATTGTAACGTAGCTTCATTTAGTTATTTTCACGAAGATTCCTTATTTTGTGACTCAAGAAATTCAGTGGCCTCATACGCTTCCCAGTTTACTGCAGCTGAACCCAATACAATAATCCGATCGAATTCATCATAAAGATACATATTTTTACTCATAGCCTGAGAGAGTTTCTCAAAAGGAAAAGGAAGCAAGCACACAGATAAGAAGGTATCGATGATACCCTTCATTCTTCGTGGGTGTGTTAATCATGCTTTATCCAGAATGATCAAACGACAACTTTTATATGCTTTCGGATTCTTACAGGCCCACCAGGTCCTCCCGGTCCGCAAGGGTTTCAAGGGATGAGAGGGGAAGCAGGAGAACCCGGTCCTCAAGGGATCCCCGGACCACCAGGCGACAGAGGCCCGCCAGGACTCCCAGGGAAAGACGTAAGCGATAACTAACTAAATACAAGAATATTCCAAAAAATAAGTTTCCCAACATTGTAAAAACATTAGAAACGCTTTTAAAAATCGTTTTCAAACGTGTTTATACTCGGTAACATTTAACCACTTCCATAACGATTTACCGTCATGAATTTTCATTTGTTTCTGAATTTCGAAGAACATCTCAGATTTGCAGTATGCCGGCAGTCTCGGTTGGTAGGAGATTGCTTTCGTGACAGCATTGAAAACCTCTTAAATCATTACCTATGAAAAATGTTCGGTAAAAAAAGGCAATCATGTAGAGAAAAAGTTGAATATGATTGAGTAAAAATACTTCCTTTTTTTAAGCGTTTTTCAATGTTTCACAACTAAGGGAAATTTGCGCTATGATCTGCAGTAGATTGGCTACATGATGGAATTGAAAAACTCTTGAATCTTCATGAAAAATGTCGGGAAGAAATTGCGATTATGTAGAAAAGTCGTTAAATGATTCTGAGTACCAGTTCATTTTTTTTTTTTTTCTTTTTTTTTTTTTTAATTTGAAAAGCGTTTTTTAATTTTTTACAATGCAGGGAAACTTATTTTTTGGGAAAACCTCGAAACAAAATTTACAAATGAGCAAAGCAATTGATTGTTTTCCCATTTTTGTTTTGGATTTCCTCATTCTTGAGAGGTGCAGATGTTTTAACATACTTGCTTGTCTACTAGGGGGTAGACAAGCAAAATGAAACATTTTTTTTTTTTTTTTTTTTCAAAAATTTCTCCAAAAAGGATTGAAGAAGCAATGCCAGCCGCACACAGCTTTTGAAAACTCGAGCATGAAAGGAAGAATACCCAAAATCACCTGTCAAAATTAAGATCTAAGTAATGGAATGTCACCTCCTCGTAAGCTACTTATTTTTATATTTACACAATAATTACTTTTCCATTTCAGGGTGCAACAGGTGTGGACGGAGATGCAGGGGCACCAGGAAGCCCGGGACCAACAGGATCTCGAGGTCTCCCTGGTATGCCAGGAACGCCTGGGATTAAGGGACATCGAGGCTATCCTGGTATAGACGGCGCTAAGGGAGAGATGGGCCTTCAAGGAGAGAAGGGTGCGCAAGGAGGAATTGGAGCAATGGGACCTCCTGGGCCTCCGGTATTAATTTCACTGATTTGACAAATTCAGTTGCACGAACAATACATTATAGCAGTTGGTTGTTAATGATTGTTTTTTATCATGGTGTAGGGCCCAGTGGGAGGAAGAGGTGAAAGAGGGCGTGAAGGGCCTCCAGGCCCGCCAGGAATAAGAGGGATCGATGGTGCGCCAGGACCACCAGGTGCTCCAGTAAGTTCAATTCAATCTGATACTGAATTTGGAAAAGTATACATTTCAATGCTCATATTGTACAAACTGCTAAGACGAAAACAATTTCACTTGTATGTAGGGAGAAGTTGGAAAACCAGGGCCTCCTGGGTTTCCAGGTGCACCTGGGAGCAAAGGAGATATTGGAGCACAGGGACCAAAAGGCAGCCAAGGCTCACAAGGACCCAGAGGTTTTTTCTACATTAAACAAATCTAATTATAGGCTTGAATTGGATCAGTTTTCTGGACTTCTTTATAATCACAGTTAATCAGAGAAGCGTATCAATCTAATATCCAAACAGAATAGAAGTTAAGTTAACTTAATAAATGGATAATAATATCAATGATGACTACACAGGTGAATCGGGAAGAGCTGGTGTACCTGGAGAAGCTGGAACTCCTGGTTTTCCTGGAAAAGACGGATCTCCTGGAGAGAAAGGGGCACCTGGAAGTCCAGGTGCTGTTGGCCCTCCTGGCTTTCCCGGCCCCCGAGGGATCCCAGGTGAAGTTGGTGTGCCAGGACCTCAAGGCTTGAAGGGTGAACAAGTAAGTCCAGTTTAAACCGTTGCAGTAGTACACTTGAAACAACTTGGATGAAGCAAACGTGACTTGTTGATATTGTTGATCAGGGTCTTCAAGGAGAAAGAGGATTTCCAGGGGAGGCAGGAATGAAAGGTGAAACGGGAGCCACAGGAGCAAGAGGGCTACCAGGTGCTGAAGGCCCTGAGGGGAAGAGAGGAAAACGCGGTGGTCCAGGTCCTCAAGGAGTTGCTGGACCACAGGGTGAACGTGGACAACCTGGCGAGAGAGGACTCCCTGGGCCTGATGGCCCACAGGGCCCTAAAGGTATTCTTTAACCTTTGAAGTAGACTATTAGCAATTTTGAGTGCATTACCAATTTAAATATTTCATTACATCAATTTTTTATGGTTCCAAAATATTGGCACGTTATTCGGCATTTAATGTGTGTATGTTTCATTCTTAAGAAACACACACCAGAGAAATGTCAGTATTTTCAAGTAGATGATCTAGCGTAACTTGTGATGAACATATTTATGATATTTCTAGGACAAACTGGAGACAAAGGACCACCAGGATTGATAGGGTTGAAGGGTGCAACTGGAGAGCCAGGAGCTCCTGGCAGTCCTGGGATACAAGTAAGTTGAAGAGTATCAATTTTAAATTATCTACGTGTAACGTTTAACTGAAAATGTCACTAACTCAAATTGTATATACACGAACATTTTTAAAAACTCTGAGTTATTCTTGAAGGGACACAGAGGGTTGACTGGACGGCCTGGCCTACCAGGGAAAATTGGAACACCTGGAGATAGGGGACCTCAAGGCAATGAGGGGAAACCAGGGGAACCTGGCCCGCAAGGTCATCAAGGACTTCCAGGTCCTTTAGGACCGCCTGGAGAGAAAGGAAATATGGTTCGTAATATTTACCAAAAATTGACTATTTTACAGTTTGTTTAAATGATCTATCTGTCATATGAATAAGATGTATGAATAGCGTACACATTTGTTAAAGTGGATGTAAATCTGTATTATGCTGTATCACAAAGATAATTTACTCAACTTCACTCTAGAATGAACTATTCCCTATCATACGTTCAGCCTTTGGTCTCCAATGCTTTGCCTCTGTTTTGCTACCTAATGACCGTCCTTTGGACAGGGTTTACATTGCAAAGATTACAAATAAACATGAATTTGGATTTAAATCAATAGTTATCAACTGATTTTGTTTGCAATTGTAGGGTGAACCGGGGAAAGATGGCGAGCCTGGGAAGCAAGGTGACATTGGACCGAGAGGTGACCCAGGAAAAGAAGGGAATCCAGGTTCTCAAGGTCCCCCAGGCCCACCAGGACAGAATGGCGAGAGAGGTCCTCCTGGTGTACCTGGCCCTACTGGATTCCAGGGTATCCCTGGAGTAGCTGGAAACCCTGGATTACCAGGAAAGGATGGGGAACCTGGGCAGGTTGGTCCACCTGGAACTCCAGGGGTGCAAGGCAATCGAGGGGAACGCGGGGCACCAGGAGAAAGAGGGTCGTTAGGACCACAAGGCCCACCAGGATTAAGAGGACCTCCTGGTGCGATGGGACTTGATGGTCCTCCAGGTAACGTCCAATCCTACATTTACTGGTAGCAATCTTACAAATAGGTCGAAATATTGAGTTGCTGACTAGTGGTTAAATGAACATTTTCACCAACGATTTACAGTTGAAGATTGAGTAGAATATTCAACATTGATTCAGCCAGAATATTCCAGTACAGAAGAAACTAGTTTCAAGTTATACTACATTATACACAATGTAATACTGGTATTTCTAATTTAGAATTGTAATCAAGGCTGAAAAAATAGTTTGATGAGAAAACAAGCAGAATTGCCTCAATCAGCAAACCCAGACCTACTTATCACTGAGCATGTGCTATATTGAAGGTTCTCCTGGGAGTAAGGGTGACAAAGGTCATCAAGGAGCCATGGGATTGGTGGGCTTACCAGGGACTAGAGGACTTCCAGGGCTGCCAGGTGGAAAAGGAGAACGAGGAGATGCAGGACCAGTAGGACCAGAAGGTCCTCCAGGTAAGCTAATACAACAGTTAGCTAATCCAATATTCAATCAGAGCATTATTTTTCCTTTTCTATTAATTTAATTTAATTTATACTTGTAAATACTGTTGTAATACTTGTATTGGTATTAAAGGGAGAAATGGGGAAAGAGGGCCACAAGGCGCAGTTGGACTGCAAGGACCCCCTGGAGAACCAGCTGAAAAGGGGGAACCTGGCCAAAGAGGACTTCCCGGAGAGAATGGGCTGCCTGGAAGCCCAGGAGACAGAGGTGCTCCTGGATCTCAAGGACCCCCAGGTTTTCCAGGTCCTCCAGGCATGGTAGGCCAACCAGGTCTCAAAGGCGAGAGAGGTTACTTTGGGCCAAAAGGAGTTCAGGGAAACCCTGGACCACCAGGTTAGTGTGAAACAAGTATAGACAAGCGATAGACAAGTGTAGACAATATAAGCAATATGGGTTTGAATGAATATCTTAACATGGTGACATCTAAAACAAGATTCAAATTTAACTTTTTCAGGTGCTACTGGAGAGCAAGGCCCTCCAGGGCTGATAGGACTACCAGGAGCCAAGGGAGTCAGAGGGGAACCTGGTGCCAAGGGTGATATTGGTTTCATGGGGGCACCAGGAAGACCTGGTGAACCAGGTCGAGTGGTAGGTTCAATAAATCAGGAATAAAAACCTAAGTTCGTTGATAATTATTATCAACGAACTTAGCTCAGCCTTGAAAGAAAAGCTAGATCAAGTTGTACGGTTACATAAAATACTTAAATTTATTTATGTAGTCACCAACATTTTCACCAAGCTTGTGACAATTTTTAGGGGGCCATTGGACCGACTGGGCCTGCAGGCCCTCCTGGTGTCCCAGGAATCAAGGGGAGTCAAGGAGATCATGGAAAAGCCGGATTTCCAGGTCCTCAAGGACTACCAGGCGCGCCAGGACTGGATGGTCCAAAAGGAGACACAGGATCTCCAGGTCCAAATGGACAAGTTGGTCCTATAGGCCCATCAGGACCCCCAGGCGAAAGAGGTTTGCCTGGAGTGTTTGGACCACCTGGAAGTCAAGGGCCAAGAGGCCTGAAAGGCTCTCAAGTATGTTGAACTCATTTGTTTTCATACAATTAATTGATCATTAAGTTGTTTTGATTCAAACCATCAGAAATCAAAATTGAGACGAGAAGTGCCAACAATTTTCAACAAGGAGAAAACACTAGCCAATAATGAATACATACATAACCAAATAAAGAATGAAAACTAATTAAGACACTTAGAACAACGTTATTCAATCAAATAATGAAAGATTTTAACTGAAAGAGTGCAACTCCATGATTTGAAATATTGTTGAGATGACTCTGGATTCTGAGTGAGCAGAAATGAATGATAATGTTATCTATTCCCAAGAAGGAAAGAGTTACAAAGCTAGTTCGATTTCAAGGGTTGGGGAACGACAGTAGAGTGTCAACAGTTAATTCAATAGAATAACATAATCTTCAGATAGTAAAATGAATTCATAGATTGTTAAAGATGATGATTGGCAATATTGATCTAACATTAACTTGATATTAATGAGAAATTTCAAATAGACAGTGCAAATCTATAACTATCCAAGTTAACATTTATTAACTAAAATTAATGAATTTTGTAAGGGAGAAATAGGAGCACCAGGGAAACCAGGAAATGAAGGAAAACCAGGAATACCTGGACCTCTGGGACCACCTGGCCCTGTTGGACCAGCAGGAGATCAAGGAGCGGAAGGACCACCAGGAAAATCCGGACCTCCCGGGATACCAGGGCGCCCAGGGGACAAAGGGCCAATTGGACAATCAGGACCTCCAGGACTTACAGGGCAACCCGGTCCACCGGTAGAAGTTGCACCATAAATGTCTTATGTCTGCTATCTAGAAAATAAGGCTCACTGAATCCAATTCAAATGCATGAGTTGTAATTGTACTTTAATTAACTTGTTTCTAAACAGGGACCAACTGGTAATCAAGGGCCCCCTGGGGTGGCAGGAGAACGAGGTCCTCAAGGGGAACCAGGACCACAAGGAGTCACAGGGCCCATAGTAAGTCAAACCCAAACGAAGTGTGAATTGAACAACTAGCCAACAAACAAGTAAAGATCATAGTAATGGTGTATTCTAGGGTCCTAGAGGAAAACCGGGTCCTCCAGGCATAGAAGGACAGAAAGGAGACAGAGGAGCTGATGGGAATCAAGGAGCCAAAGGTCATAGAGGACTAAACGGGCTTCAAGGACTACCTGGATTGGCAGTAAGTTATTGTAAATAATCATCTTCTATAATGGCTGTAATTGTAAAGGCGGAAACACGGTTTCTACTAAAAATATATCATATCGTGAAGATATTGCATTATACCATGGAAGACTAAATGAAACTGGTAGGACAAAAGCGAAATTTGAGCTCACTAAGCAATGCTGAATTAATTTTCTTTCTTTCTTTTCCACCTCCCCTTCCCCTACGCACTAGTATCTAATAAAATCCACACTAGAGAAGTGGCATTTCAGAGCAGGTCCATGGTTTTTAGCTCCACCTACTAGCACAACGTGGAAATCCCAACAACGAAGTATATTCTAGAATTTCTCTCAAAGCTCATTGTTTTTTCCCATCATTTTACAGCAACAGTTGAATTAACAGCTACGGATATCACAAACCAACAAAGGGGGTTTGAAAGATCTAACAATCTAACCCTTGAAACAGAGATTAATTTATACTAAACACATATTGAACAGTAAACTAATCAAAATGGCGATTATGTAACTTGTAACTTGTGGTACAGGGACCTCCTGGTGAGAAGGGCATGACAGGATTCCCAGGACAACAAGGCGCACCAGGAGAACCTGGTCCCAAAGGTAGGTACTAATGTAAAAAAGATCTTTCCATGTAGTTTTAAGACGAATTGAGTGGTTCCACTCAGCACTAAGCGCCTTACGATGAATGAAACCAATTGGCTCAAATTAGTGGATACAGGACTAATCACCTCGCCACATTGAAGAGTAAAGTTACAAGAAGGCGAAATATGGTTCCAAACCACTTCCCTGTCACACCATCTGCCAATAATAATCCTACCCATCACCATCTACCATTTTGACCCTTCATTCCCCGAATAATGACCCAAAACAACACATCCTTCCATGCACCAACTGCTGCTCCGATACGACTCCAATTCATAAAGCCCTGTCATGTCATTCAGGTTAACTATGTGCGTTGCAGGATAATCATCTATGTGCTCTAAACAGAAAACCTTCCAAACTCGTCATCTTCTTCCCAATGTGCGATTAAGTAAAAAAAAAAAAAAAAAAAAACGAATTACAATCCAACAATTACAGTGTACTAATGAATCAGACAAAAAATTGAAAAAACACGAAAGACTCAATCAAATCTGAAACTCGAAGTTTGTTTCTATCTATTTGTGTATGTACGTCAACATAGGTCAGCACTTAACATACCTAAATCACAACTAACAATTCACAGTGAAATAATGTATTTCTGGCGACTTGACGAGGACTGAGCTCGCACTTTTTGAAACGAAAGTTTAATTGTTCTATCAGGGAAGGCGCTTTTAGGTATCAGGGAGAATGTGCAAGTTGTATATGTATTTTTTTGTGGGGAATAAGTGAAAGGCACCATAGTGAGGATGATAATGATCTTATTGATTTTTCCAGGACCTCCAGGGCGGGATGGAAGCCCAGGTCCCCCGGGCTACTCAGGATCTCCAGGTCCCAAAGGTCCTCCCGGTGAACCAGGGAACCCAGGACAACCAGGTATTCAAGGACCCCCTGGGCAGCCAGGGCCACCCGGGGAACAACTAGGCTATGATGCGGCTGCTCTAGCAGCTATTTTGTCTCAAGGTCAAACTAAGGTAGGTGTTGTGAGCTTCCTCGCTCAATCATGTTAGAGTTTGTTTCCCAATAAAACAGACAGCCCATGTCCGTTGCTAGAACCTTACCACCCCTTCTACCATCTTGAGGGAGAAGGGTTTTACCCCTCAGGGAGGGTGTATAGACTGAGTACATATAAACAGCAGTTCACCAGCTTCAAGCCATTCCACGTACAAAATCAACTTGTCTTATGGATCTCTTCCTCGCCTACCACTCAATCATCAGGGCCTCAGTAGTTATAAATTGAGAATACCTTCCTCACAGAATATCTAATTCGCCTAACAGTCCAAGGTGTATTACTTTCCTTAATGCACCTCGAGTACCTATGGGTTTACCAGCCCAAAACACTCAAATGCATCTTCCACAGCTGATCTTACTGTATTCAACTACGTACAAAACTCTGCTACTAGTTAAATTCGCTCAATTCAGCCAGTTCACCAAGTCGCAACAGTAGGTAAACATACAATTAGTTAATAGCAAAACAATGACAGTGTGTAGCTATCACCATGAGCTTTCAACACTAAAGTGAAATTGTCAAAAAAGGATTGTAACTTGCAAATTAAATGTGAAATTCCACAAAACAAGCATATTTATGATGACAATAGCTTACGTCAATTGGCCTTTAGTCAAAGATAACTTGCAAATTCGGGCTGTCTCTAATTTTTGTGCTACTATTTCATGCGCTGAATCTACAGTAAAAAATGAATAAAAGAACAGAACAGCAAGAACAAAATTAAATTTGAATTGAATTTTTATTGTTCTTGAATGTTCAGGGACCAGATTTCATTGCCAGCGACGAGCCAATAAGGATGTTTGGAAAACAAATCAAAGACGAAGACAAGAAAAAACTCTTATTAAAAGCGTATGAATCTCTGAAAGCTAGTTACGACAGATTCATCCGACCTGACGGCACCAAATTGGCACCAGCAAGATCTTGTAGGGATTTGGCAGTAGCTCATCCGACTTTTGATTCAGGTAAATATGAACATCTGGTGATCATTGGAACGAAGCGCACTAGTGGAATTAAGGATAAATAATGACTTAATGTTTCTATTTCTATAGGAGAATATTGGCTGGATCCGAATGACGGCGACATAAAAGATGCGATTTTGGTTTACTGCGATATACCGAACAGAATTACTTGCATCTACCCACAACCAAATGTGACTTCTGAAATAAATTATATTGGCAATGCTCAAGAGCTTTGGTTGTCAGAAATGGATGAGGGAATGAAGGTATATGATTTTATCACCCCGTTCCTAAAATGTAACTATCCCCTCTGTTCTCTAAGTTGAATTCATAATTCAAATCATCTAAGTAGGAAGAAACGCAGTAATTTTAGGAGGATGGGTTTGATAAAAAAATATAAAAGATAAATACTTGGATTTCTCTCGATACCTGCTACTTGGAACGACTTAGTGCTGGTAAACGTTACATAACAAATGAATTTTTGATTCTCAAAACAAGTTCCCTGATTTCTTCCAATTTTCAGGTTTCCTACAAAGCTGACGGCAATCAAATAGGATTTCTACAGCTCCTCTCAGTATCAGCCACGCAGAATATAACGTACCACTGCCTGGACTCCACAGCCTACTTTGATATGAACCTCAAATCCTATCGCAAGGGATTGAAACTGTTAGGATGGAACGATGCAGAGATAATGCCAAAAGGTCACAAGCGACTACGATACGATATTATGGAAGACGGGTGTAGAGTGAGTGAAAAATGTATAATTCCTATATACAAGCCGAGTTAACTTTTGAATAGATTTGAACAAGAACCCAGTGCACACAATAAGACAATCCCCTACTGATTTCCCACTGCTAAGGATTCAATAGCTTAGAATCTTGAAGAACTAGTCAGGGATGGACAATTATTGAACGCTAACTCCCTTGTGAAGACAAGAGCTGACGATTCCCTAACCAGATTCTTTCAAGATGTTCCAATCCATGAAAGTGAGAACTATAATAACCCTTTTTGGGATCTGGAATGAACACACTAACAAGGGTTTTCAGCCCTCAAATACATCACATGTTACAACAAAACCAATAATCATCATCTGTATAGGGTAATGTGTGCATTTGTACTGTAGCCACCACTGGCGAGTTCTAAAATCTTATTGGCATTTGGATTCAGCATAAATGAAATTTATCATGTAGATGGTAACTGACTACATGACACTGCTTATCACGTTCAACTAGCTCTCACTAAAATAATAAATACTTGAAGATTCTAAAACCAAATCATGTATAGATAAAGCGGCTTATTAACGAACTTATGAATTTGTTTCAGGCCAAAAATGGACAATGGAAGAAAACAGTTCTATCGTATTCCACGGATAAACCATCAAGACTTCCAATCGTCGATGTAGCGATGAGAGATATAGGAAATCCGAAACAGAAGTTCAAAATTGAAATCGGCCCAGCGTGTTTCCAGTAAAACACTTGAGCAATAGACGCTTGGGATACCAATGTCTATATTAGTACCTACTGACTGAAAACATTGAAATAAGTAGTAATTTATAGCGAAGCATTTACTTTTTACAATATAATAATAATACTTTTTGCAATAAATTAATTTTTTAAACCATCGGTGGTGACTCACTGTACATCCTGCCTAAGCCATCTGAAACTGTAACTCATAAATCAAGAGATGAGAAACTAAAAGAACCATCGAGTCCCTTGGTACCTCCAAAAATGTCTATGCCGATTTGAGCAAAACGTTATAGAAACATTTGAGAATAAAACACTTGATTTCTGAATTCAATTAGATCAATATGCTTTTCAATACACTTCGACAACCCTAGAAATTTGGGTGGGTTCAGCAATCAAAGACTATTTTATAAATAAATTTATTACTAACGTATCAGAAAACTATGTGTTCCACACTATCAGATTGCAGCTGAGTTGTGTGAGAACAAATTGAAACTAAAAAATTAGTTTACATTAGGCTCCGGCAGACGACGAGGCAGTATATTTTGCTAGTGGAGGCAACTCTAGTTTGAATGGAAGAGGTTTTCTTCTCGTTCCGACGTCCCAAGCTCGCCAGAGGGCATCACAGCAGGCCATGTTCTGCGCCGTTTCGGCACTTTCTCCAAAACCTAGCGAGCATTGATTCCATTAACTTAAATCAGCAAGTTTAACTGCACACAACTTTACTTTAGCTAACTATTCATAAAGAGTAAGAGAAGGTAGGATCAGCTTGAAATCTTCCTTATCTACGCAAGTTTGGTATCATCTACTCCGTTATCACAATTTGGAAAAGGCTATTATAAGAGAGGTGTCTCAAACCTTTCGGGTTATTAACCAAGCAATACAAAATGCGTACAATCATATCTGACGTTCTACTAGGTAATAGAATAAGCCTTACCTCGTCCTATCATGATTTTGTTGGAGTATATCCCAACATCGTAACTTGCGAGGATGGTGTTTCGCCCAATTACAGAGATAAGGCGAGGCTCTAGCGCCTGCTGTCCACTAGCACTCAAGTGATCCTTGAGTTCGTTCATAGGGTCTTCTGGCGTGCAGAATTTAGTCAAATCTTGGCCAACGAGTTGAGCGACCACCAGATCTCGTATGAGCGCGCAAGCTTTGTCCTCTCCACTACTGATCGCCAAAGCCTGAATCACACTTTTGAAACATCGCACTAGCACGTCTTCGGCAATGGGAAAGTCCTAAGAACACAAAACATCCAAACTTGCTAATGCACACATAATAAACGCAATTTTGAACACAGGTTCACCAAAAAAGGTAATTTTCAGGCGCCACAGAAAAAACCATCGATCTATGTTTTTTTGGGTGACGAATCCCAAATCTAAACTCCGTTTTTTTGGGACAGGTCCACATTTTCGAGATATAGGCAATTTTGCCACTTCATTCTCCAGCGATTAAAACTTCAATTAAGTACATGACGTGAAATCAGAGGTATTATAAGTAAATGATCAATCTCGTCTTTAAAGTATGGACTGATGAAGTAGTATCATTACTTGCATGACAGTCGTGGAATATCTCATGAATGTCTTCACTAGAAATGATGTTACGAGTCATTGTAATTCAAGAAGTCAAAAAGATCTATTTGAATGAAGAGCTCAAATTCGGTCTCATAAATTTGCGTTCATTTATTTCTAAATTAATTTATTTCATGAATGATATTTTTAGATTCAATGATAAATAAACTTGGAGCTTACGGCACATAAGATGAGATCTCCCATTCCCAATTCCTTCGAGATGTACGCTAGTGTTTCATCACTGACTAAGTGAGCTTTGATATTCCTGAAAGAGTAATGTAGTGTAAGTTATTTTTAAAAAATTATTTCAGTCACAGATTTGATGATAATAGTGTAGGTATAGTCATGAAGCACAATATAACAGATTGACTGTTTTGTGACATATGTTACGACTAACGATAATAACATTAAAATTATGAATTAATATTACAAGTAATGATAATAATAATTGATAATTCATTTGAAAAATGCTCGCCTACTTCTCACATTTCTCACCCTCAGTATCTGACCCAAGCTGAACCCAGAAAAATCTGTCCTGGTCTGCTTCACTCTCAAAAGAAACGTTAACACCCCAAACCTCCAGCTCCAAGGCCAGACAGTTAATCCCAAGGAATCTGTAAGATACCTAGGTCTTACTCTAGACAAAAAGCTTACATGGGCCCCCCATATTAGTGAAACGGTCACCAGAATACGCTGTAGAGCTCGGCCAGCTACGCTATCTTCTTAGCTCACCTCACCCGCCTTTAGACCTCAAGAGATTGTTGTACACTTCTCTAGTCAGACCTCTGTGGCGATATGGAGTTCGGGATCAGCTACACAAATCCGAAGGATCCAAACAACACAGAACCGAGCCATTCGACTGATGACGGGCTGCCCTTGGTTTGTCAGAAACGTCTGCCTACACGATGATTTGAATCTCCCATGGGTTAATGAAGTCCTGAAGACTGGATACACCCAACTTGCCTCCCGAATCATGTCCCATCCTAGCTCTCTCGTGAGAGGAATCCTTGAGGAGCCCCGGCCAGCACTAACATCACGCCGTCTTAAAAGAAAATGGCATTCGGACCTGCTTTAACCGCCTGGTGAATCTATGAAAGTATAACCCCCAGCTTATCTAGATAGTACAGCATTACACATAATCTCTATTTAAAAAAAAACACTCATTGCACTAATAAGCCTCATTGTTTCAGCTACCAAAGGGTAGACTGATTTCTTCATGTTACGTGTTATTTATTTATTATATTACTACGTTATATTGTGCATACTTGATAGTGGCAATCCACAAAAAGTAAATAAATTAAAAAAAAAAAAAAAAAAAAAAAAAAAAAGTATCTGACCACCCAAGAGTATTGAAAATCAAGGAGAATTTAGACATACCTCTAGTAACGCGGGAGTATAATTAAATTATTAAAACTGTTAATAAACAGAAATAACGTTATCATTCACCATCACATTTATACAGTTTAAATCACAACAGATCTTAAACGTTGTATTAAGCAATAATTTATTCTTAAATAATGATTGTGAGCAACAGGTTGTGGCTACTAAAATGTAGAAATATGTTCCTTAATGTACTTACTTACCTTATGTACTTTTTTGGTAACTTGGGCAGTGTCGAAGACAAATATTGTTCTACATAAAGATTGATGAGGCGATCCCCTTCAACGGCCATTTTTGCATTATCTTGAATTTCAAATCCAGGTTCTATCCCAACTTCTTGTTGTTCCTGTTCCTGCAAGATTATGTAGGATTTATCGAGCAAAGCTTGTTTCAGAGCATCTTTGTCGAAGTTCTCTTGAAGCCGCTGCCCAAACGCGTACAGTTCGGCGTCATAGTTCCTAAAAAATATGTAGTTGGAAGATTATTTTCAATTTTGCAGACAGAAAATGTTTTAAATCTCAATTCGCTTTGAATGATATTTACAATCAATCATTCACGTAACAAAAGACGGAAGAGGTTATCACGAAAAACACTCTTAACCATATAACATAGGTGTTACTGTTATGCTCAGTGATCGCCAGATCACAAAAAGGTGTCAGAATTTCAGGTGAAACTCTCACCATGGAAAAAATTTGAAGATGGATCTGTTTAATTCTATCAAGGAGGAATGGCAAACATTTCAATTTACTGGCTCGTTGAGATGAAATAAAATATATATTATAAACTTCTCTAGTATTTAGACCGTGATAGTTCTTAGACCATACACAGAGAAGTTCATTCGGTTGCACTCAGTCACACCAAACCCACAGCAAACCAGTTTTGAAATTGTAACGAACCAACTGACGAAGTAGAAGTATATTGATCGAATTCTACGCACTTAGTTACCGAAGGAAGACATATGTTTTAACTTATCTATTGTATATTGTTGAAATACAATGAAATAGAATGCGAGAAGTCACATAGTCTTAAGAACTTGGCGTCCCTGAACAACCCAAGAAGTCGTACATCTATGGAAAAGCTACAAATTGAACAACACCAAACTGGTGACTGATGCACTACTCTGACAAATAGATTCAATCAGGGAATGATTCCAACGTAATGCATTGTAATCAAAATTGTGACATAACCTGGGGCACGTTTAGAGCCTCAAGTCAAACTGGCAAGGGATAATAGACAAATTTCCTAATAGCAGAATGATTAAAGAAACTTAGAAAACAACTGGAAACCTTATTCCTTAAGGAGCTTGGCCAGAAGTGTTCAACATGGTTTCAGAAGTAGGCCATTATGAGTGCAGTTGGCTGATTCTTGTGATTCTGTAGCGCACACCACCCGTAGAATTTGTGCCCATTGTGAAGAGACTTATTAGTCTTTAAGACAATGATAGAAACAAGCCCTGATCTCTATCGTCTAGCCACTATCCTATCATACAATGAAGAGCTAAAAGAATGATGTCAAAAAACTGACAGTCAAACCATGATAAATAACTGCTCTACCCAATCAATAAACTATACTGAAGTTACTATGATGTGGAACATTTGTTGGTAGGACACACCAGAAGGGAATTTACTGTCTCGATAGATGAAGTAAAATTATTACAGTTATTGGATGCAGTTATTTGAACTTACCACTCGGCAAAAGTGTTTCGTGGAGCAGGAGCCTCAGGTCCCATCTTCTTTTTGCGAGCGTGTAGAATTTTCAGCGTTGGAGCAACCCATCGATGAAAATTCCGGGAACCTAAACAGGCAAAGGAAACAATATGTACAAGAATGCACATTTATTATGTGCATAAAAACACAACATGACAACATGTAACATATAGTACCATTGTAACATGTAGATTAAGGAACAGAAAATGTAGGTGAAGGCAGTTCCTAATGAGGAATAAGCTTTTTTTCGAAAGCAGTTCCACAGAAAATAAATGGAAACATTAGTCAGATGGATGGAATCGCTTCCAGAAACTTTAAATAATTTAACGAAAATGAGGGAGTCGGAAAAACTTGAGCTAATTGGACGGGAGAAGTCGAAAGTGTTATCTGCTTGAATGTTTTTTAATCCTTCTGAAAGCAGTAAACTGTTAGTACAGTGTATTACAATTGATTTTTTCCATCGTATCAAGTAAGAAATGATTGTGATAAATTTATTATAAAAGCTGAACATCCTTGCAGTCCCAGTGGGAGATTCACCGCAACTGTGAAGTCACTAAGGTTGTAGGGACTCATAGTCTGACCACTGCTTATTCCAACCGTACGTTACATTTCTTCAAATCTTCTCCAAAGCTTTTATCCCGAGTTGATATTTGTAGCTATTTTACAGAACGGCAGGGTTGAATTCAAAATCAAAAATGATTTTTAAAAACACCATGAGTCGGAATGTGTATTCTGCGTATTAAAAATACTTTTATCGCTAAAAGAGGCGAGAAAATCATTCCATAATACATGGCATGGTATCGATATATTATCCTATATAAACATCGATACAGTCTGATAAGAGGAAGGGGTTACCTATTCTCGACTTCAGCCCTATATTCTTTACTGGGTTGGGCGTTAGTTTGACTAGGATTTACCCAGATGGGAGGTTGATCATCGCTGTTATCATGAGAGTCCGAACATCAACGATGAACACTGATAGTAACGTCCTACCCTTGCGAAAGGGGAGGAAAATGTACCACTAGTATCTGCAGCTAGAAAGAAATTAACTTCAAATGGAAAACAACACAACTGAATTATATACACCTCGCCCCACCGGATCCACACACTAATGTTTTATTCGTAATACCTAGTAGGTACCAGTAAGATGGAATTTATGTAGCCGACATGTATGTAAACGACACGTTTTCAAAGTGTCTGCCAAAACAGGCACAATTCTGATCTGAATCAAGAAAGAGGACGTGAACGTTGACTATGAGAAAGACGCACGATTTCCATCGCCGGCAACTGCTTATAGCGTAGGAAACACAGTACATAAATTAATCAAGCTCATTATAACGAAACGTAATCTACACATTTTAATAAAAAGGAAGTGGTTTTGGTTGGAACTTACTATGAACAGCTCCAGTTGTGGGTATTGTCGACACTAAACATCTTAAGCGGCGAACAACAATCATATCTGAATTCTAAATATGTGCGATGCAACCTAAATATATATCATAGACTCTAAATGATCATAGGTACAACTCGAGCAATTAAAGAAAATATTTTAGCAATTAGAAATAAACGGAAAAAATCCGCTCCTTCACATGTACGGTTGATAAATGATTATTTTTATCATATCATTGGTTGGTTGATTGGTGTTTCTTTTCTTGACCGTAGCTTTGGCTATGTAGTCACCGTTGCTGTTGTCTTCTTTTACATACCCATTCTGTTATTGCTTTGCCTATTCTGTCATTACCTCCTTTTTGTCCTTTTCTTTCCGCCTTTTCAGTTTTGTCGTTTTATTTATTGTTTGTTATATCATAAGCATCCATATTATTATATACAATCCATGGTGAGGATGGAATTCAGATTTACAATCCCAACTTGTTCACCGACTGGTTAAAAAGCCCTGGATCTTCTGACGCACTTTCCATCTCCCACCACTCACCTTCCCACCCACACGACATTAAATGTTGCCTTTTTCTAATAAAACAGGGTATTACACCTCAGAGAAACCTTCATTACCAACCTAATTTTTGTGGAAATATACTAAGTTTGTTCTACAAACTCTGTTTTTCTTGATGAGGATTCTCTCTATAATTTACGTTGGAAAGTCTCAAGGTAACGGCACGTTTGATTTAACTCGTGGTTCCATACAACCGATAGCCCTCCTTCTTCTTCATGAACCTACAGGTTACTTTTAGATCCATGCCTTTGTCAGCCGAGAAATGAAGGGGTTGACAGAAATGAGAGAACACACACACTCAGACGGTACGCGTGCTTTTGATAACGTGAAGTTTTATGTTTATTTTTACTTTCTGAACTAATTTATTGAGCTGATTTTGTTCCTCGAATTTCGTTAAAGGTTGTAAACAGAAACAACTGCCCTGTACGGAAAATGGTGTGAAGTCGTAGTGAATTCGAGTTTATTTCTTATCGTATAGTTTGCCTTACAAGTGGGATCGTGCTGTTATCCAGGGTGTAAGAAAATCGTGCTTTTCATCCCATAAATAACGACTATACGGAAAATACGATTGCAAATGCCTATAATCCTTATGGTTGGGCTGCCTTCTACTGGCAAGTCCACGCGAGCTCTACAGATGAAGGATTTTCTTGAGAACGACGGCACAGTGGTCAATTTGATTTCAGAAAATGACATTTTAAAAAGCAGAAATATTGACAAGAACAAATTCTTCTTTGGTGAGTAACTGTTTTACAGAAGGTAATGGTAACGCAAAAATAATGCGTTAAGACGAGAAAGCCGTCAGAAACGAGTAGCGATTGGTAACATTACATGACAACAACTACCTACCCTCGTAATTCTCCAGTTGTTTAATATCCCTTGTTCATTGGTTTATTGAGCTTATAAGAAAGAAAGGTGTCTTCCACAAACAGTATCCTTGTATGTGTAACATTAATTCCCATCTTTTCATATTTGCAGATTCGCAAAAAGAGAAAGAAATTCGAGGTTTCCTCAAATCAGAAGCCTTGAGGCTGTTAGGGAAGGACAACGTTGTGATACTAGATGCAGGAAACTATATTAAAGGTATGTAAGTTTTTTATTCCAAAATAGTCATGATGAGTTTAGTTTTGAAAATCTCGTTTTTTAATTATTTTAAAGGAGAATCGTGTAATAGTATTGTGTACGACAAGTTGCAAAACACCATGAACAAAAGTTGGTAGGAACCTACTCGGCTGAAGTAGAGAATAGGTGACCCCTTCCGCTGTATCGATGCGTATGTAGGTTAATAAATCGATACCACTGCCATGTATTGTGGAATGATTTTCACCAGCGTTATAGCGACAAAAGTATTTTTATTACGTAGAGACACAAGTGTTACACATTCTGATCTATTTGTCTAACTGATCTAAACGGATTGATGTAACATTTTTTTATTTTTGAAATGCGAGCGAAGCGAGCATCCAGATCAGAAAAACTAGACAGAACACACATCGAAAACGTGGACCTATATCGATAGGAGACATCGGGTTTTTCAATATGGCGACGGTCTTATCAGGAGGGGGTAACCTATTCTCGACTTCTACCACTTACACTTATTGACCTCAGATTCGATATTTGAAAGTTGATGCTTATATAGTACAATGTTGGTGTACTATTTAAGGCCAGAAATAGCCGTTTTTTAGTATTGATCAATTAGTATCTTCTTAAGCTACTTGAATGCATACCTACTAGAATGTGGTTCACTGGTTACAACGGAAAGCTCCGGGCCTAATCCTCTCTAAACAGTATTGTTTGCTGGGCTAATTCGTGGCTGATTTTTACACACTGGACGCTGTTCAGAGAATGGTTTGCACTTGATGGTGTGACAGTGTACATGGAACACACACAGTACTTGGCGTGCAGTGGCGCCATGTTGAGATTCTATTCCGCGTTGCAACCATTTGATCTTACATGAAAACCGTAACAACACTGATGACTGGCCATCTTCCAGACAATTGTGATTTGTTCAAGATCATAACTCAATCATACTTTAGGCAGGTGATCTTGCTCGAGGATGGCATTGGGGAGCCTTGTCATTGCTGTATAATCCATACTCAGCCTGCCCTGTTTTCCATACCTTTGCAGTTTGTCAAATCATCTTGTGTGACGTATTCCTCACTTCTTGAATGTTAAGAAACAAAGTCTCCTCTACATTCTTTCTTTGTAGATAGTTGCTCTCGAATAACAAGTGCCGATGTGAGAGTTCAACTGCTGCATCCCGATTTTCATGTTTTGAATCATCAATGGTTCATGTATTGCAACGAAACTATGAACTGTTGACTGTTTGAATTGTACATCCTCATTGTCGTGTTTTCCCAAACATAGGCATCCATATTAAAATAAGGAATCTACATTGCGTACCATGACTTGTTAAAAGTTAATTGCTTATTGCTGTTTTTATCTTGGTCCAGGTTATAGGTACGAGTTATACTGTGCTACGAAAAACTACAAAACCACTCAACTAACAGTTGAATGCGTTGTCGACAAGGAGATGAGTTGGACTTGGAATGAAAACCGTATAGAGGAGAAGGAAAAATATACGCGTGAAGCATTTGATGCTTTGCACCTTCGGTATGAGGGTCCAGATTCGCGTAACAGGTAAGTTTTGTACTGACTAAGATGTTGATAACGTTTTTCAACAAAAGTGAAGAGTGCTTTTCTAACGTAAGGGCTCATAACCATATTCTTTTAATGTAAATTGATGAGATAGAACAGAGAGTGTCTACAACGAAAATACTAAGTACAATTTTTGAATGTTACGTGGTATGAAGATTCTTGTGTGCTGCCGAACCACTGGCTAGAATAGAGAGCCCTCAGCCTTTCCCACTCGCGATTCTGCCTCACTAGAAGGACATACCTTCCTGACCTTTGGGATTTACAAGCTTCTTTCTAAATCAACATTATCTTGAACAACACACAAAATTTGCAACCCATTTTATAACTTCAATACATTGGGCTGAAAATTCGGTTTCGTCACCCTCCTTGTGAAAAAAGACAATTTGGTTTCTCCATTTTGTTGTAAATTGGCAGTATTCTTTTAAGCTCAGAATTTTGTATTCTAGAACGCAACGTTCTTACAATTAGCGGTCTATTGTAATTTCGCTTCAAGTTCTGCAAGTAATAAATTAAAAGTAATACAAATAAAGCATAAAACCTTACCGACTCACTCAAGTTGGTAGTTTATTTGTTGTTCTAGGTGGGACTCGCCGTTGATATGCCTTCAAAGTTCTGAGCCGCTCAATAAGGAAGCTATCAAAGATGCGCTTTTTTCTAGGAAACCAGCTCCTCCTAACCAATCGACTCAGTCGGTAAGAATCTAGTATTATCTGTTGTGTTTTATAAGCTGAGACATTCCAAACGAAATCGTATTCTTACAGATACTGTATTTACTCTTTCAGACACCACTCTCTTCGTCGGATTACCTATATGAGCTGGATAAAATAACCCGTGACATTGTGAACGTGAGTATTTGTGGTTTATCAGTGCAAAAGTGGTGGAGGTATAAGTTTTGCAAGGAATTTATAATAGGAATGCATAAAGCATTCCTTTGGAGCATCATGAACAGAAAAAAATACGCGTTACCTAGAAGTGGTGGTTGCTTCAATCCATTTTTGGAAAAATAAAAATATGAATTCAATTCATGGGGGTTTTTGCTGTAGTGCAACATCGTACCGGCAATTGATTTACCTTTATGTTGTTAACATCCCCATAATCCGAGGTTGAACTGTATGATCCATTATTTGATTCATTGCAGGATATTCTAGCGGCAAAGAAATCTGGAGCATCCGATACACCCCGAGTTCTCCCAGCTCACCCTGACTGTGACATCAACTGTTTCCCAGACAATCTGACTTCGATACAGCTGACCAAACTGCGACGTCAGTTCCTCAACTACTCGAAGCTCCATCCTCCATCTTCTCAGGCTGCTGACCCAAGCAAAATGGCCGGCCTCTTCGTTCAATTCCTCAATACATCTCTCAGCGAAGCTACATGATACTCCGTGCTGAATCGTGGTTATATCCTTTTATTTTTCTCAAATTTGATTGCCATGATGACTATTTGTTTCTAAATGATGAAACTGGAATATGGGGGTACTGAAAGCAACCGGAAGACTTCAGGGACTGAAACGCTTTTTAACTGAAAAATGAACGATGAATGTACTGTATGATAAAAAAGAAAAACTGTTGTGGCGGTTTCCCGATTAATTCTAAGTTAATCTTTGATGTTGGAAACGTGGATGGAGGGGAAAATGATTAATAATTTTGATGGGGATGTGCTTTTGTAGTGGTGGCCCATTAGATACGATGATTCACTGTTAGTTGCAGGTGTCTTAACATTCTCGTCATTAGGCACCAACACGTCGAAATGTTACTGACAATTCAGACTATATTTTTGAAAATGTAACATTATTCAGATCTAGATCTGGGAATGTAAGAAATTTAAGCTATTGCGTCCCAGATCAAATGTCATACACTTTGGTTGGCTGGGGTCGAAAGAAGAGCATAGAGCATGGATGGCAAAACGGCTTCGTAGCTGCCTACTGTAGAATACTTGCAACGTTTCGCATTGTAAATCATTTCACAAATGTTTAAGTCTAATTCAACCTGCTTACTTCAAATTAGTATTACAAAACTAAGCTGACTTGATCCTGGTTCATAAACCTCATCTTGTATTGTATACATTTTTATTATTATCCTCCTATTTTACAATTATTAAAGTTATATATGCCGTACGGCGAAAAAAAATGTACGCGCATCCTTGTAAGATGAAGTTATGTATGACACCACTAGATCTGGCGTTTATCTTCCTAGTAACTCCTGTAACAACACGATGGTGAACAACTAATGATTTCGATTAATTTATGCGTAAATTAAATGCGATTTTCAATTGAGAACTGCCAGTGTTGATTACTTCACATCCGCTACCTACCTTAATACTATGAAAATGTCAACTTGCAGCATTCTTTGAGATCTGACGTAACCAAACTCCAAAAATCAAAACTAGCCTTCCAAAAACTACCAATCCAATTTTATTACCTACATTTATGGCACATATTAGTAGTAAGAACTTCTTTGCTCTGTCGCTAATTTTTTCAATTTTCCGAAATTGTCGTTCTGATTTTACATTAAAAAATTGTGCTATTAGAAGCGTTATTTGACCTTGAAATGGGCAATTTATATTTAGGCAATAAATAGTGTGATTTTAACCCCATATCAGTGTAGGAAAGGTGTAATGTGTTTTCCCTCAAGAATATTAGTAAAAGTTCCAACTTAAATTTTACAACATGTGCAGTGATTTGAGCACCAAGAGCAAAATTATTTGTAGACAGAAACATGGAATAATAGGTACCTATTGCGATAATATTGATTTAGGTCCAGTATCTAGAATGGGTGGCAGGGGTTACCACTAGATTTTCGAAAAAAAAAGTGTAACCGGAATATAAGTTATCCCCCCTGTCCATTCTCTGAATGGTGGGTTACCCCTTTTGTTTTGAAGGGGTAATGTCTCTGAATGGCTAGGGCAGCTGGACGAAAGGAAGATGACGCCATATGGAACTGTTTGATGGCCTGGAGGCATTTGATGGGAACCCAATGAAAAACATGAACACAATAAACGATACCCCCAAATGTATTAAATAGGAATTCTGGAACACAGAAAAGGAATGCCAGACTTGTATTTGTATGATTGGATGTTCTTTTCATGATCAGTACGATGGAAACAGCAAAAAATAATGTACGATGGGGATCTATCATTCGTTGGTAGAACTTCCCGCAGCTTTGGCTCTGGGAACACAGGTTCCTCTGACAAGTGTGGGAGGTACCTACAATTTGAACGCAGCCATAACAACATCTCTTGACTTCGTTAATATATTTCCTCTATGTGTAACAAACCCAAAATGACTTAATTTAGTTACTCATTATGAAATGAAAGGAGCTCGGGTGGAGATACTATTGACAAGGAAGAATTGAACTGTCCCAAGCTCCTGACAACACCAGGGGATAACCCTGTCCTTACCCTGCCCCACGATTTAATTAAGCTTCGAAGGTTGACACTATCTACCTCCTGGGGGTGCTACTATTTCTAGGACCTACCTCTATTAACTATAAATCGTCCTTAAGAGTGTTAGTGTTGATAAATCAGACACTACTTTTGATGAGACATCATAAAGCCGTTGAATGGGTAAAACATTTACCCCAAAGCAGGGTTAACTACTCTTCCATTAATCATTCAACTTGTTTTTGGGCACAAAAAGAGGAGAGTTCAATTTCCATGTAAATTCTAATCGATATCATTTTTAAAAGTGTTGGCATTGAAGGCAATGCAATGTAAGGCGAGTCAGGACAGCCAATACTAGAGGGTGAGTGGTTCGTTATCACAATCTAGCAGCAAAACTAGGTGACAGTGGACTAGTTACTCCTTTCAAGGGCTGAGATGGTACTCTTGCAACACCCAGAGGACACCTCTAAAGCTAAAAAGCTTCAGGTTCGTGCACATGCCTAGCAGTTTCACAAAACGGGAAGGTGGGATCCATCAAAGGTGTCAGAGCCCCATAGAGTCAAGAAGGTTAAAAACAAACTTAGTGGATAATTGGTGTGTATAAAATATTTCAACTCACTAAAGAGATCAAAATGCTTTGATTAGATACATTGGTAAATTCATAAGCTTCATTATACCTTCTTATAAGATCCCACATATAAAAATCTGGGCTTGGTGATGGTTGGATGTGTCACGATCCAGTCTCACTTGCACACAGAAGGGGACGTCCAAGTTGCTCAGGAACGGAATAGGTGGTACGTAATTTGTAATACGAGGAGGTGATAGGATGTTATAGCCCCTTCAATGGACTGAATGCGGACAACGCCCGCAATACCCAGAAGATGTCCTTGACACTTGAAGGCGTCTGGTGTATCTCCCGAGGCGGCAAATTCAAGAATCGGGAAGGATAAACTAACCTTAACCATCACAAATTGAAAGAAGCTCATGTAAAATTCGAGTACCTAATCTGAAATAGGTCCAACATCGGAAAAAAACGAAAGACGAGGTTACTGTCAATTTAAGCACCGTGTATTTTTTTCACAAAACACACAATTAATACAATCATCACAGTTAAATAGTGTTTGTAAATGTTATATAAGTTCTTAACAGTCGGAATTTTCTCTTTTAAAACTTAATCAACAGTGTTCAGAATTATTAGCAATTACCAACTATATTTATGACTAAACAATGACAATGGAGTAGTTTAAATAAAGTTAATAGTACGGACGAATGAAACTAATTGGACTAAACATTTTTTAAATTTGTTTAAATTACTAAAAACCTAAATGAAACGTAAGTTACATACGAGTCCGAGACAGAGGTCCAGAAATCCATTAGGATAATAAATTACTGAGTGGGGGAAGACAAATGTACAGCGCGAAATACGATATTATTCTACTAACAAGCATATAAGTGTATAGGGGATCTCAAATGGAATTGTGAACCAGTGTCCCGATATTTATAATTACATCAAAGTCCATTTTATCATTCAGTTTATTGAATATTTACACCATATCCCAACGTAAGGCAGTAAAAAGCGATTTCGTAATTTGAAAAGAGTATACGATCTTGAAGATCGAGACAAAAAAAAAGGCTAAATGGCCGAATGGCACGATCATTTAGAAAAAGAAGAATTAAAATAATTTATATCCTAATAAAAATTTAATATATTCGTGATGCACAGTCGATGGAATAACAACTTCTGAAAAACAAATCTAGTTGAGGGACTCGAAGGAAGACGCAGAGGAATAAATCTACGAAGTGAACAAAATCCTTTTAAAAGATCTTATCCAGAGGGAGGAATCTTGTAAAAAAAAGTCCTCGACAACTCCGGATTCTCATTCGTATAGAATTTTGGATGATAGTTGGCGCAGTTTGACCCTTGCAAGCGCACTCACACCCCAACATCCCAAAAACAAAAAAAGCGGGATGAAAAGCAAACGAAATAACTAAAAAACAACAGATTCATTATTGAGAATAATGAAGCCGAATTGAGGGGGAAATACAGCGAATTTGGGACATATGCTGGGGTTCTAGTTCTAGTGACTTTTTTTTCTTGATAACTTACGCTAAGTGAGCACCTCAACATGAGCCTGACGTTTGATTGAAGAAAAATAAAACGCTTTACATAAAATTGTCTATGACACAAGAAGGTTATTCAACAAGACAAAAAGAAGAAAGGCAGTGTGTAAAATATCAAAGTAGAAAAATGGAGGATATTCCCTTAGTATATAAATTTATTTTTTTGTTGAATGGGAGACGAAAAAATAGTAGACCTTTAAAAAATCACTCAAAAAGAAGGAATGCCGTGTTTTCTACCATTAGCAGGATTGTTTATTGTTTTATTGTCAAGTTGATCAAAAATAAATTGGCAGTGTGATAATACAAGGGTGTTGCTTAGATTGGGTATATTCAGGGATAAAACCAGCAAAAATGGCGTCACGACTCCATTTTGCTTGGGGATGACAGTTGACAGATGGTGGTGGAATGGATCAGATTGAGCCAGACAAAATGACTGTTGATGAGCCAAATGAACAGCTGTTGAGCAAATCACTCTGGTTTCAAACTAGGTATGGATGGTTGATGGGCACACGCTTTATAGTGAACACGACCTTTCTGATTCCATTTTATGGTTCGTTCAGTGACCTGTTCACTTGGGTGATCAGTTCAGGAGCGAACGACTCAACTCTAATCTGGGAAGTTCATTAATGACTTGAATAATTAAATAGATATTGAGTTTTGGGATCCATGATCCACTCTATTAGATGGAAAATTGTCTTAAGTGAACGTCGAAGTATGGACGTGTGACTGAATCCACCAGGTGAGAAAACATTAGAGTCATCAGTAGCCTCTTCAAGCGTTATCCTTGATAGAAAGTATCAATAGACTTCACTTGTCAAATACAATACAGAAAAGGTTAGATCAACTGCAAAATAGATTGATTGCAGTCACTTTGTTGCAAAGCTTTAAAGCTGGAATACCAGGAATAGGTACTCAAGCTGAATTGCTCAGTAGAAGATCAGCAAAGACACTCATTCACGCAGAAACTGTTTTCCAGAATCGCTTGCTCATTGAGAACTGTTCGTATGTTCCTACACGAGGGACTACTAACCAGCAATCATGCACTAATATTTGCAGACAACAGCACTGCAAAACATTTATTTAGTGTAATTACTTGAACGTTAGCACTCTTCTCCTGCTATGACCCAATGAACATCGTCCACACTGCATCCAGTTATTAAAAATACGTCATTCCTACCTACTAAATTTCCGACACCCATTCAAGACTTCGTCGCCCTTTTTGACAACTGACTTTCTTTATTTCGTTACCTACCCTATTTTGTATGGCAAATTTCATCGTAAAGAATCATGAAAAGGTTTCGGGCTAGCTAGAGTGGGAGTAGGCAGTGTTGGTGTATGGACCGCTATAGATGGAGCTTCCGCTAGAAATGTCCTTCTTGCTCCTACGCCTGGCAAGGAGGATAACGAAAGCGGCGATCACTAGAAGCATCAAGACGAGTCCAGCGATAGCGATTCCAATGGCGAAGTTCCTTTGAGAGATGCAGATGTTGTTACCGTTGTCAAGGAACGTCTAGAAATTAAAATTTGTATTGTAGCCATATTATTTCAATAATGTATACCCTATTACGCAAGTTCCAACACCAAGGTGAAGAAAGATTGGTTTTTTCCCTACAGTTTTGGTTTCTGAAAGGGAAATGGACAAAGCCTTGACATAAATTGAGAGTGATTTGGGCTTCCTGAGAAAATCATAGAACGAAGATAGTACCAATAACAGAAAATTCTCCAATGTTTTCTGGGTCTTCACTTCTATTTATAATTCAAGTTCTTACAACAAACACATTTTCGATCATTTAAAGGTCCTCATAAGGAATTTTAAAAAAAATACATATTTATATTTACGTAAAAGGAGTTGGAAACGCTGGCGGATTACCCATTTTTATTCACGAATTTTAACAATAAATCAAAGATGTATTAAACTTGCGAACCAATAGAGATGGAGAATTGATTGTCGCCGTAATCAATAACCCATTCTCTTATGCATTTCAAACTCATAACAATTTTTTTTCATGACGCTTTGCACGCATGTTATTGACAATTTTATTGACGCCAAGTATAAAAATGATTCTTGATTTTCCTTATTACAACTGCTGGGTAACAAGTTAATTAAATTAAATTAAGGACCTAATTACTTTTTAATGTACATAATTTAAAAATCATCAATAGGTCTGAAAAATCACACATTGTATACAATTGAAAAGATTATTCTTTCAAATAGCTAAGCCGTAATGATTAGATAAGCATTCTTAATTTTTCATGTTTTGTTCATACTGAAATGAGCATAGAAGAAGTCTACAGAATTTCCGTAATGCAACCGGAGTTCAGGTCAAAATGTCATTCCCCTAAGCTACTGAATTTTCTTGCAGTTCCTGCCAGGAATAAACATAAGGAATTTCTAAATCTTTTGTAAGCCCTTCGATTCAGATCGTCGAATTAAATTTCAATTCAACCTGTTAGATTGTTTCCGGGTCCATTCTTGCCCAGTACAGTCTGGCAGGACTTGACGAATGTGGCAGTAGTTTTTTCCCTCAATCTTTCTTGATGATACAGCAGGCCCTTCTGTCATCTCTCGTATTGAGCCCCCTCTAGGATTGTGCCCGAGATGGACCACGTGGAGGTGCCAGGTTTTTATGGTATGCTGTGCTTATTAGGGACAGGAGTCTGATCCCTCAGGAGAATGAGACCTAGGTACTAATCCTCTTCTTTTAACTCGTGGTCTTCCCATAATCGGGTGCAATTTTTTTTTAGGTCCACATCCTCCTAACTTATCACGATTCCTACCTCCATTCCAGATCCCTAAACTAGTATCACAGATCCATTCTTGACTAAAAATTTCAATTCAACCAGACGATGCTTAATAAGGGCAATCGTGCTAAACCAATCAGTAGGCACATGCCCAGATCAGTTTTGTCCTTAGTTGTGTCACTACTTCTGATTAATTACCAGACATACACATGGCACAAATGGAACTGTTTAGGGTAACCAATCAACGTTCATTCGGCATAAAATCACCTACATAATAGGACCTACCGTCTGATAATAGTCTTACCTTTTCCCTTTCAACAAGATCGAGTTGATCGGGTCGTGCTAGGTCGTTCGCTTCGTTGACGTAGAGGCCGCTGTAGACCTCGATGGTGGCAGGGGCTCCTTCCTCGGGACTCTGTCGCCTCCTCCTCTTCCTCCGGTTGCCGTTCAATCCAGTCTCAGCCGTCAGCAGCTCTTTCTCAGCAGAGCTGGAACTTTTTGTGGCGCATTCTGGTACCTGGATTTATACACAAGAACTATTAGTAAATACTTCCCATAATTTCTCGAAATTGTCAATAACATCAATGCATCTAAGGTATCTAACAGTCAATGACACAACTAGGTACAGCACATATCCATCAAATTTCTTAAATTTAATCTGCTGTTAGTTAGACAATAAATAGATAATCCTATCAGCCCAAGGAGAAAGGACCTGGTACAAATGTCGTCCAAGATATAAATGTACAATGATCATTAAGCACGAATAAGACTAGCACAGTACCATAATAACTATTGCTTTCATATCAGTATCATAATCAAAACAATAATTATGGTTATGGTAATAATCAGGGTTTCAATCCATTTCTCTATCAGTATAGAGTCCAGCAACAAGTTCACCAAACTTCAAAAGCCGATTCTTGAGTTCATTTCCAACAAAAAATGCATCATAGACTTTTCCTTTTAGACGCTTCGTTTCCGAGTTATTTGACTTTCAAGAGTTTTTTCATGTTTCTGATCTCAAGTCACTGACAAAATTAATTTAAGTTACTTGACTTTCAAGATTTTTTTCGTGTTTCCAATTCTAAGTCAATAACATAAAATCAATTTAAAACTTCATTAAATATCTTATGTGCTTAGGGAAAAATAATAAAACTCCAGCAAGACTTGGAACGTGACAAATTAATCCGAAGATCAAATTTCGAGAATTTATAAAAAGAGGGACTTTTCTCTTGTGTTTCCTTTAGGTGATAATAAACAGGATATTCAACTCCCACTTCACAGGAAAAACTTCCCCAAACCCAGTATTTCCGAAACAGAAAAACTATCGAATAATACCAAACAGTAGAAATACAAAAATGAACAACATTTCGGGATGGAAACTAGGATGCAAACAGATCTGATCTAGGATTCAATCGTTGTTTAGGATGCTAACCGAGATCTTTGGTTTATTGAGTAAACGAGGATTTAGAACACTGGTAAAACCGGGCCTAGATATAGTTTGTAAATACTTACCGGAGGGCAGCCGTCGCCAGTTTTGAGGCAGAGGTGGACGTTGCAATGATAGTAGACCGAGTCCGTGTACGGGAACTTGTGAGCTTGGAACTCGACGGAAGCCGAGTTGCCGTCAGCGCTGTACTGGAAAGGGCCCATGATTTCGGGGTCCACCGAGCACCTGAACAGTAAAACACGATACGCATAATATTATCAACAAAATACAAATCAATTCCGTTTCCACATGTACTAAATTTGTGGGAGCACTGTAGCTTACTTGCATGACTTTGTTTTTTAAGCATGGATCAGCTTTAGTTATGGTCTAAATGCCCGAAAACCGATACGAGGGAGCGTCACATGGACCACCAAGGGGGTGGGCAGTGCACAGTCTTTAAGGAGAAGTCTCCCAAAAGTAAAAGAGGGTTGTAGAAAGACCACCAAAGGCATGGGCCAGGTAAGTTTCCCAGGAGTAAGGAGTCGACTGCACGAACAACAACAATTAGGATGGACAGTGTAGTCTTTAAGGAGTATCAACGGGGGACTGTACAAAGACCTACCAAAGGGGTGGGCAGTGTACACTCTCCCAGAGGACTCTACCAAGAAAGCCATGGAAGGGGCAGCCTTAGTAAACAAAATAAACATGTTTCTTGAATTTTAGCCGTAGACTCTAAGCAAAAGCATTCGGTCGGAGCTTCAGTCAAAATTCTGCCCCTTAGGTAGAGCAAACGGAACGAAAAGGATGAAAGAAAAGCGGCCACGAACGGGCACATTGAGAGATGTCTGAAGATAACGAATATTGTAGATACTTTTTATATCCGACATGAACATTTTTTAATTTTTTTGCTCTCATTACGAATTATTGTTTTGAGACTATATCCACAAATAATCACCACATGCATATTGATTAATCTACGTCTAATTTCGATCGCATTCCATCTAAAATACAGTTTCTATACAAAGAGCTATCCCGTACAATAGCAAGTCAATGCGTTCGCTATGACTGACTGACAGATTTTTTGACCGTGGTGTTGTCTTCAAGTCTTTTAACTCAACTGCCCTTCTTTCTGTAATCCAGAATAGAATTCATCAAAAGAAAAGAAAACGTTGCAAAAGCTGCAAGAACGTTGGAGGATTTTTCATGAGCCCATAAAATGTTGTATCCCTTTAGCTTATTTGATTTCCACGTCCGCGTAATCTTTTGAGACACATCGTTCTGTTTTCCCCAACGGCCTCTAAACATCAGAGGAATTGAGACGCTCAAAACTAGCACGTGAGCGGTATACAAGTCTGTAAGGTTGTATAGGTAAAGAATCATTGTGTTTATTCTATTATGGGCACGTATTGGTGCGTTTCTCAAACATTCCCGAATCACGAAATACTGAACTGGTTTTGTTTTTGAAAACCATAAATTCTATTCATCGCAAATTCTTACAAATATCTATTATAAAGATGAATCGCTTAATTTCCAAGTAAATTATTTTACCCCTCGTCGTCGATGAGAGGCTGTGACGCGGAGTTGGTGGCGTCTGAGACTGAGCAATGCGACAGGCGGATGGAGTAGACCTGCTGCTGATCGATGGACACTTTCAACGTCAGGGGCTCACCGATCTTCACATTCTGAGCCACGTGGTCACCCTGATAGATGATCATGTTGCATCCGGGCATGGGGGCTGTTCCCATCAACATCGTTGGCTCCAACATGCTGCACGTGTGAAATAAGGAAAATCTCGAATTAGGGGGTGATATTTCTAACAGGAAAGGATTAGATATGCAGACTTATCTATTCAAGTTGAACGTAGGCAAGAGTTTATTTTTAAATTCACCTTTTTTCATTCGTTGAGTGCCTACGTCTCTGTTTACAAAGATAATGTGCACCATGGACCAGTATTCGACAATGGACAAGTAATGAGGTGACTTTACATTAAAGAATACTATGATGTCAACTAAGGGATATCAATGAAAACAAATAAATTAGATTGAGTTTTGAATTTCAAATAATTTCTTATCATTTGGTTATACTTTCAATAATGTAAACCTTCAGTGGAAGTTATTACAATACATAGTAACTATCAAGTTCTTAGAGAAGCGATTTTTATCATTGAAGGGGTTCAAATATTTTAAATCCGATTCTTCGACCAAAAATGTATAAGTCTGATAGTGCAAAATGATCGCTAAGTACTCGTGTGAATATTATTATTTGGCACTAGGTAAAAATATTTTTTATTTCACATTCAATTAATGTAGAAAGAATGAAGACACTTTTTTCAGAAACTGAAGCTCTTCTGAGAACGAATTCCTAACATATTTGAATTACTACCGGTTTAGACATGACTTACTTGACGTTAATGTCGTTCGTGATCATTTTATCTCGGGTGGTGTACTTGCACCTCACGTGAAACCCTTTGCCTTGGCTCGTAACCAGCTTCCTGTGCGGCTGAACCACGATAGTGTTGTAATACTCGATCGTGCCATCCTCCTGCGGAATAATAACAACTTGTTGTAGATATTTCAAACAATAGTGAAGACACTGTTGAGAAAAATCAATGAATCAGAATTTAATTAATAATTAAAGATTAAGTTAAAGAAAGTTAAAATATATTTTGGAAAAGCGAATCACGATAATAAAGCTTATCTACAGATCAAAAATCGGTCGTTCATACAATTGATTCATGTAAAAAAATTCACTGAAATAGGTCTTTGAAAAACTCTTCTTTTTTCTTTCAATACGATCTCAAAGCGTTTGCCTTTAACTTTTGAGGTTGGTATCTACTGAAAATAATACCTAATGTCCAGTACGCAAAAGAGATGTCGGGAAACCTGATCTGCAACCGAACGATCCAATAACAGAAAGGAGTTTTTGATTTAAGGAATGAAATTTTTAGCTGTAGTCAACTTAGACATAACCACTCCAGAAATATCCACTCCCACTCCAGTTGGTCCTTTTGATGGTTCGTTGTAAATCTTGTAATGTGAAACGTACTTTCCTAAATAGCCAATGTAATGGCATACCTCCCTAAACAGCCAATATAATGGCTAGCAGATTGGCATTTTAATCAATAAATTTCATTGAAACATTGTGATATATCGTTTGACTGATGATTACAAGCGTAGGTCAGGCGTCAGCCTTGTAATCAGGTACGAAGGAGAAAAAGCAGCAGCACGAACAAAACTGTGGTGAACGACATTCGGGGTCATTTCCCTAAGGACAATTTTCGGACGATCAACCGAAGACATTAGCGGCACCAAGTAAAGCGCTTTCTTTGACGCGAACCATTATTTTTGTTCTTCGTCGTTTCCATGAACTTGAGTCACGTCAGTCGTGTTTGGCGATTGTCAGTTAGTCATGCTTCTTTTGGAGAATAGGCAGAGATTTTGATGCGCCAAGCTTACGCAGCCATCCTATACCACAACGTCTGCAATGAAGGTATTTGTGGTTCGCAAAAACTTTCAATTTGAGGATATCAGCAGACTATTATTTGCATATTGAAAATTTGGTACAGATGGAGACTAATAATAACTACTTACCTACTACTTTCCAAATGCTTGACTCATTTACGTATTTCTTAATCCAATTTATAGTCCTTCCTGAGCCCCGGAAGGCAACTATTGTTGATTCTAACATTGATAGTTACTCTTTTCTTTTTTTTTTCATTAATTATACAGGACTTATTTGATTTACTCACCAAATACACATGAATTTTATGATCGGATTTCAAGCAAAATTTTTCTCTTCCCTAAAAACCAAATTCAACAACAAAGAAAATCCCAAAACCTATCACCAGATATAGGTACAAACATTCAGACGTACATCAATCATAGCTTCACCAGATTTATGAAGTTATGTAATACACCCCTATTTCTCATCAATCTTGAGAAAAATTAAGGATGAGGTGGACAAGGTTATGCAACACATTCGGCGAGCAAAAATTCCCCTCCTTTGCAGTCCTTACCACCCCTCCATCGCTTAACTCAGCCTGTAGGAGCTTTGAGAATGTACATATCCAACACACATTTATCGAGAGGAAATTGTAAATGGGAACCAACAAGCACTGTTATGCAGTACAATTCGAGTGCTTACCATATTTGAGCTCATGGTGTTGCACGCGCTGAGAGGAAGGTTGTAGGTTATGGGCCCAAAGGCGTGGGAGTACATGGTGAGACAAGAGGAGTTCCGTCCGAGGCCCCTCGGATAAATCATCCCGTCGAACTGGCCGCTAGCGCTCTCCACGGTGATCGTCATGTGCTCGCTCTTGCAGGTTATTCTTACTTCCGGCATCCCGATCGGCACGCCTATGAACAAAACAGAAAAAAACCACTTAATCGATACTCAAAAATTAATTTGTGATTGAATACAAGGGAACAAAAAAGTACAAAGCTACACGCAGATAGACTGTAAAACGTCTAAGCCAACGTACATTTGTTAGCGTCAAGAACAACAAGAGCTCCCATGGTATGTACAGTACTTTGACGTAGTAAACCAAGTGACAAAACCATGGAATCACCCCCGGAGCAGAGCAAATCCATGTTAAAATAAAATAGGATAACTAATGAAAGAAGATGTTCAGCAGTAAGCTACACGCACTCATCATTGTAACAACCAATAAAACCTAAAGATTGAAATTTTATTGTCTACATCACTCATTGATCAAATTAAATAACCTTTTCTGTGGTAGCAGTGAATGAAATTTTTATCAAAGTTGGCCCTTGAGTCGTGAGCAATGATGTTTCCTCACATATCCTGATTCTGTACACTCTCCTTAGTAATAATGGTTTTCCAAAACTGTTTTCTTGGAAAAATCTTTGGTCCAAACCACATCTCAAAACTGGAATGTATTAGGAAAAATATTGGTATTGTACATTCCTGGGTCCTCATCAACTAGGCACTCTGAAGATTCTCTGATTTCCATAGATGTTTTTGGCTTCAGCCCAAGCTCAATTGACGAAGTTCTAGAAACGAATTTGCAAGCTTTTGGAATACGTTAATTTTTTTTAAAGCGTTTGCAAAGGTTTACAGTTAAAATGAGTAAATCAAAAGAGAAATTATTTTGACAGTTCTTCAACCTGAAAACGCTCAACCGTATTTTCAGTTAAGGAGTTCTTACGGAGAGGCGAATCAATACCCAAAATCAAACCAATATCCCGATTGTATCGTGTTTAGTGAGATTGACAGCAGATACGTGGCTTCTACGTTGAGATAGTTTTTCACCCAACAAATTAATTTCCCGGTTATTACTTGAAACGATGAAGGGGGGCTTCGGTTGTTACACGGTTCTCAGCCTCCATCCATGCAAAGACATTGAAGAAGAAGCGCTCACGGCGGGGGATGAGATCCCAAAACTCGTCCGGCGACGGGAGGTCAGTTTGGGAAACGATGAAAATCAATTTGCTACGGATGGAAGATCTCATCAGGACTGGAAGGACAGGTTGATAGACCTGCCTTCTTCCTACCTGAGGAAATCGCTAATCACACGGTTCAAAATCGTATAATCGTGATGCGAACTCGCTACCGCGATTTCGTTGCGAAGCTGGAATATCAGCTGAATAAACAATCATAAGACAGAGCTGCCATTACAATAAAACCAGTAATCCGTCCTACGTTGAGACCATCCATATCTTCTTGATATATCTTTTTATATAAATTCGTCTTCTTGATATATATTTATGTATGCATTCCCAACTCGTATTACCTCGTAAAGAGCAACTACATAATGTTGAGTTCCATTCAAACGTAAAGCATCCATGCTCCACTCAGTAATTTCAAGTATTCGAGCAAATCTGCCAATCTGTCAAGGCTCAGGACCCATGTGCGTGAATACACGTTTTTAGCCACTAAGACTAAACCATTAAATTACAACCATTTGATTTCTATGTTTGCACTCTTCCCTTTTAAAGCCAATACATCAGTAGTAAATCTGTTTTCACTCAAGTCAAACAAATACAAATTGTATTCTTCTGTGTGGTTCTTTCAGAATCAGTTATTTTCAAAATGCCCTGCATGGGTTTTCTAGTCCTGAAGAAGTTCTAAAAATAGAACGAAACGTTGGCACTAAAATTGTGGTTCTTTATTAACCTATGACTGATACTCAATATCTCCACGAAATATTCGAAGATACAATAATAGCAGTCAAGAACTTGAACACATTATTCTTGACATATCCAACAAGAATTAGAGTCGGAAAAATTTTGATTAGAATAAGGCAATTTTATGTGTATATTAACCACCTAATTTAAAATTGTCTACTACTCAAAGAAGACTATTCATGTTTCACATAACCCTTTGGATATAACAGTCTTTCTGATTAAGCGCTTTTTACCACCATAAAGATAATTCGATATTTAATGAAATGATTTAATCTAATCGTCTTATCAAACCTAGGCTTTTGAAAGTTTATAAACGAGAGTATTAAAGGATATTTTTATTGGCAGGACCTTAACTAGGGATGTGACTTTAGATAATTCTATAGATTCTAGATAATGTAGTAGATTCCATCCTCTGACGCTTTTTTCCAAACAACTGGACCGAAATTGAAAAATAACGATGTCTTTCGACTTTAATCCAACATTGGCGTTGTTGAAACTTCCAATAAACAGGTCACAAGAGATTAACTATTATCAGAGTAAAGAATGAAATCAACCTTTGTTGGAAGACCGACTATTTCCACATCACGTTTAAAGATGTCAAAAAACACTGAACATTTATTATTATTTCGCAAAGATATATTGTTTTTTACATCCCCCCAATAACCTCATAGTCGTCAAAACGATTAAATGAAAGAAAAAGTTTTTTGAAACATTAAAATGCACACCCATTTCAAACATTTTACCCTTAAAATATGATTTTTAAGTCGGATGAGCTAGGTCTGTTCTGGGACATCTCAATCCATTCAGCGTAGTGTCTCGGTCAAGTAAGTAGTTAGCCTTGATACCTACTCCGCGGGTTTTATCGTAATCCATATCTGCATAATAGTTATTCTAATTTTATACCAAAAGGCAGAGGATATTTGTGTCAGCGAGGTGAATAACGGTCTTTGAATAGTCTTTGAATTCTTATTTGTAAATTATGAAAGCCACATATTATTTTGCATAATTTGTATGTTATACTCAATATGAGATGCCTGAATTTACAGTGATATAACAGACTACATAGTTCATTAGGTAAGTGGAGTAAGTAATAAGTCGGTAGATACAGTACGAATACCTTCAATGAACTGTATTATGAATGAACTATGTTACAGTTCACTATAGCAGTATACTATACTTACTTAACTATTTATATGGTCCGTCAGGTAAATTGCTGTACATTCAGTCATCGTGTAACAGCACGATTAAAAAGTTTTAAGTCACTAATTACAAAACTTTACAAGGATGTAATGAGCTAACAAGTAAACTTGAATGCTTTTTTGAATTATGATGCAAAACGATCGCTGTTCTCCTACTCACGATTGTCTGGCTAAAAGTACTGTTAAGAAACTGGAGAACTTCAGGCCTACGCGATCTAGCAGAGAACCTGCAAGTGCTATAGTTGAATCGATCTATCAATTACCTACTGTTAAATTATCATGCATACTGTATTTTAATGTTTTATTGTAGGTGCTCATAATAGATAGGTATGCGTATACTATCGAGGTTTGCTTCCATTTGTATTTTCTGTTACCACCTCAGAAATGTCGCATAATCTTCCTGTATTCCCTGAGGAAAACATCCACTCTTCTAGTTCCCTCAACCGCAGTTCTTTGCGTCGGGCAACGTTCTGTAACCAATTCGTCGCGCCCCCTTCTTCATCTACTAACTCCCGCCCTCGGGGAGATTGTTTTTTGTAAAGTTAATCCACGAAGGACAATGACAAGCTGTTGTTTTCTGACAACATTTATTTGGTCACGAAAATCCGTCATTAAGCCCCACAGGTTCACGACAACAAGATGGTGTTCGCGGAAACAACGCGGATGGTGTCCTTCTGTCCTTGATCACCTAACGCGCTGTTTCATCGTGAGAGATTGTAACATACATAGATGACATCCTGAAGTTCAGATGTTGCAAGTCCAGAGCTCTGATACTCACTATCATTTACTTAAATCACCGACATCTACTTATGAGTCTGAAAAAAATGTTTTCCACTGAAAATCTCTTTAGCACAGACGTTGCAACTTAAGGATTTCGTGAACGGAACGATAAAAACAGTTGAAGACAGTCCAGTCATGTATCACGTTTCTTCTTTTTGTTTATTATATTCAATAATAAGTATTTTGTCAATAGCAAACATTTTTGTAACCCCCCCTCCCCACAAACTTTGTCCCTTGACGTTTCAAGGTATCTAGATTCTACCTAAAATGTGTGTCCGCCATGTGGGCCGTAAATGGCGGTAGATGGCCTTAAAATTGATGTGAAAAAATCCATCCATTTCCCCCACGGACATCATTTGTGGCTTAGTTGTTCTTAACATCTGAAAAGAAGGGGTTTTTTTTCTCGAGGTTTTTGATTTATAACAACACATTCATAATTTTTCTCTTCGCAACAACAATTTCTTATACTTTCTTGCTTCTTTATTTTGTTGCCCACTATTCACACGTATTTTAAAGAGTGGTCACAACTTTTGTTTGAAAAATCTTAACTGTGAATTGAATATGTCTTGTTTAAACCCCTTTTATTCTATGGAACGATTCTTAATATCTCAATCTGCGCTCTACGAGTGTGCTGATCATAGATTCACACCAGTTGTACGTTCGAACGCTTTGCTTTATTTAAACTTTAGGTCAATCTTGGAAACGAAAGTGTTATGAAAAATCTTCAAAATCAAGGTTTTTAGCCGTATTTGAAGTGTTTGAATTAATGTTTTATCTCGTCATGATTATTGGCCAGTCAGTTCCCTGTTGGTCAGCATCCTTGCTAAAGTCTTGTGATTTTCAAAAGTAATTTCTCCTGATTTCGATTCGAATTTCAGTAATTGCAAGCCTTGATGGTCCCCTTTGTTTTGCACCCATTCCAGATCAATAGAATCTTGTGTACGGAAACGTCAATAACTTGCAGTAGGCACAACTTGTGCCGTTTTTATCTGGCTATAGTGAAATTCCATAAGTTGTGGGTTTGAGTTGAAAGGCTGAATCATGTTTACACAGAATTAAATGTTGGCTTTGCAAATGCTTGTATATACGTAAAATAAATATGGTTACACATAATAGATAATCTTTTCACCGTTTCATCGCGTTATGCCCCAATTTTTGAAAATTATGCAATAATATATTTGTTAATTTCAATTCTCAAGACACTGTACCGTAATTACCAGGAAGTTATTAGCCAAACCAAACTTGGTAGATTTATAAAAATTACATAGAGGTCATACATCCCGTTTGATCATAGAACGTTTAATCCGTCAAATACGTTTAACTATTATACTGTAGATGTCACATTTAATTTACAAAGGTGATTATTGGGAGATGAGGCAGTTGAAAGCACTTTGTAAGTTATATATCATCGACCTCCGCCCGCGCCTGTCTTGCGTAGCCAGTTGAAATCCATAGAGCGAACCGTTGACGTGATTCATTCGCCAAATGGCTGACCCGGGATTTCATCATTCGGACAGGCAATGATTTATCAACAGGCTGGTTTCGAAGCGAGAATGACTCGGCGTTATAGATCGAGTCGTTTCGATCTAAATATGACGCGATGATCGGCTTCGAGTGAAGGAGGCCACGAGCTGTTCAGCTAAAGTTCACAATAAGTATTTTTCAGCTAATTTATCATCAAGTGTGAGCCAGACCCAACATTGTTATATGGCGAAAGAATCAGGGTTTGAACCCTGGTTCATGGTTGGAGGTCTTTGACGCTAAAAGGACTAAAAAGGTAAACAATTTAGAACACCTCAAAACAAAACGCTGATAATCATTTATGGTACCATATCAAACCCTTGTGAAATTATTATAATCGTTTGTATGACCCATATTTCCCATTGAACGGTAAAAAAATTAATTAATTAATTAATTAAAAAAAAAAAAAACAGACTCACATTAAGGGCTGAACGTTTCCCATCAAATGTTGTTGGCTCAGATACGTATTCGTACATGTCTATACAGCGAAAGGTTACACCTCTTAATTCAGCTAATTGCCAACTAAAAACCCGGACAAACGTATTCTTCATAACAGTTTCCGAAGAAATTGGGAAACATACCCACCCCTACCTGAGGCATTTTTTATATACCACTTTTTAAAAGCACAATCGGATTCTACTCAAAATTAAATGAAAATTGCATTGGATTTTTTTGGTAACAGAATGTGGCCATGATACCCATTTTTACAAAACTCAAACGTGACACTTGAATTTTCCTTGATTTTCAAAGCGGTTCCATGTGTTACTATCCGTTTTTCGATCGGAATCAAATTTACCAAAATTACAGCTGAATGAGTGCCTTCTAAATGCAATTGGCGCCTTATGGATAAAGTCTTTTCAGGTACGGATTTTTTTTTCTTTTAATTTTGCATGAATTTCGAATCTGAGAAAAAGGGTTTTTGTCTTGAAAACCAAATGTTTGTCTCATTTATGCCACTTTTGTATCATCGTGTATCTTTCAAGCGACGTGAGCGTAAATATTTTTCTTGAAATCTAAGTAACACATTATGAAGAATGGCGTTGATCCCAATTTTTACCGCTGCATGCAGCGGAATTGAAGGGGTTGTACCTCTAGTTAATCATGTAATTTCGGCAGTAATTACGATAACTTTGACCCAAATCGATTGACACAAAGGATCACGTGAATCAGAGTTGAAGAACAATGAAAATTCAAGTGTGGCAGTTGAGGTTAGCTAACCTCTGTTTTGAGCAATTTGGGTGACACGGTTCCCTAGCGCGCTTGCTGATGAAAAGATTGCAAAATCAAATGATTGGTAAAATTGTCATACGGCGTTGAAAAATATTTATTCGAGTTTACGAACATTGGTATCGATGACGCGAAGTGAAACTGAAGGTCATAGGAAGGCCGCGAGATGGAGGCGAGCTGTGAGCAGGACCATTCTCACTGACCTTGCCCTTTCGCTCGTGCTTGCTCGCGAAGTGCGGGTGATTTTTTGTTTTAATGTTATTTTTTCTTCCAAGGGACGTAATACGAAGCTGACGAGCTTGAAAAGGACGAAGTTGGAAACAACGTGATCAGACTGGAGGGCGGTTTAGTAGGAACTCGGTGAAGACCCGAGTCATATGAACTATGACGAGCGTCAGTTGCATCAGCCTTGTTGTCAGCCAGGTCCGCCTCTTCAAACATTTATGCACGTCAGAACGCTTGTCTACATGTGAAAGGTCATCGACAATTATACCTACATTTTTCACCAAGACGATAATAAAGAAGAAACTTCTCCCCAACTCACCGCGATGGCCTATTTGCAGGAACAAATTTCGTTGGAAATAAGGTTACGCTAGGATATCTGAATGATTATTCAATGTGCACTTATAAACAGCAAAGCAATACAATTGTTCACGGGGGGTTCCAAAAAAGTTGGGGGGGGGGGGTAAAAAAAGTTGATTGAAAACAGTGTTTAGCGTGACGACATTCAAAAATAAACTATATCCTAGGTAAAGAACCACAACAAACATACACGTTTTGTCTAAATAGACAATATTGTTGACTGGGTTTGAATTCTTTCCATACCTATTCTTTTAATTTTGGATATAATAAGGGGTGCTTACCAGTACTTTTTACTTGGGGGGGGGGTGAGTCATGAACATTTTTGAGCGGGGTGCGTTATGAAGCTTGGAGGGGTTATCCCTGACTACGTTATTATTTCTTAAAACTACTAAAATGTTTCACTGATGTAGATGTTCCTAGTTGTTAGGAGGGGTGGCAGACTCGAATTATAACTGACAGGTGGGTTCGATAAACACGTGAGATTTTTTCGCGAACACGTGAGGTGGAGCTCTACTCGCGCCTTCACGTGACCGCTACCGTTCACACGAACATGCGAGTCGACGATTATGACTGAGGGCTGGTCTGCCTACTGTTTTTCCACAGGGAGAGCTGTATGGTCATTGAAGATTAACTCATTAGTGACCAAACAATCTCACATCTCTTCTCCGTCAAGCTCAATTTAGGATTTAGTTTTTATTTTAAGGCTTCATTTATTCGAAGAAATGATGAAGAACAGCACCTAGTTATTTCAGATGAACCACGACAAAACTTAAGAAAAACGTAAGGTGCCTAACATTAAATTTTGCTTGAAGTCCGAATTCCGAAGCTCAAGGTAATTAACTAACGAACCCACTTTGATTACATGGTTTGTCTGACAGTGTCAGAGCCACTGGCCGCAATTTTTAATGTTTCCCATAGAAATATGGAAGGACACACGAAATATAATGTATAAGGTTTTCGGTGAAAGCAGAAGAGAAGTTTTTCATGATCAATCGATAACACTAATTGAGATCCTTGAAAGCTTTATTTCCTAAATGCATTTTATATCAGGTGCAGAAAATAAACCAGAAAGCACATGAGTAATTTTCGGCGGTTTGAACGCTCTTCACCAACTGCAGAACGAATGACAGACCAAAGTTAGTTTTAATGCATTCAATTATTAATTAACCATTTTCTGTCTAAGGATATGGAACACCTCTGTCTAAGGACAGCATCACTGGCCTTTCCTCCGACAGAGGTTGGATTCGTGGTGGTATTGAACTCACTGGAAGTGGATAGCAATCCCCCATCCCCACACGTTGTGAGTTGTGAGGCCCCCTGAGCAGAGGACGAAAGTCAGTTAACCCGGCGTCCTCTCAAATAGCAACTTAATCAACTTCTCCATGTCTAAGGATATGGGTTCGTGTTTGTAAAAGCAACTTACAAATCTCGACATGTCTAAGGAGATGGGTCAGCGTTTGCGCCAGGCTCGAGTTTGGTGGGGTACCCATACATTTTTTCACCGTTCGAACTTAAAGAAAGTATCATTTATTTCTGTTTCAATAGGTAATACAATTCATTAATATTCGTGCAAGGGCCTCTTCAGGTTGCAATAAGAGCATATTGCAATTAATTGTAGCCATGGATAAAGTCATAACGGGAATGGCATTAAAACGTGCACAACTTTTACGTACAATATTAGACATACAATAGGGGAAAAACTTGGGTGCTGATATGCATCGGTTAAAATCTTCTTGGATCAGTAGATAGAAAGGCAGATTAGAAACCTGGTCTACCTACGTGTTGCTTATGAAACTGTTTTCCATCAGCCAACTTCACCATTATTTCTGCAAATTTTAGGATTGCCTGCTTTCATAACACTTTCAAAGAAAGTCATAATCGACGCCAACACCATGATTCACTCGCAACCAACTTTCCTCCTAATTTGCTGTCAATCAGAATATTAAACCAAACTCAGTCTTTTGTGTAGGATGAAACCTGATTTCACATTTATACCTCGCGACCCTGGCAATGGCTCTCAACGTCATAACGGCCTTTTACGGACGAAAATTATCCGAAGTCGTCCGTCCGCAAGCCGCAACACCAAAAAAAAGGGATAACAACTCTGAAAGCGTCGTTAAAATTGTACTCGTAAAACCTCGCCAAGTCGGCTCAGCAAGACACCAGCTTGCCTATCATTAGGATTTTCTTGTTCTCAAAAGGGTCGAGTTTCTTTGAAACCAATCGTTAAATCTTAACCCCGCCAGGGCCATTTTCAACGTAGCGTTTATGTTCAAGTCTTCTTTGTTTGTGAGCAGGTATTTTCACCTTGAACCCGAGGAACAACCTCTGGAATAAGAAGATGGGAAGGAATCACTATGATTTTTATAATTCGCAGCTTCCTACGAAACAACTGAGAGGAACAAGTTGACATTTTGGATTTGTTTCTTGGAATAATCAATATTGATGCAGAATAGTGGAGTTTGTTATCTTATTACTTATGTTATGAAATAAATGTTATGTTTACCAATTCATATGCTTTTTTCATGTGTGAATCACACCACAATATCCTTTTTTGTACATCTCAATACATATTCTAGTTTTCTCTAAAAGGACGAAAGGGTTGAGTGTAATATCATTGAAAACATTTCACAAATCAAGTTCTTGTTTAGGATTAACACAGCTGCGCTCGTTACGTACGTAGTAGCCGGGTAACGCGTGCGTCGTACACGAGTTCTTGATGGCTGCCTAGTTAGTGTGAACGCATAATAATTTAGGGAAACTATAAGTTATTTCAACAGATTAATGTTGCATGGTCAACCTAATAATCATGACTGATATCAACAATTCAAAGTAATTCAATTCGAACATGATCGTTTGGCTGAAATGTCGAGTACAATTGGTGGTTCAAATAGTTAGAATCAAGATGTCTTATTCGCGTCGTCAAAAAACGTATATACTGAGCAATGCTCAGCTATCATTAGGACAAGATGATCAGCTATTCCTTGAAGTATGGTACCATTAATTACAATGGATCATACTTTATGCTATTAGGGCAGATAATACTGCCAAAGCTGAGACGTAGGTAGGTGAAAAGAAAATAATTTCATCGTATTTTCCTCAAACTAACCATCCTGCTCAAATATGATAATGAGTGACCAATAGTGAGAAAAAATAAAGAATCGAAAAATTTTAAAATTCGTATCTACATTTGTAAATAACGAAATAGCCAGAGTTGCTTTTGTGGCTTCGGGAAGGCACCAGAAATTAGACAAATTTTTTCAAGTTTGGTCCAAAGTAGACAATCTGCAGAAAAGCTTTGAAGTTCCCGCTTTATTCGTAACATACCTACTACTTCATGACAGTGTTTGCCTCAAGAAACCATAACATTATTATTATTAGCATATGAACGAAATTGATTACTCACTGATTATGAGACATTATGATTAAGTTTAGGAAGATTCCATAGACCACAATACAACTGAAAATACAGAGATTCCGTTGATATATTTTCATCAGTCAGAACTTGAACTGGGCCAACATACAATATTCAATCCTCCAAGACATATATGTTCAGATCACTCAGGTGGAAACCTCGTATTCCATTGATACTGAGAAAGAAAGAGTTTTGACATTCTACACTCATTTCATACACGAGAACAAGAGAGATCACTCATTAGGTATTATTAAAGGTGACTGGAAAGTTTTTGAAAGACTTTGAGAAGCGAGGTCACAATTATAGTCAGGGCGTTGGCGCAACGAGGTTTCTCAATACCGACTCATAGTGAACCTGCGGGCTCACTCAGTTCAATTTGGTTAAACGCCCATGTGCATAACAAAAGGGGTCTAGCAGAAAGGTGGGTTCATTTCGGATATGGAAGGCCACAGTTGGAGGGAAGGGGAAGAACGCAATTAATGGTCTTGAAAAGACTTCCTCAACCATCCTTATGTTGGGGATCACGTCATTCCAAGTTGATATCAAGGGGGACGATAGATTGATGACTGCGAAAGACAGCAGGTGGATGGGAAGATGAAAGATGGACTAAACAAATGGATAGCTAGTGGTTGAAAAATCATCAACTCCCCGACAAGTTTTTATTTATATACACTATTTATATCTACATGGATAGTATATGTAACTAAAAACATGAATAGCTGTGGTAGACGGATAATGAAACGGTGCCAAAATCTAACACACGGGTTTATTATTTTTGGCTAATGTGTGATTGCTTGTGCCAGTTATGTTTAGGGGGTTTAAGGGGAGTTTTAAATTAGAAATTGTGATTTTTTGCTTTGGGTGGATTTCTTATGAGTCTGAAACATCCTACTTGACGTTGCATCCAAAATTATAAGCTTAGAAATGGCACCAAAGTTGCCACTGTCGGTAAAACCTTGAAAAACCACGTTTTTGGCACGTATTGTGCCAGCTTTTGGCCCGTAGCGTGTATGCCTGTGAGGGGATTGGGCTCGCTGGAAGTTAGGAGCAACTAGACCCCAAGCGGGAAAGAATGGATTATTTAATATCAATTCTAAGGACGTGTAGATGGGGATCCCAAACCCCATTTGTACCGCAAACCGCCTACAGAAGGACCATCAACACGTGGGTCAACCAATAAACCACAAGTAGATGGTTCAATATTGAAGGACATGTCCACAGTAAACTCATGGTGCGGAACCCAACACCAAAATTACTGAATGGCTACTTGGCAAAAACCGTAGGAAACTGGTTGGCCTTATAACCAGCTTTGCACCCCTAACGTTTCACCTACACCACATTGGAGTCACATAAACTTCAATAGACAGACTGACGAAACGGCATCCCAAATAATATTTGAGTGCCATGCACTCACCTTTTGCAAATTTGAACTCTCTTGGGCACAAGCCCCAGTGAGTTCTATTCAAGCGATCAACTAATCAAGGGCCTCAAACCCCTTACCAAGGGGCTGAATCTCCATGATTAAATGCAAAACTCTCAAAAAAGTACAATATGCCAACAGGCTTTTGTGCTGGGAGCCAAAACCCCCGCCCTGAGAGTTTTAGTCTACATCTACATCTAAGGGCATGTACAGCGGACTGACTTTGCAGAGTTGGAATCTACGCATCTTCAAACGTAAAATGACAAAGTTTGAGGGTGGGTTATAACAATGTTTGCTAAGCGACTAAAAAGGCTTATTATAGAATAATGAACCAAAACGTAGCTATAAATTAATTTGAAAAGGTTAAAACATTAGTTTGCAAAGTCATGACTTGACTGAGATTTTTTTAAGCTTACTTCGCAGTCTACTGACTTTTGGGGTGGTTTAGATACGCCAACTCCCAAGCGAATAAGCATTCGCTCACCAGTCCTCGACCATTTCTGCTCTCTTCTAGCCGTGATCGCCCCATCCTTCTGCACGGTGTCGACCGGATCGACCCCCGAAGGACTTGAGGTAAACGGCCAAACGGGCTGGACGTGTTCATAGTCGGTTAGTTTCAACCTTCGGAGATTTTCCTTGCTTAATCCGCTGGGTCTCTCGACCCTACCGGTTCTTTTTTTCCAACGTTATTTCTGTATCTCGGCCGCGGCAAATACAGCGGGGGCGGAGGGCGCTGAAGGGATGATTGAACGCGTCGGACAAAACGGAATCGCTACGCTGTTTTTGTTCTCGCAAGGACGAAACGATCACGGCTCAACGGCAAAACCGAACGTCCGGAAAAAAGCGGCATGACCGGATAAAAGGGAAATTCTAGATAAATGTTCTGGATGACCATTTCACAAGTCTCGGGCGAATCTGAATTCTTGGATTATTTTCGTTTCTGTTGTGACGGTTTCACACGCACAATTTAACTCATACCTGGTCAACTCAGATGTTCCTCAGGGGAGCGGCCTTGGAAATGGCCTCTATATCATTCTTCGCAAGCGATATACCACGTGCTGACGGTGTACTCATTGCCTATTATGCTGACGATCAAGACACATTGTCTCAGGCGAAAACTGGGGAGGAAGCAGACTCCAAACTACAAAACTACACAAACCAAGTCTGCAACTAGTCCAACCAATGGAGAATCAATCAGTCTCTGTTCGGATCACCCCATCTTCCTTTGGAATCAAAGAGCTTACCTTACCTTTCGGATGTGAGACCTCTGTGGGAGTACGGGTGCGCAATCTCGAGTTCTGCACCTGAGACACAGATCAGAAGAATCCAAACTTCGCAGAATCGTGCCAGACGGATTCTAAAAGACTGCACGTGGTTTGTCCGCAATGACTGCCCCCACGACGATCTAGATCTGCCAACAGTGAATGCTACTCACCGGGCCTTGTGCATCCGACTTGCCACACGGACTGTAGACCACTAGAACCACTAGCCTCCTAGTGAGAGGAATCCTCGAAGACCTACGTCCTGCACGAACCTCGCGACGCCTTAAAAGAATCTGGCATTCGGACCTGATCTAGCTGCCTTACTCATATTATTGAAATTATGGATACCCATCTGTCCTTGTTATTGTTATTCATGTGCTTTACTCGTGTCTAAATCTATTGTTTTAGCTACCAAAGGCTAGACTAATTTCTTTATGTTCCATATTATTATATTGCTATATTTTTTATTAAGCTCACTTGATCGTGGTACTCCAGAAAAAGTTGATAAATGAAAAAGAAAAAATGTTGCGACGGTTTCTCCACCCGACAAGACCTTTTTATTCTCTTGGGGGATGTCAGTATTGTCCGTGCGGCAGGCACATAACTTTTCTCTTCTAAAAAGAGGTCTTGAGGTCGGACAATAGTGATTTGGTATATTTTTGGATCAAACGTTTTACTAAGGTAGGAGTACCCTACAAACTCGGAATAAATGTAATTGGGAAGTCGAGCTGCTAAACTCGCTCCTTCCATTTTTCGAAAAAATGTAGGTAGCAGTGGATACTGAAAGTGTTTTTTTCCGCTCTTTCCGAATATACCATCAGGTCGAAGCAAAATTCGCTCGTTCCCATGGATAAAGGGCCACGAAAACACCGGATTCTTGCAAAACTTAGATGGTTTCAAAACTTATTCGATCCAGATTATGCTGCGAAACTCGCACGTTCCACACCAATTAAATTTCCAGATATCATGAAAAAACGTCATACATGCTTGCAAAAATGATTCTTTCTGCCTTTCAAAACTCTTAAACCCTGGATAAAGTATGAGAGAAATTAATAAAATCCATTCAAGTATGAACGAGTGAACGATAGTGAGTTCCTTCTAGTACCTACCTATAATGATCATGTAGAGCCGTAAGTTTCGAGTATTAATTTTCATTTTTTAACGCCATACTGTAATTGAAGCTGATTTCATCAAGTGGAGTTCATGTTGCTCATATATTGTAATGTAATGTACCTATGTGATTCGACCTTAATGCTATAGTCATTACGTTATGGTGATGGTATAAACGTGGACCATGAATCAGTGTTATGGTTGCCGAAGATTACAATTTACAATATTTTTTCAGAACTGATTTATTTTTGTTAGTATAATAATAAGCCCATGTGATTTGACCATAATGGTACAGTCATAATGATGTGATGGTATAAACATTCACGTTCTTGTGTGGACCACGATCGGGATGGCTAAATCTTGGGACCAACGAGACTCCTGGGGAGTCCAGGTGAAACAGAATTTTTGCAGACATTTTAAGGCCATTTAACGACCATAATGGCGGACAGACATTGCAGATTTGGAATCTACGCACCATGAAGCGAACAATGACAAATTTTTAAAGGAAGGGTTAACATGCGATTTTTTGTTAACGACTATAGAGGATTGACATTGAAAATAATGATTAACCAAAATGTAGGTGGAACCGCATGAACCCTTGAGGTTCAATTACCTCAATAATTCCATCAAGTTCGGATTTTCGTCCAAACTATTGGAAGGATCTGGGTGCATTTGAAGAGAAATGGCAAAATACTGTAGACAAATACATAGTATCTCAAAAACAAAAATATTTAGCACTAGTAACTACTTCAGTTAATAGCTCTTTTCTTCAATTAAGGTATTTAACAACAGAAAATAGCTGTGCCGTCAAGGATACATTTAATACCACGTTGGAGGTCTTCGCGGTTGCATACGGTCTGAGAAAGGTTAAAGGTTTATTAATTAACGTTACAAGAAAAAAAATCTCATCACGCAATGAGAAGGCGAAAAAAGGTTGAAAAAATACGAAAACGAAAAATCCTTGAGCAGTAATAGTCGTGATCTTTCGTGAGGGTGAAAGGTGATAACTCGAGAGTACAGGTGAGGCTTGTCTGTTTTAGAGGAGACGATGACGAATTGAACCCTTCGCCATCAAGCCCAAGTCAGCATCACGATCCCCAGTACCCCGCTGGTTTGAGTTCAAAGCAAAATTACTCAGTCTAGAGTTCTGAACTGCCTAAATGTAGGTAAAATAATTCACTTCTGCTAACTAGAAACTATAAAACATATTTCCTTGATTGGTTCGTTCAAGCAAGTATGGTTGAAGTTAGGTTTTTAGATGAACTGATCTCGCAGGATGTTTAATGGTGCAAACCGTGCAAGTTCTGTTAACGAGCTTCTTGAGCAATAAAATGGCATATGCCGTCGGTTACGAAGAACGTGAAATAACCTTAGCTACTCACAAATCGAAATTAATTGGCATGTTCACTAAAATCTACCAATAATAATCATTATTCTCAGCGTGACAAACATTGCATACGTAGAATTGCTGTATAGGTCTTTATGCGTTATACAATGTCGACCATTTTAATCAATTTGAAATCGTAATTTAAAAGTAGCACCGGGAGAATCGAAATCTGGGTAAAATCCATTTACTCAATCTTGGATCAAATCCAAACAGATTTGGATGGCTTACCGAATGTAGAAAATTCAGAACATCAAGATCGAAGTTTTAGAATGTAATCCTTGTAAAGGTGGAATTACAATTTTTCATCGTTAGTCTAGGTAGCAGTTGTCATATTCCATCATCCATCAACCATCCAAGACAAAGTCGTCACACATCAAGAATTCAAAAAAGACATTCAAGCCGAAAAATATGACCATGCTCATCAAAATATTCCAAAAACTTTAGCACCGTACAGTACGGAGAATAAGCATTTAAGAATAGCTACATCTAGCTTTGGACCTAGACTTATAACTGCAGTTCAAAAATATATATATTTGTAGAAACCAAAATCTGAAATGTCAAGTTCGAAAATCGGTGGTATAATGTAAACTGATCTTAGTGAATCACAATGTAAAATCGAACTTTATAAACTGAGATGAACAGACAATTGTATTGATCGGTCTGTTTGTTTTGTGGTTGAAATGGTTATCAATGAGGACTTTACAGCTTTCCTAATTAACGTAGAAGTGCTCAAATTTTGAAAAATCCATGCGTACCTGCATTCTTTGGGTACTAGTTATCAAACACGACGGAACTTGCAGAAAGATGGTATTTATGTATGTAGTAACTCCTCTCCAACCAAATTTATTATGTTAATAATAACAATTGCTTGTGGACGTACCCCTGTCCAAGGAGTTAATATTGAGTTCAACCCATAACATCATTTTTATAAAACGTTCGCGCTACATTGGTAATAGCAGTTGGGTATTCGAAACCCAAGACAATTGATTGGTTTTTTGAATAACCAAAAAAAAAAAAAAAAAAAAAAATCTAACCCCCTGAAAATTTCATGGTTTACTTTTCCGCCGTACGTCGTACCTTTTTTTTGTAAAATCCCTAAAAACGTCAAAAAAAGTCGATGCGGCCTAAATTTGGACTTTTTTGAAGAGCTTTCCAGCCTTTTTTGCTTGAAAAGCATGGCACTGAAGGACGGTGCTCACAAACAAATTAACTCCAGTTCTTAGGAAATTCTGGGAATTCTGCATCGATATTCAGACAGTACTAATCGCCACCTCATTATGGAAATGTTCAACCCCAGAACACATGTTTACATGCAGAAGTAGAACCCTGTTATTCAGTTAATAATATACCTAATGGGAGGATGTTACCCTTGAACAAACAATAATTACCTACACAATAATGTAAACGAATTTAACCGACAACTTCCAATATGATAGGAACAACAGAGGTTACAGGAAGGCACATTGCTCGAATATCAATAGATATGTCGTCATAATTCAATATTTGTAAAAGTAGATAGATAGAAGTGGGAAACCACCTAAAACTGTGTATAAAGTCAATAAACTCGCCTTGGCGGAGGTAGCTCACCAAGCCGAGTTTTCCAGGAGGCGAAGGGTTGTTACCCCTTACGGAACCGCACCCTTCCAGGGTAAGGGGAGAAGGGATATATAACCCCCACATATAAGGCAATAGCCACAGCAACAGTCAATTCAGTCCCGCTGGAAACTCGAGTCAGTTACAATCTCTGGACCAACTCGTTTTTCTTACTAGACTAAAACCCCTTCCACAGTAGATAGCTAAATACGTCGTATTAAACTAACCATTTGGTCGGTACTACCTCTTCAACTCTGTCTTACCTTATTCATTTACTGGGGCTGACGTTAGCCCCTGGGACCAACGGTAGATCTAGTCTCCTTTACCTAAATTCACGTACTGGGGTAGAAGCTAGGGTCTAGAACCAACGGTAAATTCTCAGATTCTCTTGCTGGGGCAGACGAACGCATTTGAATCTTGAAGCAGCCTCCGATACTGGGGCAGTCCGATACTGGGACCATCAATTTGAGCTTTCCAAATTTACCTTTCCGTTTCAATTAGTGAGGCAGGTGCACGAACCTGGTCTCTTGTCTAAACTGTTTACAACCTAAATAGTCTACTGGGGCAGAAGTATATCCTCCTGGGACCAACGGTGGATCCCCTCTACTTTATCTAGATTTATTTACTGGGGCAGAAGCAAGCCACTAGGACCATCGGTAAATTCCCTTCACCTCCGGCCGTGTTCAAATTCTCTTGCTGGGGCAGATGCACGCTTTTGGTACCACCTGAGAATCTTGATACAGTTCCGCACCTCCAACTTGCTTGGGGTAGTTCGACTCCGGGATCACCAATTTGAGCTTTCCAAATTTATCTTTCCGATTCAATTGGTGGGGCGGGTGTCGAACTACCGTCACCAGTCTACTGGGGCAGAGGTATATCCACTTAGAACCAACGACTAATTCCTCTCACAGTTTCGTATCCGTCTTCCTACCAGAATCAGCCAGTACCTCGCATAATCGAGGGGAAGTACATTTTAGTAATATATAATTAAATCAGTCAGTAAATGAAATTGATACCTGTGTACACATGTAGATGATATAATTTTGAACAAGAACTACTCGCTTTGGTTACTTTTTCAACAAAAGGCTAGGCCCGAGTTGTTAGGGAAGGTCTTAACTTTTCACTCATAGATTAAATTTAAGGGCATTTTGTCATTTAAAACACTTACTTGAACGTCTATCACAAATACATTCTGTAATCTATCTATTAGTAAAATGTCATGCGCCACACTTTTCGCTTTTAAAGATTACATAGGAACAATCAAAGGTTGAACCTCAACACTGTGTTTTTTTTTTGTTTTTTTTTTAAATACTTTCTTGCAATGATCCGTCATCCAACTCAGCCCAGTAGATCTTGGTGCTGTTATGTTTTTTAACTGTAAAAGTTGCTGGATAACTATTACAGCATTTTGGACTAATCGTTTTTCTAATTATCATGGAGAATTGTCCGTCATCCAACTCAGTGTATTATTCCCAGTACATTCCACAATATCGAAAAAACGATTGAATTCTTATTTTATACTGCACGCTAAGATGGAGGTCAGACTCAAGAGAATTTCGGAAGCGGAGGTTGTTCTAGTTTGTGTTTGAACTTGAGGCCTTGCAAAAATGTGCTAACGTCTCTCACGTCTCTTAGAATTTCGAAACCTCCGCCGCTAATCATCTCGCAGGCAGATAATGCACGAACAAACGCTAGGCTCAGAATAATGCGTCGCTCAAGGATACCGACGTTCAAGTGACAGAATGAGGATCTCCACTGACGTAATAATAGGAAGACGTTAGGAAGGTGTACGAAGGGCGGAGACGCTAAATATTTGAATTGAGGAACCCATGCAACCTACTCACGACCACGACGTCAGGTCGGGAGACAATCATCGCAAAGGAGCCACGACTTTCTCGGATTTTTCTTATTGAAAATATCGTTTAACGTTATCTTTTCTTTCGCTAAACGAGTTCTGGAAGTTTCGCAAAGGTCGACCGAAGACGGAGGAGCGCAACAAAAGGAGTTTGTGCCCGGCTCTGACGCAAGAAAGAAGAGTGAAGGTGCGTTTCTAGAGATAAAAGTCGGGGTTCACTATTGTTCGTGGAGATAATCGGAAAGTCACCGATCCTGCACAGAACGAATTTGCAACACGAACAGAGATGCGTCACGGATATTTTAGAACGGTTAGTTGCCAGTAGGTACTCGCAGGGACATTTGTCATGAACTAAGTACGACACGCATCATTCACAGTTATCTTCTTCCATTAACTTTCACAGTAGGTATGAAGGTTAGTTAAACTTGATAATATTTGAACTGGAGTTTGAATTGGAGAAACGGCTTCGTTCCCTTAATTAGGATTTCCAATAAAGAATTATTTTTCACGGTTAATCGCTAAAAAGTGTTGTATGCAACTAGATCAAGCATGATTATGAAGCAGTGGTGAATGCGCGAAATCTAGAAAAGCAAACATGTAGGTAGGAGGGGGGATTAATATATACACGTTTGTCACACACAATTATCGCTTTTCAATAATTGTTTCATCAAAACATTTGATGATTATTATCATTAGGGTTCCATTTAACCGTCAATAAACCCATTTGCTAAGCCTCCTTTGTTAACTTTACCTATTGTCGCCGTTCATCTGTGTCACTAACTTCATGAGTGATGTGGTGACTTTCTATTTATTAGCAAGTAATGGTTAAAATCAATGAAGCTGATTCCAGGAAATTTGATGTTTGTAGGTACCTTCATAATGCGACCAACCTTCTCCCTTGACCAATGCTTTTTGCCCCTCACGTAATGATGCAGTGAGCTATCCACATAGTGGAAAAAGAGACAAAGGCAAAACCCGCTGGAAATCAATCACTTCGATCATTTTGAGAAGCTATCATATTGGGCAGCTACATGAGTGCAGCTCGTCTTGAATGAAGTGTGTAGTTAAGTCGTAGTCCTCTTCAAGTTCTTTCAAAAGTCGTCTAAGGTATTTTTAGTTGGATGAAGTGAACGCCACCAATCTTCAACCTACTAGTTCTCCAACAAGGCAGCGGCTCGGTTGACTTAAATTTTACACGACGCCATAGATATATCTACGGTTAGAAGTTTGAAGTTTGAGTTGAGTTAGTGGACAGATCGATAAAATTCAGAGAGTGGTTCACCGTTTTAAGATGGCGTTCATGGTTGCCCGCATGCCATTAGTCCGACAGAATCACTGATCCCATATTAATTCCTCCCTTTTACTTAGTAATTTTACTTGTCAAGGTAAATTCAAAATCTGCAATGTTCGTTCACTGCACATTTGGTTCGTACGGGCCATAAAAAGGGCTTAGAATTGATGTAAAAAATCGATTCTTTTGCACATGGACTCCCTTGGGGCCTAGTTGCTCCTAATTTCCACCCATCCCGATCGCGCCACTTGCAAAGATGGTATATGCCAAAATGTGAACAAAACGTGGCTTTTCGAGGTTTTTACTGACTTTAGCAAGTGAGGTGTCATTTCCGAGTAATTTTTGACGAAAAATCATCTGGGTTATTTTTCAGAAACCTACAAATTCACCCAATTTCTGATCCTAAAATTTACTCCACAGTAACACGAACAATCACGCATTATTAAAAAAACATTTAGCGCATTTTTTAGAATAGTTTTTATTGGTAGGAAGGATCGTCGCTGTTACCGGTAAAAACCCTTTGCTCAAAATGTTCCCTCGTGCGTACAACAGACAACGAACACCAATAGCTTTCAGTTCCGGGAGCCTTAGTTCCGTTGATTTGGATCCTCTTGGACGGTTTCAAGAAGTCATCAGGGAGTTGCTGAATTTCTATAAGCTACCTATCATTGCGCATTTGTACTTGCGTTTTCCTTGAAATAAAGATCGTAGATTTGGACCTCTACCCCTGGATTTTGTCAGGTTTCCCCGTACACATCACACTACGTCTGTACACGTCAAGTAATCATTGAGAACAAGAAAAACAATGTTGTACACATATTATATGATACCCAAGTGTTTGTGTTAAGGATCAAATGAAAATCATAAGGATCGTATAAATAATTCTAGATTACTGTCCAGTTATCCGTGTCAAATCCGAGATTTAGGAAACAAAGTACAGCACTAAAAATGAACGCATTTTTAGGTTTATTTTATTCTTAATGATCCCTCAGCGCTCTGAACTACTTGTAGGCGGTAGACGAAAAAATTGAATATCTGTGTGGGACATACTTTAGCCAGTTATGAGATCTTGTTACAAAATACCGGAATCTAGAGCGAGCTTATGCCAATGACTTCGGAAACATCAGGTAAATGTAGGTTGGGATTAATTTTGTTGGGAAGTAGGAAATCCGTAGAGTCACCACGTAATGGTGTAAGTCCTCATATCGAGTGACCTGGAACATGCAGAGCAATGCCCTTCCAACCGATGATTACAGGGTTTTGGTTTAAACTATGAGATATGCAACGAGTTATGCCAATATTGATTCAACCGGTCCCTTCGAGACTCAGCTGGCAGGCAAACCAGATTTTCGAGTCTGAACTAACTGAAAGTTCGTTCGGCGATTCGTCACAATACTCGTCAGATTCTCTGACAACCATTTTCTCCGATTCGACCGCTACATATCGGTGAAGTTAGCGATTCCATCGTCAACGATCAGGAAGCGATTTACTTTTCTTTCGAAGTGAATGCCAAACGATCGTAACCGAACAAAACGATATCGGATTACGACCTTGTAATGTGAGCCTGTCATTCTGTCAATCTATATTGGCCGTGGGTTACGCCTTGAATAGATCACGAGCTTTCGCTTCGAGAGACAGTGAAATCACGTAACAGACGATCATGATCCTTCAAAACGGTGCCTGGGATCTTCTTTGAAGTCTAAATCAAGCCTTCAATTGAGACGGACAATTACTGAGTAGGCTCAGTGAAAGCAAGATAGGTCGGGGAATCAGCGGAAAGTAGGCCCTACCCGTCTTCCAAAATATCAGCATCAGATTATGGATGAAGAAGCCGTTCATATCCCACCCTGCATCCTCCCGTGGACAAACCATCCTCAATTATTGCAACGAGAATATAAGATTTATGTAGGAATAATTACTTGCACCTTCAATAGAAATGGAATTTATAAACAATCAGTGCTCCACCATCGTTCACCCACCTGTCATATATATACAAGTTACCAATATCGGCTCACGCGCACACAATAGTTGTTAAGGAGACTTCCAATAACTTTATACACAAAAGAAAAAGGTCCAAAATCATTACCGAATTTTCCTAAATTATCGTATTGCAAACTGAGACGGAATTTGAGCGCTTTGTGTGCAAATAATAAATAGATGTTGAATTTTAAGAATTTTTTACCTTTCATCGAGTTATTAGCACAGTTTTCTGAAATTTAAGTACCTTTTTTCAGCATAAATTTGAGCTTATTTTAATTATTGGTCTAGTTCATAGTTGATAAACTTTTCTTGGTTATATTCTGAAAAATATGAATTTAACAATTTTAAGCCGTTTTTTGTTGGTGGATATGTTGAAACGGACGTTAAAGAAAAGTGTGTACATATACTAAGGAGAACGTGGAGATCAGGTCAGTAGATCTGACAAAAAAATCATAAAACGGGACTAGATCATCCAGGAGAACGACGTAGCTCATAGACAACCAAGCCGAGGTAAAAGTGAAGCACTCTGACTAGCCAAATCGAAAACCAAGATCTTGAATAAGCTTGGAAGAAATCGGAGCCACCAGTTGAGATAATGATTGGATTGATTTGTTCGAATCGTAAACGCTGGAAGTGAGAAAGATTTCAGTACGATTTTTTTTTCTTTTAATCCGTTTTTTTCCATCGACCAAAGAACGGTTTCATCTCAACCTGGTTGTTGCCTCAAGTGAGATTTATGATATCCACCTTCGTTTGACTTTTTCTCCTGATGTTGGAAACCGTATGAAATCAGTAGGCGAACTACCTTAAAATGGTGAAACTTGAGAGTAGGCGTTTTTCCAAGATTAGATGTTGCAAAACTGACAGATTTATCATTCAGTTCCTCCAGCTCCTACGAGCAGCGGTACTGGAAGGTGAAAAAGTTGTCAATGGGCTTCTCCATGGGATTCCAAGTATGAGGATTCACAACCTTAACGGACCCGCCTACGACCTAGAGGGTGTGATTTTGTAAGCAGCGGTATTCAAATGTTTTATTTACGTATTCAGTTTGAATATTCTGTTCCTGAGGGCATATCAGGCTTCCACAATGTGTACGATCAGCTCTCGGATACAAAGATATATCTGTATACATACAGTTTTTACAAATAGCGAGGCAATTGGGAACTTGTTGCATGTTTGTTACAGATTAATATAGTTTTTAACATCCCTCATAAGTAACATTCTTCATATACCCCATTATATTCATGTAAGTGTAATGTAATACCACGTGAATTAATATTTTAATGATGTATCATGAAAGGCTGAATAGTACTCTGAAGCCAATAAAATTAAAAAAACAAAAAAATGAGACACCGTGTTCACATAGTCACTGAAATCTATCAACATTGACAGTAAGACAGTCCAAAAGCTCTTTGCCTGTTGAAATTAACGGTGGTGACAAATCATACTTGTATTTATGAATGGAATCTTCAGTTCTTAGTACTGCTTCATGATGAATAAAATGTTATTTTTTCAAAAATGTACCAACAGCCACTGATCACTTCGCATCTTTTCTCATATTAGGTATAATTTAAACTGTCTTTATTTTTTGGACATTTTTTCAGCCATAATGCAATTTACATCAATGATAGTACATGAGAACTTGAAAGTTCTCGAAGTGAATGTTTCAGAAACTGATTGAATCAAAAACGTTTTACATGGAATTGAAACTCCTGAAGGTTTTATCGCAGAACGGAAATACGATATAGTATTGATTATAGGTCAATTGCAGATTTTTATAGATCAATCCTCGTCTCTACAGATCGTCTCTGCTTAACAACGAGAGCCTTGAGATCCGCCCCAAAATTCCACCAATATTTGGGGAAAATCGATCATCTGATGTTATACTTCCTGAGCACTACTGACAATAAAGTTTAACTACATTTAACCATCTCATCTGATTTGAGAGAAATCGACTATCATAGTAACTATGCCACATAAGTTATGATATGTGGCATAACGCAGGATATGGTTGCATATTTGGATACTCGAAATTGATTGGAACCTACTTTCTGTCAGACATGGGCTTTTCGAAGCACGTCGGTTTAAGAAATTTACGTTCCACGAGCATGTATGATCGAAGTTCTACTTAGTTGTTATTCCAATACATTTTTCAATCAATTAATTAATCATTTTTGTTCACACGGAAACCGTGCAGTTTTACTAATGAGAGTTAGAACATAATTATTTAGAATATATCCAACACTTCATCCTCTAGTACACAAGAAGTTGAGGTTCTTCAAAATTGAGAATATAAATTCAAAAATGCGTAATGTTAATAGGTACCGCCTATGGGAAATGGTCCCTTATCTTATACTGAATAAAAATCGAGTTTGATGCATTTCCTAAAAGTAGAAAACTGCTGAACACGTTGGTTCTTGAAGATTGTTTTTATCTCTTTCCGTCGATGAAATATGAATGTGTTGGGAATGCTGAAAACCTAGTTTTGAGAAAAGGGCTCGCGAAGTTTTGAAATCTTCAAGAGTGATCTACTGGCTTTCTAATCATTGTTTTAACTTGAAAGTAGGAGGGTAGACTTATTAGATACCCTAGTTTACATGCATAAACTTCAAATAGTCGCAAAAAGACCGTATTTTACTTTTTTGGCTCCTAAGGTTAAAATTTCTTCTTTCATTGTATTTTTTTCCTGCTGAAAACCGACCCTTACTATAAACAGATGTCTGTGAATAAGTTAAGGTAACCTTCCTCAGATGTAGACTTTTAGTCATTTACTGGGGTTTTTGACAGGATCGAAGTGAAATACCTGAAGTACGATTACTTCAGCGAAAAAATCGTTAGTTCGAGCATCTATTTTTTCAACCCAAATTGCGAAAATCGCTTTCCTGAACATTTTACTCAAATAAGATAAAGACAGTGATAACTTCATTGTTATATTGGTTGGCAGGGTTTTTGAAGCAGAGGAAATTGGTAAATGAATAACTGAGGTTATATAACAGAAGCGAGTAATGTAGTCGTTAGCTATTGAAAGATGAAAACAAAAACGGCTCTCCCTTTCGGCTCAAGTGATGAACATCCCACCGCTTTGCTCTCTCGTTCCGTTTCGGGAAACAGAAAGAGAAAACCCACAGGTGGATTACCTCATCTATTAAATCATTATTCATTAGAACAATTAAAGAATAATCAGGTACCTGAACCTACCTATCTGTACGCAACCATTAGTAGAGGAAGTAACACCTCCGCGACGCCGTAACAATCAGTGGGGCGACTCATACGCTCCGCGCGCACCCAGTCATTACCCTCGAGGCCCACGGAAAGCTCGGATTGAGAGGTTCATTCCATTTTATCGACCGTTTATTGAACAGTGTCTTTTATACAACTCAACAAATTTTTTGTGAACTGTTCAAAGAATAATAATAATACATTATCAGTTTGGTGGGATCTAATCGAAGGAGCCCCTCTTACCACGAGTTGTCCTGACCAGGAACCATGGACTCGAAACTGACGTTTATCGATCATGTAGATGCGGTAGCTTTGAAAGCCCTCAGTTTTGTAAAAAGGTGCACGAGGGACTTCAATTGATTGATTGATTGGGTGAAGCAATTGTGCAGTTGTACAAGTCTTTGGTTCGCCCGACTTTGGAGTATGCTAGTATAGTTTGGTTCCCATTTTATGCAGCGTACAGATAGCGATTGGAGAGGTTTCAACGGTAGTTCATGCGTTACCTTGCATTCAAACTGGAAATACCAATGCAGCAGGTTGATTTTAGGCACCTGGCCGAGTGCAGGTTGCCCACTCCCGAAAGCCGTAGAGAGATTGCAGATAGCACGTTTTTTCACAAGTTTGTGGGTGGAGTTCTCCAATCCTCATCGCTTCTCTCTAAAGTCAACATGAAAGTGCCTCTCCACAAAACTCGCCCAACACTCTTGTTCCAGGTGTCTTTCGTAGCCCAACTACCTTCTAAACCGACCGTTCGCCTCGTGAGGTCAATGCTTCCTTGCAGTCAAGTGACTGTGACCTATGCAGTACCTCTTCCTCCACCCTGAAACGTCTGCTGACTGAGATTCCTTCCTTTTAAATTGTTGCACCCTTTTTCGTCTTACTGTTTCGTGCATTTACAGATCCTATTGTAATGCCATGTAATAATTGATTAACTCGTTTTGTATTTTCTATGTATAATGGCTTTTGCCGTTCATTTAAATAAATAAATAAATCTGTCCAGTGCTCTTTTCCTGCTTTCTGAAAATCAATATTCCAACACTGTCATCATTGCTTCTGTTTTTGGGGTGGCTGACGCTGCTTCAAAGATGTCAGAGGTAAACTTTAAAATGTAATCCTCTGTGAAAATATTGAGGATGACCTGCCTTCCATCTACACTTACTGAGAGCACAGTCAACCTCCTCTAACTTCCATATTTTTCAATACCAATTGGATATTCCATACAATTTTGATTGGGAAGAGGTCCGAGTGATGGTGTGGCAACGGGCTCTGACTTAAAATAGTTCCCAAAAAATAAAGATCGTATGGTTGATTGTTCAACCATCGAGTTAAGATCGATACGAGGAAGATCAAACCCTCGTTCCATGACTCTCCTTCAAATTTGAGTAAATTGATCAATTAGAAGGTCATAAGATCATGCTTGGTGGGTTTTACGTTAGCGAATGGGTGGAGTGGTGTATTGACTTGTGAGCGATGAAACTCATAACAATATCTGCAAACTAACCCCCTTTTCTGGAAATGTCATCAAAATCAGAGAAAACTTTAAACAACTTCTCCTAAAAATACAGCTTACTGCCAGGATCTGTGAACATACACACACCATCCAATCTCCCACCTCATACATGACATCGATCAGATATGTGGGGCGGGAATGAATAATGACACCAACGCAGTAGTTAGTTCGTAGACTAGATGCTTCTGCTAGCTACTTCCTCCTAATTCCACGTTATAGTGAATCCTGTGAAACTGGTACTTAACTCGAATTAAATAAGATAACGCCTGTGTAATGGAAGAACCATATGATGGCGTTGCTCACTTGGAAGGAAAATTGAGTTTCTTTTCAAATAGTAATTACATGGTGTGGGATAGATGGTGAAACACAGCTGAGTTTAGCCAAGCCGCAGTGGTGAGGTGAATTGACTCTCCGGATTAGATTCGCTGATGTGAACACTAATTTCGAGTGGTTTTCAAGGTTCTTCGAGCTAGCCGACTGGACGAGTTGGATGATGGAATCTCGACTTTACATCGAGTTTTTTGAACTGTGATGTGGATTGTAAGGCCGATGAAGATTTTTAAATACATATGTGCAGAAGCCATACACGTACCAATACACAACTACATTTGTTGATTGTAACTCCAATCAATATGGATTGAGGTTAGAATTGAACGTTGGAATGATTAATTAGGATGGCTGTGTCTTGGGATGAATTGCATTTTTAAAAGCTAAAACCGGTTAGTTAATCATCTCTTTCCTAAGATGTCTCAGTATGAAGCCGTGATGATGCACATGAACTCCCTGCTGTACCTGAACTCCTGACAATGCCTTATTGGCGAAATCAATTTATTGAGTAATGAATTACAAAACGAAACCTTGGAAGATCTCTTCACTTACTTCTATCTTCAATATAATTATATTTGTTCCATCAATCACACTATCGATACTATGAATCTTTATGTGGCTACTACCTACAGCAGTTTCTGGCCTTTATGCAAGTATTAATTGAAAGCAGCAGAAATTATACAAGAGAGTCAACAGGTCAAGACTTACGGCATTGGAAACCGTGTAGCTGTGACTGGGTCAAGAATACAACCCTTTAGTGGTAATGCTAAACGAACAGATTCGGTAAACCAAGGACGCCTTCATTGATTCTGAGGTCACCACAACATGTTCTTCACACCGTTCTCAGTTGTGAATGAGTAAGAATAAATACCAACTGCTTACATACTACAGTACATTTGAAACTATCCTTATACGGTACGGGTCACACAAAAGAACGGTATACAATAAAACTAGGTGATTGGTATGCAGATTCATGCATATTTATTGTATTTTTATGGTAAAGTTGTTGAACCTCCTAATTACATAAGTAATATTGTAATATTGTAAATTGTAAATGTTTACATCTCTGCATAAAACAGATTTAGAGGACTGTGCAGGGCCGAAATCACTTACTCAGACCTTTCCCTGTTGGAATTTCTCAAAAAACCGTAAAATTTTTGTTATTTTACGTTTTAGGGTGCGTAGATCCCAAATAAGAGGCCTTATAACAGATGTTGAAAATCCGTATACTCCGAATTCATTAAATTAGGGTAATGGCAGATTTCTATGGTAGAGTCGAATTCTCACAAAAATCTCTGAATCGTCACACAATCCTGGTTAAATTTACAAGAATATGTGGATGTTGACCGAGGTTTACTGCCATGTATTAATTTAAAATTTATGTGTTAATTTACATAAAATAATTTCTAGGAAAAGGACTTGTTGAATGGGCGCGATTTTTTTTTTTTTTCCATTAAATTAAACACACAGCGCAACCGAAAATCACCCTTTTTGACTGTCTTTCCTCGCAACTGAGTTCATTCACTCTGACTCTGACTGAAAAATCTTCGAATAGCATTCTCCAAAAGGGAAACAACCCATGTACCAACCATCAAAGCTCTTGATGTCAACCAGATGGAGAAAAAGAATATGCAGGGGGAAGGGGCCCAATGAAACAATAGGAACCTATAATAGGTGCCTGACGAGGCCGGAACTGGCGGTAGTGCTTGAGAATATATATACAATCAGAGAGTTTAGAACTATATTTTTAAATTTGGCGGTGTATGAGAGAAGAGAAGTGCTGATTCTGGGAAGGCCAACATTCACGTTGAGTGGAATAACAAGGGTTCTCGCGAGATGACTTACTTCGGTAGCGTACAGATCTAGTCCAAGGTAGTGGGAAGGCGTGGCGTAGTGAAAGTGATTCCCGCCGTATCTCCCGCCAGCCGCCTCAGAACGTAACTCAAGGCACATGCTACGCACCAGGGGTAGGAGTTACGTTCTGACGTGACCCAAACAACTCTCATTCCCATATCCGACGGCCCGATCAATGGGCTGCTGGGTTGGCAAACACTGTTGAGTCCAATTGGCATTCGAAGCCTCAACGCTACTTAATATTCACACTCAATCTTGCTTCGAAAGGAAGAAAGGTACACGAAATGATGCCTCCTAACGATTAGCAATACTATATGACACAATGTGCTAGAATTCTAAGCTGTTGTCACACATTCTTTGCTAGTTGTATTTAACCGAAATACGCGATCCAGGGAGATTCAGTTTTATTTTACTTGCCTTGATTTTAGAAACATCTGTTGTCTAACGAATGGCATGAGGACGCACCCAACAATGTCCCAGGAATTGATTAGGAAAACAAGGAGATAAATTGAACAAGTAACTAAGAAATGGCAAACACAGTTGAGTGTCCAATAGGAATTCGAAGCCTCAACGCTAATTTATATTCACACTCAATCTTGCTTCGAAAGGAAGAATGTCACACGAAAAACCAAGTATTAGCAATAATGTATGAAGGTTCCTGCTAGAATTCTAAGCTGTTGTCACACATTCTTTGCACTAGTTGTACTTAACCGAAATACGCGATCCAGGGAGATTCAGTTTCATTTTTCTTGTCTTGATTTTAGGAACATCTGTTGTCAAACGTTGACATCTCAGAACGGACGTAATAATCTCTCAGGAATTGATTAGCAAAACCAGAAGAAAAATTGATCAGGTAACTAAAGTTGTTAAAAAATTCTTCAAATGAAAGAAATCAATTGCTTCAGGACCAGAATATAGACATTCATGAGAATGTTTTGGTACATACCGATCCATGTTACCATTTTCTTTATTTTGGATGTATCGTTACTGCGGTAGCCAGTTACTAGGTCTATTATTCTTTGGAGATATTTTTCATTTAATATACTTTCCGTTTCATCAGTAGAGGATTCGCTTTAATAACTTTGAAAATGAACGAAATCATATTTAAGCGGATAGAAACGGGGTAGAAGCCCCAACAGTTCCCTAACATCTGTAAGCTAAACATTTCAAAGAATTTAAGAAAATGTGTTCAATAAGGTACTCACTTTCCGTCTCCATCGTAGGAGGAATTTGGGCGGCTTGGGCGGCGAAGGAGATCAGCTGAAACAACAAACCAAATAAAATAATTCGAATATACTGCGATACCGTGGAGTCAATTAAGGGATCCATTGCAACAGGTAGGTACAATCGTAAAATTATTAAGGTATTTTGTTTAAAATAAAATCTTGAGAATATATATTGAATGAGAGGGTAATTAAATAAGTGGAAGGGACAATGTTAAACGCCTTTTCTGATTGAATGCGAATTCGACTGAATGTTGGTTTCCTTTATTGGAGATAACCCGTAAAAACGTTGATTTGAAAGAAAAAGCTAAAGAAACCTTTCAGCCGGGTACCGTTTTATGTTAATGTGATACGGAGGCGGAGGTGAATGTCCTTCTGGCGGACAACTTCCAACAACCGCAAACTGTTTTCATTGTAGATTCGACAGGGTTGGCTTAATTAGCAGTTAACCATTTTGCATCTCTGTTCAGCTGTAGTTATTCAAATTTCTTAAAGAAAAAACTGGGAAAAAATACCGGTAACTTAACATTAAGTTAGGTATTGATAGGATGGCTAACGAACGGTGTAATTTGATGAATCCATTACAACTTACACAATTGAAGTGTATCGATATTAACGATACCAAACTCGGGCCCTTTGTAGTCACACTACAACAACACTACATGCAACTTGGCAAAAAAACCAACAGTAAATTTCATTTTAATCGGAGGTTAATCACTTGCTAAACTAAACAGCGGACTAACTACATCATTGGTCCCTGTATAGGGGAGGTTGAAAATCTTGTTGTAAGCAGCAAGTAACACACCTCAATAAGTCTCATTCAAGCTAGTGTTAGTTGGTCCCCGAACATACACTAAGATCATTGGAGAAATGAAGCTATTATTGCCAAACTCCCATTTTCAATAAAGAGAAGCATTTGTACGATTGAGCGCCCTGCATTCCAGGATAATTACTGTAATAAATAAGCAGCATAAATTATGAATAGGGATATTTTCGGAATAATGGAAATTATTAGTGACAGGGACAGTGAAGTACAGTGATGATCACTAGAAACATTGGAATGGTCGGGATTTAAACAATTATGAACTAGGTTCTACCACAACTGTCAACTTCAAAGGTAAAATGGTATGTTTGGTTACACTTGAGAGATACTGCAGTAACTATAAACATATTGGTGTGTGAAGCTTACTTTACATGGTGGGAGATCGGCCACTACTCAATCCATCCCTATTCCTCAAATATTCAAAACAAGTCCGAGGTCTACTTAATGCATAATTATTTTTCAAAGAAAAATAGGGATCGACGAAAAAAATCTGATGAAAATAGTGAAGGGGTGAATAGTGATTTATCATTATCACCCCTCCATTCATCCCCTTAAATACGAAAATTTGATCGTTCTGAAATAAGTTTCAAAACCAGACCTAAGTACTTGATCGAAAAAAAAGAAAGATGCAAGCAAATCGACAGTATAAGCTGTATGAGCGGCAATTGAAGTAATTGTCTATCACCACTTCCAGTCCCTCTGTAGTCAACAAACTCAAAACTTCCGAGGTTTTTTGCTCAACTGCACTAAAATTGGGATCAAACAAAGTAAGAATCATGAAAATCGTTTGAACATTAAAACCTGAGTAGCGTCGACACAATTTGTCACACATGGAGATCTTTTTTTCAAGGATTTGGTCTTGGAATGGTCTGATATGGATTTGTATTCAGTTAATCTTATTCTCATGTTTGGGTTGTGCCAACCTTCCTGGATGAATTCTAATAGGTGTCCCTCTATTGACAAAGCCTTCGTTCAAGGGACGTCCTTAAAATTTGGGAGGTGGTGCCATATCTTACGCGACACATCTTTCAATAATGATGCAATATGCATTTAGAAGCATGTCTCTTAGTCTTCGTTTGGCGAAATAATAATACAATAATAAATCAAAAAATCATGTTGCTAGGGGAGTGATAGTTGAAGAGTATTTTTCAAATACATCTTCACCTGAGTTTTATTGTTAAGTGCCGATACATTAGGGAAGCCAAGGGCCCAATCATTGTAGAATCTGATAACCGCTACAAAGATCATATCATTTTCATTCGATTAAATGTAGAATTATGAACATAAAAACATCAAAAATTGTATACTTTTGCAATAAATTAATACTAACCCCTGCTTCGCGCAAAAAATACTTTTTACCCAATATGTTGAATATATCGTATGTTAACGGATAAAGGAACATTGATATTATGAGCTTTCGTTCATAATAGTTTTTAATCACAGGAATTCGCTACTTATATGCATTACCTTCATTGTAGGAAGTCCGTTATTTGAAAAATATAAAAAGCCATAGTACATGAGGCAGAGTTTATGAAAACAACCTATCTCCTGGGAATATACTTTTTAAGAAAGGGCCGGGCGGGGTGACGTACTCATAAAAAATGAATTATCTACTACATACACAGTAATATAGTAATTCTTCAATTTCGCGAAGTAACTTTGAAGAACCGACTGAGTTGAGTATGCTCTTATCCCGGCTACGATGCATACTACGAATACATACTCGTCCAAGTTTAAAAGCCCACTATTGCGGTACCAGGTAACATTATTCCAGAGAAGGAAGGAAAGCAATTTTTTTTTCTGTAGTTCCATGAGGAGTACCGTTACAGCTTGTAGTTGTCAGTTGTAGTAAGGAAGTGGGTTGGTTGCTACTCGTAATTGAAATCTTTTTGTAAATCGTTCAGTTTCGTATGCAAATTGTTCCGGGACATCTCGTGGTATGAAGCGTATTGAAGAAATACAGGATGTGGAACGCTTATGAATGAGATAAACTCAACTTGTTGAAAAAATGAGAAAGAAATGCGTCTGATTCGTTAAGAGACAACCAAGACATTACACTGGACGGATGTCGCCGCGCATGCGATGTACCGTTGGTTGATAGAACCACCCAAGATGGTTTAAGGAAAGAACGCTAGTTGCAGAGAATAATAGTCGAGCGAAGCAAAGAAAACTGCCACAAGAACAATGAACAGGAGGTCTAGAAATGATGTTCCATCAACTTCTCCTCAGCAGTTCACCAGCAATATGATGGTGGTTCGTCCATCAATACGTGTAAGATTTACCTTTTGTACATATTCAACTATGCACCATGCTATTAAACGATCTGAATACAATTTTTATCATGAATATTAGTAATAGCTACTTCTAATATGTAAAGTTGGTCAATAAATCGAAGTAACGGAACAAAAAATATGCTAAAATGTATGGCCAGTATGGCTTTGATACTCAAATATTGAGGAAAAGGGGAATAATCAATTTATTGGGAAACTGCAAACTGTAACAACGGACATCACACTTTTCAGGGCTAACATGCTCAGTTCCCGAAAATTCTACAACACATAACAATAATAATTCTTTATTGCCATTAACACTCCCACATGTTGTTGAGCAATACGTCAATAAAACAATATAAAATATAAACAACAACAATAGTTAGAACTTGAAGATTTGTTATCCGTATAATCCCCGTTATTGTGTTACTTATGACCACCAAACCGCGAAATCGGTTTAGAATGTCTCTTGAATTTTGTGGAAGTATACTAGGTGTCTTCTGAGAACTCAGTGTTTTTCTTGACGTAGGTAAGTGCCGAGTTTAGGTAATGTGGGTCAATAAACAGATTATTGATTAGCCCAGAAGGGAATCAACGAATGATAAATCCTCAAGTTTTAATGATTCTTGTTTTGTATATTTAATAGTGTTTTACATATTGCTCTACCATATATACCATGCTTTTGAAAGTGTGGAATTGTGAACGGAACATATTAGCCCTGAAAAATGTGATGTCCATGTTACTTTAATAGGTTGACCATGTGTAGTTCTGCCCAGAACAACGATTTACCAAAAATTGACAGAAATGGAACCGAAAATAGATCAAAAAGCTGTGAGCAAGCCAAAAAAAATTAGATTTACGCCCTCCAGCAGCAATGCGATGCAAGGATTCCCTATCTCCGGTCGTGAAAAATCAAAACAAGTTGCAACAAAGATAACCGATCACAAATGTTGACCTGACGCCGTATACAGGGTTTTAGGGGGCAGACTTCAAAATCCAATGCTCAAGTAAAAAGTCAGCACTAAATGTATGTCTCAGCTCTCCCAAAACCACGAAACTTCATAACCATCCTCCGCCAAAACCGCTAAACGGCGAAAGTTCGAAAATTAAAGTTGAAAATTGTGGTGATTCATGAAATATATGATGATTTGAAGAAGTCAAACCTATTCATACCTGTTCATTAACATTGTAAGGATTGTCACTCCGCAGTGTTGCAGTATTACAGTGTAAGTCGGGAAGCATCGACAATAAATTTTCAGTTTGTATTTTGGCAGAGTATGGTTTTGAGAGAAGACCGACTAATCATCGATTACCGCTATGTCGTTTCTTGAGGAGGTCATATCGTACGGATGAGATTTTTCGGAAGTGGGTGGAGGCCGCAGCTAGAAATCCAGTTCTCATTAGATCCAGCTTCACTTCTACCAGAAACCGAATCAGGTTACGAAATAACGACACCTCTTTCTGGGGCACCTCCGCTCCAAATCGGGAAACGTGATCAACGGGTTTTCCGATCAATGTTGACGTCGCGACATTTTCGACGCAGCTCCGCCGTTATTCGGTCAAGATTTCGTCGGAAGACCCTTTTTCGAGAGAGGTAGGTTGTTCTACGTGCCTTATCCGACCCACAAAACGAGGTCCTGAGCGGGACTCGATCCTGGGAACTCGACGGCACGACGTCAAATTGAAGACACCGTTGTTTCTCCCGGCTATTTTTCTCTCTTCTCGGATAGGGAGGGCTGACAATCACAAATCGGGTAGGTTGGCACGCTCGTTGGATTTGTCTTTCGCTGATTACGGGCCGGAGGGATGATCCCTTCGCCTACTTCTGGAGGTACCGTTTGTTTGTCCCTCGCTCGTTCAAGGATGAGTCGGGACAGCATAATTGAACTTCAGACAACTGAATTGAACCGTTACCATCTTCAAGTATGAACTCATTTGCATTCCCATCGCACAACCCATTCGCTTCTTATGGAGTTGGATGCTTCAATATGGATATACATTTCTAGAATTGGTGGGATACGAAGTTTCTGATAATGAAACGACAATGAAAGCATAATTTGCTGCTCCAATAGGGAACAGCAATGGGCATTGACGGTAGCTACCAGCCACGAAAAGTCTTTTCACACATAGGTCAATTCAAGCCCCCCTCAACCTTCATTAAACTGGATTAATTCAGATGCAAATTATTACACAAAGGTTTATCATTTCTGTATTAACTATATATAACCGTCCTAGGCAGATCACTGCTCTTCCAGAACTGGGCTTTATAGCCAGAATCAATGCTACTTATACCTGCAAGTACAAGTAAATCACTTCCGCGGTGAAAATAAATAATTTCTTATAAGACAGCAGTGAGCGCCGCTATAGCTCATTCCGTGTTTCCAGAATTGTATCCATAGGCTCTTAAGACAAAGCATTAGGGAGTTACGTGGCTTGTTTCGAAACAATATTCTGACTTGTAAAATAGTTCTAGAATTTAAAAAAATATTTCTGATATCAAATGCTTTACTTTGGCAGCAATCCTTTCTTTTATGGAGAGTAGATATTGCTTTGAAAGTTCACCCTTTCGAGCTCATCATTCCTCAGACGCTTGATTTTAGAGCGAAAGAACGCATGACTTAATCTCAAGTCCGAGATCGTTTGGAATGGCAAATGTATTTTTAACCAGGTAATATAGACAACTGTTGATCATCTACTTTAGTTGAGTTTATTTTTAAACAATTTAACTATTTCAAAAATTCTTCAGTTGATTCAATCATACATTTTTCCTATTTGTATTGATGCAAAGCTCCACTAAAGAGCCTACCATCCTCCCTCTCTTATGTATGAAACAACATACCGATTGCAGATCAGGTATTTGGTAAGGGACTGAGTAAAGTTGACGCCGATTCGCTTTGGTAGCAGATATTGGAACCAAATAGTCTAGTTGCTAGAGCTGATCATTGTTCCTGCAGTACTCAAACGGGTTAGATAGACACATGAAATGTATATTTGATATAGAAAAATGAATCAAGCAAATAATATTCAATACATTACACGCCTTGGAGTAACCGTTAGGCGGGTTAGACTTAACTCCAGGTCAGGATTTTGTACCGAATATGCCTATTCAGAGGTTCTTATTTATCTCCACGAAAATACAACTCTCTTCACTAATCACAATAACATTCTACTAATCAAGTCACTCAAAACTTCCAGTATCCGATTTACAAGAAATTCCCAAGTCCACTCGGGTCAAGTTCAGATTCATTCGTGAATGTCGGATCCTCATAACCCACATATCGCGATCCAACACAACTCCAAGTATTTCTAGCCATTTCATCGTTCCCTGATCAATAATACAAGTGAACCTCGCAGACGAAATCATTGCAACTCACATAACCTCCAAAATGCTCTTTTGAGTTTTATGAAATTATGAGAATATGGATCGCAAGATGATCAATATGGGCTTCTTCGAGAATGAATCCAACTTTGCACAAATCTATTCGTTATTGAATTATTTAATAAGGACCTGCTCTTTTTCAAGACATAAAATAGTTGCGCTTCCAGATTACAACAAAATAGGTGCTCAATTAATGATAAGTGGGAATGAAACTTCCAAGTTACAGGAATAGATTGATATTATTCCAAAGCATTACCTACCGATTCTGTCTTTCGGGGAGTTGGGTACCCTCAGAGATGATATAATTGAGCTTGGAATGAAGTCGGTTATGGACGATGTAAGCCGATGGTTACCCATTTTCAAAGGGGCTTCCATAGGTTTCTGTATCACGTCGGAGATCAGGATTTCAACTAGAAAGTGCAAAAAGGTTCTCCGACCGTCTAATAATGGCTTTCCATCTTTGAACGGGTATTCCCGAATGACGCCTTCCCTCAGTCCTCGTGAACTCTCGCCAGGAAGAGGTCAAATTGTTCTTCTACCAGTTCAGTTCAATTTCGGTTCATTATTTCCAACGATGAACGTTCATTATGTGGGATCAACCGAGAGATAAAACTCGTTTAACCCCGTCATACCACCAGTTATTAGAAACCTCTTCCGCCCGTCCACCGCTGTTCAGATCAAAACTCACAAGTCCTAAAGAGTAACGTTTGAGGGTTGACTTTTTAAGAACTCACTGACTCAAAAATTTCACAGGTAAATGGATATTTTTCTGTTAAGTTTACGCAAATAACCGTTTTACCGTTTCTGAGCGCTCCACAAGACCCTAATGTTGTTGGAAGTAAAAAAATATTTCCAACAAAACGTGAATCTCAGAGGGACCTGAACTTGTGCGAATTCGGCTTGATCACACTCGTTGTACTAACTGAACATTAGGTGAGTTGGAAGACACATACACTGTCATGCATCGTAACCAGAGATTTGCTTAGCAGGGAATAATATCTCCTGGAATTGTAAACCTTTGAATAATAACGAGCAGACATACGTTTCGAATGTGAATTGGGACAAAGTGAATTAACACAAATGTAGACAAGGGGACAGGTTAAATTAGGTGAATAAAGATGAAACAACGCCATAGAAGACAGCAAACAGAACGAGATATTGATACATTATTTCATCAAAAATTTCTATAAAAAAGTGCCCAACTTATACAGTTTTATCGTACAAATACGTGCACGATCAGTTTCACTTAGTAATTTTCACGTGCTCACCTTACAGGGAGTCCAGGTGAATTATGGGGCGAACTCAGAGAATCCATTCTACAGCTCATTTGCAAAAAGTGTCTCTTACAGTTTTTTTAGAGGCTATATTTTCGAGTTATTTCACTTTTAAGATTTTGACATTTTCATGTTTTTGCTATGGCACATATATTTTCAGAGTTATTTCACAAACATTTGAAACGCAATTTTGACATTTTCATGTCTTTGCTTTATAAGCATACACCCTTCATGAAAACGTCATTGTAACAAAAAAAATTCAGCAAATTTATATCAATTCACGAAAAAAAGTGAAATATCTCAAAAGGGAAGCCTCTAATAAAATTTTAAAAAACAAGAAAAAAAATCTGTAAGTGAAATAAATCAATAATGAATTTTTGTTGCAAATGAGCTGTGAATGGATTCCCTGAATTTGTCCCTTGATCAACCTAAAACCCTGTACAATGAACCAGGCTTGAATAAACTCCTGGTCAATAAAGAAGTATTGGCCAGTTGCATAATAAAATAGTAATGTTGGCCAGAAAACCACTATTTTGGATTGATTTATAATTCAAATATTCATGGTCGACATTATATTTGTACACTATATTGCGCCCTCAACGATAAACCACCCATTCCTTGAAAATGCCAATAAAACCCAACGGTATATGTAGTAATGACAAAAGTTTCAGCTACTAATGATTCGATCATGTTGTTTGTAGATGTCAAATTCTACGTCATTCCAAATCACCAACCAGCCGAGTTGAAATATACCTACAAAACATGGTTTTTCTTTATAATCTATTCAATATTTAGATTCTACTATTCAATAATGCAATTTAATGGATGCAGCAGCTCTTCTAGGAAGTTATGTTATTTGTAATTGTAATTGCGGATGTTTGCAGAAAGGTTGGCCAACTAAAACCCTGAAATCACTATAGTTACGAAGTAGCCTCTAGCACAGACCAACTAGCATCATGTTTCCATGGAAGTTATACCAAGTTCGTGAGCGACCTGGACCTGGACTACAACTAATAATAAGAAACCAAAGAGATTGTATTGTGCCTCTAACGCTCCGACTAGTAGCCCATCACGATCCGTGAGATCGAAAGTGATCTTGGTTGAAATGGCTGCGTCATTGAACCGAGACGGATCCGAGTTCCAGTAAGTTTCCTAGGGCGATTTTACTAAATCCAATCTTCCAACCAAATATTGTAATAGAAATTAATTTTGTAATACGCCTTTACAATTTCGTAGAGATTTGAGAGGGCTATTTCATTGGGCTCAGCTAGCAATCTTAAGGAAAACCGGCTTCCTTAGCCATTCTATATTTTTTCTTGATCACAATTTCGAATAATGAATAGATTTGATAAAATAGATTAACAAAAAGTAATACAATTGATTTCGTACGTAGAACCGACTTTTTCTAATATGTACTTACAATCCAGTATATCCGAAATGGTATTCTAAGGGCAGGTTTAAAGCATTTATTAATAGGAAGACCATGGGTTATAGTTAAAAAATCCAAAAATTCAACTTCATTCAGAAATGTAATTAAATTACTACCGATGTACTCACCAAATAGCTAAACACGATATAAAAAATGGTTGAAAATATCAGGATTGTCAGTAAACTAGAATAATATTTACAAAACTTCGCGTAACATAAATCTAGACGTCCAATATTGGAAAAAACATGTCTTCAATTTTTTTTTTTTTAATGACCCAAAAAATGGGTGTGAAAATTGAAAAAAACCTCTCTTTACCAGAATATAATTCTGAAAACGTTTATATACTAGGATTTGAACGCTTCAAAAACTTCCCATGTCCATATATTAATGAGGAATAACCATACGTAATTTTTGTAGGTATAATTTTTGAAAATCCGTAGAAAATCCTATAACAACCAATATGGTCCAAACATCGAGTTGTGCCACTATCATTCTATATTTTTTATTTATATATTTAAATATTTTTGTTTTAAAAGAAACTCTAACATAAGGTAAAGCAATTAATAAGCCCAACTCTGTTTTATTCAGTCAACTATATATCTTTTTTCCGTATAAAAATGAGGAAATCCCACACTAATTTTATTCCTTCAGTCAACTGTATCGTTTAAGATTTTACGTGATGTTTTTTGTACAGTACATTTGAGGGGCCTAAGTAGAATTTCAATCATTTATTAAATGATAAGTTATCACTATTAGCACGAATTATAGTTGAGAGCTAAAATGCCAACAACCACCAATGCCACCAAATATTCGTGACGCGAACTGAATGTACTAATTTTAGAAAATTGAAAGGTGTGTTATACTGCGATAATAATATACAGAATCATTTGGTGTAATAGTTTTGGGAATACAGGTAGGTGGGAACATTAAACACCTCCAATAGATTTTGAACCATTTGTTTTCAATAACATCTTTCAAAGTTTTCTCAATCAATTCTTTCGAACACGACTGGTTAACGATAAGATGTGGTTAATGTTCTAACCAGCTTACGGTATGGTCAAAGAACAAGTTTCGTGAAAAGCAGGGCAACATACAAATCAGGAAAAGCACTTGACCGTTTTCTGAGCCCCAGAAACAGGACCGAACGGTAACAGTAGTAACAAGATGGTAACAATTCTACTGCAGCAAGTAGAAAAGCCTAATTGTAACAGGAGCGAGATTGTCCGTTGTTTGTGCTCCTTCAAGAAGGTTGTTATCCAAGAAATGGCTCTCGGGGAGCTGCAAATATGCTAAGGAGGTCGGCAACCTGGTAAAACTGTCCTGGAAAGTTTTACAACCTGGAGAGCAATTACGACAAGTAGGTAGGTGTCTTCAGCAGGACGGGTTCCCATTGTGGGGCATGGTACTTCTGGTCTATAAGAAGGTCCAGAAAGACATGGCCACTAACGGTATCCCTCCTGGTCTTGCCGAGATGGGATACTGAACAGGGGTTGTCTCTTGTGTTAATTGTCCACGGTCGTTGATCGCGACGGACAATGGCCCTTGTCTTGTCACAACGCCGAGTGGAGGTTGGCCGGAAACGACGGCGTGATTGAACTTTGAGGTTCGGAGACTCGGACAAAAGGCTCCTTGTTGAAGGTTTGTGAAGGATGAGGGGGTTAATCGGAAAACAACAATGGAACAGACGCGCGAGGAAGAGTGCAAAAGGTACGCGTGGAGGTATAATGCATGATTAGTCATTCAATCTTAGAAGAGCTCATCGATTGGTCCAAGTTCAAAGTGTTCTCATATCAAAAATCTAATGGGACGATCGACGAGGCAGCAGAAATGTGTCAAGACTTGAATTTTGTACATCAACATAAAGGCACAATGCATAAAGATTGTGGTGGTTTTTACAAGACCATGACTAAAACAAGTACCAAGTAATCATTTAGAAACGAAGCTGTTGAAGGAAGAATCCTATTAAGAAGAAAATAAAGTAACTGTGTATTTCCCTAGTTTCTTCTTGTCGAGCAATTTAATGTCTTAATGCAGCAATAAATCTACATGTTGTGAGGCTAGATTTTCCGGTACTCAATTGATATGTTTCTTACCTCGAAACCAAGATGTACCAGTGACCGGGTTTATCAATCTTATGAGGTTCGGGGTTCAATGTGCTATGTCTAACAAAACTTTAACTAGGTGAGTACCGAGGAAAACGATGATACGTTGACAGCACGATTTTCTCTTTCCACCTGTGGGTTCAGTCCAGTTCGGTTCCTCACGTTGTCACAATGAGTACGGGTCATTTGTACAGAAAATTACCTTCGAAGACAAAACATGTGTGCAATTTTCAAAAAGCAAGGAATTGCTGCCAGAAGAAATAGGATTGAGTGAAAAACTAACTGTAGAGCGTGCTGTGGCCAAATGAAGGAAGGTATGAAGTCCTGTCGAAAACTGTCCATTTTCCTAAAAATTTTCCAGATTACTACTCTCTCAATGAGGTGACAAGTTGGTTAGATGGTTGGAAGCAAATTCTGGTGACATCTGATTGCTGAATAGCTTCTTTACCAAGAAGAAAAATTTAATTCTGTTTGGCCTAGGGTTGCAGAAATTGAATTGACACAATATACATTCTATTCGATTCAATGTTTATACATTAGACAGTTGGTGATGGCCTGCCATTAGCGTTCTTTGAACTATCGGTGAGAATGGAGTGGCCAGTGCACTCATGGCTGTATAATATCTAGTCAAGCAGGTTTCGTACGCCTTGGGAATTTCACCATGTTCCAAGAGGTGTAAGCCCCAACCCACATCCATCTTTCAAACCCTCTGCAATAACATACGTTGTGTTGCGGTCAGTCGCGAATCCGAGAGGATGGAACACGATCGCCCATTAAGGCGGAGTAATTTTCACGTTGCCATCCCAGAAGGGTCCGTTCACTCAACTGCAGTTTAGTGGTCGACCGTACAATTTAGTGGTCTGCAAGAAGGTGTAGCCGGCATCTGGCTTCCGTATCAGTTTCAAAACATCACAGTGTCTGGTTACAGTACCTCAGAGTTCTTCAGGGTTGAAGAATCGGCCGTATTTCAATACAGAGGGTGAAGTTTTCCTTTACCAAATATTTTTCGTCAACAAGTAGTGTATAGGGATGGGTTTTGTTAATATGTCAACCCGGATAGTTCGGAAAACGGAGTTACTATTTTTAAGTAAAACCAGGTCCGATTCTGAGGAATTAGACACAAACCATGCCACGATGAGTAGTTGTTTCTCTAAGAACCTCATACAAACCTTGTTCAAAAAATCAGAGTTTCAAATAATCAACTCATATGGGTGGAACCCTAATTTCGAAAACTTGAAATATCATCAAAGGAATTGCTTAACGTGGAAGAGCGATTAGATTAAAATATTTCAGGATTCTATCTACTGTCAACTAAGAAGAAATATATATTTTTTTAAATGTATGATCAGTGGTCATTGACCACATACTCCGTTTTTCTCATAGGAAAGAACAAGATATATCTTAGGGAAACACTCCCATTCTATTGTACAATGTCCCTTCTTCAATTTTCAAGGCGAGGAAATTTCGAATTCATGCAATCACTGTGTAAGAAATTCGTCTAAAATACAAGTTTCAACTTCGTATTGCGTTTCAGAGACACTTTTTGTCCGTCACTTAAGCTGTAAGTAGCTTTCAAGAACATTTTCGAAAGGCCTCTGCACATGCGATAACGTAAATCTCCACAAAAATTTGTGTAATAAATGAATAAGTATGAATTCAGTTTTTATGATGGAATTTTGTTTATTCCCTGCAAAAACGAAAACAGTAGATCTGAATTAAGAGTCGTGGATCTCCCTAAGTGGGAAACATCGCCAACCCCGTTCCATATTAGGTTCTGAACCCCAAGGCTCCAACACTACAACGTCACAGAATAGGGACAAATGCCAGATTGACAATTTGAAGATAATATTTCGATCTGGGTCTTTTTTCACAAAATCCTCGTGTTTACCTGTCTTGCAAACATTCGTATGAGTCCTTTCATCGCCAAGGTGAACATCGTAACCAATCGCTCCATTGTCATTTTCAGGGTTTAGTGGGTTTGCCTGTATAAATGGGCCCTGTTGAACTGCTTTGCATTCAAACCTTTGATAGCCCCCTCGAATGCCCTAACTTCCAATCAAGACAAATCCGATATCTAAGTTTGTCAAGGATCCTAAAGCTAAACATATAAATTAGAGAAACTTGAGCGATTAGAGAGAGGAAGTTTTACAAGCGGACGGTGGGCTACACGTTTCTCTTCAAATGTAAAAAAATGTAATCTTATAAGCACTGCATAAAGTGGTATTGATCACTTCTTCATCAATAGAGACCTCTTGAGTTAAACTCTTGCCAGAGTTTTGTAAATTCGGTTTTGAGTTATTAAAGACCTGATGGGTGATATGTAACGACAAAAAGTTCGAAATGGCAATCTGAGGGTGTAATTTTCAAAAAATATGGATGGTGGTAGAACTTGCTGGTCATCCACTAGAGCAAAAATATACATCTGTTGTTAGCAGGGCGAAAACGTCCAGCCGCCGTCACATTACGCTACAAGGAACGTAAGAAGTAACGGGGAGACCCGAACAACAAAAACCAATTGGACGAAATGAAGTGACGGGGGACTTTCACAATACGTAAGCCACGATTTGCAGTTTTATAAAGTCAACGACAAGGTGGAACTTACATAAATAATATCCTGCGGAGGAAGTTGTAGGAAGAACTGCGGGGGGTACAACACTGCCTAGAGGGCTCCTCCTTCAAGCTCGTGACTCGTGAAGTATCCGCTTCCTGCCTGAATGAGTCACAAGTTTGGGATAACTTTCAGGTAGAATCTATTTTGTTTAACGTGGGAATTCAATTCGTTAAGGATACGAATAATTCCTTTGTTTCAAACACTTGACAATTTATTATGATTTTCCCAACTCGAAGGAATGACAAGGATGAGTTATTGGAATTTCTCAATTCAAGAACTCATCGCTTGGAAACGAATTGAACCAATGTGCTACGATCAATAGCATCGCGCCCAGGTTATCGAGAGGATTCGAGTCAGGAGCACATTCTAGGTGAGACCGCGCATTTTCTTGAAATTTTTAGACAATTTAGTTATTTGTACGCAAAATTGTCACACCACAAAGTGGATCACAATACAGAAAGAGAAAGAAAATAATTACTTCATTAGGCTTCACAGCGATCTGTAAACGCAATTTTATAGGCATTGATTGTTAAGAGAGAATTTGAAGTCACTACCTTTCTCCGTAGAATTAAAGAGTTTTTTCTGTTTCTACGTCCTATAATATTCCTTGAAATTATAACGGCTCCAAGAAAAAAACCCGGCCACACTTGTTCTACACTTTATAACTAAAATACTACATAAGTCCCTTTTCCATTTCTATTTCAATTCATTTCACTACCGTGGGATTGAGAAAGATTTTTTTTTCTAACAGTATGCATTGTACAAGTTTTAGTATGCTGCAAGAGACACCTCTGAGTTCGTGACTCCGATGTACCGACATCCTGCCTTCCTGAATGAGTCACCGTCAGATAGTTTCCGGGCAAACCTCCAAGGAAGATAAGAGCCTTAGGTAGTTGAGATTGGGTGGTTCAACCGCACTCATGTTCAAGAATATTGGAGTTCTCAAAAGCTAGAAGCTAACGTTTTTAAGATCAGGTCCAAATCAAACGTTTCCTATTTAATATGAAAGTATTAAACTGAAAAAGCCTAATATAGCATCTTAATGGCCACAGAAATGTCAACATCAGCAGCATCTATTAAGTATTGAAAAATTTTAATTTAAAGCTAGTTTCGAGAAAATTTCACAGTTTCAAGAGAAAATTATAAAATGTTTCCCGATAGATGTTGGGCGAGTGTGTCAAATAAGTAGAAGCAAAGTCTTGAATTAAATAATTACGACAACGTACATCTCAAAGCTGAAGAGTGCTATGAGCAATCAAACACTATGAGTTTTGCTGGTACTTCATGCAAGAAGTAAAAAACACTTTTTTCGTCCAAAATCAAATTTCTACTCACTCTTTTGCGTTTCAGTACTTGAAGATCAGGTTTGGATCTGTGTCGGTCTGTTTGTCTGTGCGTCAGTGAAGACGATATTGCTCCTTTTGATATTGCTCAGCCAAAAAGGGAGGCATGAATACGTCTTCCCAAAGAATGAATGTTTCGGAGGGTCCCACTACTTTTATAAAACTTTATTAAGTACAACAAACTTCAAATCTTTTTCAAAAATCCCATGAAAACGTCCCGTTCTAAGAAGCCGAGAGATGATTGCGACAATGCTGGAGTTTTGCCTTTGAAGCTGTACTTTTAATTATCATTAAGAAAACCGCATCATGGAAATCGCTCAACATTGGAGGGAAATCTCTTGAACTCTCCTTAATTCATACAATTGCCGTGGAACTTTTTACACTGGAGATACGGATCTTCCATATATAGGCTCCCTGTGATTGATGAATTGCTATGACTATATTCTATTGTATTATATAGAATACCAAAAATATTGTATAATACCAAAAAGTTGCAAGTAGACATCATCGTTGATGGACTTGGGTTGGAGGTTTGAAAGAGAGTGCTCAGCGAAGAGTGCCAATATTTTTTCTCACATCCCCAGCAGAAACAAGTTTCATATCTGATGTGCATCGATCAAGCACATCAGAACAGCTTGATCGCGACTTGATGTAAAAGAAGGGTGCCGACTCTCGCAATACACCAGGAGAGGCGTTATGTAAGGGGGTTGAGTTGGCAACTAGAGTGAGAGCTAATTACTGAGGAACAGGTCATAGATAAACGAAGCCATGGAGTCAACCAGGGAGGTTTACGTGCGCAACGGCCTGATTCAAACACCCACAAATCTCATGAGAGCAGGTCGGATTGCGCTAAAATAAAAGACGTAGGCAGCAGAGAATGGACTCGTGAGAGGCGATGAGAAAATATTCTAAAATTGCAATACATAAAATATTCCTCGCTTTTAAAAACTTTATAAACGAATGAATAACCATAAAATTACATTTCAAAGCTAACTCTGTACCAACGAGTAACATAAATGATTACATGATTGACATGTGTAACTCAAATGTTACGTGGCTCTATTGTAACAACAACATACAGGTACATCATTTTATTGATTTTTATAGATCAAGCTGAGTTCGCGGAGCAAACTATTACTCAAAGATAGATTTTGTCTGACTAGATATCAGTGCTACTGTGAAATTCTTCAGCAAAAGCTCTTCAAGAAGGTGCAATATGGAAACGGCTTTCAAGAACCAGAAACATTTACCGTTAATCTCTTACCGCCTGAGAGGCTTCCTTATAAAGTTATATCACAGGTGATGTTTTCCGTCCTTCTCAGTAAAACTAGGTAAAATGTTTAGGTGGGAACTACAAGTAAGAGAGCTTCACAAGATGTGAGTTTTTGATTTTGATGATCCATCTCCACTGTTGGTTAGTTAGAGGGTTCAATGATGCATCTCTAACAATTGATATTACCGTTTTGGTTAAACGTTCACCCTGAACTGATTGTACTGGAACGCCTAGTCGGTCTGGCTATGGCAAGCGAGCTCTTATAAATTTACGAGATTGATTAATTTCTACAGTGAATTCTGGCAGAAAATTATACTACGGATGCCATGGTTGTAAAGGAACTAAGCGGCTATCTTTCCACTAGTCAGCAGTGCAGCATTCGTGAGCCACCATGGTCCACCATGTCCATTAAGCGAAGGGTCGCGATGCCTAGAAAATGTCTTCTTCCCGTGCTGAGATGTGGTAAGTGGGATAGGCTTCAAAATCCATAACACAGGCCCAACTCCATCACATCAAAAGACCAATTGTACGTAATTGTAAAACAGCAACGTGGCATGATATGAGCCGCGCCAATCAGCAGAACAATTTTGAAACTTTAAAACGCTTAAACTCGAGAAGGACTCTCGTCAAAGTCCCTTTCAAGTTATTATCCAATCGAATATGTCCCCTTTGAAGAAACGAATCAAGTGTGAACCTGATTTGATAAAATGGATTCACGCTCAAGAGGAATGGATATTAATTTGAGGTGAAAGGAGTGAATTTCCAAACCATGGTATACCTTACTTTTTAATGATAGATTTATAATATGGGTTTAAACGCATAGGTAACTCTTTAGTTGTATTCCTGATTGAACCATAATTGAACTAACGTAAGAAAAACTAACCAAGCGGATTTGCATTAAACATTTATAACAGGACGGTTGTAAGACGAATGGTTTCTCATTCATTCTTTGACATGTAGGTTTTACTTTCGTTCAACTACCTAAATGAACACTGTACCGCTCACCTGTGACCGACTGAGGAATGAGACGAAACGTGACGCTATTGCCAAACACTCAACTGGCGATTCTTCAGAATAGTAAAGTGGGCCAAGGTTTCATTCTGATGTTACAACTCGCTCAAGTTCTGACAAATTCAAGAAACTTGGTATTGTAATTAGTGAACTCTTTACAGTTTTTGTGCCATCACATTTATTGAGAAATTTTCGGAATATCTACATTAGAATTTGCATAATTGAACTACGGATAATGGAATAATCGTGTTTTTTTTTTAATACTGCATTGCCTGAACATCAATATTCATACTCTAGAAAATAATCGCTCCATGTAAACAACACATGGTTTCATCAAAAAGTTATGTACACACTGTTTGTTAGAGATTTCTTACCCAAGCACCAGCTCCGTTCTGTATACTTGGCATTAGCGGGCTCCATAATAAATTATGGAATTTCTGTGTGAGGTGGAGCTTGAACTTAAAACCTTCACAAATGGTTCAGAACAGTATTATAAAGATATTACTTCATAAGCCTATCCGTTATCCTACAATTCTTCTTTATAAGAATATTAACGTTCTTAAAATTTAACATTGTTTTTTACTTTCTTCTTGTTTGACAGTTTTTGAATTAGGTTCATTTGAATCATGTGTATCTAATTTACCCCATACAAGAACTGCTAACCCTAGTAATTTAGTGATACCATTAACTACAACCGAGTTCTATAAGAGGGGTGCTTTTGTACAAGCGGTTAGTTCATTTTATCATAATAATATTATCCTACGAACTTCAACAACAAAAGTTTATTGAAGAAATTCCTCGTTTCAAAATTTTGCCTACCTCAATGAAAATGTTCTTGTACCGTTAGCTTTCTTGTTTGTTCTAAGAGTACATAAATATGTTAGTTAGTTTTATTTGTTCAGTTTAGTAGATACTTTTCTGCTACGGCTTGATTAAGTAGCTCTGCCAGTTCCCTCAAGTTCCTATGAACTTTTCAACTGGCAGGCATATGTTTACATCATACTATTTACTGTAATTTGTGTTCTTTTCATTTGCCAATAAATAAATTTACATTTTTAGGAATATTTTTGTATTTACAAGTTATATATCTAAAAGATTTAGATCTGGTTTATCACATTAGTAAAGGATAATTAAAGACGATTATAGTGAGGAAGACGTTATTTCTTCCCATAACTGGCGAACGAAACTGTGCCACTTTGGTAGGTACTTGAGGTTTGGGCATCAGATGCTGTACGAATTGAACTACAATGGAATCAGCAATCGGTCAAAGATTCTTGTATGGAAGAATCCTGATTTTGACTGGTAGTTTGGAAAAGTATTGACGAAGAATTCTTAAAATATTGTATGAGGCATGATTCTGAAAATTGAGTAATCCATGGCTTTCAAGACCAGACGAGTTAAAATGTGTGCATAAGCTATTCACTCTTTTGTTTGTCTTTGACGCAAATCAACAGCATTTACTTGAAAAAGCAACATTACAGTGTGCATGTGAAATAAGAAGCACACTGTGAGGGGAAAGTGTACGGCTGGTACATTTGAAATGCATCGTTGATACCAAGTTGATACAATCTTCCGCGATTCTCTAACAATGCATGTCATGTACAAGGGAAGAAAAGTTCACACTCGGTACCGACATAGCTGAGGGTTCTCGACTGGTTTCGGATTGCCTATCTCCAACACGTAAATTGTGGTATGCGAAGAGTTCAACTACTTCGCCTCCTCGCTTCTAAAAACGCGAAAATCCCTCGGAGGAATCCCCGCTGAAGGAAAGACGTTTTACGATCCGAATCGCAGCGTTGCCGAGGCCGACCCGAAAGAATGCCCGTATCTCCGTGTCCAGGGGGTTGAACAACAAAAACCCCTCCAGCGCTGGAATCCGAACAAGTCTCTCTCGCCGCCAGTAAGGAAACTTAAGGGATTTTATAGAACTGAGAACACGATCAACGTGACTTCGAATGGAGTTTAATACCAAAATCAACCTTGACAATCTACAGGGAATAACGGATACATCGTTTGTGTGGTTTTGAGTGACAAAAACTTGTCATCCGTTTGTTCCTCAGTCACAATCCAACTGCCGGACTTGCGGTTCGATTTGAACGCTATTCCGCTTCCTCACTTCCGTAGGTAGGAAGCTTCGTTAGGAAGCTCCAAGAGGAAGAAGTCGAGTAAATTGTTATCATCGGATACCAAAACTACCAATAATTTTTTGAGTTCCACAGCTTTATGATCAATTTCGGTCTTTTGCCTGTCCACATGAGTGTCTGATCTAATTGCTATACTAAGGTTTAGTCCAATTTTCATGACAGTTATGTCACCTTTAGATTTAACTTCTGTCTAATAAATAGGACATCTACGCTTGCGCAAACGTAAATTCTCGGTAAAAAATATTTCTAAAGATCTGCTGGTCCTATTTTAAACTTACACGATCCAAGGTGTGTTTCAGATAAGCGCCTTACAAATTGTATCGCGATTGAAGTTCCATTAATCGTGCGCCAAACTAAATTTTGTTAACTGGCAAAACTGCAATACTACTAATGTACCGATATTAATGGAATTTTTACGAGGATAACACAGATTAGTTCCTTCAGGTCTCCTAAAACAAATCTAATTGGTTAATATTGATTTTTTATATTGGATAATTTTGTATAGTTATTGTTGTATAGTGGAATGATTATGACTTACGAATACAGCAGAAGTTGATGTAGATGATTAATTCATTGAACATACCTGAAAAAACAAATAAAACCAGATTAGCAAGATTGAAATGCATGAAAACACTCATATCAGTAGAATAATATAATAGAGATCATTCGCTCTAAGTATGCACAAAAACAGTTGCTCAGGGCTGTCAAATGGACCGCATTCCTTACTTTAATCTTCTCTTTCAGTAACAACATTTTACAGTGTGGAATTATGAAAAATCTACCTAACTAGTTAATATTTAAAAAAAAAACATGATACATTAAAAATGCTCTCTCTAAGAAAGACATAATATTCCAGCTCAATAATTCAATTAGGTTCGATCGAAATCAAGGTAAATGCCTATATCGCCTTAACTTCTCGAAATTGAACTTAAATTCTGGTTAAAAAAATAATAATAAAGTTAAATATTTGAGGAACGAAGAGAGTCTCTATTTTGACTCTTCCTATACTCATCTGTCAGTTGTGTTTGACTGATCAGTGCTACAGATCGCAATGTTTAGGTAAATCAACTTTAAATTCGATAGGTGTTATCTTTTGACTCCCTGAAATAAGCAGCTGACCCGACATAATTAGGAAGCGACACTGTACGATGCACCTCATAATACGTGTTTAGTATGGATTTCGGGTTTTTTTTTTTTTTTTTTTTGAGACGAGATGAGTCACTTGAGAGAAGTCCATTGACGTCCATTTCGAAGGCTGGACTGAGTGTTTTGATAAATCGGAAGTGAAAGGCTCCTTACGGATTAATGCGTCTTTGTACGAAATCCACGATGAGCTTCGGTACAATATCGGTTTATAAAGACTCGGATATTAGGTAAAGACAAAGTAAAAATCTCCAAGATGACTATCTAATTCCTTCTGTTTCTCTTTCAAGGAGCAACAAACACGGGAAGGACGCGACCCTGGACATGGTGCAGGCCCTCGACGACCTCTCGACAACCATTGGAAGCAGTACTCCATAAATAATGATATTTCGGTAAAATTAGAAGCCGTAAGTCACCGCTATTGTCCTTTCTTGCCGCCAGAAACAGCCTGCGAATAGAGACGATTTTGATCAGGTACTTCCCTTTCACTACCTTTTCCATGAGCCGTAAATAGAAGTGTTTTCTTGCTTCACCAAAAAACATTACATACCTGTATCCAAATACATTGAAAGTTTTACCTTAACGCATTGAGTTTCACCTCACTCTTACCCAAACGCATACCCCTTTCAAAGCAATAGCATTGCCATCATAAATCTCGATCAATCTCAAATATACGTGTTTATTGTAGTTTCTGATGTATTTTATAATGCCTTCAGATCCTGGAATATCAGAGATCTGAAACCACACTATCGATGTTACGTCAACCAATTGGAAGAACACGATCACCATCGCTCAAGATGCCGTAAACTACTGTGCTTTGAATGAGTACTCCCCAACTGTCAACCTCCGAGACTGAAGATATCTCAGTGACATGTCCACAACTCCGAATCCGAATGTGGATTCTGCGTCCCTTATTTCTCAGATAAACATCCAGATTCCCGGACTTAGTTATGAGCAGCCTCCTCTGGATACCCTTCTCAGACTCCAATTATCTCCAGAAGCTTCCTCTATCGAGACTACCAAACCAAACTAACCTAAATATCCACCAGCGTGGTTAACTACTGTGCTTTGAATGGGTACTTCTAAACTCTCAAAATCTGAGACAGAAGTTATCTCGGCGACATGTCCACAACTCTGACTCCGTATGTAGATTTTGAGTCCTTTATATCCCAGATATAGATCAGATTCCCTGACTGAGTAACGACCAATCTCCTGTGGATACCCTTCTCAGTCTCCAATCATCTACAGCAGCGTCCTCTATCGAGACTGTCAAGCCAAACTAACCTAAATACAGACCTGCGTTTTTTTTTTTTTTTTTTTTTTTTTTTTTTTTTTTTTCCTATTTTTTTTAAACTAATTCCATACTGTCGGATTGCACATCGTCCTGACCTGAAGGTTATTAGTGAGCAAACCGTGATTAGCCTACGGCCATGTTTACCTCATTTTCTTGACCATCTGAATTCTCTTTGTACATTAAATTTAAGATTATAAATTTTATAATCTTCTCTTAGAATCCTACAAATTCCACCCAAATTTGTATACTTTACTTTTATTATGAATCATCTTCCAACTTTCTTAAGTAACCTTGTCAGCGGACCCACCAGCCAATGTTGAAGTAACATTTACTTGAAACCCTAGGCATTACGGTATCATTTCAATACATCTAGAACTTGAACTAACTGAATGAGACCAACAGGCGATATTAACTATTTCACCAAAAATTAATTAGTATTCTGAAACCACGAGTAACAACGTTCCCTTGAGAGAACAGCGTGACTCGCCGCTTTTTTTTCACATCTTTCGCAAGATTATTTCATTTCACGAACTTGTCATATGGATCAAGCGTGGGAGTGACGGCGAAAAGTTACTGCTAGCGACGCAAAAAGATGTGAAAGGAAAAAACAACTACGCGGAACAAATTTCTTCACGACAAGCCCATTTTCAGTTAGTATCTATTGATTTTTCTCACGAGCGTGACCACGAATGTATGGCGTGAGTAGGATTTTTGAATCGCGACCAACTATCAGTGTGCAACTCTTGTGGGCAACTCTTGAAACTGAAACAATAATTCACAGAAATTATTCCGCAATTTCGCTTGATTGCAGATTGAATTATTCTTGTTCTGGGATGAGAAAATCTTCAATTACTCAAAATTGTCAATGAAGTATCCTAAATGAATCGTGTTATGTTGAGTTTACACCACATTTTGAAGTAGTTAATTACACTACTTCAATAAATGGGTGGTTTTTCGTTAAGCGGTGATCAATTAAATTTAATTGCATAATTGAATCAGAACAACTAGGTTGATGTACGACCAACCCTATGCGCCTAATGATTATGAACTGCATCGGAATAATAGTGAATATAACTTTTGCATGAGTCCGAAATTCCATGGAATACGTGATTTAATTAAGATCGAATGGAATCTGTTATTAATAAAGCTACGTATCAGTAATTAGCTCCCCAAAGAACATATTCAGATTCGTCATTGATGATCAGCATGAAAGATTCACCCTGAAGAGTGGACATAATTGTAATTTCTCAATATGGATTTTCCATATATCATGGCTGACTAAACTCGTACATAAGATAAAATAAAGATGAAATTTTGGTTTAGAAACCTCCAAAAAATGCTGCAAATTATTAACCAAAGAATATTTGTATTAGGTAGCCCTTCATCGCTCCCTTTTTCGAATTACTTACCTACCTAACGTAGTTTATGGCTCGCCAGCCAAATATAACTTAACAGATGTAAGAGGGTATCCAAAAAGTGTGTTTCCCCAAGTTATAAAATATTAAAAACACTTCTAAACATTTAAAACAACATTATTTCACTCAGTAACATTTAACTAATTCTCTAAATGATCGCAATTTTTCTGAACTTTTTTCATAACGTGTGCTTTAGTTTCGACATGAAGCCATCCCCCGCCGATCCTGAGAGCCAGTTTCATTCCTTTCCATTTTAATTGAGAAGTGTTTCCCAGTAAGATGTTCATTGGGCTTCAAAAACTGAAGAAAACCACCAGGCTTCGCATCATCCTATGTCATTTGTGTCCGAAATGAAAATAAACTAAAGGCAGAGGTGGGAAATTATCCGTCTGGATTGCCGGGAGATTGGCCTCATGACGGAATTTAAAAAATTTGAATTGAGAAATTTTATATTTTTAAAACAATGCTTCAAAAATATATATATGAAGAAAACCACCAGGCTTCGCATCATCCTATGTCATTTGTGTCCGAAATGAAAATGAACTAAAGGCAGAGGTGGGAAATTATCTGTCTGGATTGCCGGGAGATTGGCTTCATGACGGAATTTAAAAAACTTGAATTGCTACGAAAAATGGCGTTTATGAACGCCGCGTTTATGACGAAGTTGAATGTTACTTAGTACAAATACATTTTTTGTTAATTTTGAGAGGTGCTTTTCAATTTTTCACAACATAGGGAAACTCACTTTTTGAGATAAGATATAAACTCACTTAGATATAAGATGAGCCTAACAAATTTCATCCCTGTCAATTGAATATGTCAAGTCGCCTTTCTTGTAGGTAGGTACTCGTAGGTCCTGAATGATACCGACTCTGCAGCTGTGAACCGCTTGAAGGCTCATTAGTTGACCTGTGGGAGCTTCACGATAATTTTTTATTTAATTTTACTCAATCCACAGACTCTTAGCTAAAATGTTTCTTGTGGAGAGCGGACGAACGGACTTAGAGCGACATGGATGATATAATTCAATTCCGTGAAACATCGCTTATTAAAATTAGACTGAACAGATGGTTCGTGACTTCAGACGTTTTTGAGATATTAATTTTCAAAATGTCATAATTTTTTCCTCGTGGGAAAACGAATGGATGACCATAGAGCCAATAGAGTGGTCTCATTCAATTCATACCAATAACACTTATTGGTTATTTTTCAAAATAAGTGAAAAAAATACCCTTTTATACCAAAAGTTTACAAATATCATTTATATTATTTATTTTTTTATTATTATTTTTTTCAACATTAACCATAGATACAACGTTTTAGGGTTGAGTGGGAACGATGACAAGAGTACTGGTACATCCCCGGTGGATGGTTGATTTTTGAGCCAAAATTTGTTTTTGTAAAGTAGTTTTGGAGAATATCTTCGAACAGAGGGCGGATGGATTTCTTAATCAATTTAATTTTTGCAATCTAGGTATGTTGAACCGTAAACTAACGAATTGGGAGGGGGCTATAACATTGTTTTTCTTAGTTTTCCATAATAAAACCAAAAGCCGGAAATTAACCTTCCGTTGCGCCGCGTCAATTTCTCGGTACACGATAGAAACGAAAGGAGAAAGAGAACTGACGGGCCCAATCTTTTTGTCCTTTTCACGAAATCCAATTAGATCTGAGGTAGGACGGACCGCTATAGCGTGATCCGCACAACGGTGCTTTTGATGACGATTGTCCAACCGGAAATTGGTAGAAGGCACAAAATGAAATGACGGGACACCAGGAAGTCGATTTGCCATTGATAAAAACGTATCGTCAATATAAAAAATCAATCCTTTCAGCGAGTAACACAAGGAAGAGGCTTTTCGCGATCTCTGGATACGAAAATAACGAGATTCTTCGAGGAAGATGCCATACACCAGCAAATCGAATGAAACTTTTAAGGACCCCATTTGAGAAGTTTTATAAACTTCTCTCTTCACGTTTCTTGAGTTCTATGCATCGTTTCGAAATATAGTTAGAGGGAGGGTAAACGCTTACAAATTGTTTGGAATTTAAGAACAACGTTCCTACGTTTCCTTCATCAATGATAATGGATAACTTAATGGAATATTGAAAAGAACGCTGGACGCCAAGCTACTCTGGAAAGCACACGTCAAAAAGAGAAAAGAAGAAGTCAGGAAGCTGAACTGGTTCCTGGGTAGGAAATCTCAACTATCCACCCATAACAAATTGCTGTTGTATCAGCAAGTGATTAAGCCCGTCTGGGCCTATGGCTGCCAACTATGGGGCTGCACAAGCAATAGAAATGTCAAAACTATCCAGACACTCCAAAATAAAATCTTGAGGAGTATTGTCAACGCACTCTGGTATATCAGGACAACTGATCTCCACCGCGACCTCAAAGTGGAAATGGTGAGTGACGCGATAAGAAGAATTGCAGCGGATCACGAAATTCGGCTGCACAGACACCAAAATCTCGAAATCCTGTATACCCTGAACAGAGAACAGGTACGGCGAAAGGGACCAAGCCGCTGGACCTAGTTGTGCCCAGAAACTTATTAAAGTTGTGACTTGTAGTGGTCTTAGATAATGAACTACTGAACCACAAAAAGTGACATTGCTTCATTCTAAATTAAGTTGCTAGATGATTTGTTATTTAAATCAGTTGTAACAATAAATAAATTGAAAAAGAATCATTGAAAATATTGAATACATTTTTATGAAATTTTCAAGCTTTTCAGTTATCCTAAAGACCACTATTTATGAATTCAATCGCTGTACAAAATTAATAGGATAGAGGCAAACGTGATATCGTCTCTATTTTTTAGGCCCCATCGAGTTTGTTTCAAGATGTGTAGAATCCAAAAATTAAATATAAAACAATTTCAAGTATAAAACATACTAAACTTGTATTTAAAATCACATAGGGGCTGACGGTTATGTCTTACATCGGCATCAACCTCGACCAAACCGCTGGGTTGATATTTAAGGGTTGAAGAATTAAAAATATCAAAATCTCTAAAACATTCCACCCATGGAACTGACGTCTATCTGAATCGGACAAAAACTCCAATCTTGGATTTTGGTTTGGTTAACATACAAATTGGATCCGTAAATCCAATGAGACCACTCGGGAGGGTTGAGTTTAACCTGAGGAGTGAGAGTGGATACTGAAAGGACTGGCTGGCACCAACCGCTGAGTATGTTGGATACTATGAGAATTTGCCTACTAGGCCATAACGCTGTCTCCCAAGCTTCAATTCAGTTGTGTAGCTGGTTGAGGAGAACAAGGGGAAGCCTTCATTTTGGCTATATTTTTATTTAATCTTGTTTAATCAGTGGTACTATTTGTAAGCTACATTTCTGAGTGTAACTAGATAACATGATCTCTGGTCAATTTGGTTGTCAGGTGATCCATGTAGGAGGGCTATCTAATACAGAAATAATGAGCTTTTTATAATAATTTTTATTTTCATTCCGGTTTCGTTAAGCCGTGTACCAATAAGTGAATTTGGCAGAAAAACAATGAAAAGCATCACCACGCCAAAACCACGAAACTACTTTCTACCCTAACTTAAGGATGTTATGGGGTAGATTGTATGTTTTAATTACTAACATCCCTATGGGATTGTATCAGTATTTGACCATTTACAAGGATAAGGCACCTTCGTCAGCAGTGCTGTGAAACCAAATCTTTTCAAAAATTTATGGTTAGCTGGTTTGGGACAATCGGCGATTCGTATATTACATTTTGTTTACTACTATTTTGACTCGTGCTGCACTTCGTACATTATTTCTATACTTACATCAATGTTTATTGGTGCAAACCTTCCTTCATGCTGGTATCCCAACTTTTTAATCACTTTCCAAGAACCGTAACAAGTTGATGGATTCATTTCAATGACTTCTCTCTTATGGAAACTATAATATCTCGGTATCGCGGTACCTCACGTGCAGCCAGCGACTTCAACGAGGAATCAGGAAGGTGAGACGCATGGATGATACAGAATACGCACCGCTTGGGCGACTCCGACGGCAAAAGTGATGGAAACTCGTTACACCTTACGGGCGCAAAAGTAAAACCGCATCCCCCTAACCAGTCAACGACCTTCTCGAGCGTGATTTCCCCAAGCTTATCTCAATTGATCGGAATAGATTCGTCAGAGTTCTTATGACGTTGGTCAATTCCACAGACTTGACTCATCGATACTTGGCTGATCTATCTATCGTCTCCCATCAATGGTTTTGGGTTTCAACAAAGAGTTCTGGTTAAATTTGGAAGAAAAGAGATATTTTCATAGAGTGGTTTTTGAAAGATGATTCAATTCCACCTTGAATATATTTCCTAGACTCTATACCATGGAATATACCATGCGTAAACCATGTTTTAAAAAGTAAGCTCTACCGCATTTTCCGAGTGTGCGGAGTACCCCCCCCAACTCCCCATCTAATTTAAAAAATATTTTTTTTAAAAGGGCAAAAAAATCATTTTTTTTTTTTTTTTACTAACTCGGATTTCTTTACTCCCTGAGTGTATACGAAAAGAGCGGTTCACAGTTGTGAAGATTGTTACAAAGCATCAAACTCAAAGTATTAGAGCCGCGATAATAAATAATAAATTAATGAAATCCTGATCTTAAAAAATGCTATATGAAACCATAAAATAGAGGAGAATAGTGAAAACTTAACAACCTCATAATTATCAACCGCTTCAAAGACCGCTTCTAATGAAATTTGAAGTTAAGGTTCCATCATAACTGGACAAAGATCTTTGATTTAAAAAACAATGTAAATTATTATACTAGTGTTCATTTTTTCTGTGTTGGAATAACCCTTCAACGCTGATCAGGATGTCTCACTCCTCCCGTTTCAGTTCTAACGCGTCGTTCTCCACGAGGCGATGGCTTCAATACTGGCTTAAGAAGAAAGTCATAATAGAGGCATTTCCACAGCTGCATATATGGACATCCACGTTGTTCATGTGCACTAATGCAACTAGGTTCGAGGTTGTGTGCTGAGAACTGACAGTTAGACCAAACCAAACAAAGTAGAGTACGACATTAGTTATAACGTGCAGTTCCATAACGCTCTCGTGCTCCTGCATACTATTTAGATTTATCAGTAGGTACCCCGCCTTTCATTTTGAGGTCGGACTTGTGACGTAATGGCCTTCGGAGTTGACCCCAGACCTCCCTCCGTCGGCCCAGCGGCCCGGAACATGGTCACAGTCTGTCCCACGAAGGAGGGACCTCGCGAATATCTCGGGCGACTCGAGAGCACCTGGGGGGCTTGTGCTTAGCTGGAGACTGGCCAGCCGGAATCTGTATGTGTCGGCGGGGTGCACGCCCTGTCCGTGAAATGTCAACGGGTCGCAACCTCATCCGCGAATTACCAGGGATCCAAAGCGTTTTTTTTTAAGAGCGTCTGGAGACAGCACTGTACGTGTGACTTTAAGATGACACTTTCAGCATGAGAACCGACAAATCTCTCCCAATAACAGTATTTTTCCAAATGACAAAAAGAACAATAAGTATCAAATCGCTGAAATTTTGTTTTGTTTGTCAAACGCAAGGTGGTCAACTCGATTAATGAAGCGTGCAGATTGGCTCAGTGAGCTTAGGAAGCAATGGACAGTTTTCCGCATTCTTGCAATTTCCGCCATCTCCGCAATGAAAGTTTTCTATAGTTCTCATCAGAGTAATCTTGCCTGAAATGAAAAAGATTCATCTTTCATCATATACCTAGATTCATACAAATCAAAAGCTGCGATTTCCCGTTCTGCTAGACACTATCCATCACTTAATCCTCATGTTACAAGAATTAAACGGATTTCAGTAAAAAATGCTCATCTACCAGCAAAGATAAGCCTAAAATCTCGACTTCACATTCAATAAGTATTCCAGGTTTCATGTCTCCAACCTTCATGAGGTCATCAAAAATGGATTTCATCGAATGGGTAAATATGCTACGGATTTGATTATCAAAGTTAGATTTGATTCCAAAGCGATAAATTAATTGTTAATGTTTTTCCTCTTTAATATTGATGTTGCCGTCTTAATGCATATGATAAGACATGAGTACAGAGCCCCGCAATTATTAACATTAAAACGAATGGATCTTATTTATTTAAATATATATCTAGGACAACCAATAAAGGAGAGGAAAAGTGAGGATCAGTAACATTCAAAGCAACGCCAACTACCACCCATGCTTGAAAACTCAAGTACACGAGAAAGCACCAAGGTTTCTACAAAGCCTTATTCATCGATGAGGAACGAAATACCAAGAAAAGGTATCTGTAACAAAATTGAGTGAATTAACGTAATATTAATCAAATTACATTATAGAAAAGTGGACATTAGGTTTCGTGAAATCAATTTCGAATAAAATCAATACTACCAGGAAGGAAGGAAAAGTTTAAAACAAGACGAATCAAACACATCAGTATACAATTCGAACCGCAGCATTGATCCAATTGATTGAATGCTTCATACGATTGCTCGTTCTGCACTTCAAGACTTGTCATATTGGGTGGTAAACATAAAGTTGGAGCGAATACTCGAAGCAAAAAGTAGAAGCAAAAGCTTTTGCTCCTGAGTAAAACCTCCGAGGTAGAGCATTTGTTTCATTCCCTTATGCTTAAGAGAAACCTTGTACTTCAGAGCAAAAGTTCAGGAACCAACCCTTTACTCAAGGTCAACGAACAAGCAGAAGGATGGCTTTGTCAATAGTTGGCATTATTTGACAAAAGATGAGTGTTTCTTCAAATTCGAGAGTCATGAAGCTAGCCACTGGATGTCAAAATTTGTGAACCTTCCTGCTCCGTCAGAAGTGGCCTGGACATTAACACTCATGACTCCCTTTCGATTGACATATACATTTCCGTGAACTGCAGCTTTTAAGATTTTTATGTGGGTGCAGTCAAGAGCCCCAAAAGCACACGGAAGTTGATGTGTTCTCATTGCACTCTTCTAAATCCTCCTGTCCTTGAGGGAAGATCCATAGACGAGCTTGCTCTGTCATTTTCTTTCAAACCATTTTCACTGTATGGGGAACAGTAATTTGATGTACTCCACGATCATATTCCACGCCACACTGAAAACCTGGATCAGGGAGATAGCTCAATAAAAATTGCATTGCACCACCTCGCGTCCCGCTGCTATTTCCAAGAAAATGGTCAGCTAACCACAATTGCGTTCATCAAAAGAATATAACGCTTTAAAATCCACATCGCGACACCGTCTTCCATCCCGGTATTCTTTTCGACGGCGAACACGGATAAACATAGCCATTGTGCATGATATCTGGCGACCAACTAACGAAGAAAAGGATTAGGTATGGTAAGCTAAGTCTGCCCCCACCCTTGCTCCGATTTTTTTTAGCATTTCCTTAAGGAAATTCTTTTTATGCGTAGGAAATTAAGGAAATGCTCAGAGTTTCCTGAGCTTTAAATTTACGTAGAAGTGAGTATTGAGGTAGAGCTCTACCTTTTATGTTTATGCATATCAATTGAAGTATTTCCTACATTTCTTTTAGTAAAAGAAAAGGCTTCAACTTTAAGCATAGATCTCAATAACTGAATTATCATTAATTTGCATTTGTGTCTCCTCAACATCTAGGTTTCAACTCAAAAACAAGTTACTTACTTGAAAGTAAGGTGGTGCATTAAAAAATGCGTAGAACCAGAAGCAAAGCCAGCTATGCCCAAGTCAAAACCTAGATGGTTTGATTATTTACGAATTCCAAAGCACATGGTGGCATGAACTGCAAAGAAGTCCCACAGCTCTGATCGTATGAATAGCGCGATCCCATCGTGCGAGACCTGCTACTGGCTTGAACTTGTTTATCTTTTTCCGTTCGCACCAGACGCGAAAGAAGGCAAACGTGACCGTTATTCGAGGAAAATCACGGCTCAGGTTCGCAGCATCACGATCCCCTCGCTCATTAACAGGCATCTGCCGTGGGGCCGCCTGCTGCCTGCACGTGCTTTTAGTTGGTGCCTCCTGCATTCCGCCTTGTAATCGATACCTGCACCGGCTTGATTAATTGGGGACCTCTGCACCTGTGATGCACCTCGCGATCTTGAGCACGACGTAGGTATAATTGAATCGTGCGAGTACACACAGGAAATTAGTATAAGAATACTATACATAGTGGAGAATCTGCTTCCATAACGGAACACTTTGCCAAACAAACGCGATTTATCTGTTTCCATTCAATGTTGTCCAATTCAATGCATTTGATTACAAACAAGGAAGTAAAATTTCTCGTAAAGTTTCAGCTAGACATATATGATATGTATATATAGCATTTCCAAGTACAATTCAACCTTTTCCTAGTCAAATCCAACCTTTCCACCATTATAAGATAACGAACGCATTAGGTACTACATTTAGGGCTTGTGCATATTTTTCGTCATTTCCCAAATAATGGTGAAAGGAAAATTTGATACGGACCAAGTCACTTGCGACGAAGTTGTGGAAACCTTTTTCAATAAAAACGGATTGAAATGGAACGTTGTCTATATTTCCACGAAAGTAAAGAGTTACACAATTGAATCGATTTCGAAGGTTAGGTCATCATCAGTAACAAACATGAACTGCAGGTGTCTTATATAGGATCAAGCGAAAGGAGATTGAATCCTATTGGCTCAGGGAAGTGGAAGGGAGGGAGGAAGACCAACCAATGCCACTCAAGGCTTATAAAGTGAAAGGGGCACAAACAGTAACATTATGGAGAGGTGGAGCCAAACTTATCACAAGAATGAACCCAACAATGGTGAAACATTTAGAGGAATGACATCATTTAAACATTTTCCTGGACCTATCACTCTCAACAATTTTGAATTTTTCTAGCACATCCAACATACCTCCCTTTGGGCAAGAGTGAGGAAATTCTACATATTGCCTGTTCGTCAGATCAAAACTAAAGCTATGATTGGACTCATTCAGATGACTTGCAAAGGCAGAATCACCTTTGTTGTCCCTGAAATCCTTTTCATGCTCTTTTATTCGTTCCCTAAATTTCCTACCAGTTTGACCACAGTACTCAAGCCCACATGAACATTTTAGTTTATAAACCCCACTTTTATCATGAACGTTAATTTTATCCTTAACCGAACCCAAAGAAGCTTTGAGATTATTTTTATTCTTGAACCAAACGTTGAAACCTCAGGACGACATAATTTTACCGAGTTTATCCGAAATTTTCCCATAATGAGGTATACTAATCCACTTTTTCTCTTCCAACTCAATTTCTCTCACTAAATTGCACACCCCTTAATTAATTTAGTTAATTAATTTCAGCAAGCAATCACGTAGCAAGAACCGAGGGGTGAATTTGAAGTTTGTCCGAAAATCTATACTAATCCACTTTTTCTCTTCCAACTCAATTTCTCTCAACAATAATCAATAATCTTTGAACCGACGTTTGCATACTCCAGAGATCCTGAATTCCTGATGCCTTCTGTGAATCCGTGTGCAACCACTAAAAAAAACTTCTGGCCATCATGGTGTGGCATTTTACGCTTACACCGAAATTTCAATGATCCCTAATGATCATAAATCATATCAAAGATGATTTCAATTATCTATAAATTCACGTTGCGGATACGAGGAAGTTATGAGCCACAATAGAATATAAAATACGTTTTTACGACACGAATGCGCTTTATGTTCCTCTGATGCATGTCTTGCCTCAATCCCAGCATTATGAAACTTAGTCATCCAAGTATCTTCGACGAAACCTACATGTTACGCGCTAAACGCAGGACGGCAACGGTAAACAATCATTATATAACTCTACTTTGGGTATTTAATAAGTGTTGAAAGAATGCGAACGATAAGAAATCATACAGAATGAAATGTTGAACCGTTGTTCACGAGGAAAAAGGAAAGGCAGGAACTTCCGATTGTGAAGAGCAAGCCGGAACGAATCGAAAGGACATTCTGAGCATCAATCAGGTTGGAACTGGATTACCCAAGAGCACTGCTGAGTTGTTTAGCTCTCAGCTGACTCTTGTTTGGCGTTTGTACCTGCAAATACCTCAGGAAATCTTACTCTTAATCTCAATAAGAGGATCCAGGAAGTGGGCTCATATGTTTACGAAGGCATAAAAACCTTTACAAATGTGTGTAGTAGGCCAGGGCACCGAAGTACATACGTACGATGCCATTGATGTAACTGTAGTGAAT